>JACCID010000043.1:0-1200000 GCA_018906775.1 Sycophila sp. Sp_5
TGCCCGTTGTTACCAAGCTGTAGTGTCCGTTTTTAACGATCCAACTTTTATCTGGAAATAAAAGACTAGAAAAGGACATAACAGCTGATAATCGTTATGGGAAATTTTAGACAAAAAAACTAAACACTATATTAAAATAAGAAAGTAAATTTTATGCGATTTAAGACGTTTTATGTGCATGTTATTGTATAGTCACCGAAAAGCTTCTGTCGTCCACGGCCATGTGATCCTTGACCTGAGCTGGATTGTTTATTTCCTGGATGATACTCTCCACGAAGGAGGTGAGTTCTTTCTTCTTAGCAAGCAAGTCGCACTCGGCAACTGGGCTGTACTGTGGCTTCCTCTGAACACCCTGATGTAGATGCGCCGAAGAAAACGGAAAAAATTTCCGCTGTACATACTCGGATATTGAGTCGGGAAATAATGGTGGCTAGTAATGTTTAAGTTTGTCCCTATAAAATTCTTAAGACTGGGCCTCATATGCGCCCAGATTTTGTTCATTAAAGTCTCTACAAAAAATTATGTGATGACAATAACGGGGAGACTAGATTAGTTATCGGTTAAGTAATGGCCTGGAAAAAGAAATCGTCAACCAATGTTATCATCCCTTTCTCGTTAATTAGTAGGCTGCTTCTGACACTTTCCAGCTCAGTATATCTTTTAGAACTGGTTTTAGAAATAAAATTTTGCGTACTAGAAAAGAGCAAGGCAAGGAAGACTGATGCGTAGTCGCAGTGAAAACCTATTTTTGCATTTTCTAGGCGACATCACCTAGCAGATAATACTAAATTTGCAGTAAGACCACTATCAACGAAGTCCTGAATGCTTTTCGTCAATCAAAGTTTATTTAAAACAAAAAAGAAAAAAACTCAGTGGTCCTTGTCCTACTTGTGAAGCAAGAAAGACCATAATAAAATGTAAAAATTATAGACTAATCCTCCTTACTTCACCCTCCCCAAATAAACTCGTATATTAATTAAAAGAAATGTGACAAATCAGAAACATATTATAGCAAACGCATTGTAAAGTGGCATCTTCAAGTTAAAATTACCTCGACCAGGAGCGCCATAATTTCTTTTTGTATAACCTTCGCCTCTTTTAGCACCTCTTCGCTAATGTTAGACATGAGATCATTCTTCTCGCTAGGAGGGCTAAAGATATTAGGATCAGCAGGTCCCTTCAGCACTCGATGTTGACCTACGACAAACTCTAGATTTTTCATCCACGGATTGATAAACGACGACCATTCAGTCTCAAGTACGACGAAGCCCCCATTTTTAACGATGAACCTGTACGGTTTCGATCTGAAGGACGAACTCTTCAGGTTGATTACCTGCATTAGGACATTTTAGAAAAGCACAAGTGATTATTCATTGACATCGAGCAGCTAATTTGTAAGCCCAGTTTCGCCAATCCTTTAATTCGTTATTGAACAGAAACAAATTCAACATGTGTTCTCTTTTAGTTTCCATACATATGATTAATTTTTTTCACACATCCAAACATCGGGTGGAGTATAGCACATCACCTACCTTCCACGCTCTTGAACTATTGAGTTAATCAATGCACAGTCAAATGATTTAAATGATGTATGAAGTCAGTCATTTATCATCAGGTAGGTGTTATAATAGAAAACCACACATTCGTTCTACTTTCAGATTATTTACAACTAAAGGAGTGACTATATTTATTTTCCTAGAATTAAATGAGATTAGGCTACCCTAATCCATGCTATTTTCTATAACTACAAAATGACATAAACCGTTACCTCGTGTTTATGCAAATATATTTTAGGTACAATGGTGTTAAAAACTTTGAATATACCAGTCGTTTGATTCATCTTATTAAATATAATTACTCCTCAGTAAATTTAATTGAATATTTTCACAATCGTAATAAACTTATTGTTTGAACATTTATATAAAATCCGTGATAAGAAAAAAAAATTACAGAAAATCTTTTAAAAACTTTCCAACATGTTCTGCAGGAATATTCAGCGCAAATTGAGCCATCATTCCTGCAGAAACTTCTAAGAAACTCATGCAAAAAATTCTACAGCAAGGACACAATAAAACACCATGCTTCTACACTACGTTCAAACAGCAAGTTTATCGTAAGTAATCGCCACAAGATCGGAAAGTTATGGATCTAATTATGTTCAACGCAACCTCTGGGTGCATCAATCCGATCTTGCAAACGATTCAAGCAAAGATCATGTACAATTTTCTCAGCCACAAAGGATCACATCTCAAGCATACTCGACCAGATAAGGTCTCATGCTCACGGTCTCATAGATGTCTTTGATGAGTGGCAGATCCTCGGGATAGTAGAAGTCAAACAGCGAACGATCAATCATATCCTGCGGCAGATAACCCAGATACTGTACAACGTCAGGATCAACGTAGGACAGATGGCACGTCGACGTGTGGCGCGTCGTAAATATCGTAGGTATAATCGTTTCTTCCGACTCTACAGATAATGACAGAAGAACAGGCATTTATAAGGTTTACAATGAAATTTTTATAATCTTTTTTTTTGTGAGGGAGGGAATTTTTCGCGCTCTCAATCTCATTCTCTCTCTTTCGCCTCGGTTGAACTTACTGTAAAACTTTCATTTTGGGAATTCTCGGGTATATATAAACTTGATCGCTGTATTAATATGAGCAGAGATGATATTCAAAGGGCTAATTAGAGGCTGCACAGAAAGTGGCTTATGCGAAGTGATGAAATTTTCAATAAAAATAATAAATTTATAAAAGAAAAAATCGTTAAACGAGAAAACGTCGTCGAGATGCTCTCGATGCTCGCCCGGTCTAACCGAGAACAGCCAAGACAAGAATTAATTTAGCTCTGTTACCTCGATTTTCTCGATCTAAATAGATGTAAGTAGTAAATACCCGGTACCGATCGCTACCGATCGAATCCTTCATTTTCTCGAGTCTTTCTACGTAAACAAATTATTCATTTCGCTGTGCATCGACTCGGATGCACACTTTCACTAATATTTCTCATTAGTGTATGTAGATAAAAAAAAAATGGAGCCTGGACAGAAAAACATGAACACAAACGAGATTTTCGTTCGGCGAACGAAGGCACCGAGAAGCACTCTGCTTACTGATATCCAGAGAAGCTGCTTAGTTCTCAAAGAAACACTTTTAAAATTAGTTACTCGCTTGTGTTTTAAAGCAGTTGTTGAGTAAATTGAATTATTTGTAAAATCTACGTTCACTTCGTTGAAATATTTTTTAAAAATTTACATCTACTTCAAATAAAGCACAAAACGAGATAAAAATGAGTAATGATAATTATTTACCCTCCAACTACCTTCAATGCTATTTGTCACTGTTATTAATTGAAGAGAATACTTTCTATGGGAATTCCGCACAATTATACATCAATTAGTATTTGAATGATTGTTTTGAATGTGTATAAATAATTATGCAAAATTTGTGTAGCATAATCTTTAGCTTTGAGAAAAAAGTCACAAGAAAGCAAATTTATGTATGATATGTACAAAAGATCACAACTGATTCCTTCGAAATACTTTCTAAATTTTCTAAAATTGGAAATTTCAACTCGAAGAGGGTTGCGTCTTCTTTTCTTTTTTTGCCTTTACTTTAGCTTAAGATTCCAGTTTTTGAAAAATTGAAAATGTTCCGAAAAAATTGTTCTTGGTCGTATGTACGTGCATGCTGTCTCGTTTGTTTATTTAATGGTAATTGCGTAGATGACTTAGCTTATGATTACCATCCACCTAAATTTGATTAATTTTAATAAACTTATAGAAAATTATTTTTACCGTAAAATTTACTTACTCAATTCATGAATAGAAGCAACAAGTACAAATTCTACATAAGAATATATATAATTACGTATAATCACAATAGATAACATACCAAAAAGTATAATAGGAAGTATTATCAAGGAGATAGATCCAGGGCATCTTACTTTCGACGTCTATTTCTTTTTGGTTTAATTAATTAACATTTACGACTAGAATAATTTTTTTTCAGCAAATTTGAATTCCCAAAATTAAGGTAAAAAATAAACGTAAAATAAAAATGACGACTTCCATAATCGCAAGATTGCCCCAAATTCCTTTAATTTGATAAAATTCCATTATTAAATGTATGCGATCACTTATACATAATTATATTCAATTATTATAAAAATGTTTTTAATCTCGATGCATTTGCAAGAGATAGAGCGGAAATGACAATACATACCTGAAATAAATTACCTAAACCTTGTTTAAATTATTTGCAGCCTAAGCGCCTACGATCCTCTCTAATCTCGGAAGGAAGGCTATTACTTACTGAAAACTAGCTAATTAGAAGTTATAATTCTGATTTTCATCTCAGACCACCAAATCATCTTAAATAATTTGCCGCGATATTTTTAGTGAAAATCTACATTTAAGAAACTTCAATAAATCATTTTTAATTTAAATATATACAAATTTTAATAATGTTCATTCGTGTCCACAAAACAAGAATGAATGAGAAGCTAAGGTTTTTAAGTCCAGTTAAAATGTTGCAAATAAAACGTTAAAGAATTATTGGATTAATAAAAAGTTGGAAAATTAGAAGTCTTATTTTTAAGGAGAATAAAACGAATAAGAGCCCAGAAACACTGAATACACACCGAACTCTGCAACGTACTCTTTGCACTCATCTTAAATCAATATTCAGGTACATATAATGTTAAATTAATTCGCTAAAACCTAATACCTTAAAATTTTAAAGAACATTATATTAAATTACAATAAAATGAATTACAAATTGATTTAAAACGTGTTTTAATGCACCAACGTACGGCAGATCACACAGTGACGTACTCATTTTGTCTGGGGCTTAAAAACTCGAGAAAAGGAACTTTTGTCGATCGGACAGCTCCAACTCGAAAAAGTATAAACTTTTTTGCTTGTAAAGAGATTAAAAAAAGTTTAAATCCTCTAGTAATCAATGATGAATTTAAATAAATCTCGGATCCACTAATCGATAATAATAAAATTTCCCTACCGCAGTAGAAATCTTGAAACAAATTTCAAATTCAAATCAATTTCTTATAGTGCAAAGAAAAAAAATTAAAATAAAAACTTTATTGCAAAAAAAATGATAAGGCGTTTGAAAGTTATATTGAATTAAACTGTGCTTGACTAAATAACCATGTTAACTAAGTACGTATTACAGTGTTCAATTCTTTAAAATAGTTTTTTAGCTCATTTGAACTTCAATTTAAAATTTCATTACCTTCGTTATTTTCATTTTTATTTGATGTATGAATTTATTTTAAAGAATTCTTAACATATTCAGTAATTTAAATTGTTAGATAAATTATGCAGACTTAAGCAAAATTGTTCAAATGTGACGATGCATTTTTCATAAAAGCGATGTAATAGATCTGACAACGATGAAGCTACGAGTACATGCAATAAATAAAATTTTTAATCAATCACTTCTTTCATATTTTTCACACTTATAGTGTGTAATACTATTTCCTAGAGACGCATTAGCATCATTAGAAAAAAAATCAATAAAAAAGGAAATAATTAAAATAAAAATTAGACTAAATTAAAGGGTAATAGAACTGTAACCGCCTTAAAAAAACGTTTTTTGATTTTTTTTTATTTAGAAAGGAAGATAACAGAATAAAATAATTTAAGGAAGTTAATAATTACATATTGAACTATAAAAATAAAATTTTTTGTGTAAAAATATTCAAAAATGGCATATTCTAGAGGGTCCACAACACCTTTTAAACTAAAAAAAAATTTTACCTCTGAAAGCATTCAGAATACTTTAAATCTTACTAAAGTACCAAAGTACTTTAGTCTTAAGTATAGTTTATTTTCTTTATAGTGGCTTTCATCGTCATACAGATGTTAAATGAAAATAACGGGGATAAATAAACAAAATGTCATAAAATGATATCCTACCTTTGTAAGCTGAACGAACGGATTGGAAGGCGATGATGAGCAGCGTAATGCGATCCCTGGTCTGCGAGAGCTTGTCACCGTAGAAATTCTGGACGACCAGATTGATGCGGTACGGCACGTACTGAATGCCCTCGGCAGATTGAGTTGGTCCTCTGGTCTCACAGGGGGGCACGGGGAACCTGCGCAAACGGCAGAAGATGCTCTCCTTTCGGCTATTTGCGCCTAAGAAAATCGTTCTCTGATTTACATTGCGAGCTTCTTCAGTATTCGTGGTGCTATATTATTGATTATTAAAGTTCATATCTTTGTTAATAAAAATCGTATCAGGTGTAATGAAAATTGACCCAACTTGTGTCTTATCGAACTTCTAATATTTCATCTCACGAGGGAAGTGTCAGTGCCTTAATTTGGGTTTGAATTTTTTCGTCGTTTATTAAATCCACAGCGATATAATTCTCAGATTCATTTATCATTTACTCAACATTTTTTGTATTCATAGTATGATTCTGAATACTGAAGAATTTGTTTAATAACAAATATATACGCTAAAAAGGTTGGAGTCAAATTTCACTCTTATAGTTTATAGTGAAATACTAATTTAGAGATTTAAATTCACTTTAAAGTAGAGTAAAATCCACTCTAAGGTAGAGTAACATATTACAGTTTAAGTCCCTACCTTTAGTCTTACTTAACAGTAAAAAAACTACTCTATATTTCACTCCTTCAAAGGAGTTAATTTCACTATAACATGAAAGTGAAAATTTGACTTCAATAGAGTTAATTTTCACTCTATTTTCCTCCAGCTGATTTAGCGTGTATTTTTACGACACTCCACGTGTTCACAAAGAAAAAGGAAAGAAATAAATGCTAAAAATTAAATGCAGAAATTTCACAATAAAATTTTGTGTAAGACCTGACACTCATCTTGTAAAATCAGGAATTTAATAGCAAAATGCCAGTGATACTGAATTTATTTCTTAAAAAATATGACATCAATAAACACCGAACAATCCATAAAAATTTACAACAAATAATAAACCTGACACATCGAATTTATATTTATCAGTATTTTGTTACTATACCTGATGAACAGAAATCTCTCGACACGGCCACTTCGCTCGCTATTTTTTGAGTGAGGACACGCTTGTCCCTGGGATCAAGAAAGTCGGTAAACAATTTTCCAGTCCACGAATCTTTCGAGTATCCTAAGGATGCATGTAACGAAGGCGTCGCATGCAGCACGAGGCCATCGTGCATTGAGACAACCGCATAATATTCCTCCTAAGTCGGCGTATAAAACAAAAATTGAAACGTGTAATCGATCAATGCAATAAACATCGTTTTACATTTTATCGTCTACAATGCATGATATTTATTTATTTATTTTTTTGCATTTGCTTTGGATAAAAATAAACGTCGGATGAATGTATTATTTTTTCGTGAAAAACATTTATCTGACCGAAACCATCGATCCTCGACACTTTCAACATCTATATTAAAACGAATAAAATATTTTATGAATTTTTTACTATAAAAAAAATCGATTGTTTTTGTCAGGTGAATGGGTGAACATATAACAGGATTCGTTCGAAGATATATAAAACGTAGTGCGATAGACTTATGGACTTGCAATTAGAAAATTGTTTTTTTCTAATATTTACAACGACGATATTTTTGTATTTGTATTTTTATTATTAATTAATTATCCGCATAATATCTGTATGTATTTTAAAGTATGCGATATGCAGGTAACACGGAGGTAAGGGCTCACTTATTCGTGACGAATGTTAGTGACTTGCCGCCGATAGGTTCTGGAATTCAGCGACAGCTTATTGCGGGAAGTAGAATCTCTCCACAAACATTTCATTTACTATCAAATGAAAAATTAAAATTTTTCAGTGCGATAGATAAAAATTTAAATCTGCAGAGTGTTTCGATCCTCAAGCTCCTGTTTTCAAATCCTAGAATCCTAAGTTATCGTTTTCCAGGATATTAAATAGATCGAGTAAGTTCAAAAAGCATCACAATAAATAAGTGTTATTATAACTGCAATTCAGATAAAACAAAATTTTTTATATAAACTTTATTAGTCCTTTACTTTCATCAACTATTTATTGTTTTACTACTTTTTGAATTTCCCGCGTGTCGTTGAATCACTGAGTCTTCCCGACAAGGCCCGCTATTCTCCGAGTTTCTATAAAATTTGCCGAACAAACATAAAAAGGTTTAATAGACAAAGCACATAATCATATACGATCATACTGTTTGCATTTAAAATAATTACTTAAATATTAAATGTCAAAGACGTTTCAGTTTGATAGCAGCATTTAATTTTCAACCCGAAATCAAATGGAAATTCTATAGTGGGCAACAACAATTAAACATCGCACAAGATAAAAAAAAATACTTCGTCTGCAAAATATCGAAACTGCCTCGTCTTTTAAATAATTTAACTGTAAAAAAAACTGTAATGTCGATAAACTACAATAGAACATATCATTGAGCAGGTAACAATACGCTCATCGCATGTTCCTTAATTTTTTCAAAATGAGTAGTCTGTTGACCCACGGCAGAGGCTGTAATTTTAAAATCTTTAAAAAAAATTCGAACCGCATAAACGAGCCACATGCACGGTACGCGTGTGTGCGCCTGTCATGCAAACAATGAGCCGGGCTCATCGTGGACGTCACGAATGCTGCCTAAAAAAATATGGCACCTCCACGATAATCGTATGCATCTACCGATCTCGTCCTGCCATACACTGTTCCAAAGAAAATGATAAGTAAAAAATAATACGTTTTTTTCCCTGCTTTTTTTTATCAGCGTTTTTTGCTTGCTTGGCTCTTTTATTTATACTAACGGTGGATTGCGAGCTGCACTCGTCGATGGGGCTAGTTTTTGAAGCGAGCCCTGCTTCGGCGCCGCTCGCCACGTTGCTGTCATTGTGAGCCGCAGGATCCGTAGCGTCGACCAATTCTACAACGGCTACTTCTTCTTGCGTTCGCCAACAAAAATACTCGTTACATCTTTCATGCCTGGAGGCTACTCCAGTCAACACTTTTTTTTTTAAATTATATATCTATAGGTTAACAATAGAGGACTGAGGGAGTAATAGTGGTTTCATAATGTGAAAGAGTGAAAAACCACTGGAGCCGTGGAAAAATACTGAAATAATGGTCTGAGTGGAGAACAGTTGTCACTCTCAATCGAAAAGTGTCTGTTTTTAGCTTTACTGAGCAAAAATTTCTTGTTATCATGGACTAAAGTACTGTCTAAATCTGAAAATGTGAAATTCACTTGGAAAATGTGAATAGTGATAAATGATATAGGAAAAATCGTTCACACATTTAGCATGTGAACGGCTTTTCACTCGTTAAGTGTCACCATTCACTTTTTCCAAGAAAATTTCACAGCTTCAAATTTACACGGTAAGAGGCTTATTTTATAATCGAATTGTCGGTTCATTTATTCATGTAGTACGTGATGTATGTGTATAACTGCAATAAATTCAATTGCAAACTGATCTGTTGTCACTCCAGATGAAAGTATGAAGAACTGTATTTTCTTAAGCTTCTGAGAAAAAATCAACATTTTTTTTTATGGAACACAGTAAGTATAACAAAATTTTGCAATTGAAATATCAGTTCATTCACGTACTACGCGATGTGTGTACAATTAAAATAAATTGAATTAAAAATTGATTTAGAAGTATTTTAATAATCAGTTACCATCATCTAAAGTGTAATTAGTAAAAAACTACTATAATTTGTGAATTTTCACTGAAAATTAGTGGAAAGAGCTTGACGATTTAGGTATTAGTGGAGCATCTTCCACTAACTTTAGTAAAGTTCCACTAATTCAATTTTAGAATTTTATCGATGGAAAACAGTCTGTTTTTAGCTATTAGCCAAAAATCAACTATTTTTTTTTTTCATAAAACAGAGTGTACGTGACAACATTTTTTGTAATCAAAATCAATCAATTCATTCACGTACTAAAAAATACTGCAATCTCGCACTTTTCACATTAAGAGATAGAGATACTAATATAAACATTCACAATCAATTTAAAACAGTCTCGTCGCCATTTTCGGACTATTTCGTGAATATTTCGGATACTTGTGTTTACGACGTCCTCCAGAAGACCACAATAAGTGCATTATGCACGAGATGCAGGCTACAAATTTAGCTGCCAAGGAATATCTATCTCATCCTCAACCAAAAGGACCAGTCCAGTCGTTACTGGCGTTCATTACCTAAGTCGGTTTTGTTTAATTCAAGCATTGCGCGAGTATTTCGAAATAGCATCGGTAGTCATTGGAGGCTGGCGGATTGCCGTTCATTATGTATAGGGTCAGGAAAAATAAACGACGATGGGAAATCTGTATACCCTCTGTAATTTAACCACGTAACCCTCCCCGTATCTTTCGACACTCGAGCGAATTTATTAGCGAGTGAGTTACGTAGAGGGAATGCACGTTTTAAGAAAATTATATAAATACTTACGTAAATCGATCTAGAATAGAATAGTTACATAAATCGGAGCAAAAGCTCATTGTATGCATGGATTGATATTACGTCCGATGGTGTCTACTTTTTCGGACACTGATGCATGATTAGCGAAGTGATTTGGGCATTAACGAGAACGCAAACAAAAAAAATGCATAGCTTTTCTCAACTTTTTTTCTGGCAGATAGATACCACGCGTGGGATTATCAAAAGAGAAAAAAAAGCAATTTAACGAGGATTAGAAGAGACTATTATATTATATCAATTAATTTCATTTTTTTTGAAAATTTTGTCATCGATATGAGCACCGTCCAGCGCGATTAACGTAAACGTAAATTTTCCTTGTTAACGAGACTCGTTACGTCAATAAAGTGTCAGAGCTTTTTATAATAAAATACTATATTAAAAAAGAAAATTAAACGGAGCCGATAAATGCGTCGAATCGTAAGAATCTGAAGCTGTCAACGCTAAAACGGTTGGAGCGAAATTTCACTCTTAGTTTCCAATGAAACACTCGCAGAGGTAAAATTGACTCTATTGTTATCTGGGCCCGTGGATATTCTTTATGACGGTCGGTTATATATTATTAGCTTTTCTTTTAATGCCCAAATTTGCGATGAACATTTCTTATGGATTCATTTATTTATATTTTCATTAATTATTTTATATGAACATAACTTTTTTATCATTTTTCTGGAAGAGAATCCGATTCTCTCCGTAAGAATATTAGAGTGAAATTTTGACTCCAGTAGAGTTATTTTTCACTCTATTTCACTCCAACTAATTTAGCGGATAGATTAAAAATCTTTCCCTAAACGAGCTTTCGTATAAAATACTAATAAATAAAAAAAATAATCAAGGCAGAAAGGATATATAGGTTTTCATCCGTTACGTGGGTTCCGCGGTCTCGGACCAACGACCACCAACCTGCTTTTTTCTCGAAAATCGGCTGACAGAGCTCGGCGACGTGATTGGAGAGGGGCTTTATGACAAGCGGGTCGGACAACGAAGTGACAACAGTCAACGTCTGCGGAGGCTCAGCGAATCCCATCGAGGATACCAGTGCGCCCTTCGATTTCTTCTCCTTATGACTCTTCTCCTTCTCCTTTCGCTTGGCAATTGGATGTGGTAGACTCTTCGTACTGTAATTCATAGATTCTTACATTAAAATCTTTAAAAGTATAATAATTTAATAATCTATTTAACCAGTAAAAAATAATTTACATGATTTCATTTAAAAACACGCTAAAAATTGTTTTTTTTTTTTCACAATACAGTATGCCTAATTGAAATGATAGACAAAAATCACGCAAACAGAAAGTATATATTTTACAATTACCATAATTGACCAT
Source organism: Sycophila sp. Sp_5 (assembly GCA_018906775.1). Classification (NCBI taxonomy): domain Eukaryota; kingdom Metazoa; phylum Arthropoda; class Insecta; order Hymenoptera; family Eurytomidae; genus Sycophila; species Sycophila sp. Sp_5. The sequence continues at coordinate 11,799 of JACCID010000043.1, forward strand.
TAAATACTTAAGCTAGTGTAATCATTTGTATCACTCTTTATCAAATTTGCTTTTATAAAAAAAAGCCGCACGAAATTGTATATAAAATAAAAATTTTTAATGAACAATTTAAAATAGGAAGATAAACAAGCGAAGAAAATATAACTGTAGAATAACAGCAGCAACTGCGAAGCGAAGAAACATCGAACCACGTGTTTCGCCATGTGCCGCTGAAGCGAAAGAAACTGCGACTGCGATAAATCGAGGCTCAGGTATGAGTGACAAAACGAAAAACTCGAGACGACGTGTGGCACGCGAAAACTGTATCTGCTGATTGGGTGAAAAACTATAAGTCCTATTTTCAGACGTTACTACGTACACATATGCAGATTCATGAAAAATTTACATTATGTAATTGCAGCTTTAATTAAGCGATACTGTAATCAATTAAAAGTTGAATCGCTATTAAAATATTAAAATCCTATTGTAGTTTTTTAAATAGTTTTACACTAAATCCATAAACTTTTTTCTTCTTTTCAAAAATTAATAAATCAACCTTGACCTTCTATCGTTCAATGTTAAAGTATCATGACATTGCAAATCGGAATAAATGATTAGCGCATTTTGCATTTTCATCGTAACGAGACTTGTTATATTTACCTTTCACTCGGCTTATTCTCATTTTACGTAATTTTGGTAAATTTTGCTAAAACATGGCCTTGTGTTATATGCAAACATCGTGCCGTAATGCAACAAAATGTATAGACACACGAGCACAATAATACGTACATTTTTTCTCTCAAAAATTCATCAATTAGACAAATAAGCGTTCTTTTGAAAGCGAATTATACAGTCTGTAAAATTGTATTAATTAGTATATTTAAATTAATGTTCAATAATGAATCACATTTTAGATAATATTGCATTTCAAATTAAATTGTATATATTTTTACAACTTTATATGTATATAACTGTACATATATTACAACTTGAAGTTATATTAAATAAATAAATATTAAAAAAACGTGACCTTAAGTACACCTGCCCTCTAAAAAATTTTTCATCTGAATGAATGAACTTTTCTTAGAGCAACGAGCTTCGTGTATAAATAAAATAAACAATAAAAAAGTGACACTAAGTTTCTTAATAAACAAAAAAACTGGTTTTTACACTGTTAAAAATCCGATCAATTTTAAACATTATTTTTGTGTCTTGAATTGAACTTTCACACCATGAACATCATTTTTGTGTATAAAATATAAAATTACACAAATATTATGCTTTATTTTGATTGCTCCAGCAAACTACATAAATATTTAGTAAAAATTTTTATTAGTTTTTAAATAACTAATAAAAACTAATGCACTTTAACAAAATGCTCACTGTAAATTGTTTACTCTTTGTGAATTTAAAATACTTTTTTTTATAAAGTATACTTTATAAATTGTACTTTACACATTAATTTTCTGCCCCTACATATCAGTACTAGAAATTTGTGTATATAGAACAAACAAAATAGTGTAATTTAAACACAATCGTTATATAATTTTTTTTTTCAAATAACCCAAAACACAACATTTTTAACTGTGTACATGCGTGAATTATATACAAGCTCGCCAATTAACTGTGCCCCAGAAATCGCGAGTTAATTTTCGGAGCAGGCGCAAGGATTACGTCGCGCGGATGCATCCAGCCTGCATTATGTAAATAGTCGCGCGGCCAGAAGTAAATAATTTGCACGGCGTTGCAAGTTGACCGCACGCGCCGCTCGTATAAATAGCGTACGTCCACGCCAAGCGCGGCGCGCGTCTCTTATCCACTATAGTTCGAGGCCTGGGGAGGGCACGTGGACGGCCACGTGCACCGTGACTAGCGGTCACAACTGAACAGGGAAGCCCCACGCGCTTTCCAAGCTGGCATACATCGCACTTCCTCGCATGCAGCAGCTTATCCTGTAATGATGTACTTCGGTATTTATTTTCTTCCTCCCACGAAAGAACCTAATAACTGTCCAATAGTGAACCAGTACATTCTGCCGACCCTCGAGTACTGAGCCAAAAGGTTGGGCCAGTACTGCCGTCGATGGAAAAATGACAAGACTGGGTCGGACTACTTTTAAAGTAGTGGCGTAGTACTGTCGAACAGTATTGATAAAATACATATATATAAATGAGTAATAAAATAACCGAAATGTTAATAGATTTGTAATTCTGTAATAATTCTGTAAAAAGAATATCAAACATATTTTCAAAATTTTGCAGATCATAATTTTCTTAAGAGTTATTATTTTTGAGTTAAAAATATTTGTTCAATAGATGTCAAAATAAATAAGCTTAACATCTGAATGATAATAATTTACGAGGTTACGAACTTTCTTTTTTGATTTTAACTCCGGCTGGCAAAATTTTATTAAAATTTGTTTCTGGAACAACACTGACATCCAGTAATTTGTCAAAACAGTAGTGGAGCACTGGCCCTGATATTATCATTTCAGTACAGATTCAATATTGGACAAGTATTGGTAATCAGTACTGGACTACGATCTTCCTTTACTGGGCCAGTGGGAGATTCTTTCATGAGTATTTTCACTTGCTGGGCTGTGTAAGGATAATGTCAGCTTACAAATGACGAACTTGCGAATTTTGTTCTTGGAAATCGATTGATAAGGCGGTGCAAGCTCTCCGGTGTTTTAGTGAACTTCTTGACCGACGAAATTACCGCGCAAATTGAGTATCCGTTAATCTCGCATCTTAGGATTTAATTTAGCTGTTCCACAGTGTGAAGAGTTGTGATGAATGATCCTGTCTAAGTCTAATCATTTATATAAACTTGTCAACAACGAGCGAATTAATTTTATGAAGAATCCTTGCAGAAACTAACGAACCACCTCACTTTCACGTTTACATAAGATGCACGTGCCAAAGGTAAGTAAGCAATAGCGCGTCTAGAATTCATTGTCATAATTAAGGTCGTTAAAAAAGTCAAGGTATTTTTGAATTTGCCCTTATAAACTTGACATATCTGAAAATTTCTGGAACAACGACGAAAACTCATTTCCTTAAATCTTTCAAATCTAATGAAACTTTTTGATGCTTTATTTTTAATTTTGGTGTTTTATTGTATATAGAAACTTTTTGTTTTATCTCCAATTTTCACGGAACCAAGTATTTAACGTACTTAAAAATAAATAAAACTTATCGGATTAAAGCGAATAATTTTTCGCACTTATTAAAGTTATTAAGATGCAAGAGTTTGACGAGTGGTTATCACATATGTACCTTGTACGCATTATACAGAAACATTGATATTTAGAAAAAAAATCTGAACTCACCAAGATCCAAAAGTTGAAGGGTTTCCTCCATGATAGCCACTGCTATTACTATCGCGTGAAATTGAACTTCCACTGCTGTAAAAATAAAAATAAAACGATTAGATTTTTAAGAACAAAATATAATCACATAAATACTGAAAAAAATTGTATATAAATTAATGGACTACACGTGAGTAACTAGTTGTAATCTTTTATGCCCTTCATAATCCAATATCTATTTTGCGATACGCACGCAGACCTCACTTCTAAATTAATTATTTTTCTATCCTTTTATAATTTCTTTCTAATTAATAAACACAGAATCAATGAAGTACATGCATTATAATTTATTTAACTGAATGATTGTAATATGAAAAAATAGTATGAAAAAAATTGCTAAACGTTAAACGAATGATACAAAACGAAATTGATAAATGAACTTTCAAGAAGAAACACTCCAATTGCTATATTTAGCTTCAATTGTACATTTAAGGGTGTCTACCCTATTGAACGCATTGTTAGCGCCGCTAGCTGTCAGTGACAGACACGGTACATATACGAAGACTAAGATATATTTTAAGAGCATTATTAATTTTGATATTGGCTGTTATTACATCATACTCTGATAATTCGAAACAGTAATGATCGACTCGATCCGAGAGATGAATAACTAAATCAAACGAATTTAGGGTGACTGTATATGTACTTTTTTTTAATAGAGCGATCATTCATCGGTTGTTTCAGTCTTTTGCTTCGTGATTCTAAATCAGTGGAAATATATAAAATTATGGACCTTAATCGGTAAATTATTTATTTAAAAATTGCACTACACAAAACATTAAATTAAATTAAAAATTGATTCATTATTAACCATTTGAATTATCATCCTTTATAATTCTATCATCTACGAACTTTCGAGTCACTTATCGTAAATCATTTATTTATTTATTTTTTTATCAATGATTTTATAATTTGAAGCTGTCATAGGCTTGTGAATATACTTATATAGTACATACACAATATGTACATTTAGTTATCCGCAGTTGATTACTCTTCCCTACATCCCACATAAAATTGAAAGGACTACCTACATGATTATCCAGTAATAGATTGTTCGTTTCTAATTATATCGTTTCTCTATCACCTTGAATGTACAAAACGTGCGTTTATGCTCTTAATATAGTGCAGGCAATCGGGAATGCCAGAAATAGGATTTGAATAACCTGCTTATAAGGACATCGATTCAAAGCGGCGTATTGACACAAATTTATGGAAAGGGTGTATATTATTAAATTAAAATACGCATGGCAGACACAATTACTCGATGGCAATCTAATTATAGCCAATTAATCCCGTTTTACGTATCAATGCGATATTTATGCACATCTCTGCCAATAATACTATGGGCAAATTTTCAAAAGGGCCTCGCAGACACGCAACTGCAATTAAAAAAATAAAAAATAAATTAAATTTTCAAATCAAATCGGACAATAAAAGAAGAAGCTGCAATACTTTTTCTGATCGGACGTCTTCAATCGCGTTATCCTTCTTTTTGCACTTGCATATAAGTATCATTGGATTCGCGGTGGAGCATATTGTTGACCTTCAGCGAATGCAGTGTATATAGCACGTAGACTCGTGACGTCGCATATTCGTAGTGTGGAAACTATTCGTTCAACCAACTCAGTGGCAATGTTGACGCTTCCGTTAAACTAACGAGTCTTACGTTACGAGATAGTACACACATTTTTTTTTCTTTTACATGCTGATTCGAAAGATCTTTAAACAAGTGCAACGTATTACATGTTAATGTATACATCTTTTATCAACAGTAATTCAAACTGAGTTGGTGCTTATTTTAAGAACGGAAAATTTATTTTTAACCGAGAGTAGTAAACGATGATCGTAAAATTATTAACTATCGTACGTAGTATTTTACTATTTCTATGGAATGCAAAAGAAAATCGAAATTTCGTATCAATTTTTTTCATTCGTATCACAGCGTATCGTGACTTAGGTATTGCTTCATTATCGGAAATAACGTACAGAAAAAGAAGAACTTCAATAGTTGTGCAACGATTTTTTTATTGTAACCCCGAATTGTTAGATATTTGTATTTATAAAATATGATATACGCGAAAAAATAAATGTTCGCAGGTGCCTCGTTAACGTACTAATTTGTATTCTAATTGTAACGTAAGTACTTATATTTTCAGGATATTCCTTTATCACGACCATTTCCGGCAAATCGAAAGATAGTACACGCTAAATCAACTAGAGTGAAAATTAACTCTATTGGAGTCAAATTTTCGCTTTGATTTTAGAGTATTTAATTTTGACGTAAAAATTGTACCCGCGCTTCTTGCTCAAAATTAAAAATAAGTAATAAAATAAATAAGAGTATAAACAAAATTGATCTGCAAAAATTTATGAATTTGTATACGCTAAATCAGCTGGAGTGAAGTGGAGTGAAAATTAGTAAAATTAATTCCCTTGATTGAGTGAAATAGAGTGATTTTTCGACTCTTAAGTAAAGCGAAATGTAGGGACTTAACCTGTAATATGCCACCCCTATTGAAAGGGTCTTATAAAACTCCATAAATCGGTGCAAAAACCAATAAATAATTTATCGAATTTTATAAAATTTGCATATTTTTATAAGATTGTTTCCACGTACTATAACCTCAAAGTGAATGTTAACTTTAATTAGTGAATGTCAAATTTAACTTTACGAGTGTTTCACTGTAAACTAAGAGTGAAATTTAACTTCAACAAATTCCAGTAGAGTGAAATTTGGCTCTGCGAGTGTTTCACTATAAACTAAGAATGTAATTTGACTCCAATATAGGGATGAAATTTAACTCCAACTGTTTTAACGCATAGTTTACCTGGTATTAGACTGGCTGTTACTGCAGGTGTTGGAGTAACCGGAGTCATGGGTCGGCGTGGTATTGTCCATGGACGTCACCTCGTTGCCGTTTTCGGGCTTCATGGTGCACGGCTGCGGCATGAACGCCGCCTTCTCCGTCGCCTCTGACTCCCGCAGATCCGCACGATCCAGAAGCTCGACTCACTGATCTCGTCACTGTATTTACACCTCGTGGTATTCTCTACTGCACTGACGCGACGACCAACTCGGTCGTGTGGTCCTCGCCTCGCGCCATCCCTGCAGCAGGTCAACCTGATCCTGGACGTCTCACTCGGCGTCACGTTTGTCGCGCAAAGTATCACCCCCGGTGCACTAATGTACTTAGAATATTATTTATTATGACTTATTTCGGTTTATCGCCGTAGTTTGTCTGCGCTGCTTGTGCCGCGGTGCCCGCCAAGGAGGAGAGCCTGACCTTGTTGCGCGAGCGAGGAAATCGCGTTATCGCCGAGGGAAGACCGCGAGTCGAATGAGCCGAAGTCGTTCGCGCTCCCAGGGCCGCGCGTGCGCACGCGGCGCAGGCCTACCAACTGCGCGCGCGCAGCCGCGAAATTCGAATCGCCACGTCGGCGGCTATCGATCCTGCCGCGCTACTCTCGTCCTTCCTACAAAGGAAATTACGTTGTCCACTCATTTCTGCGCGCTAACGATCCGTGTGCATACGATTTCGAGGTATAATCGTAATGAAAATCTTGATTACCCGTCCAAAGTAATTGTTGAAGTGCCTCGAAGACAAAACTACGTCGCACTCTTAAATCCTCTCGTGATCTCATTGTAATCTTGAACTTTTTGAGTTTCTTCGCGTTAAATCGATGTGTTGGGGTGACGGAGGCATTGGGAAAGTAACGCAACGGTGAGAATAGCGGAATTTACGGTGAAACGGAGCTTTCGGAGCAGCGACAGAGATTCTCAAACGACGGCGCGTAGGTTGGCACGTCCGGTGGTGCACAACTGCAAACAAAAGTGCAGCGTGGATCGTCACCGTGCAGCTTCGCGAATCACGCGTACTGCCACGTGAGTGCAAGCCCCACCAAGCGCATCCCGCGGTATTTATTTTCTTCGGCGGCGCAACGTACGAGCCTCCTCCTCGACGAGCCTCAGCGCTCCGCGATATTTGTTATGGATTTTTCCTTACATTTTATTTGAAGAAATTTTTTTTTTTTTTTTGAACAAAAATAATACAAAGGAATGGAGTCGGGGGATGATATCCGCAATTTGTCATGTAACAGGAGTTTTTCTTTTGGCGCTGCGGTGCGAGTACAGTGGGGTGAGCTTACATAAGGAGGGATTTTTCCATAACGTAGCGGAGCTTGCGCTTCGTTTTTCTCCCGTCTGATCATTTAAGCAATTGGAGCGAGGGAGTAAACGCGTATTGGCATGTGTTATTGGAATTACGTGACATACGACTTGTTTTTTACGTTTTTTTTTTTTAAGTCTGAGGATGCCACGTGGAGGAATTTTTGTATGAACAATGGACTTTCCTGCTAAACGAGCTTTCAATATATTATCGACAGTTCGTATTAAAAAAAAAACGCCACGATGAGTAGAGTCAATTCGTAATTGGACTTCTATTGCAATATTAGATATAAAAATTCTATCGTTATAGTAAAAAGTAAAACTAAATATTGAAATATTGTGATTTTTCAACAATCTTTTTCAGTGCTACATGCGCCACTTAATTTTAATCCGTTAAAAATCTTAATACTGACAATTTCGATTTTTTATTTGAAGAGCGAATCTACATCGCAAGGATTTATATAAGAAAATCAAGAATGGCATAATACTCCATAAAGAAAGTGTCATACTAGCCGAAGATATAATTATTATACGAATTTGCCCGTTATGCCACGTTCCTTGACCAATTCCAAAAATAGAAATTGCCATCATGGACTTCATTTTTGTAATCAATTCAAATAGATAATTATACAAGGATCGAGGTTCACGTAACCCTTCGTAATTCATTGCAGGATTAGCTGCCGTGAAAATAACTGACAATGATTTCAGCAAACATGTAAGCGAACGCCGAAATTGTATTTTATTATGCAATTTTCGGGGTACTACATTTTTTCTAAATAAATCCAGTAACTCCGCTCTTATAAATGTAGATTATCAATTCGAATATGCCGTAACGTCTTTTGTAATTGCAGTTTGTAGAACTGCTGTTCTTTTATAGTTGGGGAATTTCTTTTAATTTTGTAAACTGTATAAGTATACTTGAGTTAAAATGATGTACGGATTTTCATTTCCTTAAAAATCATGCAAGTTAATTTTCATGAATATTGATGTACTTACAATTTTCAGAAAAAAAAAGTTATTTTTAACTTAAGTGGCGCAGCTGAGGAACGAACACGATTTTTTCTTACTAAATAATATATTTATTTTGGAATAAAAAGTTTTTAAACCTTTTTTTTTTAAAGATATATAGTGAATACAAATTTCATCACGCTTGGCCATATGCACACGAATTACACTTTATATTATTTACTATAAAATTTTTAATTTTTTATCAACAAATTTCTTTATCAAATAATTGTAAGATAGTTGTATATGATTTAATATCTATTCAATATCAATAATATAAGAATGAAGAACAAAAAAAAATGGTAGGTAAAAAAAGCTAATTCCTTCAGTTTATTTTTAGCCGCATTATCGGTTTAATAAAAAAAATTCAATTCTTACACAAATATCAATTCCAGAAAAAAAATGATATACATATATAAATTTGACATTTGATAACTACATCATCCTATACAAATTAAAAGCATCCTTTCCTCCTCCATTCTTTTTAACTCACGCTATATATCCGATAAAGTGCACAGCGAGTTGCACTACAATTTACTTTTAATTGATAACACATTGTTACGTCGGAATTTTAAAACGAATCGCCGACAATGTTTCCCACTGCTCGTAAAGATTTTGCTTCATAAGAAAGCGCAATACTTCAGTTATATAAATGTAAAGTTATTTTTTCACACGCGCCACTTGCGGGTAATCGCAAATTTTCATTTCTACAAGCGTGCCGTTTCAAAGAAAATTTCAAGTCTCGTAAGATTTTGAATAAGTGAAAAAGAAAATGATTTATTTTGTACGTAAACACTCGTAATTAAACGCAGACAGGAAATTGATAATTAAGTAGCTCAGTGCAACTGCAACGATATCAGACACATATGCCTTTATTGATTGATTCGTTTCCTTTTTTTTGCTTTAATAATTATCAGCTGTCACGAATATTATTAATGATAATAACATGTAAAAATCAGTCAGATTTGAGAAGACAGTACAAAGTGTGACAAACGAGTTGTCAATCGAAAATAGAACTGAGGAATTTGTAAGAACCATTTCAGATAATTGCATCAATTGCAACTTTGCAAGCTGCACCCTAGTCACTTTAAGCTTTCCTAGATGGCGCAACAGTACGGATACGAGTTTGGTGTAGCAAAGTTGCTGATAAAATTTTAAATTTAAAATAGAATGTATTTAGTATTTTAGTGATGTCCTTATTAAAAGGGTCTTATAAAACTCCATTAAAGGGTACAAAACTCGCATAAAACCTGATAAATAATTTATCGGATTTTATAAAATTTGAATATTTTTTATATCGTTTTATAAGATTTTTCCCACGGGGGTGACACTATTTAACGCTTAATTAAAATTGTCAATGCAAGTAAATGCAATTATATTATTGTTAGGTTGACAAAGGCAAGTTTAATAAATAATTTAACATTGACGTCGATATTTAATAAATAGTTTAAATCTATTTTTGGGATTTTACAGTTTTTTTAAATTATTTTCAAAATAGCCTCGGGTATGGTTAATTAGTTATATATTTTTCAAATTCATAAGATCGATAATTATATGATATATTTAAACTATTTAAAGCAAGTTTGTTAATAACAGCGTAGGATTCGTTAAAAATTGACGTAATGTCATTTTTTAAAAAGATTTGGATGAAGGATGTCATCGATTAATTATTATTAGTCCTAGCAATTAAGGAATATCTTCCACAAAACTACATTCTTTTTCTTTTTACGACGATTGTATATTACTAAAATATTGATTTTAACATTGAATTTAGTTTCCGTTATACTTATAAAAAAAGAAGTGTTTTAATTTCTTGTTTTATTACATTTACAAAATGTAAATATGTATTTACAATAGTACTTGATAAAAAATTAAGTCATCAATACTTTGAAAAATAAAAGCTGATATAAATATCTTTATTATCTGTACAGTATAAAAAGTAAGTTTATATATATATGCATTTTATTTATGTACAAAAAGATAAGTACTTCTCGGTTAAGCGTCACTGGACTGAAACGATTTCAATTTAAAAAAACAATGATAAAAAAAAAAAAAAAAAAAAAAAAAAAGACGAGTTCAGTAAAACTAATATCACAGTTGTCAGGTACTCTCGTATAGGCGGATAAACCGGATGCATCCTTCCTGAAAAATGAAAAAAGAATGCGAATTAAAGAGAGTGGAGTCCGGGAGGTGTGTATGGATCATGGGAGTCTCGTCGTTGTTATGAGAAGTATTGTTGAAAGCAAGTGATGTGAAAAAATAAACCCACGAGTGAATATGCTTGTATTACAGTTTGTATTTGATTCTGTATCTGTTGCGTATATTTATTTCGTGACGGCGAAGTCACTGTTACAGTCATTAAGAAGGAGCCGTTAGTTTTTTTTCTCTTTCTCTCTCTCTCTCTCTCTCTCTTTCTCTCACTCCCTCTCATTCAGTGTTTTCGGCCCTCTCTAAAATCGCTTAGAATAGAATATCTTTTTTTTCCTCTTTGTATATTAGAATCCACTCAGTATGAAAAATTATACAGCGCTCGCGCCTTGTATTTCTGTTTAAAGCTTTTCTTCCTCTCTCTCCCTTTCTTTATTGTAATATACAGTATTTAAGACATTGGTGTGTAGTTTTTATTTTTTTTTCTATTATGTTTTCTGTTCTTATGCTTTGTGTTTTCGCAATACGCATATATATATATATATTGTACTCTCTTCCTGATGCCGTCGCTCGTTTCGCAGATTTACACACAAATGGGCAGACGTAGCGAGACTGCATACGTATTTTTTTGTTTGTTATCGAGACAAAGAAATAAAATGCGCGTGAGTTACGTAGAAAATCACTATCATAAGTGTACCTCCCGTATTAGAAAGTAACCGTGGACGAGGCGAACCGGCAGTCATTTCAGTTGATCTCATTTAAAAATAATATCTTTTATTCTGCATAATTTTACAAGCGCACGTCTAATCTAAATGCTAGTTGTCGCGTAAAACACCGATATTTTTTTTAAATATGGTTTTTAAAATTTTTTTTTAACAAAAAAAATCAACTATAAAATAATGAAGTAAAAAATACATTTTGAACGTCGAGTCAGTGTACAAGATCAATTTGTACATTGCGTTCAATTTTCTTTTCTATTTAGAATTTCTCATGTAAAAATTGATGTATACAATGTTTCTTTAAATAGGTGAGACTATTTAGTAATTGAGACACTTAGTATCGCTAGTCGATAATTGAGTAACATATTAATCACAATTGAATCCTTGAGATATTTCATTTGAATAAAAATAAAATAGATTATCAAGTCGATTTTGATACAGTATGACTTGACTAATCTTTATCTCTACACATATAAATTTTGCATTTCAAATGGATTCACATTTGGATAATTAAATATATGAAGTGTAGCTATATGTATTTATGAAAATTCACACAAATATATATTATATACATTTATGAATTTTATAAAAATTATCAAAATACTTTCGAGAATCGTCCGCGCATCTGTTGGGTTAATTCATTTTTCATTTTAAATACGACAAATTTGTTCGCTCTGTTATTCGCATAATTAACTTTTTTTTTATTCTCGAATATTTTCTTTTTGTTTTTCTCCTTTTCTTAAAAACGCCTTTGTACATACTTCGTATGCAATTTCATTTTCCAATTACTATTTCGCAATAATCGCGATGGCGCGAAGTTACTTTAGTTAAAGCACAGGCACGCTTAAAATAATACGTATTACCGTGATGTCCGGTCTCAAGTGTGATGATAAGCAAGAATTAAAGAAAAGTAAGAGTTGCAGTTTTTTTTCAGTAAATGTTGAGATGTGACGAACGTAAACAACAGTTAAAAGTAGGGATGGTCGTGGTAGTTTTCTTCTGTTGCAGGCCCGACGTGGTCAAGTGAGTCTTTATAAATCGTCTCAATTCGTGGCGTGCGTCCTGCATTGTGTGTTACCAGTCGGTCTGCGAAGACAAATACAAATATTACATTTTCCCCATGAAATTCATGTGATGTGGGCAAAAATGACGATATCGACTTAAGATTCACATGTATTATTACTCTCATTACTTTCAACAGCGCAATGGACAATTTGTATTCTTTTGTCCCACTGCTACTTTTGTACTTACGAATTTGCTCAATTCATTAATGTTCATCCTCGTCCATCCGCAAACGTTTTCTTCGATCATCACCAACGTTTCGCTCCTCAGCTTCCAGTACTTTTAAGCGTGAGCCGCAGATCTCCTGTCCGTGGAGAGCCTGAACGAAAATAGACGTATTAGAATAAACGACTTCGCAGAAGACGAGAATACATTAATTTTAGTAAATGTAGTGCTGCCTAGTCTAGTACAGTACCTCGATAGCTTTATTGGCACTTTCGACTGTTGCGTACTTGGCGTAACCGCAATTCTTCCCGGGAAGCATATAAACGTCAATAAGATTTCCGAACCTGCAGAATGCATCTTTCATGGCATATATGGGAGGCACTGGAGGACCACAGACAATGAAGCATCGTTTTGCAACATCAGCATCGATGCTGGCCATTGGTTGCACAGGTGGCAGCTTGCCCATTGAGTGATCTAAAGCTTGAATTTAAAAATTTATAAACAAAATGTAATGACACTTTAATATTATTAAATATGATACATACTGGGTGCTGTCAAACCTGCTGCTTGGATGAGTGATGTTGCTTGTGCAATTGTTTCTGCTAGATGGGCCAAGTCAGTTCTAGCAGCCACAACACCTCCTGGTGTCGCGATATTATTACTTGGAATACCTTGCTTGATGCCTGGTTTTTGAGGTATTGGTCCAGTTAAATCTGGCTTAACTATCATTCTATGACCAAGAGGATATTCAAAGCCATGGAACTTTTCTCTTGCGTAGGCAGCTGCACTAGGATTTGTATAGACTACTGTAGCATGACCCCTCGGCATTCTATATCTAGCATCTGTTTTTAGGTGGCAATAATCCATACCAGGTACAATATCAAACAGTTTCCATAACTGATCTTGATTTAAAACTGGATGAGCAATGACCTGAAGTTTAGTATAGCCTTCTGGATTGGGATAATTTGCTACGATATCCCATGCTATGTTGTTTTTGCTGTAGTTATTACCATAATTTGAATTATTTGAGTTATCATAATTCATGGACATTCCATTACTAAATTTTTGATCTGGGTCAGGCTTAGGTCTTTTTGGTTCAGCAAAAACAGCTTTGTACTTTCGATCACATTCTTCAAAGGCTCTTGCGGCACTGGATACTTTCTTAAATTTAACGTAACCAAAACCTTTTGATTCATTCGTATTTCTATCCTTAACTACTGTGACATATTCAATAGGTCCAAATTTAGAAAATTCTTGCTGTAGCTCGATGTCTGTCATGGACTTAGGTAGGACGCAGAACAATCGAACCCAACGTTCCTCTTCATTTGTCTCTCTAACAGAACCTTGATCTCTGCTATAAAAGAAAAATAGTCAAAATCAATTACCTGAAATCCATAAATAGAGAGGTCTACTTTTTGGTTAACCACTTTGCATATCATTAGCTAAAAAAATGTATTGACTCATTTACACAGCAACGCTCACATTCTCCATTCTTCATTTACATGCCTCTTTTTGGAATCAATACAATATGCCTCCTATTACTATTTTAGAACAGTATTTTAATAATTTACAAGCATTCACTATTACTATACTTTATAAGTACAATTTTTTTTTTCACAATTTTTCTATAAAATTTTAATTAAGATAAACTTTAACTTGTAAAACTAGTTACTGCCTTTCGATAAATAAACAAATTGAACAGACATTTAATGTCAAATTGTATGCAAATAAGTGGATAATCTAGATATACTTAATTTGTTTGTTTTCAAATGCATAAAACGTTTAATAAAATTTCTCCTCAAGTATTTACACTCGACCAGAGCCAAGACATAAAGGTGAAACATTATTTATTGCAACCTATTCACCTAATTCCGAGTTATTCCACTTTTTAAAAGGCTGCGAACAAAACGAATCAAATATCAAAACCAACAAGCTCACCGACGCACCAAAGTACGAAAATAAATATAGTCGTAAAGCACACGTGCCGAACTTACTTGGACGCAATCATAACTTTAATGGGCCTGCCGACGGAGCCGAGCATCTTGCCGTTCATCTCCTCCAGGGCGAACGCCGCCTCCGACGTCTTGGAGTACTTGATGTAGGTGACCCCTGCGGCCGCAACCAAAATAAAAAAAAACGTAAATAAAATCCCATCCACAATCACACCCGCGCACATTCATCTACGCCTCCGTAGCAGCGCAGTGAAAAAAAAAACTCGTGTTATAAAAAAAATAAATAAATAAAAGAAAAGGTGGAGGCGCGTAGCCCCTCGCACATGCCTTTATTCTCGCCAGTATTGCGATCCTTGACCACCCAGATGTCCTCGATCTTGCCGAATTTCTCGAAAGCCTTGCGCAGCTCGTCCTCCTCGAGGCTCTTGTGGCAGATAACGAAGAGCCGCGAGTTCGGGGGGTCGTCATTTTTCGACCTGGGGTCCTGCCCGGAGCCGCCGTAATACGACGAGTCCCCGCGATCTCCACGGTGGTCAGCCATTTTACACACTAAAGCGGGGCTCACGTACGAACCGCGCCGACAGTGCCCGTACTGCCGAGACGCCGCTGCTGCCGCCGCCGCCGCCGCCGCCGCGAGCCAGACGGAGAGAGAGTCTCTCCCGCGGCGCCGCGCCGCTCGGTGTGTGTGCGCCTCGCGCGTGTGCGTGACACGCGTATAGGCGCCTCGGCCTGTACGCGTCACAGTCCCTTTGCCGGCAGACGCGCGCGACGTGACTGATGGGCCCGCGACTCCACCGCTGTATCCCCTCCTCCCCCCCTCCTCCTTCAGAGAGAGAGACTTTAATTCTCTATGCCTTCGTGGTGAGCTGAAACAATAATAAATACTACATTTTTTTGTTTTGTTTTTTTTAGGTATAATATATATATATGTATATCATATGGAATATATATTTTATAGATATGTGTATATTTACTGTTTTACTGTACAACAATAAATAAACGAAAAAAATAAAACTTTAAAATATAACTTTTAAGTAAACAATAAAACTTTTACGTAGTGTATATAGGTATAATATATGGTATATATAGTATATATGTGGGTGTGCGTGCATACGCGTGTGTATGTATGATGATATTTATTATTTTATGTAGTCTATATAGGTATAATGTATGTAGTGTATAGTGTATTTATTGTTTTACTGTGAAAGCATAAATAAACTAAAAAAATAAAACTTTAAAATATAACTTTTAAGTAAACAATAAAACTTTTACGTAGTGTATATAGGTATAATATATAGTATATATAGTATATATCTGGGTGTGTGTGTGCGTGCGTGCGTGCGCATGTGTATGTATGGTATGAATGATTCAATATGATATTTTTGCGAGATTTTAAAATGGATTTTACGCGTGGGGTACGCATTGGTGTTGGCGACGAAAGTAAATCTTGCGCTCGGGCATACGCACTTATGGATGGCTATTGCGGTTGACTGCGTGTCACTTGGCAAATGTGACTTTCTACTCTCTACTAAATTCTGTTATCGTTTTTTTTTTGCGTTCTTCTTCTCTTCCTTTTCGGCTGGAAAAACAACGGTATTTCTTTTTTACAGTTGCGCGGGTTCGACGCGGATTCGCGGGGGTTCCCCGTCTTCATTAATTTGTATCTCTTACGTTATTATTACGGCGCGGGTATATAGGAAGTGAAATGACTTAATTGTAGATTACGGCAAAGGGGGAGAATAGAATGTCGCTTTCGCTCTACTTTTTCATGTTCACTTATGTAAAGTGTCCCTGCGGGCGACGTTTTGATATTCCAATATTCGATGCTTCAATTTTTCATGAAAAATCAGTTAAGTTTAAAGAGAATTATAGTTATGCTTTAAATGAAGATTCAAATTTAATATTAAAAAGTTTTTGTGTTTTTTTTAATATTTTGATCAAATTTATTAGGACTGTACAAAAATAAATTTTTTATTAATAACTCTTTACTTAATTTTATACCTATTTTATTAATAAACTCTTTTTTTCTGAAAAATCGTACTGATAAAGTATTTCTTTAATTGAGGTTTTCCAAGTGATTAATATTTTTTTTTTATGAAAATAAATATTTAATAAATTTTAGTTTCGCAAAAATCTTTAAGATTTAATTTTCTATGCAAATTTTTAAAAAGTTGTGCTTTCTAAATTAAAAAAATAATATTTATTAAAAAATGTGAAGTTTCATTTGATTCACTTCCGCCTACGCATAATTTAAAACGTACAATAATTTACCCAACTTAAATTAGGAAATACAAATTATTAATTTTTTTTTTTTGCATTTTAATATTTTTAGCTTTGCTCTATGAATTTGTGATGTTTTATTTGGCACTTCTTCAATTGTTGATGGGTTATTAAACATTATGCGTGCCCGAATTCATCTAAATTCTAATCAAAGAAATAGTATAAATACACAGCAAAATATTTCTGTATCTTGAATTAGTACATTGAGTAAAACGAAGTCGCCAGTGGATGTCAGAAATATGAAAAAAAGTCGTAGTTTTGCTGCATTATAGCTTCATCGTCTGATATTCGAGAGTTGGCATATTGACAATTCATAGTCTTTTTAGTAATGCTTTACGGCCACTTCGTACGTATTAATATTTTTAAAGTGCTTCTCTTTCCATTCGATTATTTTTATTTAAAAAAAAAATGAATACATTAACAAAAAAAAACACTCGTTTTTCAATTTTCTTTAAACAAACTGTTATATATATTCGACCTCAAAACTCCCCCGAGTGTGTATAATTAAGCCGAAAATGAAATTTTCCTTACGCTTTCTAGATATTCAACAGCTCAATATGCGCACGGTAAATTTACTTCGATTCACAAAATAATCGGCATTAAAAATCGAAAGGACAATTACTCGCATCTCTATTTTCTCATTCGTTTTTTTCGTGCCGCCGTAAAAACAAAAGGAAGGGAGGTAATAAGAAACTAGCGGTTGAATGACGTCGATAATTGCGCACAGGATACTTCATGCAAAGTATTTTCTATCGATCTCTTCGACCAGACGGTAAATGGAATCGGGGGCCACTCCGAGCCGTCCTCTTCACTAAGAATTGTCATAATTAAATTTTACGTATATGCGCGGAGTAATTCGTTTAGCGCCCGGCGCAGTGTGTACCTTTGCAGTTATTACGAGCGCGTTTCGCTTTTTATGTCGAGCGGAGCTATACTTTTTTCCCTGCTTCGTGGACTGGAAAAATTAACGTGTCCGATTTTAAACACATGAGTCTGGCATACTTCTCGTTCATTCCGGTTGGAATGCCGTTTAATATACCGATATGGGTTTCCTTCTTTCTTTTTTTTTTAGAGAAATTAACAGGGTGCGAAAAAAATTGAGCTCGTTAAGCTTAATTCGGTGCAAATATTGAGAAGACGTGAAAATAAATTGGTTGAGTGAAAAAACAAATTTTATTTTTATTTTTAAACGAAAAATGTTTATTTTTTCCAGAGTTGGCAGATTATGATTTTTTTTTGTTGAAAATAGTTTTTGAACGCAGCGAATATTTATCTATTTTTTTTTTCTAAATAATGGAAACTAGAAATGTGATTCTTTCGAGCTTTCCATCTTAAAAGGGTTATCATTATAATATAACATGAAAGTTTTACTTCATGTAATAACATTGATTTATAAATTTAACTACTTTTGCTAAGAATTATTTCAATTTTTTTGTTGTAGAAATTTTTTGATAAATATTTTTACATTTCAGCGAACAAAATAATGTGTTTTTTGCGACACCTTTTTTGGTCTAATTGGCAATATGATCGATGTTTCGTTGTATATATATGCTATTAATCACGCTGATCGATTGCTTAAACAAAAGAAACGGCAAAAAACGGCAAAATTACCTAACAGCTGCTGCAAGCGTTACAGACAGAAAATATAATCCGCCGGTTAAAATGTAAGTGCCTCTAGAAATAGAACGAACTCAACAAACGTTTGAAATTAAATTAAAATTAGCTTTGTTTATAAACTCACAAGAATACCATTTCTCTAAATCAAAGCTATTTTTCTTTTTCGAATGAACGTTTCTTTATTCGCAAAAGACTATCGCTCTAAAAAAAAAGATTAGAAAACATTCCTAATGATTCAGATTGCGAATCTCACAAGACAAAAAAAAGAAATTCTCACTCAATTAAATCACCAATACAATTATTTAATATTAACATAAATTATTTTAATGTAAAGAACGGAACAAACACTAAAGGAACATACTTTCAGCGTTTACAAAGGAATGGTTCCCAACTGAATATAATTTCAATTATTTTTTTGAATGAAGATATAAGCGAACCCTCCAAAAAGAAGCATAAAACAAACAATTTTTCGATTATAATTAAAATCTTTGAATTAATCAAAATGTTCAACCACTTCTATAAAAATTATTTTTTTAATTTTTTTAACGGAATAACAAAAGAATCTATCTTAATTTTGAATTTTGCTCAAATTAAAAAAAAAACAACTGGAATATTATCCCCGTACGCGATTACCGCAAAATGCACCGAGTGCTCTACAACTTACCACTAAAATACACTCATAAATTTTATTTTAAAAATTTCTTCAACAAAAACCCTATACAAGGCCACCCCTCAAACAAAAAAAATGTTCAAATTAAAAAAAAAACTAATTATATAGTATTATCCGCGCAGTCTTTCACCTCAAAACACATCGAATCACTTCGAGTGCACTAACACTAAAATGCACTGAATATACATATATATAGGTACTCCGTCGAAGCTCCGCCGAGGCACGCGCAAGAAATTCAAAGAGTTACTCACGAGAGGCTGCTGCGGCCGTGGCGCATCGACTGTCTCGCATTCAATTACGCCTAAAAGGGGGAGGGGGGAAAGTAAGAGGGAGAAGGAGTGTAAGTATATACGTGCGAAAACGCGCGCGCAGCCGCGATGGGGGTTGAAGGACCCGGCGAGAAGGAGCGAAAAGGGGCGCCCCACCGGCGCCGACGGCGTATGTAACGCACACTTATGTACACGCGAACGGTCGTCGAGCGCGACTGTGACCCCCTCGACAAGGCGCGCGCGAGCCACGAAAAAAAAAAAAAAAAAAAAGGCCCGCGGAGCCGAGCGCCTACATCTACTATATATACGTTCGCTTGACGCCGCGACGCGCACCGTTGGCCGGCCGACGCTCGTCCGATATACGAAAATGAACGAACCGTGTAAATCTGAAATTGTGAAATTCACTTGGAAAATGTGAATAGTGACAAATTTTGGGTGAAAAGTCGTTCGCACATTTAGTATGTGAACAGCTTTTCGCGTGTTAAATGTCACTGTTCACATTTTCCAAGTGAATTTCACTCGTTCAGATTTAGCGTGTGGACGGCTTTTCGAGTATTAAATGTCACTGTTCACATTTTCCAAGTGAATTTCACATTTTCAGACTGAAAGAAATGTTTTGAAAAAATTACTATGAATCCAATAAAAAATACTGTCCAGTGTGGGAGTGGAACCACAGACTGCATTTAGTGAAAACATTACCAATTTGTATTATAAATTGTACTCGAATTCTAGTAATATTTTTTACAATAATAAGAATATAATAATTCTAGTGAAAGTTATAATAAACAATAGTAATTTTCCCAAAATATTTTTCTCAGTACAAATATAGAGAGAAGAGAGAAATGGAATATATACTCTGGGAATAAATATTGAATGAATATTGTACATTATACATTCGCATGTGCAGCTAAAAAAACATTTGTTATAGACTAAACTGAATTTCTGTGTAGAAAAAGCATTTTGTTTATTTAACTATAAAAATTTAGTTTAATGGTTGAAGGTGTTAGATAAATTGACAAATTATTCAAGTAGATCGGTTTTTTTTTAAATTCACAATTTTTTATCAATTCGACTAAATATTTCGTTAAATCAATAAAATGAACTTTTTACGAGGAGAATTCAAGAATATATTTTTAGTTGGATCTGTAAAATTTTTTTTTGTACGTATAAATAAATACGTGGCGAAAAATTCGTTAGTAAATTTTACAAGCTGCAGCGTGATAATATTATCAAACTCTATTATTACAAGATTTTTTTTTAGAAAATTTCATAAATTTCTTAGAAAAAAACGTACAATTCATAGAGAAATTCATAGATTTCTTACAAAAAAAAAGTTGATACGTTATAATAAAAAGAAAATAATTACATAGTACAATTTATTGGAAAAGTTACACTGGTAAAATTCACTAAAATATTTATCTCCGCATATATTTATATTCGGGGTGTATTAAGTTTCTTTTTTTTTTTATGAGGTATAAACCCATTTGACGCTGCGACACGCACCGTTGACTCGCCGATGGTCCTCGGGTACGATGCCCCTGCGTATATTGCCTTTTCTTTTTCTTCTTTTGGAGTAATAACCATTTGACGCTGTCACTCACCGATGACGCACTAATGCTCTTCTAATGCAATTTCTAGCGTATATATTAAGTTTTTTTTTGAGTACGCAATTTGTCGTCGCACTAAACCGTTACTATGCGCAGTGAATATTATATTTTTCTTTAGAAATAGAACTTTTTAAATCCATCTGAGTTTTCAGAAGTTACCCATTGATATATAACGAAGCTTTTTCTTCGCGTGCTCGGGGAAATTCGAGTTTCCAAGCGAAAGTGACGAAAGACGGTGAAACTTTTTGTGCGGAGTAGTTCGGAGTTATTAACGGTCTTTTTACGTGCGTGGAGCAATTCTTTTTTTTTACGCTGTACAAACTTCATTCAGTGAAAATTACGCTAATTTTGGAGCAGTTGCACACTGTAAATCACTGAGCATTTGTTTTTTTATCAGTGGCAGCGGGTGCGCGACTATTTCGAAGTTACAGATATTTTCAGGGGGCGAAGTTTAGTGGTTTTACGGTCCGCTTGGAAAAAGAACGTTTGATTATCTTTTGAAAAATTGCTCAATTTTCTGAGTTTTGATGGTGTCGTTCAATTTTTAGTTTGAGAAGAAACGACTCTTTTTTTAATGGCGTGTAAAATATAGGCTCCCGGATCGTCCTGCTAAAAATACCTTTTATTGCTGCCTCTGCTTCAGTTTGTGACAAAATTTATGACAAAACTTTCAACTTATAGGCGTTTGCTCTTGTGTTTTTAATGCGTATAACTCACTAATGAGATCTTTGTATTTCTAAAAAAAAAATTAATGTAGGAAATTTTAAGTTTCTATTTCTCGCGTGTAAGTCTGAAAATATGAAAGTCACTTGGAAACTGTGAATAGTGACATTTAATACATGAAAAGTCATCATGTATATCATACTCTGAGAAAAATGAATTAGGAAAAATTACTAATTTTTTTGGAAATTAAAGAGTCTACTTGCCATCACATGTATATATGCTCTTCGTAGACATTAGTATACTTTAAAATAAAAATTATTATACCACTATAAAATATCGTAAGAAATTTAGTAAAAATTGCTATATTTGTTAAAAAATATTGCTACTTGTTTACAGTAAAAATTATCCTAAATTGAGTAGGTGGTCCCATTACTAGAAAAATAGTAATTTTTCCTATTCTATTTTTCTCAATTGTAAGTACAGGTGATATACTATCATCTATAAAGAAATTTGGATGTATTGCACACATTTTAGTGGCATATTTAGATTGAGATTTTCTAAATCTTGTTTATATTTTTAATATTTACCACAAATTACACCCTAAAGAATATCTTTTAATTTTGTTTCTTTACATACAAATAAGTTTGCACACTCGATCAACAATTATAAACGCACAAATAAATAAAAAAGGACATTAAAAATTGATGTAACTATGTAACAAAATGTAATATTAAAATTTGCATAAACTTACGAGCTACGAGAAAAAGTCCCCGTGGGAACAATCTTATGAAATACTATAAAAATGTGCAAATTTTATAAAATCCGATAAATTATTTATCGAGTTTTATGCGGTTTTTGCACCATTACATCAAAACAAATTGTCTATTACGTACGTAGATGCGTAAACTAAAAAAAAGTACAGCGGAAGAAGTCAACAAAAATCTCTGAATTAAATTACACAATCACGCCCCCGCAAGCGCGTACTTGTAAAACAATTCCCGCAACTGCATAATTAACGGTTAAGCAGCTTACTCTAAATAAAAGCTCACTTTCCTTTTCGCGAAATTCCCAGTCGTGCGCGTAATCGGCGCATCTACACGCGAGCAAGAAGGGGACCGTTTTGTCACGCTCGAAGGACCCGTGGGAAAAAGCGCGGGGCTTTTTTCTTACTCCGGGAGACGACGCGGGGCGTCGGTTGTTGCGGTATTTGCAGACTGTTTTCCTCAGGGGGGGGCCTCCCCGATTGCGGCGGGAGCGATAAAATACGAGACACGTGGGATCATCGTGCTTTTGCCAGGAATTTTCCTGACTCTCGGCATGTGTATATACGCACCGAGCGAGAGCTAACGGAATATACGATTTTAATGCACGGACTCGCTCGGCGGACACCTGCACTGCTGCTCGACCGAAGATTGTGCCGCGTCTTCATGGGGAAATCTTTTATACTTGAAGGGAGAATTTTTTTGTTATTTTTGAGTAAAAAACGCGATATAACAATGTGTAATAAGTTAGAGTCGGTGCAACATGTGTTTCTTTATTTTATCGCTTATAAACTAGAAAATCCTATATATAGATTTGACCATTATTCCACACCACACGATTCCGAAAATGCAACTACTGTGGATTTGACTATATTTATATCTCCATTATCAGCTATTATGTCTGATCTGCATATATATTACGACGGCCTATTGGTTTTCAAAATCTTAAATAATCTCATTAAAAATTATGAATTGATACATCTATATTTAAACACACAATTCCTACGTATAGCATTCAAATACATAGGTCTGTCTTAGACCAAAATTGTTATTTTAATTTTTTTTTCAATTTCAATAGAGTAAAGAGATTTTGGAACTCTTTACCCAATAATGTAACATCGGTAAACTCTAAAGTTCAATAAATATTAATAATTGATAAATTTTCTTATATACAATTTGATACTTATATAAAACTTGCTATTTGGTTTAAAAAATTATGAAATTTGTAATTTTCATTTATATTAAGGATTTATCTTCCGTTGAATTTATAAATAAATAAATATAAGAAATTATTTTTGGATAAAATTAGAACTGGAATTTTTTTGTGGATCAAGCTTAGATCAATATGGCTAATGAAACTTTTGTCATTTGTGAATAAAGTTTATTGATTATTTACCTGATGTAATCGGATGTTATCGGAATGAACCATCATTTTTATTTCGAAGGGGTGAACGTCCAGAGATACCATTTTTTGGTAATTGGGTCTTAGCATATGGAAAATTTTAATATACTCGTTTAATAGAATATTAACGTAATTAAAATTCATAAGAAATAGTTTTAGACCACGATGTATATAGTGAATTTATAAATTATGCAGACTATATATAACTTAGAAGTTTGATGAAATTTTCATTAAGTAAAACTACAGAATGAAAAGAAATCGATAGCGAAGGGGAATAGCAAATATAAATCACGTGTGGACGTTAAATGTGAATGTCTACAAGCAATATTATTATTATATTATGTTACCTAATAGTAATAAAAATCATATTGCGCAATTACTGCATAAAATGCATTTTTTTATAAACTACTCAACAAAAACTATAATGTTGTAACTTTTATATATGGACATACATTTGATACTAAATATGTGCATATATCACTTACGACTACTTAAAATTTAAATACACAAATTAAAAAGTCGAAAACGCCTGAGAGACATACTTAAAATAAAAAGTGACTGTAAAATGTGCATAAAGGTATATTAAAGTTCCAGAAGGCGGTTGTATACCTACGTAAAGTCTGTCCACCAAGCACCATTACAATTGCAATAATCTCCTTTCTTCTATGGTATATTTTTTTTTTAATCAACATTTTCAAAAAAGGCTGCGGTGTAAAAGCAGTTTTCATTGTACTTTGTTTATAGACTCTGTATCTGGCCTTAAACTATTTTGAATCTTCAGATAGTATATGTACAATAGATATATAGAACAAAAGCGCACAAACTTACATGATTCAATTCACGGAGGAACAATTCAATTTTTTTTTAAATTTCTATTGTATACTCGCCTAACACTAAACTTGTTATCAATTAATCACGTTTACGCTATTAATAGTACCTTTTCTCTTGACATTTTTTTATCTAAAGTTAAATTAGTGAAAAACTACTATAATTAGTGAATTTTCACTGAAAATTAATGGAAAGAGCTTCGCATTAAAACAACACACTGAAAAAAAAGTTAATTTTAAGGAAATGATTTACTTTAATAGTACTTATTAAATATTTCTTTGAATCAAGTAAAGATTTCATGAAAACTAAATGAATTTAGTTGTTTCTAAATAAATTGAGTAATTTCGAAAAAATAAGTTTTTGACTTGATAAAATATTTAATAAGCACTATTGAATAAATGTTTGCTTAATATTATCAAAATTTCCCTCAGTGCAGAAATTTGCAGTACGTCTTTGAATTTTGAAGTTCCACACTATTCAAATTCTCTCTTGCGAAAATAATAGCTCGGTTTAAAAATAAAAATAACTAAATTATCTAAATATATACAATACACCCCGGCATATTTTAATTTATTTATAAAAAAGAGTTGAAAATAAAAGAAAAAATAATGGGACGAGCGTAATCTCTCCGACGACCCCCGAGTTACAGCCACAATAAAGAAGAATGAATTAACTTGAGCGTGCGGGGGTTGAGTCACTCCTACTCAGTGAGGAACTTCCAAGACGCGTCACCGCCCCGCAATAAAGGGACAACTTGCCGCTCGCAGTGATATCAGCAAAGTGGCGTCGCGCTGCCCCGACGAGGGTTGGAATGTTTAATACGCGTATACTCAGTCCCGACCTCATTTCCCGCTTCTCCAAAGATTAAAACAAGAAAGAAAAAAAAACTTAAAAAGGTGAGGCTCTTGCTCCGGTATCTTTACGCGCGACAGGAAAAGTGAATTTTTCCTTGATGTCGTCACGATCGAACGCAGCATCTTTATTTGCATCATGAATAGATAAATGTTTCTTACGCTTTAATAAACTTAGATTTGAATAATTTAAATAAATACATATTATTATAAAATTTTCATTCGTGACAATAGTGATAATAAGAAGGGTACCTTGTTCTTTAGGTATATAGAAGACTATATAAAATTCAGAAATAATTGCATTCGATTTTTCTTGTGCTCCTCGAAGCCTATAACTTCGTTCGCCTGAGAAATAGAGTCGCGACTAATTGTGTTGACCTTTATTTTTTTCTAGATAAGAAGTAAGTAAGAGATAACTCTTAAAGTGCACCTGAAGCTGCACTACAATTGCAGCATTTTAAAAATGATGTCTTAATTATGTTCAATTGCATAAGTCGTCTTTTGCAAGATTTATTTTTATTTTTTTTAAATTTTGTATATATTTTTGTACTTTTTAATAAATAAATAACTAAACGTTCAATTACAATTTATACTCCAATTTCTCAATGATTAACTTCAACTTCAATTAGTAGATGTGTCTATAATAAAGCAGATACACATATATATAAGGAGGACAAGGTAAAATTTAAATTTTAAATTTCGTTGCGTTTTTCATTAAATGATTGAAAATAATTTACGACCAGATAGCTTCAGAAGGTTTCGTGATTATAGTGTTCAAGGTTAAAAACGAATGTTCCGAAATGTTTGGAAAAGATATATATTTATAAAAACAACAAAAATTTTGTTCTAAATTTCGCTTTTTACCAAGAAATATATCCTTTTACACGTTAATTAATATAATTATCGCAATATAAAAATTTCCAGTTTAATTAAACTATACTAATAAGTGAAAGTAAATAGTTATATGTTTATAAGATTAATTAATCTCATAAACAATTACGTATTTACTTGCATTTCTAATTCAACTTCACAATTAAATATTCGAATGCAATCTCCGATTTTGCTAATTAAATAATTGAAGGCAAGCTCCAATTTTGCTAATTAAAATATTTGGAGCTCTGAATTCATCCTTGGTAAACTGTGTAGTCCGCAGACCAAGGGGAGCACTTCACGATTATAAATGGACTGGGAAGATGGTTTGATTAGCCCGGAGCCAAGTGGCACGCGGTGCCAATCTTAACGAGACGTACAAAATTTTGAGGATTTTATATAAATAAATTTTCTATGCCAGTGCAATTGGAGATCGTCAAATTGATAAAGGGGCTGGACCGCCTTGAATTCCTCCAGCCGGGAATGCAGTGAAAAGCGGCAAATGAAGTTATCGGCGCTAACAGTTCCGGAGATTGTCGGTGCTGCGTACAGAAAAATGTAGAAGGCGATCGTAAACCTCGAAGGCGTAACGCGGAGCTATTTCAGCGGTAAATCGAAATTTACTATTATTTGTCCTCCGCAAAGACTAAGTTTTAAATAAACATTTAATTTTTTATTAGTTGGCTTGCGGTTTACGTTATGTTGTACCATTTTTTTTAAATCCACATAGCTTATATTTAAAAAATGTATAGAACTAACTGTACACATTTTATGTTTATTCATTTTATTTAATTTTATTAATAATTAGTGCTTTGCACGTATATATAGTTAGATTGAACTCTCTAAATATAAATATAAGTGAAATTCACATGTGAATATTTACTTTACAAAGTGATAAGTCGTTCGCAAATCAAATAAGTAAAAGAGTTATCATGTAGAATAAATGTATATTCATCTATTCATTTTTAGAGGGAAGGTTTCAAGAATTAATAAAATAGATGAGCCTTATCCAGGAATCATGTTTTAAATGTTTCATTAATATTAACAAAAATAATTTTACTAAAACGTTTTCATTTGATCGCATGATAAGCGATTTATTACACTGCTTTTTTATGTTAATATTTTATTTATAATATTGAATATACTAATAATGATGCACTTATCATTTTCAAATCTTATCTAAACATTCTATCAATATGACGAGAAATAAATGCTATTTTAATTTAATAGTAGCATTACGATGTAATTTATTAGTTTAAATAAATAAATAAATTTCATAAACCAGTTCATCAAAAATTAAGTCAAAATAAAAAAAATCTACTATTTCTTTTTCTCGAAGGAAATAATTTATAATAAATAAAAAAAACGTATAATCCTGAAAAGTAAATGCACCGACTAAAAGCTGTGTAAATCCGCCAAGCCGCACCCAGTATAGAATTCGAGCAGTGCATAGATTGATTGTCCGTTATCGCGGCTGCATTTATCGACCTCCCAATCCGCGCGATAAAATCCAGAAGGTCGAGCCTCCGTCCGCGCCAGGTGAAAGTCGAGGCCGATGCCTCGCATAACATATATATAAACTCGCCGCTAGAAAATTAAAAACCTCAGCCCTACGAAACCCAAAACGAAAATAAAAAAAAAAAAAAAGAAACAAAAAAAATCGGCGTTTAGAACAAAAGAGAAAACACTACATACAGACGGACGGGACGAATGGTAAACGGTTCACGAGGTCAGTGACCTCCCGGCGAGCGCGCGCTCCATGAAAATCGTCGCGCACCTCGTCGTACACCCGCGGGGATTTACATAATTCCCGTGAACTGGTCAAACTCACCGGGAGCCTGTTTCTTCTCTCCGTGACCGCTCCTCTCCTTCTCCTTCCTCGGGGCCGCCTATTCTTTCGCGTCCACGTTAAATGCGTGTACCGTACGTCCGACGTTCTCCTGGAAGATCGCGGCGACTCCCGCTCCGAAGGATCCGCCGCCTCTTCGCTTATTTCTGTCGCGTATACTTAATTATTATCCGTGACGGAAAATTAACGAGGTCGCGCTGCAAGAAATCGGACGATTTACGAGTTCTTGTCCTTCGCTGCGTTATTGAGGAGAGTTTCTGAAGTGTTTTTTTTTTACGCGATAACATTTAGACGTAGTTTGAAACTTATTTTATTATTTTTGTTTCTTTCTTTTAACTTGTGGAGTTGATGAATTATTTCTTTGTCTTTGCTACTACTTGCAAAACTATACGTACTTTTGCATGAAATTGTAATAAAAACCAAAAATAATTTGATGAGTGTTGAAAAATAAAATTGTATACCTTCAAATAAATGTCAAAATGTGTAAAATGACTAATTGTATGTCAAAAATCGTTTACATAATTGAATAAGTGATAAGTGACGACTTTTCATAGAAAATATGTCACTAGTCACATTTTCTAAATTAATTTTATAATATTAGATTTAAAAAGAACGCAATTGTATTCTTATGACTAAATTTTGAAAGTAGGTTTCTTATAAGAAGAAAACTACGGCAATAATTTAATTTAAAAATTACTGTAATTTTTTCATTTATAATTTACTGTAAATCAGAAACTGTAATAATTTTTCCAATAAAGTAGATCAATAATTTATTCTTCGTCCTCAGTTCTTAAGTAACGAAATCGGTGCCGTATAATATATTTATCTCAAGGATATATTGATTTATTTATTTAAGTAATCACTCTATTACCGATTGATTTATTTACTTCCATTCGGTAGTCATTCTTACGGCCGTTTCAATTTTAAACAACTACGGCTTTTATAAGAAAATCTTTATTTTTACGTCGACGTAAAATAGAAATCCGTGAAAAATGAAAAAAAAAAGAAGAGTTTATAGTGCTTGGCAGTACAAAATACCTATTATACCGAGTTAAAAAATTGTTTACTAATCATAAAACACGATTATACTGTGCAATAAAATTTTTCTTTTCGCATTTAATCGATTCAACGTAGTCAAGAGTGAATATAAAAGAACCATTAGGTAACACTTAAGTTCTTTAAAAGAAAATGTAAGTACGGCAAAAAGTATCCCCATTCAAATTAGAAAAAGCAATGAAGGAAACGAGAAAAAGCCAATCCACTTTTTCAGATCGACTAAATATCACTGCGCGGCAATAACCATCAAAAAGAGAATTACCCTACAAAAAGCAAAAAAAAACGGCGTAAATATCGGAATTACTCGCACCCTACAATATCGCGCGTAAAAATCCAAGGGCACGAATAAACATATAACTTACAACTGTTCGAAGTCCCGTCCAGTCCCTCTCTCCTAAACTCTCGCGCCCTCTTTTATATCTCCCGTATTGATCGGCCGGACAAAATGTTGTGGGAATATCAATAAAACCGGGCAAATAACGCCAACGACGCTCAGTCCACCTCCGATGATAGATTCGTCAAACAGACATAATAGGGCTCACCTTCGCCGGGCGCAGTAAAACGCGCTGACTCATCGCGCTAAAATCCGCCGTTGCGCTCTCAATTAAGAGGAGCGCGATAAAAAAAAAGAAAAAAGTCGAGTAAACGCTTCGCTATCCGATGGGAAACAAACGCAACGATTTCTACAAATTAATTCATTTTTTTTTGTTTTACTTCTCTCTTTTCTTTTTTTTTTAAGAAAAAGAAAAGGAAAAGCCACGGGTAAGTATACGCTCGTTAGGTCGAGCAACGAGTGAAAACGGCGCGATGCGAGGGCAATGGAGAAGACAATTTAACGGGCTGCCGACGTCGTCACGGTGCGTCGACGGGAGAGAAAAGGAAAAAGGCGGATTTTCTCCCTACGGCCGCATCGAAAGTGTACGTACGCGACCAGCCGTTCACCCGCACTCGCCCGCGACGTCTTGCGCAATTCGACGAAGAAAAAAGAAAAAAAAATAAGGAGTTCGTGAGGTATGACCGTGGATCTTGATTGTCATGGAGATCCTTGACTGAGAGAAATCGATTGACGATCGCTTCTCTTGTCTTTTCTAGTGGACTAATTTATTTTATTTATTTAAGTCGATACTATCTTGAACGCTTGAATTATGCATGTACATTTTAATGTATTGTGATTATGGAATATTCGACGTTTTCTTCAACATTTAATAATAATTGCACAATTACCTCTGTTTGATGAAACTGATAAGTGATTATTTAATTGTATTTAATTTTATTTATATCTATCAGAACGTCAAAATTATTTCCTTGGTTACATAATATTTGTTTATAGTAGTACGTACTTATTTCTTTGAATATAAATAAGAGATTAACGCGAGGTAAATCTATATATAAAAGTGAATTTAACTAAAATTGTCGGAATACGAATCCATGGGCAGTTGCGTCTATTATTTTAATTTCTATGTTTTTCGATTAAACAGTTTATAAACACATAGCTATGAACTTTAGAATGTAATTGTCAATTAATAACAGTACATTTTTTGTTTTCAAATTATAAATATGTTTTTTAATTTGAACGTGTTTTAATCTAACGTTTAGAATTATTTAAGTTTCAATTTTTTATAATAATATTAATTTTTTCAACCTTCGAATATATAAAATAAACTTACTTAAGCCTATCATATTCGTCTTTATAATTTATATTAATGGAATAACTTTTATAAAAATCGAAGCCAAAATAAGTACCGATAACATTGAACCCTAACTTATCAATATTAAACAATTAATTTAAAAAAAAAAGATTCAAACTCGAGATTTTAAATTTAATACACTACACACAATTTTCAAGCGTTCATTAACCTTTGTAAATATCAAAGTTAAAATTAATATAAATACAGAAAAAAAATTGTATTTCCAACTAAAATTCTCCTCACAAGATGATTTAGATTAATCAACTAAAGTTTGACCAAATATTAACATTAAAAAAATTTATGTTAATTCATCTAAACATTTCGTTAAATCAATAAATTTAATTTTTTCAGGAAGAATTGAATGTTTAGTTGGATTTATAAAATTTTATTTCATTGCAAAGTTGAACGATCGATGCGAAAAGCCGAACACGCTCTAAGAAATATACACCGAGAGCCTCCTCGCTATATATTCACGTCGAATTAATCGTTTTTCAATCGGCCGAACGGACGCGTCCGAATTACACGCGGGAGCCTTGCTCTCACGCGATCGAAAAAAAAATTGTTTTCCCGCTCGGTTCCTGCTTCCTTATTTCTTCCCCTCCGACTGTCGCTCGACTTTCTTTTTCCGCGCCGGTCACGCGATCGCAATTACACCGGACGCATGCACAATTTGTCCTTGGAGTGGCTTTCGAAGTTCGCGTGGACGCGAAATGCCCCGCGGCTCAGCCTCGCTCCTCATTCCTTGCGATCTCTTTTTTTTTCTTTTTCATTTTCATTATATTTCGTCCTCGTCGAGGCTCTTTCGAATCCGCCAGTCACTCGAGCAAAAATGAGTACATTATTTATTTAAAACGACATGCGCCATTACATCATTTTCAACGAGAAAAAAAGTTTAATCTGCCTGCAGCGTCGATTACACGTAATTGCGAAACTTCTTTTAAAGATACGTCATTGAAATTATCGCTTATATAATGTGCGTGTCGAGTTTATTTGGAACAAAAGGAAAAGAATCTGCATTTCGACGCGGAAATAACAGTAGCGTATATATACATATACCCCCAGAGGCGAGTATGCACGATTTTATGCAAAGCGTCGTGCCTCGGCTTGCGCGCAGGGGCAATGTTAAAGCAGGAGGTATGCGGAAGTGCCGCGTTTAGAATATGCATCGATAGCGCAAACACACGTATACATTGCCGCGGTCGTGTAAAAAAATTAAAAAAAAAAGAGAGGCCTCGAGTTAGAGGTGAACTCAAAGGAAAGAAATACAACTTCAAAGTTATGAATGAACTTCGTATAAATATATAATTATCGCATTAACAGAATACACAATACGCTGTATAAATGATGGCGGAAAGAACTTTTAAAAACGTCAGACGCGAATAACAAACAAACTCACATTGTCATGTAAAGGCTACAGCTGAATCGCGCTCCAATTGCATAACAATAGGTATAAATATTAACAATTACTCATACCCGTGCAACGAGTCGCTTCTTTGACCGCAGCGAGTAGCTCGACGCCCAGCGTTGAAGCCTACCCTGTCTCCTTATAATTTTGTTTTTATTTTTTTCGCATTTTGTACACATGAGTCGCCCGCGAGCGCGTGGCGGGTAGATCTGTACCCGGTTACGCCCGTTGGGCAATAATAATTCAAACAACCCGTTAAAATTAAATTGGAATTAAAACGAAGTTTAGGCGTCGTAGGTGGAGGCAGAGACGTTGCCACCGTGACCGGTCCAGTTGGTGTGGACGAACTTGCCCTCCTCGCCGAGCAGTTCGTAGGTGTGCGCACCAAAGTAGTCGCGCTGCGCTTGCAGCAGATTCGCCGGTAGTCGCGCTGATCGGTAGCCGTCGTAGAAGGCCAGAGCAGTAGAAAGCGCAGGGGCCGGTACACCCAGGATCGCCGCTGCCGAAACGATCGCTCGCATACTTCCTTGGCAGTCATTCATTGCTGTTGCGAAGAAGTCATCCAGCAGCAGGTTGTTCAGTTGTGGGTTCTTGTCGAAGGCCTGCTTGATGTTGCCCAAGAATTTACTGAAAATAGTTTTTCTATTAGTCGCTTGAAGATTTAATTTTTTGAAGAAACTTACGAGTTAAAATAATAGTAATATAATTATAGTGATCACAATGAAGTTTAGATGATAATATGTAAAAAGCAAAAAAACTAATTTCATTTTTTATTAAATTAGTAATTTTTTAATAAATCGAAGATTCGACTATATATCTTCACTTTTATGTAATAAATTTTAAAGAAAAGTAATTAATTTGTAATCTATTAATATGTTACTTTTATAAATATTCCTAATTTCAAAATTGTTTCAGATTAAAAAACAAGTGTAGAAGTATATGAAAATTACAGCAAAAAAGGCATGTAATTGTTTCACAAGTTATTTACTACAGTTCTTAGAAAAAACAGTAAATGAGTTTGTGATGACTAAGCCTTTTATGAATGAGAAAATTCCATCACTTTACCTCCTAATAATGCAACCTCCTCTCCACATAAGAGCAATGCCACCATAATTGAGATTCCAGTTGTGAATTTTGGCAGCTTCTCTTAACAGCATGAAGCCTTGAGCGTAAGAAATAATTTTTGAAGCATACAGAGCTTTCCTCAAATGGTTCAAAAGTTCGGCCTTGTTTCCTTCGTACTTAATATTTGGACCATCTAACACTGAACTGGCATCTACCCTTTCAGTTTTCAAGGCCGATAGACATCTTGCAAATACTGATTCACCAATGAGAGTGACTGGAACACCGTAATCTAAAGCTGCAATGGCTGTCCATTTGCCAGTACCTTTTTGACCAGCAGTATCTCTTATCCTCTCCAACAAATATCCTTTTTCATCTTTGTACCTCAGAATGTTACTAGTAATTTCAATTAAAAATGAATCCAATTCTCCTTTATTCCACTCAGTAAAAACAGTGCTCATTTCTTGATTGTTCAGTCCTAGGCCATCACGCATTAAATGGTAAGCTTCACAAATCAATTGCATATCTCCATACTCAATTCCGTTGTGAACCATTTTTACAAAGTGTCCAGCACCCGTCTCTCCTACCCAATCACAGCATGGCTCACCATCAGCCTTGGCACAGATTGCCTTATAAAAGAAAGGTGCAGATTATTGTCTCATAATTATCATTGACAAACATTCGTTGTCTTTGAACTGTTTAATAACAAATATTCCAAAAATTACCTGGAAAATTGGTTTGATATGTTGCCAAGCTTTAGGGTTACCACCAGGCATCAGCGAAGGTCCGTACCTCGCTCCTTCTTCCCCACCGCTCACTCCACTTCCAACAAACAGAATACCTTTGGCTTCTAAATCTTTGGTTCTCCTTAGCGTATCTTGATACTCCGAATTACCTCCATCAATAATAATATCACCGTCTCCGAGCAGTGGCACCAGCTTATCAATGAAAGCATCCACTGCCGATCCAGCTACAATAACAGAAAGTTTACTCGTCGCTCAACCCTGTTTGTTTACTCCCTATCTGTCCAGCTTGATTAGCCGCTGCCTTACCTTTGACAAGAAGCATGACACGCCTGGGTTTCTTCAGCTTGCTCACCATTTCCTCAAGGCTATACGCACCCACAACCTTAGTCCCCTTCGCCTCGTTCTCCAGGAAAGCCTTGACCTTGTCGGTAGTGCGGTTATACGCACATACCACAAAGCCATGATCGTCCATGTTCAGGATCAGATTCTGGCCCATCACGGCCAAGCCAATGAGCGCAATATCGGCAACTCTGAGGAGAAAGCAAGCGATTTCAGAAAATCTAGAACGCCTCAGGCAGTACGACCCCACAATTACCGCCCAACTCCCCAAAAAGTAACCCCCCAAGATATTCCAAGCGTATACTCACGGTGCGGCCATCCTCGACGATTATCCTCGATGGGCCTGTGCGAAACACCGGTACCTGCGAAGCAACAAGTGTCGGGAGGCGGAGTCCTGCGTGTGCCAAAGTGCGGGTATACCTTAGCTGGGCGCCTCGGCGAGTCGAACTGGCGCGCGCTACTCGCCGAACGGCCGCCGCCGGCCGCACGATCGCATCAGCTGAGGACGACCTCGGCCAATCACGCGCGCCGCTGCGCGCTATCGGCCGCGTCACGGACATGCCGGATGATGGTGCACACTCGCCTATCGCGCGAAAAAATCGCGCTTGTGTCGTAGTGCACTTAGCGTAAAAGTATGGAAGTATAAGTATACTTTTCGTCGTCGATGCAACATGCCTCTTCACGCTCGCGTCCAAATCGCGTATGTGCGAAGTGCAGTGTACGCGTAAACTCGTTGTACTGCGTTTATAAGAGAGGGAGAGATAAATTGACGTGACGCGCGTCATTCGAGTATAGTAGTGTATAATTACGCAATGTACAAGCGAAATCGATGAGCAACGACGTCGATTTACGAGAGTATTATGGAACTCGGAGCTTTTTTTTCTTTTGCGATTGTACGTTAAGGTGCGTGTGTTTGGATATTTTTATTTTATTTTTTTTTAAGTAGGAATATTTGCAGTATCTGCAATTAATTTTACTGTTTTTATAGGAGACAGTGGAGCTCTTTTTCAATGTCATTAAAGTAATTAGCTTTAGAATGATTTAAAAGACAATTCATTTTTAATAATATTTGAGTAATGAACGTGGAGTTTTACATGTAAAAATTGTACTTAAGATTTATTTTTATATTGTATAGTAAGGACAATTTTTTCAGTTCACACTAAGCACATTTAACTTTTTTTTTTTCTAAGTGTAAGTACTTTGTTAATCTTGTGCTTGTGATCATAAATTGAAGAGAAACAATTAACATTGTGTGTGCACATGAATTTTAAAATCCGATTTGATATTCTGTTAAATGAAGATGTAATTGCTATGCAAAGTAGTAATGCTATGCAAAAAAGTATAAATATTTTTTTAGAAAAGTATACCTATGTATTTTTTTAATAAATGATGTACTTTGTAGATTTAAAACCAGGCTAACGTCGTTTTTTAAACCATAATTCTAAAGTTAAAAAAGTAGAATAGATGAATAAGAATAGATCTACATTTGCACTTCCTCTTATTATCGTCTTAATATACTCAACTTCTACATTCTTTACTTTTTTAGAGTACATCGTAAGATAGAAATTCACTACTAAAAATCAACACAGTTTTAACTAAACAAAAAAATTTTTACAAGCCAGAAAATTTAAAAATTTGTAAGTAATAAGATTTGTGAAAAATATCAACAGAATCCAATTATAAGTTTATAAATATAAATGAAAAGTTATAAAAAAGATAATAAAAATTATTATTACTATTAATTTAACTTGTGTATCTTCCCTGTGCAAACAATCTTATAAAGTACTATAAAAATGTGTAAATATTTTATAAAATCCAATAAATTAATGGTTTTTATGCGGTTTTTGTATAATTTCATGGAGTTTTATAAGACCTTTTCAATAGGATGATACAATATAAAAAATCATTGCACCTACACTTTTTACAATAAAAAGTACTTAGAAATATTTCTTACTAATTTAAATGATACAGCACGTATAAATTTTCAGGAACAATAAAAAAAAAGTCAGTCAAAAAGTATAGTAATGTAGTATAGCAACAAAATAAGAAGTTGACACCGTTTAAATAATACTTTCAATCTATAATTTTTGTTTCCTCCTACAACAGGTACTTATTAAAGTGCCAAGCGACTTTCTTAAATCAATCGCCTCCATTTATCACTCCTGTTAAAGTCTTCCACGGTATGCGCATAACTGCACCTAAGGATAAGGATACTATTCACGCCTGAGTTATTTAATTCCACAAGCACAAGGCAAAAATCACGTGACCGAAGCAATCGAGCGCCACCTGCGACCACTTGGTGCACTTCTTTCTACGCTTGCACACACACACACACACTGACAGCAATACTAATAGAATATAGAAAATAGAATAGTCTAATAGTATATACTATACCTGTACAGTAATCACACATGATGACTAAATGAGTAATTCAATACACGAACGTGACGTGATAATGTAGTATTCGCAGTTCCACACACTAATTCGCGTTCATACACATTAAATACATATGTGCATACATATACAAGTATATAACTAGTAACTACGTAGTAAAGTACGCGGCTGTGACGTATATTACGCAGACCCGCATGTAGCACACCTACAGTCATACACTTCCGCGCGCGTTACACACGCACTGCGCCCGCGGAGCTCCTCCTCCGATCAAGTGTCGCGTTTCCAGAAAGGCGAGAGCGGCCAGAGCGAAAGCGGAGCAAGAGCGCGGCGCGCGTGTGTGTGTGATATAGTGCGGTGCAACATGTCGCTCTGGCGGGGTCCCGCGCGCAGATCCAGATCCACTTGATTAGATTAAAGAGCCCGCAGAGTTTGCCAGAGAAAGTCAGGGTCCCCCCAAGGCGGAGGCGAGTTTCTCTCAACTCGCTGTTTGCTGACATAACGCGGACGCGGGCATGAGCCCTGCCCCAGGCAGCCGAGCTTGCCAGCAGCTGCGTGGAATGTGGACGCGCGACTAGCCCTGGGACCACTTGGAGTAGATTCGCAACGTATACAGGCGTAGATCCCGTGGCTACGGGTTCGGCAGCTTCAGCATGGGTCTCCTGTTTTCCAAGCTTTGGAGCTTGTTTGGTAACGAAGGTGAGTCCTTTATTCGATGGTGGGCTTTGTTTTCAAGGCCAGTTGTTTATCGGGGTGTTTGGTTTCAGAGCACAAGATTGT
Source organism: Sycophila sp. Sp_5 (assembly GCA_018906775.1). Taxonomy (NCBI): domain Eukaryota; kingdom Metazoa; phylum Arthropoda; class Insecta; order Hymenoptera; family Eurytomidae; genus Sycophila; species Sycophila sp. Sp_5. The sequence goes on from JACCID010000043.1 coordinate 49,498, forward strand.
CATGGTGGGACTGGACAACGCTGGGAAGACGACTATACTTTATCAATTTCTTATGAACGAAGTGGTTCATACCTCTCCGACAATTGGTTCCAATGTCGAGGAGGTGGTCTGGAAGAATATTCACTTCATCATGTGGGACCTTGGAGGGCAGCAGAGCCTGCGTGCAGCGTGGTCCACTTATTATACTAACACAGAGTTTATTATTGTTGTGATCGACAGTATGGACAGGGAGAGATTAGGTGTTATTAGAGAAGAGTTATATTCTATGTTGGAGAGAGATGAACTTAGCAAGGCATCTGTTTTAGTTTACGCAAATAAACAGGATTTGAAGGGAAGCATGTCAGCTACAGAGATTTCGAGGCAGCTTGATTTAACTTCGATAAAGAAGCATCCGTGGCATATACAAAGTTGCTGTGCTTTGACAGGAGAGGGGTGAGTCACTTTTTATTTATTTTAGTAAATTAATCTTTTAAATGGCTAAGCTAATTTTTAATTTTTTTATAGATTGTATCAAGGATTAGAGTGGATTGTTGGACGCTTGAAGAAGACATGACGTACAGTGTAACAGACGAACACATATTCAACTTCATGTGCAAGCTGTAACTCGAGTGCTCATAGGGTCATACAATTTGGCAACTACCAAAAATTCCAACTTTCTTTCTGAGCAGTTCAAATAGAGTGTGACTTTCTGGGTGCGATCATTGCATGTTTGTTGTTGGTTCAAAAAAAAATATTTCCATTTGCATTTCTAATAAACGAACGCTGGCTCGTGTTTAAGTATCCAACGTGGTTGCATGGGAAAGCACATTCATGTATATAGTTTTGATATTTGCACGTTATGCAGTGGTCAGCAGTGAAAATTTCAGACATTGTCTCGTCAATGTTGACAGAACCGAGAATTGTTTCGACGTTCCCGTTTATGTATTAAATAGATTTACCGACTGAAAACGTGCGATGCATCTTGTAAGGCTTCTTCACAAGGTCATTCCGCAAATCCAAATGAAAACAATAGTTCGGGATAATTTTGTGGTAGATAGAACACGATTCAACGATAACATACCTGTCCAAGTTGATCTTAGTTACAGTATTAATCTTAAAATCATTTCATGAAATATTACCATTTCTTTTTCTCCAGCGCTGACTGATGACGAAAACGAATCTACTTGTTCTACGTTTAAAAAGATATTATGTTAATTTATTTAAAAAATGGAAGCTGATAAAGCTTATCGTGAATTATTGTCGCATTTCTAATCATTTCAAACAAACTTTGTCAAGGTAGCTGTCTTATCACACATCTGTTTAAAGCATAGGTGTATTCGCTGGTTTTACGTCGGTAAAAAAAAATACTCTAACCGGATAATTTTAAACGTGTTTTACATTATTCTATTAAAATATCAATGAAATGGATAATTAACGGGTCAATGACTAAATTTTAGCTATATTAAAGTCTAGCCTATGCAAAGAAAAATGTTAAAAAGTGATGAGTAATTATTTTCTCATATTGAGAAAGAGATCATTCTACGATCCGTGTTGAGATTTCTCTTTTACTATTTTTATGTTCATCTTTCCGTTTAATTCCTCTCAGTTTAATCAATAAGATATTCATGAACTATATGATTTGTACAAAACTTTAACCATGAGTCGACGACTAGACGTTTTATATTTTTATTGTATCAGGCGTTAAGTGAATTTAAACCAATTTGATTTATTGAAAATAAAAATTCTAATGTGACAAATAAAAGTAATATCACACATCTATGTCTATCATTTTTTTATTTCCTTTTTAACCCATGCATTCAGTATGACGTGATGGTTGAAAGAAACAAAATTCGTAAAGTGTACTGATTGAAACGTTTTCCTATTTATTTTCGACTTTTTTTTTATTATAAATAAAGCTTAGCACACACGCATTCATACTTGTTATCGATGGATCTACCACCGGTCATTCTCCATCTCCAAAATTATAATAATTTACAGTAAAATAGTTTAAAATTCAAAAACGTATCGTCGGAGTGGTAGACATAAAAAACGAACGGTGTTCTCCAATATTGCGTTTACAATGATCTGAAAGCAAGCGAATATCTTAAAATATGAAACGAAAAAAGAAATTACATATTGATTACAATCGACGAGCAATAGCTTCTTCGACGGCGAACGTACAGAGGTTCGGTAGACGCGTGTATATTGCTGAACAATAGCACCGAGTTGATCGGTAAATTATTCCGTAGATCGACTTAACGCTACCCCACGTTGCCCTGTATTGCTTCTCGTATATTGGAGGGAGTTCGAGTTTTTTCTTTTTTTTTTCTAAATCTTTATTTAAACGAGTAAAACGTTTTTTTCCTTTTAATATTTTTAATTAAATCGTCGGTGGTCTCGTAAAAGTTCGTCTATAAATTCCTATGATTATAGAATAAAATTATAATCGTGTGACGCGCTTACAAGGGTCGCTCGACTAATACTAGTCACACCGTATTGTCTAGGCATTAATGTTTTTTTTTCTTCAGATAATTTTTTTTATATCTTTTTCTATACGATTCTCTTCGCTGCTTTCATCAACGACAACGGGCGCCATGATTTGAGCTCGTGATTCCGCAATGTCCAGCGTTTTTTTTTTATTTTATTCTCGTTCTGAACGTGCGACTCTCTAAATAGATCATTTTAATCTCGTGTTCACAATCTATCTACGCGCCGTTTAATCTTGTCTTTTTCATTGAAGAAAACAGAAGTTCATATTGTCGACGTATAGCAGAATACTCGTTTTTTTTCTTTCCTATACCTTGGTCTACTTATAATTCATTATTTAATTCGCGCAATGTCGGTTTCTTTTTTTTTCTAAGCTTTCAATATCCAGAAAGTGACGAAAAACTTTGTCATCGCCATTATAACTTCACTACAATATGCAGCAGCATTTTATACCGAGTACAGAATCAACATCGAGGTGCAACAACAACGCCTTTTTCTTCCTCTCCACACTCAGACGAGCTTTTCTGTTCTTCAACTGGAGAAAAACTAGTCCAAAATGTAATATTTCAACGATTACATCATCGATACATTTTTCTAATCAATTCAAATCTACCTTTTTGTACATGCGTACAACATCGTTTCGTTACAATCGCGTCGAGCGCCGGCAGTAATGGCAGTTCGTTTGACACGCGCGTATGTCGGGATCTATTTTTTTCTTTTCTTTCTTTTGTTTTTTTTTTTGTTCTCGTGTGGAGTGTTTTTTTTTTATTGTACTCGCGTCAGTGTATTTAGGTACGTGTGGGTGTGTGTTTAACGGCGGTCGACTTTGTGGGTGACGGTTTGAACTATTTAGGGTGGTGGACAAGGGGTAGGGGAGGAGAAGGGGATAGGGGTCATTTCTCGGCGGCCGGCGATTGATTCGATCCCCGCAAAAAAATGCCGGGAGGAAAAATCGCGTGCGGCGCGCAGCGGGTATATATTGGTTGCGTATTTTGCGGGACAGTGGATGCACTCGCTCGATGCGAGCTTAGGCCTTGACGGCCTTCATGAGGAGGTCGGTGCTGAGGGACTTGGGCCTCTCGATGGGCAGACCCAGAGCACGAGCCCAGACGAGATTGGCCAAGACACCAAGGGCACGCGACACACCGAACAGCACGGTGTAGTAGTTCATCTCCTTCATGCCGTAGTACTGCAACAGGACTCCGGAGTGGGCGTCTACGTTGGGCCAGGGGTTCTTTACCTTGCCGGTCTCCAGGAGGATTGGAGGTACCACCTTGTATACTTGAGCGACCAGCTGTAAACGTCAAAATAAATTCATTAATTTTTTTATTGATTAATTATATTTTGTTAATATTTTATACTTCTTGTAAGTACTAATTATTACATTGAATAAAAAATTTTGCAGATCCAAGTTATAAATTGAATTAGATCCTTTTAACAAAATTATTTTGTAAATATAACTAGTATACTAGTACTAGTTTACTTATTTAGTTGAATTGAAACGAAAATGTGTAGGTAAGAATTCGATATGAGTGATTAAACTAAATTTTTAGTTAAATAAAATTAAATAGTTTTATAAGAAGAAATTAAATTAAATCTGCAGAGTTTTTTTTGTTTTCCAGTATACTAAGACACTATAATTGTAAAATAAAAATTGATGCGTGCCTTGAAGAGACTGTCGTTGGGCAGATGCTTGAGCGCGAACTCGCGCTGGCAGGTGTACCTCGGGTCAGTCTTCCTGAGTACGGCGTGTCCGTATCCAGGCACGACCTGACCGCTCTTGAGTGTGTTCCAGATGAATTCCTTCAGCTTCTCATCGCTGGGGTTCTCACCGACCTGCTGGCGAAGCTTCTGCAGCCAAACGAGTACCTCTTGGTTAGCGAGACCGTGGAGAGGACCGGCGAGGCCGTTCATGCCGGCGGCGAAGGAGAGGTAGGGGTCGGAGAGGGCCGATCCGACGAGGTGAGTGGTGTGGGCAGATACGTTGCCACCCTCGTGGTCAGAGTGGATGGTCAGGTACAGGCGCATCAGCTCAATGAATTCGGGATTGTCGTAACCCAACATCGTCGAGAAGTTGAACGACCAGTCCTTGCCGGCGTCCACTGAGCCAATTCCCTTGCCGCCTTTGTAGAGGTTCCTAAACAATAAATATTTCATTAATTTACTTAATTTACTTATTAACAGACTAAAAATTATTTGTATTAAAAAAAAAAAAACGACAACAGCGAATTTTTACTGTCACAGGTGTGAATAAGTGCACCTCATTCATTAAAATGTATAAATTGCATAAGCAAGTAATATTAATTTCCTTATCATTTAAAAATATTTCTTTGTCATTAGGTAGCGAAGTTAATTTTTTTAGGTGCCCGACGTGTGGATGGCCTTCAGAGATACATAATTATAAAATTGAATTGGATATTAAATGAGTATTTAATTTGATATTAAATGAGTACTGGAATAAGCCACATACTACGCTTAATTAAACAAGCTGCGTTTTTAATTATCGATTGATTATCATTGACTAGTATCGTTCGCTTAATTAATTTATTGCGTAAGATAAGAGTAAAAGTTAATTTAAAAAAAAGCTTTCCACTTTTTCTAATCTCTATTAATAAAGCAATAATACAAATTCATCATCATTAAATATTTGAAAAACATACAAAAATTTTCCACGTTAAAAAATTATTTTTAAGCTAAGTAGCTTTTGCAACGTCTTTTTATCGCAATCTTATAAGCATAGTTTATATATATAGCTTTTTATCAAGCGTTTGTAAGTGCACATTGTGCAATCTCTCAACTTTGTCGCTATTACTAAAAACTTCTCTTTTACGAACTCGGTAAGATTAGTATACAAACATAAAATTTAATCATAATTATTCTGATATTACATCTACTGTAGAATTACAGACCATTGTGTTTTTGTATAAATACTATGATGGATTATTAATTTTTAAGATATTACATAATCTTGTTAATTGTAAACTTTTTTAACCTAATCATTTAAAAAGTTCACTTTATAATAAATAGATTCAACGATTTTCTACACAATTCAGGCGGGCAGTAAAAAACTCGACTGATTTCCTGAATACTAATAAATGACTACAAAGGTCATTTTTATTTTCTAATGTAAACGTTAACTAAAAAAAATGTCTTAATTTAACAGCTTATGAATTTGAGAGGAATAAAGTGATGTTAGAGAACAAAATTGACTTTTACTCCTTCCGCGAAGATCAATAAAGTACACTTTATGGGTGATCAGTGAGAAAGATGAATTTTCCGAATGCTACTTCAAATTAAGGTAGCACCAGCTGGGAATTTCTTATGCACCTGTAGATAGTGGCGGCAACGACGGGCAGCTTGGCGATGAGGTCCATGGTGTCCTCGTAGACGGTCTCCCAGTACTTGGTCTTGTGAACACCGCTGGTGTACGCCTTGACGAACTGACTCTCGCTGTTGAGGATGGTGATGGCGGCGGAGAACTGAGACATAGGATGGAGGCTCTTGGGGAAGTCGTTCAGGGCCTTGGTCACGTGGGCGGGCAGGGAGCTGCGGGCGGCCCATTCCTTGGAGATGGCCTTGACCTGGGCGTCGGTGGGCACGTCGCCGGTGATCAGTAGCCAGAAGAGACCCTCGGGGAGGGGCTCAGCACCACCTGGGGCCTTAGGCAACAACTTCTGGCACTCGGGAATGGACTTGCCACGGAAGCGGATACCCTCCTCAGGGTCCAGCACCGACGGCTCCCACACCAAGCCCTTGATGCCTCGCATACCACCGTACATCTGTTGATTAATTAAGACTCTGTTAGTATATTGTTTGTAGCTATTTTTACTTTTAATTATTGCAATTAAAATAAAATATTCTTTGAGTGCTCGATTAGATAATGTAAATATTTTATTTTTTTTTGTACTTATTTATTTAATATAAATTTAACGATCTAATCGTTCTTACCTACGAAATATGTATAGAAAAGCTATAAACTGTATCAACTAATTTAACGGAAATATAACAATAATTACTCGTAAAAGAACACAATAATGTTTTAGAAGTACTTTTATTTTTATGATTAGTGAAAAATGTTCTACTATAATTACTAAGTAGTGGAGTTTTCTTCACTAATTTTTAGCGAAATTTCACTGAGTGTTTTAATTCATCTGTAGTATAAAGTACAAAACTTCAGCGATGATTCAGAAAGAATTCCTGGCGAAAAAGAAAAACGCGCTTAGTTATCAAATTAATTATCAAGCTACGATTAAAGTTTCCACAAAACATTAGCGTGACTAAAGTCTAATTGCGTAAATCTCTTATTCATTATTAGTACTGTGGGCTAATTAAATTAATAAAAAAAAATACAATAATTACACGAAGGGAAAAGTTCAAGTAAAAATTACAGGAAAAAACTCAACAAATAAAAAAAATTATTAGACAGTATGGTAAATTTTTCTAGATTATTCTAGATTCTAGTAAAATTTTCAAGATTTACGGTAAATTTTACTCCTGCCTCACTTCATCTGAAATTAGCATATTCAAATCTACACTTAGGATTTTACCAAGGAATTCAATTGAATTGTGTCTTTATTTCATGTATTTAGGGGAACTGATGATCTTACAATTAACTCTTGTTCAGATAAATAGGATTTTATCTTCGCTAGTATGTATGTCAGTTTCTAATTGTATTTTTCTTTACCTAATTTTAAGTTAATTTTTTATTTTCCAATGTAATCACAAGGACTTTTGTCCGTTGAAATTTATTAAATAAATAAATAAAAATAAATATTGTTTAGTAAATTTTTTTACTTATTGAGTCTGTCTCTGTATTACAAAACCGTAATTATAGTAAATTTTTAATTACTAATTCAATTTTACATATATAGTACTGTTGATGATTAAGAGATTTACGTAGTTACGTGATTGAACTGCATTGTCCGTGTGCAATTAGTGAATATTTCACTACACAAAGATTAGTGGAAAAGAGCTTCAGTATTTAATAATTAATCGAGCAATTTCCTTTAATTAAATTAGATTTTTAACTTAAGCCGTAACTAATCATCTAATTCAACGTAAAATGGCAAATTTACCAAAAAATTTGGCAACAATCAATCTATTTCCGACAGGACAGCAAAAAAAAAAAAAAAAAATAATATATAAACCGCTGTCCAGCTTATGTCAATTCCGGGATCCGACGAAGGTTGCGCGGATCTATCGCTCGAATGAAAAACTGGGAGATCGTGTCACGCGAGTCCGATAAGCGCTCGGCGTCGCCGGCGGGACGTGCTCGGGGGTCTGCCTTGCGCGGAGAGCACGTGGAGGCGCGGTGCGCGCCGGTCACGCACTCCGCTCGACGTATCGCGGCATCAAAGACTCGGCCCCATTTTTGCGAGTGACCCGCTATGCCTTGGATTTCGTGACCCCCGCTGGAGTCGCACGTATCTGCGGAATCGCACGAATTTGCACTGATAAACGAACTCGCGACGTCATGGCGATATGCTTCTTATTTGCGCGAGTGCCGAACATTCGCGCGGGTGATTTTAAGATAGATCGATATATCGTTTACTTAGCCAACGGCAAAATAAGTTTACATGAGGTGTATATACATTGTTATTACAAAAAAAAATGTACAATTCATAACGAGGACAATATTCGAATAAATAAAAAAAAATGAATATAAATAAATAAAATACTTGGTAGTAGACTACAAAATGACTGTATAGAATAGTGAGTACAGCACAAGAGAGTATCTCAGTCAACTTAGATGGTACAACTATAAGTGTATCGCAGAGTAGTTATTTTAAGTTATCAGTAATTGGATAAAATATACAATAAAAGTAAAATACAAGAGTTGCAATATTGCATTATTTGGGCAGCTACTGCTGCGAATGTTAGTCACTCAAGTACAGATAGACAATTTGTTTTTAATTTAATTTAATTTGAGAATTTTTTTTGGTTCGTTGTATTACTTCTTTACACTGTATTTTTTTTTTCTTACACTGAGAGTACTTGAAGTACTAAGTTGTTTGTACAATCAATACACGTGCTGGTTTGATAATTTGCGTTGAAATTGTTATGTACTTACTTAATTACTCGACAGTATATTTAAAAATAAAAGTTTTCAACGATTCATTTGAAATACAGTGTATAACTTTTTTTTACTGCGTAAAAAAAATACTAAATACGATAATTTATCCAGTGCAGGCAAAAATTCATCATTATGTAAATAAACATGATTAAAATTAAGGCACTTGAACAGAAAAAAGCCTCGATAGGTTACGAATAAAATTAACAATTTTCCGTTTGTATATGTGAAACAAATACACATTACTATGCACATAAATAATAAAAAAAAAAAAAATAAACAAACACGGTAAAATAACCAAGTCGAAGCCTATTATATAGAATTCACGACTGTCATGTGTATTATTATATCCTTCACTGGTACTCCAAAAGTACTTATAGCGTAAATTGTATTATTGACCAGCTCGTCGGGCATGCCCGGTGTCGTTAAACTTTCTCACGCGTTGAAAGGGGATGTTCGGAGTAAACAAACACTGCACGTGTTATTTTAAACGTACCATGTCGACGGTGACTTCACCGACTTTCGTCGCCCCATGCTGCTTGCGGAAAGCCTTGATGCGCTCCTGCTCCTTGGGGATCTTATCGGCCAGCACCTTCTTCAGGTCGGTCGAGCTGTCGGACAGGCCGCGGATTCCAACGCTGGTGCTCAATTTCTGAAACGAAAGATTATACTATATTATTATTTACCAGAAAAAAATGACATAAATAACTTCTAGAGGTAAACGAAGTACATAGGCTGGTTACAAAAAAAAAACTTAAAATAATATCTTAAAACTAACTTAAATCTAATATCCCAAATAAATTTCATTTTTTTAATACAATAGCTTACAAGAGTGCAAAGAACCATGCATTGTTAAAAAAAGCATTAAATTTAATGCAAATACTGGAAGCAAGTTTTATCGACGTACATGAATTTTACTGAATTCACATTAAATTTAATTTAATTTACATTAAAATTAATGTAAAATTGTAATAATTCGGTAAAGTTCATGTACGACGATAAAATTTACTTCCAGCATTTGCATTAAAATGCAAGCAAAGTTTTTTACAGTGTGGTTGTACCCTAATATACGCTAATTCAAATTTATATATCTTAATAACCTTTTTATTTGATAACTATTCTACATATAATAGAATTTAATTATTGCATGGATTTTATAACATTTTTTAATAGCAGATTTTCTTAGATTTAAACTCTTAAGACTTAAGACATGATAACATGATTTTTTTCTCGAGATTTTAAGCAAATGCTTCGTGAAATTTTTCACGCTCAATTATACGCTAAGCTTTAATCCGCGGGATATTCTCGCAGTGCATTTCGAAATTTGGACGTTGACGGCATATTCCGAATTTATTTTTACGTTCGAATATGATATTAGTAATTTAAGTGGAGTGTTTGTCCCGCATCATAATTAGTGTAATGGAAAACTGGCAATTCGTAATTATAAGCGGAGATAAGATAAGTTTCTATTGACTGTATATCAGAGTCTACGTGTGTACAGAGATAATTTCAGAAAATTCAAATACTTTTTCCGTCAAGTACGTTGATGACGCTTAGACCTGGATCATTTTTCCTTGAATAGTTCGGACACCTTGTTCTCGTTACACCTCTTTTTTTTCACTTTGGCACGTTTACAAAAGTGTTTTAGGCATTTTTTTTTTCGTTCACTAACCGACTTCTACCAACGATAATTAAAATAAATTTATTTTTTTCTAATTCAAGAGTACGGTTAAATAAAACATGATTTTTTTTTACTTCTGAAGATAAACTATACAAAAATAAAAATTGTTAAACTCGCACTCAACAAAGCTCCGCTGAATAACTGAAACGTATGAGTAATGTTTCATGACTTCCGCAATTTCCACCATACTCTTCACGTTCGAATCGATATTTATAAAGTAACAGGAAAAAATAAGCAATTGTAGTGTTAAAAAAAGAAATAAAGTAATCTAATTTACATAATCGAATCAGCACCTATAATTAGAAAACAAAAAGGACGTAACAAATTTTAAGAACAAAATCTATTGAAATTTCTTAAAAAAATTTTGTTTTTAATTTTAACCCACCCTTCAAAAAAAAAAAAAATAATAATAATAATAAATAAGTATATCGTTATCAGATCGCTTGAATCAACGCTTTCATTCGCTGTATAATGCAAGAGCGCGAGCCTGACCTTGCATCAACAATTGAGTTGCACGCGAGTGCATTACGTAAAAAAGCCGGTGGAGAGAGATAGAAAGAGAGAAGAGAACGCGGTGCTCTTCAGCCCGTTTGACGCGCTAAACTCGCGACGCATGGCACGAAGAACCCCGATTGCGCAACGATTTTTTTTTCGGTAATTTTTTCACTTAATGATGGTTTATGACCTTTTTTACGAGCACTCGTTATTCGCACTTCCGCGATGGTGGGGTGATAACTTAAGTACCTAACAGAACGTGTCGGATTGAAACTACATTTCGCGTATATAAATGATAATATTCTATTCTTTCTTCAATGAAAATTATTCAATGAAAAGTGTAGACTTGAGAGAAGAGTGAAATTAAATCTTACTGTCACGGAATTTGCTTTGTTCCTTAAGTGAATATATGAAACTATCCACTCTATGAAAATTTGTAAAGCTCGATGCAGTGCATATCTGCCCGATACGATTAAAATAAATGTAAACAATAAACACAAAAAACCGTATGAATATATCGAATTCCGTGATACTCATTCATACACGCTCAAACGCTTGGAGTCAATTTTCACTCTTAGTTTATTGCGAAAGACAAATTTGACTCTGTATGAATAGAGTGATTTAAATTCACTTTAAAGTAGAATAAAATTCATTCTAAGAGTAACATATTGCAGGTCAAGATCCTATCTTTCACTGATAGAAAAAAAAGGTGATTCCTTTAAAAGCTTTAAGGAAATTCTCCTTTTTTATAAATTAAGAGTTTCTCCTGTATATAAGTTTTTAGGAGAATCTCCCTTTTTATCAGTGTTCGCCCTATACTTAAAATTAAAAAAAATCACTCCATTTCACTCCACCAAGGGAGCCAATTTCACTATAAAATTAGAGTGAAAATTTGACTCGAATAAAGTTAATTTTTTAGTCTATTTCACTCCAGCTGACTTAGCGCGATATATGTAATTGGCGTAAAGCTATACGCCGCGAAAAAGCTGATCGTAGCATTGTCGAACGCGACACTCGAGCGTAGATTCCACGGCTCTGTTACGGTGGAAAGAAAAGTGACTCCTCGGCACGACAATCGAATTCGACGCGATTTTATAGAGTCGGCGACTAATTATCGCGATGAGATAAGGGAGGCGCGAGTCCAAAGGTCGCGTCGGCGATTCGGGCCCCCTTATCGTTCGCAAGCCCCGTCGGCCTCTCCTTGTCCGTATCGCCAGCGGATCCGAGGTGCCAGAGAGGACTTTGGCATCGCTCTTGCGAGAGCACGTTTTTTCCATTATTTTCCCCCCATCGCCATTTTTTTCGCCCGGCCGATAGGGAAGAAAGTGGCCATTGGTCGCGCGGCGCCTTTTTCCTCGGCCAATCTACGGAGAGCTTTGATTTATTCGTAGCGGACTCTCGTGTCAGTGCATTGACGCGGTTGCGCTCGTGATACGCTCGCGATTTATTTCATTAATTTGATTTAATTGCTAGGACGATTTAATTAATTTGACGTTTCACTATCGGCTTGAATTACGTGGATTGAGTGATGTAAGCCAATGGACTAATTTTTACTCGCATTTGCGTGGGGATTATTATTTACTTTTTTTAATTCAATTGTAATACGAATTTAATTGTCACTGTTAAAATATTTGATGAATTTTTTTATTGACAGTTTATAGATTTCATCTATTTGTTATGTGCACGTTTGATCGGCAAGTTGTATTGAATTTTTTTATATAATTCACATTAAAATTTTAGGTCAATTCATTAAACGTACGTTCACAGGTCGGTGCAATTATTTGGCGATTTCAACTAATTCTAGAATTCAAGATTTAAAATCTTTTAAAAATCATGTTTTCGTATTTTGAATACGCTAGTGAACAAAACGAACACCTTTTTTTCCACGAGTTAATTTAAATTTATTCGTATTTGCATGAAATTAAAAAAAAAGTACTTTTAAACAGTTTTTTGCGAACTTGTGCAGCGAACCATGCTATAAATACGATACTTTTAAAACACAAAAATTACAATTATATTCGCTTATATTCATTTCAATAATAAGCATGAAAACTTTACTTATATTAATTTGTATCTAATAAGTTTATCAAAGTATAAAAATATACAAAGTAAATAAATTTACTTGTTTCTAAATAAATATTTAACGAATACTATTGAAATCAATATTTACTTAAAATTACAATTTTTTTCTTTCATTGCATGTAACAATAAAATTTTTAAAATAAAGAAATAACTGAAATCGGCAAAACGAGGAGAAAGAGAGTACTTATATAAAAGAAATTACTGAAGCCAACGGCGAAATTGACACGAGCGATGATGAGTACGCGGAGCGGAGCAGCCAGAGGTTAAAGCTCAAGTTCCCGTCACTGTCAAGGTTCTAAGCGCTTCGAACCGGCCCGTCCGAGCACTTTAAACGCGGCACGTCGACCGCACACCTCCCCCATGGCGATCGTTTCCATCGTCCCTATAAGACGCTGTTTACCTTCTTATCGGCGGCTTTTTGGAATTTGGAATTCTTCGACACAAATTATCGAGCGTTTTATCTACCCTCGACGTTTTTTTTTCGTCGATAATTTTGTCACTTTGTTTCTCTCTCCTTTACCCTCCCTGCTACTGCATGCAGAGATTTATTTATACATGTTTTGTATACAGAAGATTCAGATTACTCAGGTGAAAAATTTGAGTGTTTTTGTACATATTTATTATACAGGGTGGAGTGCAGTTTTTAAAAGAAATCTTTCTCGGTAAATTTATTGTCTTATTATTATGTTTTTACATGAATCTATTAACTTCTTGCATATAATTATTACGAAGTACATTATTGCAATTTTTACAAGAATATTTTCTCAGTGGATTCCTTCACCATTTGCTAGGATGGCAAATAAAAAATATTTATCTTTTTATATTCTGTACAGCTAAGAATATTTTGTCTCTCTTCCTTGATTTAACCTTCTATAGAAGGAATTTACGGCTCTCTTTTTATTTCTAAATTATTTGTACCAAGCTATCAGTAGTTACGATTTCGCGAATCGTAAAAAAAAGACCCACCGCGTCCGGATGACTGCATGGTAGACATTTATTCTATTCCCAGACTTGCGGTCAACGATTAAACTTTTTTTCGTGTCCAAGTATTTGAATAAAGCATATAAGCCTCGCCGTTATTAGATTTTCTCTTGTGAAGATTTACGAGCGGACAGTTATTATCGTTATCGGACGTTATTGAAAATGAAAAGAAATTTCGCTTAGAAACAAAGGATGCATCATCGAATTATTTTTATTTCCGATCAATCAAGATTGACACGTACATTGCACAGTCTCATTGCATTATGTAAGATTCGCGCGCAACCAATTAAATTGATTGATGCTATGCAGACGCGATCAAGACTTCCTGCAGTAAAAACGTTTAATCGACCTGCAAAATGCCGATTCGAGGTCCCTGGACTGTATCTTAATTAATGTAGTACAAATTTTGTCAGCCGTTTGTTCGATAATGCCTGACGCGCATAGGTTGTTATCTTTGCTTTATCAACGAGACACTCGTTTAAACACGATAATAAATTAAGTGATATTTTTAATTGTCAGTGACAAATCATACATCCATAGTACTGCAGTTCAAATTGTACAGTTTGAAGTGGATTACAAAAATCGAAAATTTCAAGTGGTTATATTATTCTATCGAAGTTAATTAAAATATTGTTAAAGATAAAACGATAAAATGCTTTTATCACAAAACGCTGACGTAAACGTTTTAGTAACTTTTGTATAGTCAATTAATTTCTAAAAATTTTATTTTATTATAAATTTTATTACTTTGGATGTAGATGACTCACTCAGATTTAAAGACTTTTATTTTATTTCATTAAAAATTAGAGACTATGTTCGATATTAGCCATGAAATATTGCTTAATGTTATATACTATAATTACAACTTTATACTATATAATGGTAGTAAAATTTCTTAAATTTACAATCTGTGACCCATTTTCCGAACTCAGTTGCAAAAATTGTCAAAACTTTAATATGATTAAAATATAATTAGTGTAAAAAGAGACTACTACGTCTATTTTTCTATCACTATAATAGAGCGATCGGTACTAATCGATCAGCGATTTACTATCGGTCAATGATTTCGCATTACAACGTCGAACCAGCGACATAGAATGAATATTTCATCGGTCGATTGACTCACTCTTTCTCTTTCTATTCAAAAATTGCGTGGAATCAAAGAAGTGTATCCGAGGCACACATTTGCACGTTCTAAACGGAGGAAGTAGAAGTCCATTCACACGAGGCTTTCCGCGAGATCGTACGACGCTTTTAATGCCGGCCATTTCCTCGGTTACATCACCGCCACACGTAGGCACGTGCGCGCGCCGCGATATCGTGGTGACAATGATTTGCGGAAATTCACCGGCTCCCTGGTTGCTCATCTCCCGCCGATAGAAACCCAAGGCCCCGGGTGTTCGTACGTTTTTCGACCGTCACAGAATTTTCGCACAATTAAAAATTTTGTGTTTTGTGTTATTTAACAAATAATTGCACAAAGATTGTGTTTAATGTACACTCTTCCTTGTGTTATCGTTAACATAAATAATTTGTTTAAATTGCACGTTTTTTTGTTTGCACTTACAAAATTCAGTACACGATTCAGGACACAGAAATTCTAGTAGGAACACAAAATTAATGTAAAAAGTACAAGTTATAAATGAAAGTATTTTAATTAACAAAATATTTGTGCACTTTCTAGTGGTGTAGTACACAATTATTTATTGTCAAAATGCATTTTTGCTAAATCTTTATGTAGTTTACTGGAGCAGTCAAAATAAAACATAATATTTGCGTAATTTCATAATATATGCAGAAAAAATATGTTTTCGATGTATCAGTTCAATTCTAAACGCAAAATTATTGTTTAGAATTGAGCGGATTTTTAACAGTGCGAAAAAGTGTACAAAAAGAAAACTCTCCGTTCGAAATAAACTGAAAACCTATACAATTTAATTCACTTTACGCGAAGAAACTATGTGCGCTGTTAAAATTAAATTAAGCATATTTTTTGTGCCCAAATGATTATTCTAGGAAGATCAAAGAACGCAAAGATAAAATAAGTAAAATAATCAGATTTTTTGCGTCATCTTCTATCGAAAGACACATAACATTTTTAACAGATACACTCGTAAAAAATTTTGTCGCGTCCTCGCAAATTCTATTCGCTCGTACTTGTGGAATTGCAGCGCTTGACGTCAGCCTCGCGTGACGCGCCGCATCGCTGTGTTTCGAAAGAAAATGCGGGAAGACTGGAGGAACCAGGAAAAATTGTCGAGGAGTTGGAGCGCGGGCATTCAGAAGGCTTTTGAATGTTCGAAGCGAGGAGCCACGTGCTCTTCTCGCTTGTATATTTTCTGTGCTGACGTCACGCCATCATCGAGTGGCTCTCCGCATGTACATATCGCGAAGAGACCACGGAGATTCGCGCCGAAACGAATAAGTAGGAGGGCCCTTAATCCGTCACGTGCTCGTCACGGCTGCGACTGGACCGTTAGGCGTAGGAAAGAGCGACGGTATAGGGGGAATGAAAATTTAAGCGAACTTCGTGTGGAGAGGAAGCGATAAAGCATCATTGAGATCGTTCAATTTAGAGGGGAATTTTGAAATAATTTAATAAGTTGCTTAGAGCGACGGTCGTAATTGAATTTAAGATACGAGTTAGATTCGTTCGAGATGACGAGCGATGCTGAGTCTAATCACATCGGCAACTGCACAATAAATTATGTGCTGCACAATAAATATATTTATTTATGTTTAACTGTATTACAAAATATTTAATTAATTCATAATGTAAATTATCATCTATTTTATTTTAATGTAAACATTTTATCATCGATTAGTTGAAAGTTTTAACTATAATTTTTTTGCGATAATTTGAAATAAAATAAATAAAATTTTGTAATTATCTCGAATATACTGCATATTATTTTTCAATGCTTAACGTAATCGCATTCTCATGAGAGAAATGAGAAGAAAGTTGCTCTCCTTTCTTGCGTTAGCTTTTTTTCTTAATGATCGATTAGTCAAACCGGTTCAATATTAATGAGCTCCCACACGAGCTTATTGAATATTTAACGACATCTTGCCATTACTTCAGGAGAGAAACTCAAAATCAGCTTTCTCGCACTTTTTGTTTTAAAATTAAAGTTCGAGGGTGACAAAAATATTAAGCGTGTATACTATTGTACTCCCTAAATTTCACTAATTTTAAAACACTGTAAATTACAGTGAAATTTCATGGATTTGCTGCAAAAATTCACTATAATTCATGGTAATAAATCTGCAATATTAATATTTTTCAAAATTTGATTTGGATCAAATTTAAAAATTACTCTTTATCGAAATCCAAAAATATACACGCTAAAAAATTGGAGTTAAATTTCACTGTTAATTTATAGTGAAACACTCGTAGAGTTAAATTTGACTATTAGAGTCTAATTTGACTACATCGCGAATAGAGTGATATAAATTCATTCTAAAGGAGAGTAAAATTAACTTTATGGTAGGTTAAGTCTCTACCTTTGGCCCTACTTAAAAGTAAAAAAAATCACTCTATTTCACTCTATCAAGAGAGTATAATTCTCTAATAAGGCAGTATAAAAATAAGTGAAAATTTGACTCCAAAGAAGTTAATTTTCATTCTGCTTTACTCCAGCTGATTTAGCGTGTAAGTAAAACTATTATAAAATAAGCTTAATTTATTTATCAAAAGTATTAAAAAAATTCGAGATAAATCTATCAGATCGATTACACGTGGGATTACGAACTTAAGATGTAACTGGATCGCGTAATCGAGCGAAAAGTTTGAAAAGTGCGTGCGACCGATAACGTGCTGGTGTCCACGGAGCGCCGCGCGATTGACTTTATCGCGTTAGCGAGCGTTTAATTCGCTTTCTAAATGGATATCGACATTGATCTTGCACGCGCGACGAAAGCTGAGACACTCAAACATGCGGACACTCTATATAGCCTTTTATTGAATCAACCGCGAGTCCGTGGTCTGCCTCGACCGTTTGCATCTTAAACGCACCGCCGCAGCTTTTCTCTCATTCTCTATCTTCTTATCGCGACAAAAAATCAAATTGCACGAGCTAATCTGAGATTTTTTTCATTAGAGCAGTTTCTTTTTATTCCAGATTATTTTTAGTAGCACTGATTCTTGTTTTTTTTTTTTAATAATTTTATATATTTGATTTAAAGGAACCTAGTTTCAATTAACGATTAAGAATAGTTTCTGCAAAAAAGTGTACAATTTACAACATAATCAATGATAGTAAAAAAATTTCGCAATTAGTTGTCACATCATGGTAATGTAATTTTTAACGGAAAAATTAAAAGTGTACAAAGCATCACGAAACAGATCGAAAAACGGTTGTTTATCGAAAGCGAGAGTAAAAAGGCGTTCGATAACAAGATAATTCGAGCGCGTCCTGACCCTCGCGCCCGGTCAGGCATGCGCCAAGACCTGCCAGGATGTGCGCGTGCCTCGCACGCCTTTCCTCGAGCACTGCCTACGTAGGCACTTCACCACCAGCTGGCCCCGCGTACGAGTGCATCTATTTTCAGGAGGGCACACACTAAATTTAATGTCGCATCGAAAATGACCCCTGATCGCTTGTCACACTGACACAGATATATAAACTCCTTTAATTGTAGAGCAACATAATTATTTTTATTATTATTATTACATTTGAAATTTATTTTTGAATTCTATTGTCCGGTAGATGTATGTTCAACTAATTGAGAGCCTAGAAATTTGTTATATAAATACTTCCTTTTTCAGCCTGCATTGTTGTACTTTACGATAAATAATAAAGTGGAAGAACATTACTTGTTTCATAATAGCCAATAAAAGTCAGCACTTTATTGATAATAAAATAACAAATAACGCAGCTTAAGTAATTTAATTATATATTAATATAATTCTTTTTGCCTAATTCACGGCATAGTTTCTTTTGTCCATCGATAAGATAAATAAGTAAATTTATTGTTAAATATTTATAATAATCAAAATTTTCTGACACGTCAGCACTGTAAACTTGTGTATAATAAGTAACACCTACAAGCAGTTGTAATTACTCCATTACGTAAAAGGCACCCGATCAATCGATATCGTTTCAATAAAGAGGCGAAACAGAGCATCTCATCGAAGGATGTAAAGTTGCCTGAGCCAAGTATAAATCATCCCCACGGCTTAACCTCAAAAAGTGCTCCACTTCTCATACTGACGGACTGATAGCCGCTTCGTAATCACTCAAAGTCGCGTCGCGAGTGATAAGCCACAGACAATGTTGATGCAACTATATAAAAAAATAAAATAAATAAATAAAAATGGTTTGAACTGGTCGTGAAATATCACAGTCGTTCACTTCTCCACGTGCTCATGGAGTCAATCGTACGGTGGATATAACGAAAGGTATGCGGTGGGGAGCCGTCCGCGGATCGTTTAGTCCGTCAGTTCTATGTATATATATATATTACGACTCATCGGATTACCGCGTGTCCGACCACACGCCGGGCCTTCTCTTTCACTCAGTCGCTCGCTCGAGTGTGTCGTCGTGGCGTACCTTTTTTTCGGTGGGACGATCGTTGGATGAAAAAAAAAATCGAGATCGTTATAAGTTTTTTTTTCTGGTGTTATTGACCTTTATTTTATATTACTAAAAAAGGAGTAAATTTTTTTATGTATATTAAGTTTTTCTGTACGATTTAATTTGGCTTATTTATAGATACAGGTATTACGTGTGTATTTTTTAATTAATTTAATTTTTTTTTATTTTACTTTCTTCATTCCGTTAGGCTCGTATATAGGAAACAATAGATTAATAGTCGTTGTTACTTTATTTAAAAAAAAATGTTTAGAATTTCAGATCAGTACGATTGTCGTATATTATTGATAACTGTAATTTTTCCAGTCCGTTTCCCGAAGGAAAATAGACAATCTGCGTAATATTGACGTAACGCCATAATCAATATGCATTGTTAAATCGCAGTAACATGAAATTTGGACTCCACGAATTCGATAACGAGAAGGACGTATTTAGCAACAATAACTGACGTCAAAACATCTCAACCGACAAATTGAATGCACGAAAGTGAATTTCCTCGGGTGCATTTCTTGTACATATTAATGCACGCGGCCCCCTCCCTTTCAGTAACTTATAGATAATTGTTATCACTGAAAATACCGTCCGCAGCATTTAGGAGAATAATATACATTGTAGTCATTGCGATTGAATATAATCTTTAATACTACACGTTTTTATTATTTTTTTTAACATCAACCGCCGATTTTATCTGCTATAATAATTAATTTATGGTTGAAGAGTTCGTACAAAAAATCTTTACACGTGCGCAGTCGGTGGAAAATATTGTACTTTTTTATCTACCCAAGAATCTATTTTACGAAATCTTCTTTTACAATGTCAAAGAATGAAAAAAAAATTTTTTATCTCTCTTCCGCATCGTGAGAGCACGCACTATTCTAAACAGTTCCATCTCTGGCACGAGTCTATTTTTTTAACAATTATCTTCAATGCTTCTGCGAAATGCACACTAAGGTCTAGTGACTATAATTTTTCTAGAATAAGAGTCATAAAAAAAATTCAATTTGCACTTTACTCGGGGAATTTCGTGCCTCGTCGATCCGAAAATGGATGAGAGTTACGCGGAAAGGTACAGGACCTTAGCCTATAGACGGTGCAAGTGCATGCGAGTAACCCGCGTCACGCGAGACTAATAATAAAGGAGCGCAGCTACGCGGGAAGGTCGCGAACGGCCAACGCGCGTCCCGTTAGATAATCCAAGGTCGCGTTAGTCGCCAATATCGGTCCTCTTTTTTTACTCGTCTCCCCCATTCGCGACCGTCTGTTCAGAATTTCCAATTTGGATCTGAATCTTTCGTGTCTGAAGTGCACGGAGAGAAAAGTTCTTGTGAAAATTACTGTTTGTAACGCAGGAACAGACTCAATAAATAAAAAGTTTTACTAAAAAATGTAATAAAATAATCAGAACATACAGTAAACTTTCTTATTTATAAGTCTAGAAAATTTTTCCATGCTTTGTAGTAAAAATTTGGATTTGTCAAGTCTATCCCTGCAGTACAAAACAGTACAGTAATTTTGACTAAAACTTTTCTCTCCGTGTGGCAATTTTTTCGTAAGAAAACGTCGAGGTAATATTTACGTTTTGAACATAAATTTTTCATGACTAACGATTTTTTAATTAGCACTTAGTTATATTAAATTCTGGTAATGCAGTTAGAATTTGTACGTTATTGAATAATTTTAATTCTAACACAAAAAAAAAAAAAAATGAGAATATCTTTTTTGGAAAAATTATTTTTGTTTCAAATATAACTTAACGACTTTAAAATTTGCATATAGAAATGTTACGTAAAATAGCTTTAAATATTTGAGGGAACTTTTATTTTTTAAATTAATTTTGGATTATTCTTTTTTCTTTAAGAAAAAATAACAATTATATTTTAAACGTTTAAAAATAAGTGACTTTTTTAAATGACCGACCGCCGAATGCTTCATTTATGCTATACGGAATGTGTTTACGTGGATCGAATAGTATATTTATTTATATTCGCGCATTGTAAGCGTAAATATACTTATATTCATGTTGAACTTTATTTTATGTAAGAAAATCTATTCTTAAAATTTCAAATTGGCTATACAGTGTACCGCATTGCTACCAATTTAACAGGCTGCACTTCTTATGCAAAATGCATTATACAACGACAGGTTACATAAATTTCGAACACAAGTGCACCGACTCAAAATTCTTATCGAAAAAACAATCTCGAAAGCATAATCAATTTCAAAGTCGAGCAATTAACTACTTTCACTCGTTCGAGTGCGTCGAATAAATGAAAACTGCACCTTTTCAATTAAAATTAAAAAAATTACATCATTGAAGACAAATTAAATTAAACGATATCTACAATTCTCACCAGTCCAATAAATAAATATATCAACCTACACGGAGAAAAAATCTAGTAAAAATTACTACACTTTTTTGTAACGCAGGGATAGATAGATTTTTAATAAAATTTTTATTTGTCAAGTTTGTCTCTCTGCCTAATTTTTACTAGAAGTTTTCTCTCCATGTAAATGGACCCCACCGATAAATCGAACTTATCTTAATCTATCATTGATCAAACATCTTATACCTCCACTTCTAAAAAAACAAAAAATATTTTTTGCGATTAATAATATTTAACTTTTCTGTTACTTATATAATATTTAAATTTTAATTTGAAGTTTATTATATAGAAATTTGTAATTTTCATTTATATTAAGGACTTATCTGCGTCGAATTTATAAATAAATAAATAAATAAATATCGATGCGAATAAAAAAAAGGAAGAAAGTATCGAAGAATCGAATTAAGCATCATCGAAGGGGTGCAGTTCTGGGGGCGGCGCACCGAAATTGGATCGCGCGGATCCCCGCCGCAAATGTGGATCACTAGAGCGCGAGCAGCTATGACGCGCCGACGCACACTTGGAGGCGCTCTCCTCTCGCGTAACCTCGAAACCCGACCGCTAAATTTAGCGGCACCTTGCAAAATCGTGGCGCACGTGAAAACTCTACCGGCTCAATGGCACCGGGTTTCTGCCGAGCCTCCCGATGACGACCTCCCCCCACCTCTGACCCCTGCACCTCTTCCTTTCGTTCATTACGAATTCACGTAGGTCAAGACAGATGCTTTCTTTGGAACCTCGCGCTTTTAAGGTCAGGCGGTCGAGTGCTTTTTGCCTCGGATGCTGCGGGGAATTTCGAAGTGGAGCAGCGAAGACTTTCCTTGGACTGAGGATTTTCGAAAAGTCGAAGTGATGCGCACTTGCGGATAACAGATGTGCGTGGAAGATTTGATAGGAATTAATTCAAGTGTACTTTGGCAGTTGTTGGATAATTTTTTTCTTTAAAGAGTGTACGATAAGTGCGTATTTTAATTAAAAATAAAAGGAAAAAAGGAAAAAAAAGGCAATTGATGTAACAATCTGTACTTGGAAATTTATGAGCAAATGAAATAATAAGATGAATAAAAAAAATTATTCTGTCGGGAGCATCGTTTTATTTCACTTCATGATTGACTTCCATTTAAATAACTGGAATTCTGATTGAGAAGTAACTATATACAAAGAAAAATTATTATATAACTAGCTTAAGGTAGAAAAAATAAGTTTTGACTGGGCAATTAATTATCTATAATGTGTGTCTCACATTTTATTTTACTTAAGATATTTGTTTGCCATCAACAGGACACATTTATTATATAAATGTCAATGATTTTTTTATAGCCAAATTAGCGTAAACAGAAGCATTATTATATTGTAATTAATTTATATTTTGCTTGACAATAACAAGCTGCTTATTACGATTAATGAAAAAACTGAATTTATATCATTAAAATAACGATGTAACTATATACCTCAATTGAGTGCACAACTGACTATGTTTATAGCGTTCAAATATTGAATTTTCTCAATGCGGACATTCGGTCAATTTTTCCAGATAAAGGAAACCATTGGAGCACCTTCGCTTTCCTCACTGCGTCATCGCAACCGAGAGGATTTATTATTGCGAATGTAGGTCAGGAATTTTATCGACCTTTCCGTTATAAATCCTATCAGTGATCGTAAAAAATAGTATAATTCACCCACGCTTAGTATGAATCGATTCGGCCATATTATACCGTTCGGAAACTGGAGCAAGACACATTTCTCTTTTTTCTTGTTATCACGACTAGTGCGATTAGCGAATAGAAGATAAGCGGACGTTCATGTGAAAAAAATCACATTGATATTGCACTGCTTACTGTTAATTCCTGTTAATTCAATCCCCATGCTCTTTAGTCGCCGTTACTTTTATGTTTCTACTGCCAGCAGTAGCAAGATACTCGACGTCCAGAATAGTAAAAAAAGGTTCCAAATTTTAACAGATTTTTTATCCGCCATGCCTTTTTATTTTCCTACATCCTAGCCAGTAGTAACAGATGCTCGACCACATTTTCTATTCCCCGAACGTTTCTTTTTTTTCCTACTACTAGTGAGTAATAATAACAGACACTCGACGCCCGGAATAGTAAAAAAAAAAAACAAATTTACCAGATTTTCCATCCGCCATGTCTTTTAATTTTCCTACTGCTAGCAAGTAGTAACACATGCTCGACCACATTTTCTCCTCGCCTTGTCTTTCATTCTCCTACTACTAGTAAGTAGAACCAAACATTCGCCATCCGGAGCAGTAAAAAAAAAATTCCGCCACATTTTTCGCAAATCCTACCGATCAATTGCAATACAACCCACCGAACCTTGAAACCTCCGATCCACCGCCCATAAAAAAATCTTCGTAAACTAAAAAAAAAAAAGAAAAAATCTAAACGATCCAGCGGAAGATGCGAACGCTAACGGAACCCACGAACCTCAGAGGCACGCTACTGGCTGGCGGTGTACCATAAGGCCAGCTCGGCGCGTGCAGATTACACCGCGTGCCGACGTAGGCTCCTTTTCCCGGAAGGCGGGATTTTCGCTCGACGCGCTTTCGGTGGTTACGCAACGGTGGCGCGGCGACCTCGGGGCATCTATCGACCGGCCCCCCGAGGATCCGCACCCCCGGACGCGCACATTATATAACGGCGTCGCGCGTGCCGAGGGGCGGATTGCCGCGTCCGTCCTACGTGGACGTCCGGGCGTCCCGCCGCCTGGGGGTGGATTTCGCGGGGAGGGGGAGGGGGCGTACCTGGAGGTCGAGGCAGCGCCGGCTGCTGATGCGGAAAAGTGCCATGCTGCTGGTGCTGAGTGGCGTCTTGTCTTCCTCGCTTCCCTGGTGTACCTGCGCGCGCGCGGGGGCCTCTCCTTTATACGTTCCCTTTCGACTCGGATGGGAGAGAGAGAGGAGGAGACACTGGCTGAGAGGTTGGAGGGAGAAAGAGAGACGACCGCGACCCGAACACACGGAGCTCTGGCGCCCGACTCTGGCTCGCGGGGGCAGCGCGCCGCGCGATCGTGCGTACGCCGCCCCGCCGGAATCGCGCGGCGCCGACGCCAAGGAACTTACCGAGGCGCCAGCTGGCGGACGCTCGCGGTGATCGCGGCGGCGCCTCCGTCGGTACGTTGGCGATTATGCGGGGCGGGAAAATTTGAACTGGAGCTTTTAAGTTGGAGCGCGCTTCGATGGTTTTTGTGGTACGTGCGAACGTTGAGAAATTAGTAGTTATATTGCGGCACGTTAATAGCATATTAAGCACACGCAGAAACATGTTATAGTAAAAGTTACTATGTTTATATATAGTATATATAATATTATAAAAATTACTGGGAATAATCCTATAAAAATTACTAGGAACAGTGGGATATACTTGACCTATGACGATTTTTAATATAAAACATACTAAAAATTCCTATGTACATAGCAAAAATTGCTATTTATATAGTAGAAAGTGCTATGTACATTATATTTAAGGTCATTTACTGTAAATTATTAATTTGTCTGCGAGGTAAATTCATTACCTACGTATCTGCTTCTTCTAGAACTGTGTTTTATTACTACTCTTAATATACATGAATATAACTAAACCATTAATTTGTTATCCTTTTTTTTACATATTGATATTGTAAAACTTTAATGTTTATTATTTTTTATTATTTTATATTATACTTTGTATTAAGGAATTATTATTAGTCCGTTTAAATTTGATTAAATAAATAAATGTACATAGGAATTTTTAGTATTTTTATAGTATTACATTTTATAGTATACATATTTATCTTACAACTGATAAAATATGTATTCCACTCTTTAATAATATAAAAAATTGCCGTTTTACTCAAATTCTATCGCGTTTTTACTCTTTAGCCTGAGAGTGCATATCCACACTGAGAGAAAAAATTTGTTAATTTTAAGCAAACATTTATTTCAATAGTGCTTATTAAATATGTTATTGAGTCAAGAGATTATTTTTTCGAATCTACTAAATTTATTTAGAAACAAATAAATTCATTCAGTTTTAATGAAATGGATACTTGATTCAAAGAAATTTTTAATAAGTACTATTGAAGTAAATCATTTCCTTAAAATTAACAATTTTTTTCATCAGCGCGAGCAGAACCGTCTGCTCCAACGGAGCGTTACCAGGGCAACTATAACCAGCCACTCGAGCAAAACAGCGCGGAGGCGCTCCACATTTACATATATACACAGACAGACACGCGGTGCCCGTCGTCGCCGAGGGCCTCGGCGGTATCGGGACCGATCGATCGGCGGTCGGCCCCGCCGGGATCACCAGTGCTCGCGATGCCGCTCCTCGAGACGGACTACTGCGCCGAGCAGATAAACGTGCCCCCCAAGCTGCCCATGATTCTGAAGCAGTTCTGCAAGTCGGCGATTCGCACGCAACCGTACGACCTGCTCAAGTGGTCCAGCGCCTACTTCCACGCGTTGGCGAACGGCGAGGAGCCACCGGCGAAGCTCAGGCTCGAGTACCCGCCGGCCTGCAGCGCTTACGGCCTCACGCTTGGCTTTCTCAAGGTGCTGCTGCGACAGCTCGGCGGTGAGTATTTTTTTTTTTATTATTATTATAGAACGTACAGGGTTTTAGGGGTTGGAGCTTGTCGGTCGATGGAATTCGCGTACGATTTTTTTTATGTACGGATTGAGGGTGGTGAGTGATTTTTTGTTGGTATAAGGGGACGGGATTTTGCAAGTTGTCCGATGATCGGTGCACGATTTTTGTTTTTAGGGGTCACGGGGTGTTATGTTTCTCATTTTTTGGGACATTTGTATAGTGTCGAAGAAACTCTAGGGTAGTTTTTTTTTATTCACGTAAATGTTTATTGTTTTGTAGTTGCGAATAGTTTTTTATTTAAATAAAACTGAAGAAGGAATTGAATTTTGAAGAAAAAATTGAAAGTTGAAGCTAGATTAAAAACGGAATACCACCGTTTTCCTTAATTTTAAAAACTATGTTAATGTAACACACGCATTTACCAAAACGCCGGTCATTTTTCCAGTAGTTTTGGTACTTTAAAAATATTTTTAAAGTGGCAGTGGTTTTGTGAACTATAATACTAACTGTAACTGTAGAATGTAGGTCAATCATTAAATGCAGGTACCTGAGGCAAAAAGTGTAACTCCAAACAAAAGACATGGAAACGAAAATAACCGCACATTTATAGTTACAAATTAATTCATATTATTTAAATATTTACTCGAGATAATAACTAATAATAAAAATCTGCATCATTCATTTGAAATATTAAATATAATATGGACATCGCCGTGAGTTTCCTGTGTGCATGCTATCCACAAATTTTCTGTTACATTGAGAGTTAAGTGTTTTGAAAAAATTACTACTATTTCAGTAAATATTACTATCCAGTCTGGAAGCGGAACCACAGAAAAAATTAACATTCTGTATTATAAATTATATTCGCATTCTAGTATAATATTTACAAAAATTGTAGAAAATTTACTACAATTCTAGTAAAATTTATAATCATTATAGTCATTTTTTCACTAAACGCATGTGCATGTCTGTGGTTCCGCTTCCAGACTGGATACTAATTTTTCCAAAACCTTTCTCTCAGAGTACAGATAAAAAAATTGCGATAAACCAAAGAATGTCAATTTAAAATTAATTACAGCTGACTACAACAAGAGCATTTCACTGGACTGCATTCTGATGCGATGGGACTACCTTTGTCTAGATAGGCGAGACGCGGACCTGATCATGACGATCGGCAATTTCCGCAATAAATGTCAAATCAAGAAGTTCCTGGCGATCGCCGTTGGCCTGTTGACGCGCACCATCACCGAGACTATGATCATGGTGTGCGAGCTTTTCACCCATGAACCCGACGGAGGTTCTGCGATGATACCCATTGGACTGTTTATGGAAATCTACGGGTACGATGGGCAACTTTATACCTTCTCTCTAAAAATGAATATGTGAAATTCACATCGAATAAGTCAATAGAAACATATTCTACGTGATATAAGTTATTCGCGTGAATTTCACATATTTATTTTTAGAGGGTAATACGTCGGTATTACCATTGTCGAACCTTTACTATACTACAGATGAAAAACAATCCGCCTGTGATTTTATTTAATTAATTATTTAATTACTAAATCGATTAAATTATTGAGAACTGTTAACAAATTTATTGAGCACTGTTTCAAAAATATCGTAATACTTTGTGGCCTGCAAATCTTAAATGAATTCAATTTTGTTGATATAATAAAAAATTTAAATATAATCATAATCATTATTAATTAAATGATAAGCGGATAGCAAATTTTTTCGTTTCTTTTCTCTGGAACTGTTACCGAAGAATTAAACTCATGATTAACGGAAAAATTGAACAGGTACCTAGGTGGTCTAAGGTGTGATGGTGCAGAAAAGGGGAGCACGGATAATCTGTGTCTGTGCTCGGACAGATCAGAATCGGCAGAAAGCATAACTGAATTACCTCAGGATACGGTGGTTCCGACAACTGAAGCAGCCGAAGAATCTGCTCCGACTCAAGAAGTCAAAACTACTCCAGAAGAAACTCCTTTTGAAATCAAGCTTGAGCATGACTATTCCAAAGATGAAATTCCATCATCTATGGGTTCGTTACCTAGTTCTTTAACATCTTCTTTTTTACTATCAAGTAAAAGAATAGTACAAATAATTAGAAATCTTTATTATAATTACTATAAAAATTATTAGAAATTTTAGATTTAATATTTATAAATATTAGAAATATTTATATAGACAATACCTTGAAAGTCTGAAATTTAATTACATTATCTTTGAATATGTTTCTTTTTTTTTACAAAAATTTTAATTGAATTGCGTTAAGATAATAGAATGTTTTTTAAAGCTTGTTGCGTTTTTATTAAATAAATGTCGTTCGGTGTAGCATTCCAGAGCTTCGGCGAGGAGACGGGAGAAAGTTTCATGCACGAAGGAGAAGCGAGTTTCGACTGGACCGACCGTATCTCGAGCTTTGCTTCGGAGGGCGAATCTAAGAGGGACTTGTCATTGATCGATGTCCCGCCGATAGCACCATACGAAGAAGTTACACAGTCTAAAACTACTTCTGAAGTTTCCAAACAGTCGTGCGAAGAATCTGTAAAAACTGTGTGTTCGAGCAGCGACACTTGCGCATACTACCCCGATGTACCAGGTCAGCGATTAAAGAAATTACTAAATATTTTTTCTGTTTTTTTTTTTTATAATTTCAAATTGTGATATGACAATTACAATCGTTTTTCTTCCCTTCGAAAGTAGAATCAAGAATGTACAAGAATACTGTTATTGTGTCTTATAGACCTGATTGTAAATTATTACAAGAACGAGGTCCAACGTGTGCTAAAGTGGAAAATAAAATTCTGTAGTATTTTTAGTACATTCCTGCATACAATGAAATTCATATACAAAATATTTTCCTATCTTTTTCTAGGCATAGGACGTCGATTGACGGCGGAGGAGGTAGCGACGGTGGCTATATGGTTGAGCGACTGCGCCAGGCGGCAGGGTGGCATGGTAGGTCCGCGAAACATTAGACACGTGAATTGTCCTCCTTTAGAGGGTAAATGCTGTACCACCGCACTAGCTTGCGACGACCTCCTCATAGAAAAGTTCTTCAAAAGACAGACTTAGAATTGTATTTTACTGCGAAATGTTTAATAAAAATCTTATAATTTTACATTTAACAATCTCGTCCCGAAAGAAACATTGTTCCACAAGTTTGCCATGCTACGTATGTATAGAGTTACATGTCTTATCGAACCTATCCATTAAGAATTATTTATTTATCACTTAGTTCTCGAGAGTTGATATTTTGCAAGATATGATCAATCATTCGTCGCTATCAATAAAAGACAATCTTCCACGACCTCACAAACGTCATACTTTTTTGTACACGCAAGCATCCCCATTTCCTTCTGATTATTTACAATGGCTTATCGTTAAAATCACGACTAGAAATACTGTGGTTGCTGAATTTCATGCGGAATGCTAGGCGAGGCCTGGAATCGCGCAGCGGCGCATCTTATGGCGGAACGCATGGTAGAGGGTGAGGGCGAGCAGCAAGAATATGAGGATGAGAAGAATGTGCATTGCTCGGGCGTTGTTGGCTCGCCACTCGAGTAACTCATGGCGGTGGGTAAAGCGGTTACGGTACTGAGACGGTAACTCGAAACTGCTCCTAATTGGATACAGCGAACGATAAAAGTCGTTTAACAATGCTCGCACTACCTCGTTCTCCGAGCGGCGCTGTGGGTCCATGTCGTCGTTTAAACATATAAATTTTCTAAAACAAAGATTACGAAAATTATATTTAAAATCTTTAACGAAAACGATGTTTCTATTTTTTTAATTAGTATAAAAGAAACTTACTTTGGATCGCTTCTAATCTCGTCTAATATTCTTACGGTAGTCGAAACATTACTGGTGAGCATTTCAAAGATTTCATCCTTACCAGCTTCTACTACTTTGTGCGGATATTTGTCAAGTTTTCCAAACTTTGAACGTATTTTATTGACTATTCCATCACACCTCAAAATAAGTTCCCGACTGACTACAGGCTAGAAAAAATACAAAAATTTGTTTATTCACTTTGTTGTATTGTCTAACATTTTAATTAACATCATAAAAGTACTCACCAGGGTTGAATCCAAATATCTTTCACCAAGAGGAGGTGGTAACGTCGACACATCTCTTAAATCAATCAGACGGGAACAATTGGTTATAGCATTTTCAAAGTCTACCACCAAACTATAATCAAGAGGCAATGGGTACATCCTTGATAATAGAGTTCGAATCTCTCTATCTGACCAAGTTCTAAAAACATCGAAATAAAGTTAATTAATGTGGAACAATTAATTAATTTTTAAATACATGAAAAAAGAATTAATTGAACAACACTTACTGAGATTTGTCCGTATCAAACGCATCAAATATTTCGTCGGCAGATACAACTCGTTTTTCACTGATCAAATAGTAAAAGTAAGAAAATGCAAACTGCATGTCTTCAGAGTCTCTTACTCGATGGCTCGATGTTTTATCAAATTCACTCGTAAATTTCTCCTGCATTTCTGCTACGATCGTCCGATCCAGCAGGTGAGGCATGTGAGCGGGCACACGTCGACGTTTCAAACCGTAGGCCTTATTGTAAATCTTATTTACGTACAGTAATGACTCGGCAGTACGTGTCCAGATTCCTTGATTTCTTTTTTTGACGTCCAGCATACTCGAGTTTACTGTTTTTAGCAGTATCGTTTACATGTACCAAGTTTATAATGTTGTCATTGACGAAAAGTCGAGGACCTGTCCGCTTATCAGTGTTGATTGAGTTGTTGGATGCACCCATTGTTGAGTATTTCTTCTCCAGTGTATAAATAACTCTGCTCATTTTTTCGTCGTCCTTTTCAAATTCGGGTAAAATATCTGATTCATTTCCTAACTTTCTATTATTTACATTAATATCTCCCCACAAGTCATGGTCAAAAAGTAGAGATCGAATAGCAGTTAAATCAGAATGATTTCTTACATTCATATGAGATTCTTGTTTAGTCTTTAATTTTAAAGCTTCCAGTAACTTTGCTGCTCGATTTTTCTCTACTTTAGATTCATGTAAAAATCCATAAGGATAGTCATTTTCAACTTCATTAATTTCTCTTTCTGTAGGATCCATAGAGGAAGCATCACAATCTCCACCTAATAATAAAAAATAATAAAGAAAATTAGTAAGTTTTAGGTATTATAATAATATATAATAATAATTATAAAATAAAATTTAGAAATATCTATACCATCAAATTCACACAATGTTGTATTACACGTTGGATCGCAAGCTCCATCTTGGACCCATGCCCACGGACAAACATCTGAACAGTCTGGTACCCACCAAGCTAAAAAAACTTTTTGTCCTGTAGCCCATGTTATAAAATCTTCAGGCCAAACTGCAGCTCCCAACATCACATCATCATTAAAATATAGAAATTTTTCTGATAATCCAGGTATTCTGAAAAATGTTGGAATATTTTAGCATTATGTTGTAAAATAATCAGCAAAAAAATATTGTTTTTATGTAACAATAAAAAATAGTGCAAGTTTTATCAAATAAAAGTAAACATTTGAAAAAACTTTACCTGTGTATATGACTTTCTATTGCTGGGCTGGAAAAAGTAGGTAAATGGCTTAAATTGGTAAATATATCCTCATGGGTTATTAATGATACCCTTGGATTACTCATGTCCAACCAGCTAGGTATTTGACCATTGGTAACTATATACACTCTCCTGACCCATGGTGCATACATCTCCAGAGACCTCAGGGAGTATTTTAATTCATCCTTATCGCTGAATCTTGAAGTTGCACTATTTGCACTTGTCACTGGAACGTACTTTCTTAAATTATCAAGGAACTGTGGATCCGATCCATTGACCCAAGTGTACACAACATCTATTGGTACATGCTGACATAGTTGTCTTTGAAATGAAATACCAAGAATGTTGTCATTGAATGAATGAAATACAGCTTTATATTTTTCTTTGCTCCACGCTATCCACACCTGCAAAAAGAAATGAACCGATATTAGTTTATACTCGATATTCAAATTTTAATAAAAACAAATTCACGTGTAAAAAGGTGTAATATAAAGTAGGAAATGAATTGTATTTATCAAATATTAAATAATTCCACAAATATAATAACTGAATTGTGAAATTAATTTTAATTTCTATTTTACTACTTTATGAATTAGTTAGCTTCCACTTATATCAACGAATATCTGAAAACAAAATAAATAAAAATACAATGTATGTAAACTCTTTAATTCAAACAGAAACTAAATCTAAATAATTTTTCCCAAATAGTACATTGAAAAAGTATTTGAATCATTCCTTCAGTGATCCACAAGTATGCGATATTATACACTCAGCGCATATAATCACGAGCTGCGCACCTTTAGCGCAGCATCTGAAAATAAGGAGCGCATCCAGCGGGGTAGCAGGGAAGGGAGAGAGGGTGAGTTCATAGGGTGGCCCCAAAAAACGGAACTAACCTCGCCGAAGTGCACGATGCCGACGAAGACGCAGGTGAGGGCGACGAGTACGACGAGGAGGGAGTACCGGTGTGACAGCAGATCGTAGCACCTCCTCTGGACGAGCTTCCAGGCGCTCATCGCGCCGCCGACGCCGCCGGTGATCAGCTTGGCGCTCTTGGCATCGCCGCCGTCGTCGCGCCTTAACCGCCGCTCATGACTGTCCATGCACTCCCGGTCGTCGCTCACCCACCGGCGCGCCTATCGATCGACGCGGCCAACCGCCCGAGGATCGCCCGCGCACCGCCTCCTCTGCGACCTCCGCATCTTCTTCCCGTCGCCGCCGGATCAGAGATAAAATGCACTCCGCGCGCGATGCAGCGCAGTACGCACTGTCCACTTGCTGCAGGCGCGAGCTTGCGCGGCGCACTGAAGCCTCCTGCGCGGAGGGTGAGCCTGAGCAGCCCATGTGTATATGTATATGTAATTGTACATTGTATGATACACGTCAAGGTGGTGGTGGGCATTATGTACAGGAGGGGTGACGGTTCGTCGTTTGGGGTGAACGTTTTACGCTCGTTTCTGATTTTCTTTTCGAGGGTCGTTTTACGAAAATCAATACCTTTTATAATGTGCTTTCGAATTGAGCGTTTGACTTTTTTTTTTCTTTAATTTCATAAGTTGTATGATTTGATAAATTGTTCTCGACGAGGCTACGTAGAATCTTTTGGCAGAGTCCTTGTAGATTGATTAATTGTTTGGTTGTGCTGGAAATCAAAGAAAAAGTAATGGGATAAATAATTAAACGCGATTTAAAAAATTTCTTTAGAATTTCCCTTCGTTGTTAACTTGATAAGTGTTGATTAATTAATTTAATGTAATTAAAATAGATATAAATTTTTTTTTTTTAATTTTGGTAACAATTTTAAAGGATAATCAATCAAGAATAGCCGCAAAGTGTTTCTACTTCGTAATATTTACAACCTCTACTAAAAAAGTGAAGAATGCAGAAAATACGCGAATATGTTAACTATTTTTCAGTGGGTAATGTGCGAATATTTATTCTCTTTTTTTTTATTTTAAAATAGTTTTTTTCAATGTCGTTTCTTTTAAAACCAAAAAATTTGGAACTAAATAATTCGCGGAGGAGACAAATATGTGCCTTCTATCACGACCAAATGTATAAATAAAAATATTGTAAGAAAATAATTGAAAGTATTAAAAAAATTGATGAAAAAATGTGAGTGCAAAAATTGTCATTCAAACTTCTTCTCTTATACTTATCGACTTTTGCTTCAAAATTATATACAAATAGTCGAAACTTGTTTTAGTATATTTACAATTGAGGCGAAAAAGTGAATAATTTTATACATGTAATAATATTCGATTGTTTTAATATACTTTAGTTTACTACTATAAAGAAATTATGTAATAATACTCATATATTGTTCTGTATAAAGAAAATTTGTGCGGCATGCGGCTAACTTTAGATAAAACAATTTTAGCAATATGATAATTGCACCCTTTTCGAGTTAAAAAAATGTAATTAATGAGTCTCCGTCAGTTTGGTATTCAAGAAAACCTACTTATGCGATCACATTCATATACGCGCACACATACCGAATTTTCGGATAAACTGTTTATCCAAATTGAATGATTTGCCGATAGAACTACAATGAAATTTGTTTCGCTCAACATAATAATATTTACACAAAACCGTTACACCAGCCAGGGATTAGCGAATAGTAAACAAATTTTCCGTAGTAAATAAAAGACACACAAAGCGAAATCATTCAATTCGAATTTCACAAGCCCGCCCTTATCCAAAAAAGGCCCCGTCGCTCTCATCAAAACGCAGGTCCGAACCCCGCGTTTAACACTTGCCGCGCGCGATGCAAAAAAATCAAAAGTTCCCGGGGGAGCGCGCGATGCAGAATTCTCGATCTCTCTAGCAGTTTCCGGGTAGAGTCGCCATCTGTGCATAGATACAGAGTCGATCCGCGGTGTCGCTAGCACAGCCGTGCACCTACACCACGCAGCTCGAGGGCGAAAATTGACGCACATATAGCGAAAAGGCCGCCGTCGCGCATATCACGCACGCACACACCCACATGCCTTGCCAGAGCCCCACACACGCTCGCGTCCGCGCGCGCCTCTAGAAGCCTGCGCCTTTCTAGCGCTTTGCCGCGGCTCTGTACGCAGGTCTCGGGCGCGCGGGAGCGACGGAGACAAGCGCGCACGGCCGACACTCGCGAGCGAGCGAGACGGAGCCTCCGTCGGACGGAGAGAAGGGCAGCAGCAGCAGCGGCTACGGCAGCAGCGATAGTGGCAGCGACAGCAGCCAACGGCAGCAGCAGCACCGCCACCACCTCCTCCTCGGCAGCAGCCAACCTCTGCAGCAGCAGGCCTCCTCCACGCTCCGCGTACGCGCAGCCAGCGGGCCAGCGGCCATCGGACTCACCGGGTAGGCACTTGGCGAGGCGGCGCGGCGCAGCACCGCCTGCAGGCCGTGCCCCAGGCGCGGCGACGCGAGCTGGCCAGGCCGAGTCCCGGACTACGCGACGACACCACGACGACGGCGCGCGCGGCAACGGCAGCGGCGGCGGCTGCGGCGCGGACGGCGGCGACGACGTCGGCTTCCAAACTGAGTCGCCTCACCCGCGGGGTTTAATGGATCCGAAGATCGGTTGGTATCAGCCGGAGCAGTTCGGTCCCGCGAAGGACTTGTGGCTGCACATTTGGGAGACCGAGAAGGACCTGGACAACCTGAACCTCAAGCAGGACGGCGGCGCGCAGCAGAGCCTGGTGAGTCTAGCAGCAGCCGCCTTCTCTCCTCCTCCTCCTCCTCCTCCTGCCCCGCGCCGCCCGCGCGCAGCGCTGCCTCGGGGTTGGGCCGAGCGCTGCCCGCACGCAGTCCTCCTCCTCCTCCTCCTGCTGCTCGCGAGCGCCCCGGCAGAGGCTAGTGTGTGTGGCCACTCTCGGGCGCGCGGAGTGTGCAGCAGCCCTACCCTCGGTGCGAGTCTCTCATATGGTCCGTTCGCTAATTCGGCAGGGCGGCAACGCGATGAGCCAGAAGGGTCCGCAGGACTTCGTGCCGCTGGAGTCGCCGACGCAGCGGCCGACCGGCGGCAACGGGGCGCCCGCCGACGAGAGGAACAGCACGCGCGCAGGCCCGCCCGCCAGCGT
The DNA here is from genome assembly GCA_018906775.1 of Sycophila sp. Sp_5. Classification (NCBI taxonomy): domain Eukaryota; kingdom Metazoa; phylum Arthropoda; class Insecta; order Hymenoptera; family Eurytomidae; genus Sycophila; species Sycophila sp. Sp_5. The sequence continues at coordinate 85,492 of JACCID010000043.1, forward strand.
GCAGCAGCACAACGCCAACAACAGCTACTACAACCCGTCCAGGAGGAAAAACGACAACCGGGCGAGCACCTACGGCATGAATTACAACTACGAGGCCCTCGTCGGGGTGTACGGCGGCTGCCCCTGGCGCAACCCCAGCAAGCACTACTCCAAGGGCGTACTCGGGTGAGCGCTGTCGCGGTGCTAGAGCCGCATGCATGTGCATTGGGGAGAGCTGGCGGCGTGTCTTGCCTGGCCGTTTGCGCCGAGTGTGAGGTTAGGCATGTCACATGGCACGCGAATTCGAGACGATGCGGGCGATGTGCCGCCTCGCGCGGTGCGAGCTTCTTAGCGGCGTATGCTTTTCAGTAGAGCGAGCGCGGATCTTTCGTTTTGGCTTGGCTGCTGTTGGGAGGGAGGGTGTAGTGTCACGGGCGATTTCGTGTGCTTTGTGATAACAGTTGTGACGGGAGAATTCTTTTTAAATCCGTTGCTGTTTCATTGTAGATTGCACGAGGAGATAGAAGACTTCTTCCTTTACATGTGTCCCTCCAACGAGGAACACAACCTCCGGATACGAGTGGTCAAGAGAATAGAGAATGTAATATACGACCTCTGGCCAGACTCAAAAGTAGAGATATTCGGAAGTTTTCGCACTGGATTGTATTTACCGACAAGGTAATTTGTAATTTATATTCGACTTTGCGTCGTCCCAAATATTGGTGGATTACTAAAGTGCTTTTCTTTTTTCTTTAGTGATATCGATCTAGTTGTAATAGGCATGTGGACAAATCTTCCACTGCACACTCTTGAACGAGCATTGATAGATCAAAATATTGTAGAGCCGTCTTCTGTTAAAGTATTAGATAGAGCATCAGTTCCAATTGTCAAGCTTACTGACAAAGAGACTGAAATCAAGGTGGATATAAGTTTTAACATGAATAATGGCGTCAAGTCTGCAGAATTAATTAAGACGTTTAAAAAACAGTATCCAGCACTTGAAAAATTAGTGATGGTACTGAAACAGTTTTTATTGCAAAGAGATCTCAATGAAGTATTCACTGGTGGTATCTCTTCGTATAGTTTAATTCTCATGACTATTAGCTTTTTACAGGTGAGCTTACGTTCAAAGAATTATTTGAGCATTGAAATTTTATTTTAATTGAAAATTTTTTTCTATCATATTCTTCTTTATTTTTCCTTCAGTTGCATCCTAGGGCAAACGTCAATGATTCGGAAGTGAATTTGGGAGTATTATTAATAGAATTTCTGGAATTGTATGGTAGGAAATTTAATTATGTCAAAACTGGTATCCGTGTAAAAGGTGGTGGTACTTACATATCAAAAGAAGAGGTAGGTGTGACAGTTGACTTTTAAACAGGTGCATGTTTATTGTTGAAGTTTTCATTGTGAGTATAATATTCTAGGTTCAAAGAGATATGATTGATGGACATAGACCATCTTTGCTGTGTATAGAGGATCCGCTTACACCAGGTAATGACATTGGTCGTAGCAGTTATGGCGCTTTGTATGTTAAAGATGCCTTTGATTGGGCTTACTATGTACTTTCACAAGCAGTCAATCCTCTCAATATTCTAGTCAATGATGCAAATAAAGTCAGGTACAGTAGTAAATAATTATTTGTTTTTCAAATTTTCTTCACATTTGATTGTTACGATTTTTTATTACATTTGAATTTTTAGTATATTGGGAAGAATAATTAGAGTAACAGATGAAGTAATAGATTATCGAAAATGGATAAAAGAAACATTCCCTGTACCTCCAGAAGATTCACTATCAAGTTCTACTGGTTCCGATGCATCCACACTTTCAGCTCCTGCAAGTGAATCGGTAATTTTCCTTTTCACGCACAAATCAATTTCTCTAATATATTACAATTTAGTTTACTCAACAAAGAATCATTTTTTCTCAGGAATCGGAATGCAGTAGGGGGAACTCGCCTAACACTGGAGAAAAAGGTGACGATAGACACAAAGATAGGCATTTATACAACAATCAACAATCTCATGGTCATCTCACGTACAAAAAGTCTTATAAACCAAGCTCACATGGTATATATTATAATCGAGACTATAGGACTAAAAGTATGTCGCTGAATGTAAGAACTTAAACTCATTATTAAACTCTTTGAAATTTTAGTAAACCATCAAAATGCAAGAGGAGATTACACGCGCGGCATTAGCAATCACACGGGTGGACATGGCAAAATGAAAATCAATCAACACAACAGTAATAATAATAATAACAACGGCGGTAGTCAAAGTCCAGGCTCGAGGCTACACATGAAACGCAAAAAGCAGTGCATCACGACCCGCGGCCCGGGCGATTGCGTGCGGTGATGAAGTGCTCTCCATGTTCCTGCGTAATCTTTATTCTCTTCAAAAATCGGTCGCCGCACAGACCGACTAATCTATAGCAATACTGGTACAGTCCGATATCGCACTAAGTCGATGAACGTTTTTTGCATTGCGTCATTTTTCGTCGGATCGCTGTAAAATTTTTGTACGAAGCATTTGAATTGTTGTGAGCGACACCCTTTAATTTCTCAGCGACTGGAAAACGTTACTTGGAACAGATTTTCCAGAGTCAACCCTCCCTGCCCCTTTTTACCCTTTACGATGACGAACTTGCGCTATTAATCATTTCATTTCTTTCTCATACTCGAGACTTACGTTTTATTGCGTAGTCAGATTTAACCGTTTTCGGAACTCTTTCGAGTCTATTCACGCGTGCGTTGCGTCTAGTTTTGTTTTTTTTTTGCGTCGCTACGATTGCGCTTCATTTCCTGGATTCATCTACTTGTAGAACGAATTCATGATATACTGCCAACACTTGGCTAAGTGAACATATTTAATCTAGTAAATGAAAAAAAAAAGTAGGAAAATGATCATTCTTACAGTGTCGTGCACATATTTTAAAAAGAAACTAGCAACTGTGTTCAGCCGTCTCGCGTGACATGATCTTTTTCGTAAAATGTATCTGCCTGGCACTGGCGTACTAGAATTCTTTCAATTATGATGTCACGATTTTTCGTAAGACTTTGCGACGTAAAACTAGGAGTGGAAGAGATATTGATAGTTATGATAAAGACTTAGTTTTCTATGCGAAACTATATTCTTATAAAATATCAGAAAGCATGAAAAAAGTTTAAAAAAAAAAATAATAGAAGTAAAAAAAAAGGATGGTGATAACGCAGGACTTGCCTAATGTACATACTGTATTATATAATTCACGAGATACCAAGCATTACGAGTCTTATGCAGTTACCCTAGTAAAAGAAAGTTTTTATTTTGAGTGTAATTAAATTAAGTTAAAAAAGGAGGAAGAAAAAGTCTTGAGATACCTCTTGAAACGATCGTTTCATTATGGATAAATTAAAATCCATAGATTATATTATTCGCGACGTACGATTGACTACGACATCTCTTTTCTTTTGTATATTATTCGCTTTTTCCTCCTAGATGTACAGAGCACTTTGTACAGATATTGTCGTTGATTTTTTTAGAGCATTATTACCGGAAAAATCTTGTATATGTGAATGCCAGTTTTAAAAGAGACTGTACTTGCATGTACGAGCCTAAAACTACACGTCAACTCTGCTATATGTAACTTGATATAACGTGTACAAAGTTACGGAAGACTGTATGCATAAAATTTAAGCGGTCTTTGTAAGATATCGACTTTATTTATATACAATACTGTATCATAATCTCAAGTACAAACATATAGTTCATTACGTTTCGTAATAAAATAAAAAACTACAGCCCGCAAAAAAATTTACTTCACTTGATAATAACAAAAGTTTCCCACAATAAGTAAAAGTAAGCATTTGTAAATTTATTTTACAAACTTTGAAAATCATAAACTTTCACTGATTGCTTAATACTCAAATTTTACCATTTTATAGAGGAATTCCTTTTCTAAAGAATTTCACTATTTAGCAATAATATTGTTGTGTTTATAGCTTTTTTAATATTTATGATTTTTTTCTGATTCCGATAATTTATTAAAAAATGTGTTGTAAAAATGTACAAAAAGAAAAAATAAAATTGTTTTAATTTTATGTACAAAAATTTCGATGTCTAATTTAATGCTCTATTCCCTATATAATAACGATAAAAAGGTATAAATAATTTGCAACTTTTTTCCAATTTCAAAATGAAATTTATTATATATCTACAAACTACAGTTTTCTGAATTAAGACAGTGGCACAATTTATAAATTTATAAATTACCCAAAATTACTAAATTTTTTAGTTTTGTAATTATCATCAATTATGATATGATAAATATTGCAACAGTCTATTTCTTCAATAAAAAGTATATATTTTATTAAATATAAACTATATAATACCGACACCCGTACCACTGAAGTATTCAAAACATTCTTTTTACAAAATATCTTTCTAAATAGCCTATGCCACTCTGACACAAAATTGAAATATTTTGTTCAGTATTTTCAATTATTTATTATTATTATTTTTTAAATACCTCAATAACAAAATTATTTTTAATTAATCTTTTAGAACCGTAAAATTGAATATAGTGTATGTACTACATCCGGCACTAGAGGGCTAAGTATTAGTCAATAATAAATTTATTAGTCAGTCAGACATTAATTAATACATCCATGTAATTTTCAATAATGCCGTTATCACTTAATTATTAAAGAAATTTGGAAACTCATTGATTGTGTAAAAAGTATCAAAAATTTGGAATGAATTTAAAAAAAAATGAGTATGACCAATGAGATTAAAAGAAAAAAAAAAAGTAAAGTTTAAAAAAAATGCTACTCAACGTGTCTAAATCAATACATAGAACGTTAACATTTTCTTTTTTTATTTACCCTACATTGGGCAATGTGGCAAATATCCAAGGCAAGTAGCAGAACCGCACAGACAGGGTGTCGCGCTCAGATTCTGGACGGAACCAGCCACATCGCCAGCGTAATTAAAATTTATCTCTGCCATAGGTTCGATGTCTTCGATAGCGAACAAGCACAGCCTCGGTATCGTGATGTCCACTCTTACGGGCACAAGTGTTGCATTTGGCTGGCAACTGTGATTAGCGTACCTGCCAACATTCCCAAATTCTCCAGGATCTATGCACGTCGTTATCTTCTTGTCGCCGATGAACTCGGACACAACGAGGACGTAATTCATGCGTCCCTCGAGCTTATTTCTCTCGAACCTTTGGCGGGCCTCGTCGATTCCGATCACCTCCCCGGCATACTCGCAGATGAACTGACCCTTTCGTATGAGCTTCGTCGTGTACAAACCGAGGCCCACGCTCTTCTCGGTGGCGCTCATTACTTTCAAGCAGTTCAGGGGCCCTCGCTGGACCAGTCGATTTTCGCAGCTTTCGACGCAGGTACAATTGGAGTTGCACTCGACGATTGACCTTTCATTGTCTGGGTTCAGTCGGTCGTCGATATAATTTACGGTACCTCTATTGCAAGAGCAGTTTGCTTTACAATTCTGGTCGCAGGAACAGCCAACTGAAAATTCTAACTCGAAGTCTTCCAGTTGACTACCTGGACCTGGGATGTTGCTAACTACATACATGAGATTTGATAGCGGATGCTCATACTCATCGTTATGAGATGTGGCGTACATGCTTACCATTGCTGTATGTCGGTATGCAGACCAAAATGTGACAAGAGAGACTTTAGTTAAAAAAGCAGCACAAACAGAAAAAACGTATTTTTTTATTAAGATGCTTGAAAAACGCTGCTGGCGTCTTATGTTAGCGACTCAATCTACCAATCTCTTTGACTGGCACTGACCTTGACAAGTCCCGCAACCGATGACTTCAGAGAATTTACTAAACCAGTGGGAATAGGTATTATTTTGTAGGCAATATAAACAACTGCTCCGAGTAACGAAGCTTTAATCGTAAATTTTACGATTTTACTTGACAGCGAAGGTGGAGGTATACTAAAAAAGAAAATATGATTATGTTTACATAATTAATAATTGGATTAAAAGATAATGTGAAATAATTATATTTTACATTAACAATGGAAGAACGTCGGCTCGTTGAACTTTGCCCCAATTCGCAATGATTCCACTTGCATGACCTATGCCGACAACACCAACTACTCTTGCTGGAACCGTTTTACCATCAGGGCCAATTTTTGGTGCACAAGCCAGCTGTAGTGCATTAGTTAAAAATATATCTCGTTCTTGAATAAAAACTTGTCCTAACTGAGGATATTTTCCTGCAAGCACTGTCACTGCTTCTTCTATCATATCTTTCGTCTTGTATTTTTCTACATCTTGTAATGTTATGTCTGCTCTGTCTGTAATTAATTTCCAGGCAAGACTTACGCTTTGCCACCAAGACAGGGATCTAAGAGCTCGACTTAATGTTATTTTAATAGATCTGTCACCCAACAGTACACGACAGTTTGGAACTTTTTTCGCCTTAAAAATATAATAAGATTAAAAAACATTATCAAATTTATGAGTAAAACTAAAGAAAAGTAAAATAAAAGTAAAATAAGATATGTAAATAATATGAAAATTAGCCTAGAACAAAAAATTCTTAATGAATAACTATATTTACTTCTGCTAACGCTCTTCGAAATTCTCCTCCAGGAGCTATACCAAGTTTTTTGGTAAGTTGCGCTGTCATATTAAATAGAAGAACATAAAACAATCCTTTGTAAACCCCGTTTTCTTTGATGAGACTTATAATCTTAGCTAAAAAATAAAATAATTTATAGCATTCAAAATCACATTGAACATTAATTTTAATTATTTACCTGTATTAAGATCTTTGGCACCATTAAGAACAGTTTCTTCATTTAATTGTAATAACACTGAAATTCTTTCCTGGCAAAGCTCGACCATTACTACATGAGGTTGAACAGCTTGAACTACCTGCAACATAACTGTGTATTAAAAAAATGATTAAAATATATATTATTAACAGGAACATCTTTAAATCATACTTTAGATACATCATCTTGACTTTCTATACTAAAGTGGGAAGTTCCTACTATATAACATTTGCCACCATCAGGAGTCCTCAATAATGTTACAGTATGTGGAAGATTTTCATCTATACTATCATCAGGTTCATTTACTGCTGGTACTTCCATTAGTGGATTAGCAGTATTAGTTTCATTTACTGAAATTTAAAATTTGAATTAGTAAGTAAAAAAAATAAATTAGTTTAATAATTAAAAACTTATATCAAATACAATTAAATAGTATTAAATGTACCAAAGCCTTTTTTAAATTTTTTTTTATTTTTATATATCACAGGCATTTTTTATTCTGGTTATGTTAAAAAGCTGCTGGTTAAACTTGCTACGTTATAAAAGACTGCACTTATTTAATTAAAAGCAACTTGTATATATTACTTAAAGAAGCCCTAGAAATAACACGGTACAATAGGAACCTCTTATTTTTTCAGTAATTTGTTTACTAGTGAATTTAGTAGGTATTGTTAAAATATAAAAACCATTAACTTACTCATATTTGAAACCATAACAAATACATTTGTATTACTACTTGGAGTACTACTACTATCTTCTTCTTTTCGACTATCATCACTTGCCGTCAAATCTTGTTTAGTAGGTTCCTTTTTAATTGAGTCTTGTAGATTAGGTTCTATATTAACAGTATCTTGATTAGACTCTCTGTTTATAAAATCTTTTGTTGCACTTTTCTCACTGACTTTAATATCACTTTTTTCGGCAGCTGAGTAACCAAAGTGTTTTTCTTCCATCTCAGATGGTGTATTACTCGATGCCATTATATTATTGACTACTAATTCAATAAATTTATCTAAAATAAAAGGTATATAATTTGTCATTAGATTACAAAAAATATCAATCTTCTATCACAATAGTGTTAACCAATTTAATTATTACAGGTCAATTTGGCCTTCCATATTGTAAAAATTACATAACCTCTTAAACGATACTTGTTTCAATGATAAACAAATTAGACGAAACCTTTGGTTTTACGTCAATCACCGTAAGTCAAAACGAATAAAGATTTAAATGGTTTACATATCATGATTTTCATGAATCACTTTTTTAACATTTTCTATCACTTACAAAAATAGTCGTATTTGTTGACAAATAGCCGTTGATGGCCGTACGCGCTGCGGTGCCAGCAAAGAAAGAAAAAGAAAGAAAAAAAAGAAGTTGACAAATAGAGCAGCCGAACTTGTAGAAATTGCAATAAACTTGTTATAAAACTGAACAAAGTAAAACTAGTTAATAATAAATATATGTGTAACCCATAAAACACGATTAGTAAAAATAGATATATATCTCTATATAAATATACTTTAAATATTTAAGAAATACGTAAATAAAAGGTTATGCAAGGGAATGAAGGAAAAAGGCGTGTGCCACATGTAATATGGCGCGAAGTATTATTATAGTGCGTGAAGTTGGCTCCTTCGAATAAATTTTGAGATTTTTTTAATGCATGACTTTCTTAAATTTAAAAATAAGTTCCGAATGCATCTTAAATATTCATCAATTTTATACACCTAAAAAATAAATGAATATATCATGAACGAAAATAAAATATAAATTAAAACCAATTAAAATGACATTTTTTCAATTATTATCAATATAGCATCATGAATATAAAAATGCATTTTGAAAAATTGTAAAATAATCAGGGAAAAAATTTACCTGTTTTTACAAGTAATTTATTTTATTAAAAATTAAAGAGGAAATAAATATAGAAGAATACAACATATAGTTTTAAACATATATATTATTTAATTTTCTGATGTTTGCACACTCACACGATGCGTCACTTTGGAACTCTTTTTCTTTTCACCAGTTTATAATTATTTCTTCCTCTTGATACCACATTTAGTGAAAATAACATTAACTATTGAAACCGCAATAGTCAAGTATCATTAATTATTTTTTTTCTCATGCAAATCGGGAAGTATCAAAATATTTTTTTACGCTTATCAAAGAAATGACTTTTTTTTATCCTTTAATCTTATTTTCACTCAATTTTTTCGTTTATACTTGATGCAGCGTTCTTTGTCGTTAATGAAAAGTGCCCGCGAAGTATGAAAAATAATTTCAAAGGAAATTTGCGATATCTCTTTAAAATTTGCTGTGTACTAAGTACTGTGATGTAAAAAATTAATAAATCTTTTTTCCATACACCGCAGACTCTTTTCATTATGCTATATCTCTTCTTTTTTCGCCTCTTAGGCCAAATTATTTATCTCTTACTTCATAGCTTACAAGGACATTTATACTTATTTGTTTTACATTTTAAAAGATTTAAGGCCGTTTTGTTTATATTTATTTACTCCGCAAAGGGGAAAATCATTGATATATGTCTTTTGATTCGACGATGCTGCATTACTGAGTTTTCTTAATGTCACTGTTTTTTTTTTCTTATTTTTTGCCCGTACACTTTACAAAACATACAAAAATGTAGAGCTGTCTAAGAGCACAATTCAGAGTCCCTTATATGTGGAAGGAGCTTTTTCCCTTTAAAGTAGTCAAAAACCACTTTTTTAATTATTTTTTTAAATGTTCGCAAATAAGAATCTCTCTTTTTTATTCCCTAATCCACATACAAAACTCTTATTATTTTTTTTAGAGATTTTCTGTTACCATTAATTAATAACATGTACAAACCAGTTTTAAAATAAGGTGTTCTTATATTAGGTACACTTAGGTATATCTTTACACTTATAAGCTCATTATAGTATAGAAATTGTTCTCATCTGACTGAGTGCACAATTTGTCTATCCTATAGATATATTAATTAATTACAATGCAATATTTTTATAATTACAATTCACGATCAATACATCGTTGAAACATTCAATCCCTGTTTTTCAACTTAGCCTATGGAGGTTTGACTAGTATGCAATGCCATTTTATTTAATAAATAATTTTTTTATTGATAATTCATTAAAGTATGTATACGCAGCTCCGCCACAATAAACCGAGGGGCTCAGAACAAACTCATTGCAGGGAACTTTAAGAAAATCATAATACAATTTTTTGACAAATTATTAAATAATTACAATTCTTATAATAAATTAACAAGAATACTTTGTTTATAAAAAATTTAATTGCAAATTTTTTTTAGTTCTACGAAAGATCCTTATGTGCTTAACCAGTGCTTATATTTCAGAAGAATTTTGTTTTGTACAACTGTACAAAAAGACACTTTAATAATTTACAATGTGCGAATTTTTACAAGTCAGTTGTAAAGGCTATCCGTGATTAAAAGTATAAATAAAGTATGTTGATAAGAAAAATTAGCTTAATTGTAAAAAAACATTACTGACGTCTAAGGAAGACGCCTAATTTTTGGAAGAGGATTTCTTTATAAATTGTATCCACATTCATGGGGATATTTTCCGAGAAATGCTGTAATAAATGCAGCTTATTGTATTTAGAAAGGCTATTTATTTTTTTTTTAATTTGGAAAGCATTGGCAGGTCCTTGTCAAGTAAGACCTTGATACTGACGATTTAGTTATCCTCCTCCTCTCCCTTTTGTGGCGAAACTGCGAACGTGTAAAAGTTGCGACGCCTTACGTTTACTAACGCTAAATTAATTTTTTTTGTCCTTAAGTACGCACTAAACAAGTCTTGTAAATGAACATCATGAAAAAGTTGCTAAAAACAACTGTAAAAATAAATCGCATCTTTTTCACGCTATTCGATGTTTTGGAATTAAGCTCTAATTCTAATTCTAATAATTAGTACCGTCGAAAAATTATATTTATACGTATAGTACATTTGTTTGCTTTTCTAGGTGCAACGGCACTTTTAGCTTTAAGTTAAGCTATCGAGTTCTTTCATGCAGTTATAGTACGGTGCACATATGAGTTGTATTATCCGTATGAAATATTCAATCTACGAAAAAATAAAAATATTATAGGTGCTTTTTTAAATTAAACCAAAATGAGTTGAAAAATCAAATTCTTTGTCAGGAACGAAGTACATCAAATGCGCGTTCTGACAAATAAATCGTGAGAATTCTATTTTACAGTATATTTCGGAAGGTGTAATTTGTAAATTATATAGTATATATTAAAATTTTCTTATAGTGTAAATTTTTCATCTTAGCGACATAACAATTTTAACAATTGTCTGTTTTGATATTTACAACAAACACAAAATTTGTCTTTTTGTACTCCCAACAAATCTTTTTCTTGTAAGAATTTGTTTTTGGAATTCGTACGTTTGTGCAGTAATTATGATAAAAAATATTGATGATCAGTTAATTTTATTTTTAACATTTATTTGCACTACCCTAATCGTAAATCCACAGATAATTTTCGAGAATACGTTGAATTTTTATTTTACGGAAAATTGTGAAAAGATTGAAAAATTTTTGTTAGTCATCAATTTTGCTCTAATTATGCAAGAATATTATGAATTCTTTTGTCTAAATAAATTAGCTTTAATATCATAGATATTAAATTTATTAAAATTTGTCGAACTCACTATCTTATGAATAAAGCTTTTCGAAACGAATGATTTTAAGAAATTAAAAAATTTCGAACATGAATGTGGTCTGCAGTTTGAAATTTTATTCAAAATAGAGAACATGACTTATTCATGGTCCCAATTATTAAATCATTCAATTCAAAATAGTTCAGTAACTTTCACGGTACTGACGAAAAGATATCCTGATGAGCGTTCTCAACGCATTGTAAGGCTTTGCAATTGTGTACTCTTAATCCTTATATCACAAAAATTGATTAAGCAGCATTCATGGATAATAAATGTACGAGCATAATGTAGAAATGTCGGTGTCTTGTGTCGTCGTCTTCCCTCATATAAAATTACAATTTGTGAGACTAGCTTGTGTCAGTAGGCCTGCTTGCTTTCGTGCTAAAAATACACTTTGTTCAACAAATGCTCTTTTTTTACCTACTAGTTTTTTTTGAATCGTGCTCTACTGGGCCCAGGTACACGGTTAGCTCAGTTTCATGCGCTTTGTTGGGCAGATGGTTGATGCATCTGAAAATAATGAGTTTATTGTAATCGTTTAAAAAAAATTAATATTTCATTTCCCAGATAGTGGTTTTAATATTTACCTCCATTCGATCCAAAAATATTCATCATTGAACAAGTCTGCGTTTTCTGCAAACATAAAGTAACATTATTAATTTGTAAATTTCTATACGTCAATAATTTTCAACAAAGAAAATATTTATTTACATCTCCCATGACAGCTATCGGTGTGGTACCCGTGGAAAGTGCTACTTGATGTTCAATTAAGTAAAACATGTATTCGTCATAAAGTAAGCGGATGAGGTGAAACGATCCAAAACTAGCGGCACTTCTCAAGGTTAAATCCCTTATGACCATCGAACTGTAAAAAGACCACTTGAGCAGGAACTGTCGTGCTGCTTTGGCAAATGTAGGCTTGCCCTCGTAAGGCTGAAGAACTTGAGTCACTACGCCCTTCAACCACACAGCCCATTGTTCCAGCGAGTTCTGCTGTTGCAGAGTTACCTTAAAATCTGCTTCCAAGCGCTGTACCACTGAGTAATCACACTGGCAAACCCAGGAAGCCTAAGAACAATAAGTTCATTTACAAATCTAATTTAAAATGAATGTCAATGAAATAGAGCATATTCTAGCAATTACCTGCTCCTGTACATTATGAAAGTCAACCCGATTTAGATCTGCCAGCATTTGATTAATTTGACTATTGTTTTGAAGCACTGCTCTAGCTGCTTGAGCTAAATGATTCAGTGACGTGTATCGTCTCAGAGTTTGGGCGAACGCAGATACTGCAGTTAACTGTGCATAATAAAACAGTACATTACAAGATATGCAAATAAATTTAAATTCTTCAAATTATCTTGAATCTCTTACTTTGATTTGCATCATTTCTTCGGGGCAGTCATGCATAGCAGAAGTTAACCAGGATTCTAAACCTTTAGCAAAATTCCTTATAGATTGCGTCAGAGGGCCTAGAATTAGTAATTATTTGATTTTTTAAAAAAATCATTTAAACAAACAAAATTAATAATAGCTTTTTTGCTAATAATTTTCTCACGTACTTGGTATAGGCCTAAGTACGTCTGGCATAAGGACCTCAACAAGATTCTGATAAAACGTGTAGTCGACCCGTCGGATGAATTCCTGAACCTCGACGCACTTGCACATTTGGTAAAGCTTGGTCTTGGACAGGTACTTCTCCTCTTCGCATTCATCGCCGTTATTGTTGTCCTGACTCCGCCAGAACTCGCGCCAAAGGCTCTCTACAGTAGCGAACTCAAAGTTGAGGACGGCGTCGAGGAAGGCCTCGCAGTGCTCGCGGTAGATGCTACGGAAGGTGTCAATGTCTTCAAGGTTGCAGTCATCAGGCAAGGAGGGTCCCACGGCTATCTCCGGGAACTCGGGTATCGCGCAGCTCGCCTCGCCCAGGTACTGATGGTACTGCGGTGGTGAGACCGCATTCGTCGCCAGATTAGCGCTGTTCGCTGACTGCGCATTCGACTCGTACGCCGTCTCAGACTGCTTTTGGCTCATAAACTTCACTCGCTTGTTCGCCTGTGCGTTGGCCGCAGCGACGGCTGCGGCCGAGGTCTGCTGTCGCGATGTGCCGTCTTCGTTCAGCATCACCAGCGGGGAACTCGGTTTCACTCGAATACCATAGTAGTGGTACTTTGAATTGCCTCTGAAAAATGTTGGTTCAATTATAATACGTAACTTTTACATTAAATTATTGTTATTTTTTAGAAGAATGTTAACGAGTGAAGTTCTCTTTTTTTTATTTTTCAAAAAGTTTGTCATAATTTTATTAAGCACTTTAAATTGAAATTTAAATTAAGATTTAAAGTAAAAGATGCTAATAAATTCTATAAACTATTCACCGGTTAACTTGCTAACAAACTACTTTAATAAAAGTTTAAGAATAAATAAATTATGAACTTGAAAACAATTATCTATGATGCAAATTCTTGATACAATTATTGTTGTATGTGAAATTAACGTGAAGTTAATAAATTGATAAAATTCTTGTTAATTAAAGCGTACAGTGAACTTTACTGAGAAACATTCTTTTTTGTATTATTAGAAAAGTTTTTAATAGAAACGAGGAAAGTCATTACCGAGTTCCAAGACGTCTTGTGCGTAAGCCCAAAAATACAGATCTAATGAGTTTCCCAAAACTAGCCGCATTTACGGGATCTAATTTGCTATCGGAACAGTGGCGCAGGTAATGGTTATACAACGTAGATCTTGGAAGAGATACTCCATCAGCTGTCTCATAATTTTCCAACAGCCATTGCACCTATACGTGCGAAAATTACATGGTAACTTTAAATCTCTGATTCCTTTTAATGATTATGCATATTGTCACTTGTGCATTGGAAACAAAAATAATAAAATAATAAGGTGCATGGTGAAATATAAAATGTAATAATATACAATGAAATGTAATATAAAATAATATACATGTACCTTACAAAAATATAACAAATATAAAAGCTTGTACATTTTAAATGTTCTTTTTTTTAAACAGTAATTATATAGTGACATTTAATAACAAAATAAAAAATATATTTGTCTTCAACTTACTGAAATTTTAAATAGTACAACACAAAAACTGATACAAGTTTTTTTATAAAAATTCCTTAAAACGAAATTCATATAAATAACAAACTGTACTTCCGCTTAACAAATGCAAAAGAAAACCATAACGAAAGATACCACCAGTTAGTAAAAATTAGTGAGCAATTTATAAAATAAAAAGAAGCGATTAGTGAAAAATAGAGAAAGAGAGAGAGAGGAGAAAGAAGATGAGTGAGCATATGCACAAAGGGACATTCGCATAGGGTAGCATTATAATGTTATAATGAAAAATAGCTAACAAATGGGGAGTCGGTATGGCTTACGGTGGCCTGAGAGACCCTAGTTGCATGCGTCATGTTAGCCGCGGCGGTGGCTGCATCCTCCACGCTGACCGGGGCGTTCGTCGAGTTACCGCTGATCAAGTACGCCCCTCCACCCCCGCTGACGACGGCTTCCTATGAAAGAAACTCCGCGTCACATGTGTTAAAGCCCCCCACCGGCGCATCGCCGTCAAAGCGGACAAAGCAAAGCACCCAGGTTAAATTCGTTTGGGTTACTATGAGGCGATGCAGTGTGAGGATTTTTATTAGTCGATCGTTAATTGGCTGCTTGATGGTTTATCTTTTCTTTTTCTTTCGATTTATTTCGAGTTATGGTTCCTCATCGAAGACGCCAGGAGAAGGTATACTTACGGCGTTCTCAGTCTGAGGACTGGCGCGAGCGGCCGCGGCGGCTGATATGAGAGCGTGCGTCGTCGGATCACCCTCCACGACGCTCTGCTGGATAAGATACGTTCCGTTACCCTGCGCCAAAAGCTGACCCGTTGTTGTGCTTGAACCCGTGACCTGTGTAGAGTTAACAAAATGAGAGAATTGTCCTAGTTTTCTTCTTGCTTGCAGTTTTTTTAAAATTATGATATTTTAAAAAGAAGGCTGTTTAGGCCTGTAATGCTTAAAAATTTACCTGAGCGTAAGTTACTGGAGTAGTTGTTGAAGTGTAGTACTGGTTGGAGGCGGGAGTGTACATCGTTCCCGCCTCGCCAACCGCGTATACAGGATATGTCCTAAAATATGAACGTTTTAATTGACCATCCAATATTTAATGGAACAGCAGAATTTTATAAATTTTTTATAGTTACATCTGTCCATTTGTCGGTATGTACGTCGATCCATCGCCCTCGACATACTGGACGTAGGTGGGATGCGTAACTGACTCGGACCCCACGGCGTCAGCGTCACCAGGAACTGAAATGGAAAAAATATCTTATGAAGCACAGATTTTTCAAATTTTTAAACAGTCCCATCGACAATGAAGACACAAAGCAAAGCAACCGCAAAAAAAGTTTTTCTTAATACATATGTGAAAAACACTGTCAATCAAGTAACAAAAAGTTGCACTTATTAAAAGACAAAATGCAGCTTATGCGGTTGAAAATTTCCCTCACCTACAGCTGTTGTGAGGGATGCATATGACGGTGAATCACTGGTGCCTAACAAAGTCAGTGTATTGTAAGAAATGTACATTTTGCAAGCTACACTGTAAAAATTGTTTTTTTTTTCTACTCAATTCAATTTTAATTCTTTACACAAGCTACAAACGTATCTATTAGAAACATTTATACTACTACTACTGCTATAGTAAGGTGTAATTAGAAAATAACTTAATTTAAATCTTAGTTACCTGTTACAGTGATGTAGTGAGGTGATCCACTGACAATTGTACCAGCTGAGGTCGATGCAGCGTCCGAGTCTACTAGTGTGTGCTGGCCTGGATGTGTTGTGTTTACAACTACTTGTGCTGTTACATGTGCTTGTGTACCAGATGAACCATTTGACGAATCTGCGGTTGAATCTAGTGGGTCTTGAACTAGCAACTGTAAAAAAAGGATTATTCAAAATGTTTTCAATATTTTATGTAAATTTTATGAATTTTATTCAAATATATTTTCACTCTTGAATAGATCATTCTGCTTTCATTTTATACATTCCAATATCTGTGTTATCAGTGCTTGAAAGCAGATGGCTATAAACTTATCAGACATTTATGCCATACCACTAGCAGATATGAAACATCGATATTGATTTTCCATTCATATTTCAATACCTTTCCACTACAAAATATAGAATTTTAAAAAACAAGCTAAAATAATTTAAATCGCATAAAAATTAAAATTTTATTGAAAATTACTACAAAAAAGCTAGACAGTAAACAAATAAGATTTTTTGAACTATTATCCATCTTACCTGAATGGGTTGCAGATTATTAGGGCTAGATGGATCACTTGTAACTACAGTGATTAACTGCTGACCCCGTCCAGACTGTGACTGGGCAGCGCTTCCATTTCCATTGGAATTAGAAGTAGTAACAACGACGACGCTTGGCTTTTCATCCCCCACTGTAGCGTTGCCCCCGCCATTGCCAACCCCAGTGGATGCTGCAAGAGCGTACTGGGCTCCTGTCGTAGTCATGGCAATAACTCCCTCACCTCTCTCTGCACAAGGCGTATCACCGCCACTTCTGCCTCTCCGTTTCTGCAGGGATGGCTCTGTGGACACGCACACAAATTTATCATACTCAAGTTACAGATATACACCCCGGCCACTTCCACATCTCCCATCGAACATCAATAATATCAAGTCAAGCCTCTTGGAGTTCTACTCTTCCCCCCCGTAAGACTGTCTCCAGGCAATAAGCCACACCAGCCTCCTTCGCTACCCATGAAACTTGGCTAATTAGCTGCAAAGCTCGCTGCACTTTGCCTCGACCCCTCGCAGCCTCGTGCTTACATAAATGACAAAATAAAACGCTCTCACTCGGTCGGCTCGAGGCAAAACTTGCAGCTCGCCCTCCTCCCAAGGCTCGCTCGCCAAACGCTTATTTACCTAGCAGGCACAACATTATCGGGACTCGCTCGAGCTCGCGCGAGCTCAGCTAAGCAGACGCCAGGTATGGAGAATCTCTATGCGCGTATAAATAGGCCGAGGGCTAGACGGCGGTGTAAAAAAAAAGGTGAAGTAGGAAGAGAGAGGTGCCCCGATGGTGGCCCGGAGCTCGCGCTCCCCGAAACCTAACCTTCAAGAGGCGGCGGCGGCGGCGGCGGCGGTGGTTGGTGGTGGGGCGTCCCGCAGGTGCGGCCGCCGGGATCCCCGTAGGATCAAGAAGCTTTTTCTCCCTTTGCGCGCAACGTCACTCGCCCCCTCGTGTGTGTAATGCCTGCGCGCGCGCACCACCGACGCTCGCGCGGAGCAGGTATTGTGCTCGCCGAGGGGGACGCCTATATACTTTTATACGTACCCTCGCTGGTGCGCGCACCCATAATACGCCTGTCTCATTGTTGCCGGGAGCAATTAGGCGGCATTAGGTGATCGCCCGGCATCACCTGAGATGCGCCGGAGAGAGAGAGACTCTGGGAGTCGTCCGTGACAAACCGCCCCTACTTTATTTATGTAGGCCTTTTACTTCCATGTACGCGGGTGTTCCATGTACTTGTAGGTGTGTTATATACCTTTTGTGTATATCTTGTGTACAGCCCCCGTTCACCACCCCTTGCGACTGATTCATCGGGCGATTATTGAAATGTTATCCGCGGGGAAATTTCGAGCTGCCTTTTTCTCATCCCTTTTTGCACTGCTCGGATAAGAACGCATCGAGATCATCTATACTCTTTTTTTAATTAAAATTGTGGATTATTCAATTGATTTGAATTGAACAATTGGATTAATTGAAAATCTTGAGGATCTTTAAATTGTTGATTAAGTGGACTGGCGAATATTCAGATTCACCGAACAAAAAATCAATTTCTGTATAGTAGTATAAGGAGATAAGTGATTTAACTTTTACATTTACAAAGCAAGGTGGATTTTGCTAAAAATCATTATGAGTAAATTCAATGTGACACTGAAAATAATTTGTAGATCCCATTAAAATTTTGATGAATTTTTCTTAAATAATTATTTCGTTGATTTGATTTGATTTGATTGAACATCATTTAACTGGATTAACAAGAGTTTTAGTTGAAAATCATTTTACTTATAATCATTTAGTTAATTTAATTTATCAGAATTTTATTCAGTTTTCACAATTTTAAATATATGTACAATAGACCTACATATTAAATGTTTGTAAAAAATAAATGAAATTCAAGAAATTAGATAGTTAAAAAAGAAAATCTATAGAGTTAAATTCTTCATCACAAAAAACGCATTCAAATTTTAATTTATTTTAATGAAATTTTAAGCAGTTTTAACAGCTTATATTAAATTTGTTTAAAAGTTCTCCAAAAGCATTACGCGTGGAAATTATCTTATAAAATACTATGACAATTTGCAAATTTTATAAAATCTGATATATTATTTATCAAGTTCTATGCAGTTTTTGCACTATTTTATGGGATTTTATAAGACCCTTTCATTAGG
This sequence comes from Sycophila sp. Sp_5, assembly GCA_018906775.1. Classification (NCBI taxonomy): domain Eukaryota; kingdom Metazoa; phylum Arthropoda; class Insecta; order Hymenoptera; family Eurytomidae; genus Sycophila; species Sycophila sp. Sp_5. The sequence goes on from JACCID010000043.1 coordinate 104,463, forward strand.
GTTGTTCATTAAAATCTAACAATTCGCATGCAATCATCATTTTCGCAAATTAATCGCCTATAAAAATAAATTATCCGTCCTCGTGAAAAATAAATAAAACAGCGTGTCCTATAAAAACACCTGCAAAAGCCCGCAATCAAATACTGAGGCAAAAATTTCCAATTACCGTTACAGATCAGTTATCTGGGGTATTAGTAAAGGGCGATCGCGAGGGTGGAGAGGTAGCGTTGATGAAGGAAGATAGATTTGGGGTGTTGCCCAGGTGACAAGCAACACCTGTAGAAGGAAGCGCGCGGCGCGCTTCCAAGAGACTTTTCGCTGACCGGTAAGCTGCGTAATCACTTGTAAGTCTACGCTCGTCAGGATTTTCGATGATTGAGTGACTTTTTTTTTGCAACTCGGCGTTTGATCTTTTTTTTTTATACGCGCGATTAATGACGATACTTTGAATCTCGACTGTGAGTTCAATATACTAGAGCATACGACGATTGCAATACTTTATTATTTTTAGTTAAATTTAAATACCACAGTTTTATAATTTGTACATATTCCTTTGAATTATTTATTTTTTTGAATATTTTGAATTTATTTTTTGTATGAACCTGTTTTGTTTATGTCTATATAGTATACGTGACTTGCTTTTTTTTAATAATGTTTGTTGCTAGTAATAATTTGTAAAAGCAAAGATGAATTTAACGATTTACATTAAGTAATTTTATATATGTTAATGTTTCATGAAACGAATAAACTATTCATATAATTTAAATAATTTTAATTAATATATTATTTATTCATCTGCTTATCATCCTTTTAATACAACATTATGATTAACTGCAATAATTAATAAAAACAGAGTCTTACAAATACAAATCATGTAAACACGATAAATTACGCTGTTCTAATAAAAAGAATTTTTCAAATCACTTTTTGTAACAAACGTCCATTTAAAAATCATAACTATATCCAATAAATATAAAAACGAAAAATACAAGCTGCAAAAAACAATCGCGCAATAAATTAATGCTAAAATAATAATAAAAAAACTTTAATTAATCCAATATTTTTTATAAAACGCGTAAATTGAACTATGAGACTAAATTAACACTCCACTGACAAAAGTGTTTTGAAAAAATTACTATCCAGTAATATTCCAGTCTGGCAGCGGCGCCGCAGACTATAGCCATACATTTAGTAAAAAAATTACCATTCTGTATTATAAATTTGCTTAGAATATTCTAGTAATATGTATCTACAATTCTAGTAAATATTAGTAGCATTTTAGTAAAATTTATAATACAGAATACGCTCGCAAACTGGGTAGCAATTTCTATCAGAACAACAGCAATTATTCCAAAACATTTCTCTCAGTGTATTAAACAAAATAAAAAACTAACAACAAAAACGTATCGACTTAAACGAAATAAAAAAAGCCCGCGAAAATTTGATTCGCGCGTAATAAACAAGAAAAAAAAACGAACTCACATCAAACTGAACCAGTCAAAGAAGCATCGCGCGCTACCAGCACCCCTCCTGAACAATCCCGCCGCGTAAAAAGCACTCCGCACAACCACCGACGGCAGCCTCGCCGAAAGTACCTCGAACACAGGACCTCCCCGTGCTCTGCCGCGGGTATACTCGCTCTTCAACGGCACTCCTCGGACAGTCCCAGAAACGCATCGAGTCGCGCGCCCACCGCCACTGGCTTCGTGCTTTTCCCGCGGGAAAGGGAAAAAAAAGGGAAGGAGGAGGAGGAGGAGGGCCGCCGCCGCCGCGACACATGGAGCACTGCACCTGGCGCGGCGCGCGCGCGTTCGGCCTGTCATGCATGGCTGAGGGCGCGAGGCAAGCAGCCCCCGCGCTCACGCCGCATGCGAAGCGTGATATTGGCCGACCGGTGTCCGCCGCCACACCACGTGTCCTCTCCCTTGCGCGCCTTCCTCCCGGCCCTTTTTTCTCTCTCCCCCGGTTATTTTCACCTTAAATTCAAATTCTACCCGACGGTTTCTCTTTTCTCGCTGACCCCCGGATACGCCGGGCTGCGCCCCTCTCTTCTATCGGGAGGTGAAATTGCCGGTACCGCGGATGTACTTAGACGGAGTTCTTTCAGACATCTGTTTGTTTTGTTGCTGGATTAAATTTCTTTTTTCTGTCGGTTTTTTTTTTTTTTTTTTTTTTTAAAGACGCTGGTGCGCTGAGGGTGGCGCGCGCTGTTTTTTTTAAGGGCGACGTTTAAAGGGATTATGTGTAATTTATTAAATCCGGTTAATCAGCTGGAGCGAAATAGAGTGAAAATTAACTCTATTGGAGTCAAATTTTCACTCAAATGTTACAGTGAAATTAACTCCCTTGGTGGAATGATTTTTTGACTCTTAAGCTGAGCAAAAGGTAGGGACTCAAAATGCTAGAGTGCGTAGAGTGAATTTTACTCTACTTTAAAGTGAATTTAAATCATGAGTTTATTCATGTAGAATCAAATTTGATTCCAATAGAGTCAAATTTAACTCTATGAGTGTTTTAATATAAACTTAGAGTGGAATTTCACTCCAACTGTTATAGCGCGTAAGTTTTATGGGTGGTATGGTAGTTATTTAATTATAGTGTAATTAAGTTGAACAATTAGAAATTGAAATGTAACAATAAAATTGAGATGATGATGGAGTTGTCAACGTTTGCTGAAGTTTAATATATAGATATAGTTTTTCTATAATAAACAAAAAAAGTTATGTAATTAATTAATCGTAAAACAACATGCCAATCGTATTTATATGTAAATGCGGTGTGGTATAATGCATTTAATGTAGCTCATAATCGTATTATTTTAATTTAATATTAGGAGGTGAATAATTAGGGTATATAAAAATATATAAAGTTAAATATAAAATTATATAAGTATATAAAGTTATATATAAAGGGGGAAATATTTTTCGTACACTTTTATTTATCGAATAAAAATAGCGTCAAGCAAAGCGGCATTTAATTTATAGTATCTTATGTTTTATTTGATTTCGCATGATATCTATTTGGAAATAAATTATCTTATTATACCATCACATAGGTATTGAATTGAAATAGTTGAGAAACCTTATCTATGGAAATTACAGCCGTTGAACAGTCGATAATAGTAAGTATTTTTAATTTCTCGTAGTAACAAAGTTTATTAAATCAGATAGTTGCACCCGTCACTATATATTTAATATAAAGAACAGAACAATTCTATACTCGCAAAAATGGATTCTTAATCTTAGTAGACAACTCCACTTAAACATTATCAACTTAATTTTAAAATGAATTTATTCAATTGAAGAATACGTCTGCTTCAGTACAATTCTCGAATTTTATCATTATTTTACTGCTTATTATAGAGATTTTTTCATTTTTCCAATTCTTTTTGCTTTTTATATTAAAGAGAAACTGACTGACTCTGCAATAAATAGATTTTCCAGTGTTATATAAGGAACCATAATTTCGGTTAAATAAATACACGGAAAGAAATGTTCCGTAGGAACATTGGGGCATACTCGACCTATGACGATTTTTACTATAAAACATACTAAAATTCCTATGTACATAGCAAAAATTGCTATTTATATTAGAAATTGCTATGTACATAGGAATTTTTAGTATTTTTTATAGTAAAAATTTTCATAAGTCGAGTACATCCCACTGTTCCTACGGAATATATTAATTTTTACTAGAACATTTCTCTCCGTGTAAAAAAATAATCAAATAAAAGAGAAGATCGAAAGCCGAAATTCCCTGGAATCGACAGGAATCCCCATATCCCGCTGAATAATTCAAATGCTAAGCAGTCGCGTATCGCAAGCGTCAAAAAGGCTCGGAGCCCTTAGGGAGGGTGCAGGAGAGGAAGGCGGTTACTCGGTCGGCGTCGATCTGGAAATGGGCGCGTGGGTTCCTCAATACACAGTCCATTGGTTCACGCGTGGCCGATCGCATTGACGCGGATTGATAAGCTCGCTTTAATTGAAAATCTCCGCGAGGCTTCCTCTTGTCGCGCGGGACTTTATTGGCGCGGGCACAATGCCGCCGCGGAGCCCCGTGAAAAGGTGAGCGATCGCAGATTGGGGAGAGTGCGCGACCCGCGTGCATTATGCGCCTTCTTTCACGGCCGGACGGCGCCGACATCTGCGAGCCTCAATTTCGACGGCGCGCGCCCCGGCAAAGCCGCTTATATTATATGCGTTGCGCGTGTATGCGAGTGTGTAACACATTGATCGGGTGCGCTCGACCGTGAGATGATCATTTTGCGTGGAGCTGTGGAGTGTGCAATCGTTTAAAGGATGCTTTTTAATATTAATTGTAACTTCGCACCGCTTTCGGGGATTACTTGGAGCGTATGTTTTTTTTAGATGATCAATTGATAGATTTGCGGGGATTTCTTCACCGAGAGAAAAAACTGCTATTGTAGTTGAGAAAGAAGTGACAGTCTTAACAAGCGAGAATTTTTGTATGAAAAATAGTAATTTTTAGTACGGAAATGGTAAAAATTACTATTTCAATAATAAAAATTGCTATTTCGTGTTTTAGAAATTACTATTTTTCATACTAAAATTTCTCGCTTGTCAAAACTGTCAATTTCCTAATCACAATATCAATTTTTATTAAGGTTTTTCTCTCGGTGTTGAAAAGTTTGTCTGTGCGGTTTTCGCATAGGAGCGTACTTCATATTATAAATTTTACTAGAATTCTAATAATATTTATTAGAATTGTAGATACATATTACTAGAATTCTAGTAAAATTTATAATATAATACGGAATGGTAATTTTTTCGCTAAATGCAGTCTTTGGCTCCGCTCTCAGACTGAATAGTAATTATATCAAAATCTTTTTCTCAGTGTACTGGTTTATTTATTTTATTAATTTTGCAAGAATAAATTTTTTTAAAAGATCTTCTCATCTGGTCATCGATGGAATTTACTTAAAAAATATACCAATCTGTTTATATTATTTGTTACGTTTGTAACATTTTTTAAAAGTTTTTATGTAGGGTCAGTGGAGAGACTTATTCACTATATCACCGTATATCGATTTATACGTTACAATTTGAAATTTTAATTATTTTAAAACGTACAAGTATACAAAAAGCTAGAAATAAGCTTCGTTACACTTAATTAATGAAATTAATAATTGCGATTATTATTTTTAAAGTAGAATGCCAGAATGTAACTGAAAAAAATTCAAAAGATGCACCTTGAAGTGTTGATAAGTGTTGATAAAAATGAGATGTTGTTACTGTGCATGACTGGATTGCTCCAAATTGGTTTATTTATACCAATGCTGCATACCTACGTACTCTGAATTCATATGAAGTGCATAGCACATCTAAAAATAAATGAAAAGTAAAAAAAAATCGTTATTTTCGCAAACGAAAATAGATAAGAAATTCTATTGCAATCTAAAATAAAAAGAACCATATACTTATGCGCACTTATGTCTATAATCAAGTGCAATTTTCCTAATGCATATACTCGTGCAGATACAGTCATTAAAAACAAAGAAAAGGAAAGCCTAGAATCCTCTAAAATTACAAAGTAAACTCAAACAAAAGTAAACATTTCCACTATAATACATTTTCGTCCGCCAGTAAAGCCTCAAACTTTCTCCGCTCCGTTATAACGGAACGTCTAATTAAAAAAAAGTTATCGCGCTCGAGCCACATCTTATCGTACGGCCACGCAAACCCATAATACAAACTCTCAAAGGGATCAATCTCAAGCGCCTTAACAATTTACTTATTTATTTATTTTTTTTTTAAGAGTATGTTTTTACGCTTCCCTACGCGTACATCCGAAAAGCATTGTGTGCCGCAAAAAAAAATCTACAAAGTCATCGGTTCAGCGGAACACAATTTCACGTCGAGCGCTCGTCGACTGGTACTCATACATGCGCGCATAAAAAAAAAAGCGAGCGATGCCCTCTGTGCACGCGCTCCGTTACGAAACCCGCAGGTACATAACGCGAGGTACGCACGCGACGTCTCGCCCCGGAGGCAGCGCGGGACACTTGCAACGATTATTTATAGAAAAGAGTCTCTTTCTCTCGGTGCAGCTCGTCATCGCGCGTCTCACCTGCCTTCATGAATGGCCGGCGACGTCGGCACTAGGTCGCGGCGCTTTTCCGGGGCGCTGCGGCGTCGGCGGCTCCGTCACCCGGGGTGACGCGCCTCCGGCGGGAAAAGCGGCCGCTGGCACTGCACGGACACGCTCGGCAGGGCCCGTCGACGAACCGCCAGCTCCGCGCGACCTGCAGCTTCGGCACGTCGGCGGCCCCCAGCGCACGCCGTAGTCTGCTACGGGCCGTCCTCGCGTCTCCTTGGCTACGGCGCCGCGCTATGTTAGGCCTCTAGGGGACCCCGGCGCTGTGCTGCTGCTGCTGCGCAAGCGATAGGAACGCGCGACTTCGTCACGTTGGCCGAGCGACGAGGTTGGTCGACTGGCGCCCGCGCGATGCTCCGCGTTTTGAAAGCGCCAGAGAGTTTTCGTTGGGAAGGCGTTTGCTTTTTTATCTTGCGGGAGGTGTGGCTTGAGATGTTGAAATCGTTTTTTTTCTTTTAGGGGAATGTATGCACGGATGGGGGAGTTAAGTGATTGTAGTTTTCTTGATAAAGTTGGCCGATGTATTTATAATATAATTTAAATAACTACGAAAGCTCAAGCTTCTTTTAATTTTCATGTTTCGAGATATGGGGGCTCGAGATGTTGAAATCAATTTTTTTTAAACGGTTGTATATGTCAATGGGAGAATTAAATGATAGTAGATTTCTTGATAAATATATGGACGATGTATTTATAATATAATTTAAATAACTACGAAAGCTCAAGCTTCTTTTAATTTTTATGTTTCGAGAAATGTTGGCTCGAGATGTTGAAATCAATTTTTTTTAAACGGTTGTATATGTGAATGGGAAAATTAAGTGATTGTAGATTTCTTGATAAATATATGGACGATGTATTTATAATATAATTTAAATAACTACGAAAGCTCAAGCTTCTTTTAATTTTCATGTTTCGAGAGATGTTGGCTCGAGATGTTGATTTTTTTTTTAAAAGATTCTATTAGGTGAATGAGAGATTTAAGTGAATCAAATTTTACTGAACCACGAACATTCTCAGTGCAAATCTGATGAATAAAATCAGAAACTAATTAAATAATTAAAAAATGTACAAAATTTCATACAATTTTGAAATAAGCTTCTTTTTACATCCAATGAAATTTTAATGAGCCACAAACATTTGTCGGTGCAAATCTGAAGAGTAAAATCCGAAACTAATTAAATAATTAAAAAATGTACAAAATCATACAATCTTGAAATAAGCTTCTTTTTACATCCAATCAAATTTTAATGAGCATAAACATTCCACGGTGCAAATCTGCAACAAGAGTAAAATAATTCAAAAATGTTCAAAAATTCATACAATCTTGAAGTAAGCTTCTTTTTACATCCATTAAAATTTTCATAAACCAGAAACATTTTTCAGTGAAACTCTGACAAGTAAAATTCGAAACTAATTATAAATAATTCAAAAATGTTCAAAAATTCATACAATCTTGAAATAAGCTTCTTTTTACATCCAATGAAATTTTCAAACATTTCTCAGTGCAAATCTGACAAGTAAAATTCGAAACGGCAGGGCAGAAAGGACGGAAGGATGATCGCGTAGGTCACCCTGCCCGATCTCCCAGGGTCGGCGGCGGTCGTCGCGTGGCTCCGTTGTTCGACGATTAGCGGAGCACAGCGCGGCACTTATTGATTTTCCCCCGCGATACATTGCGCGCGGCCACGGCCTCGGCGATTAGCATGGCCGATGCCCGCCTCGGGGCGCTACACGCCACCCGGACTTGGCGAAAACGCCCGCCTGCACCCGCATGAGCCCCGACCATACTTATATCCTTTATGGAGGTACTTTATGTGCGTCCGCTTCGCCTTTACGACGAATCGTTTCCGCTCGCTTACTTACATCCTCGCCGATGTCTTATCTCCGAGCGTGTTTTCTTTTTGCAAAAAAATTATTTTCATTATTCGGAGTTTATTGTATAGTTCAAATTTATAGAACGCGCGGGGTCGTTCGATGGGTACTTTGCAGTTATACGATAGCTTTATTTGCACGATTAACGAAAATTATAAGATACTTTCAGTAAAAAATAGAAATCTATCGTATTTAGTAATAGAACAAAAAATACAAAAACTATTTCAATGTTATGTTGTTTAAATTGAGAAACGCTGGAAGGCTCAATGGATAGATGGATTATAGTGTGGTATGTTTTATTTGTCTAATCAACAAAAATTGAGATGCTTTTAGAAAATAAAATAAGAATTAATCGTATCTAATGAAAAAAAAAATGAACAAATGATGAGCAAGCTTGAAAACGACTAACTTGTTGAAAATTATTATTTTTAATAATAAAAGGAATCGTTTTTTCAATTTCTTTGATGTATCATTTTATCGGCGTGAAATAAACTTTTGTCAATTTTTATGAAATAGCTAATAAGTTCAGTTAAATAAAATGCCATAAATTAAGCTTAGTTTTAATTTTAATACGTTTAATTATAAAAACAAATGATTTGCACATTGTTGACCTCACTTCCCACCTTGAGAATACTTTTTGCTCCAATATAAAATTTTACGCCGTATGTGAATTTTTCCACCTATATATCTCCGTTTATATTTTATAAACTTTGTATTATCCAACTTAATATCCAGCCGTGACATTAAAAAAACCTAATTCACGAAAGATATTTTGAATTACAAACAAAAGCGAAACTAATTTTGGAGTTTCTTCACGATAATAATGCACTACAATCTATACAATTAATTACGCCCGAAGCCTCTATTTCTCTACTTCTAAACATTTCCAATTCAATCTCCATTTGTATTTAAGTTGTTTTTTTTTATTTAAATAAACAAACAAAAATGAATTTAACAAACAATTGTTAACCTCCAAACTTTATCCTTCGCATCAACAACTAAACGAAAATTAATCAAAATTACCTCCCCAAAACTTCATTAAAATCAAGTTACAATTTCCGCAGGACAAAGTTGCCCGCTCTACCATCCCCCATTTCGGCGCGGCGAAACTCATAAAGTCACGTGCGGCCACTTCAAAGTAGCCGCACTGCACCGGTCGGGTCGTCCGCTCGGAGCCCGTTCACAAGAGGAGGCCGCCGATCTTCCGCTAAAACAGCTGATCGCACGCGCGCGCGACGCCGCAACCCCCGACACTCACCCTGCTCCATGAAGTCGCCATTCTCGAGGATGAGGTAGGAGTCGTCGAAGTTGAGCGCGTCATTCTCCGGCGGCTCGGGCTCCGGCACAATGAAGATCTGCTCGCTGTCGAGGAACTCCTCCAGCGAGGTGTCCCCCGCGCGCCAGCCGCCGCTCATCCGGCGCCCGCCCGCTCTGCGCCCCGCGCGTATCCCGGAGATACGGTTTCCACGGGAGAAAAATAGTTTTCCCCCTTTTTACGCGCGCGCACCAAATTAAAATCGCAGTCGGATTATTCGGGTGTGAGGCCGTCCGCCTAAGACGCGCTCGCCGGCGTTGTCCTTCATTTGTCAACGGCGCTTTTCTTTTTGACGCTCACTTTATCGCGAGATCGCAGGTGCGTGCATTTCAAGCGGTTTTATCGTGATTTTCTTTTATTATCGTAATTATTAGGTATTGGGGGTACATTTCTTTTTAAGGATTTTTTTTACCTTACAGCAGTTGAGGTTTGCCTTGTTGGCTGTTTGAATGATTGGCGCCAAAAAGCACGGGGTGGAAAATTCGTTTATATTATTTGGCGTGTGTTTAAGTGCAAACGTTACGTAAAATAGTCGAGTAATTAATCAAAATGTTTAGTGCTTATTTGTATTATTTAATTGTGTAATTACTAAAATTGTTATGAATTTTATCCAGTACTTTACATTTAACTTGTTACGTGTAGCTTACATTTTTAACTGAACTCTTTAATCCATTTAAAAAAAATAAATTAAATAAATAAATGTAAATAAATATTTTCAGAAAGAAATATACTGTTATTTTTTCCGTTGTTAAAAATTTGTACTAGCCTTTTTTTTCAACATACTCAAGTACTATGAGTACGTAACTAATTTGTTTAGGGATTTTGTTAATGGGTTGTTCACTAAGTTATACTTAATTTGTAGTTTATAAATAATTTATCGGATTTTATAAAATTTGCAAATGTTTATAGTGTTTTATAAGATAGTTTCCTCGATGTAATTTGTATTTTTTACAAGAGGGATATTTCTCCCGTTTATAAAACAAAATAAATAAAATAAATAAATAATATAAAACGAAATATCATTTTTATCAGCCTTTTTCGCATGAAAGCGCACTTTACAATGTTTTTTTTTTCAGTAAATCATCATATCAGCGATACTTAATCAAAGATTAAAAGATCCTGCATTTTTTACAATACAGCCATTTAAATCCATTCAATTTCCCCGCAGCCATTTAAATGATTCCCGCCAAGAAGCACGTGACCGGAAGCTCGTACTGCGTGCACCCAATGCAGTCTGATGTTTTTAAAAAACCTCCGAAAAATAAAAAAAAACTCTCCGTAAATTTCCTCACGATAAAAAGCAAAAGCAACCTAATCACAAACCTTCAGTTTAATTCTCTTCTGAAACCGAGTAAGTCCATACTTATGCGACTCGTTCGGCTCGCACACACGCCCACCTGCTGACACACCTTTAAAATAGTCAGGCGATAGATACGTAATGAGCGACTCGCTCAGTTTACGCGCGGACTCAGCGGTCGCTGGTCGATCGATAAATATACAACAACATTGTTGTTATCGTACCGAGTGCGCTGTCGTTCTCGGAGAAGCTCCGGTCGTTGCCCGTCGTCGTCGAGCCTGAGGAGGATCCTCCCAGGTGCGCGTGTACCTGCCCGCGAGGAGCGGTGGCGCGACGTCTCAGGTGTTGCAGCAACAGTTAGTTCGGTGCCGAGATGATGACACCTACGGATCCGGAGGTGGAGGGAGAGTGCAGCCAGGAGGCGGCGCCGGACTCCGCCGTCCTCGAGGTCAGCTCCATGTTCACCGGTGGCAGCATCCGGGACGACGCACTTTCCAATTACAGCACCTCCATCGAAGGCTCTGTGGTGAGCACCTAACCTCTGCTGTCTGGAAATTAATTTTTCCTTTATTTTGCGGTTCGAGAGTGGTTTATTTACCAAGAGTTTTGGAATTTTATAACGGGGGTTTTCTGTGGACAGGTCGCGTCGCCGTCTATCGAGAGCTTTTCGACTTTTCCGGAGCAGGAGACATCGGAATCTATTGACACTAGGGATCTACAGGTGAAAGTTGACAATCCGCAGAAGCATGTAGAGACTTTGGAGACATATGTAACTTTTAGGATTACTACCAAGGTAATTGTATTTGATTAATGCTGTTTTTTAAGTTTGGGTGATTTTGGAATATTTATTTATATTTATACTTGATTGTTGTTGTGTTGTAGTCGTCGAGACCTGAGTTTGAAGAAGGGGAGTATGTAGTGCGAAGGCGTTACAATGACTTTATATGGCTGAGGCAAAAACTTGTAGAAGGTTACCCTGCACATATCATTCCGGTAAGATCTGCAGTAAATGAGGTGATTAAATTAAATTGATTATTTACTTGTGATTAAATTTATTATTTACTTACAGCCAATGCCTGGTAAACATTCTTTGTTAGCTCAGCTGGACCGATATTCCAAAGAATTTATTATAGCTAGGATGAAATTGTTACATGTCTTTTTGAATCGTATGGTTAATCATCCTATTCTGAGTTACGATAAAAATTTATATATTTTTCTCACTGCCAAACCTGCTGTAAGATGATTTGTAATTATTTTAATGTACTTATAGTATGGGGATCAAAAAATAATTTATTTGAAATTATAGGAATTTTTGGTTCACTGCAAGAATCGTGGTAATGTACTTGGAAAAATGAGTGATTCCTTACATAGCATGACCACTACTGGTGTTTTAAAACAGCGATACTCTGAATTTGAACAAGCTCGCAATTACTGCTTATCGTTAAATGAAAAGTTAGGCACTATAGATAAAATTAATCGTAGAATACACAAAGAAAGAACAGGTAATAAAATAAAATTATTAAATATTTAATTTATCTTTTAAAAATAACTGACACATAAATTTCTGTTTTCAGATTATTTAATTGAACTACATCAATTACATCCAATTTTTTCTCTTTGGGCAAACTCTGAACCAGAATTAGCAAAGATACTACAAGCAGTTTCTGGAGCAATTCAGGGTAATGCAGCTGCTCATCACAAGTTGCTAGACTGCTCTTTTAATGACGAAAGAGAGTACATTACTTACATTGATGCTGTTAAAGATGCTTTAAATCGAAGAGATACTATGCAAATAGAGTATGAAATGACTGTTGAAGAATTAACTAAAAGAAGGACTGAAAGGGATCAAGTAAGACATATAATTATTTTAATAATTTAAGTTTGTATGCAAATATAATTATTAATATTATCAAATTCGTAGATTTTAAGTGCTAGAAATGGAATCACAGGACGGTGGGATAATTCATTTTGGAAACCAGAAACTAGTAGTGAAAAACTGGATCGCTTATCTCAAGCTATTCCACGTTTATCAAAAGTTGTCGAAGTTCTGCAGGACCGATTAGAATGTGCAAATGAAAATTTGAGAAGCGATTTAGAACGATGGAATATAGAAAAACGAGCTGATTTAAAAAAAATATTGATATCCATGGCTGATCAACAAATTGCACATTATCAACAATGTACAGATGCTTGGGAAGAAGCTCTATCTATTGTTAAAGTAGACAACAATGAAACTGATTCTGCAACAAGTCCACAAGCAAGAGTATTTGTTTAAATATTTGTTAAACTGTTTTGTTTTATATAATTCTTAAAAATGTTAGAATTACGAAATAGCAGTTATTTATTTTCTTGATATAATAATAAAATCGTTAGAGAATGTACAAATTTAAATAAGAAAATGAATATCTGTATTCGTAAATACTCAGTTAGCAATCCTTGAAATTTAAAGAGTATAATTAGTTAAGATTAATATTTATTAAGACAAAAAATAATTTTCTGAATGTTTTTTTTTATTAAATAATTAGCACGAAAATTATTGTTCTTCAAACGCGTACACTTTATTGACAAATATATCTGCTGTGATAATACCAGCTAGTTATATTTTGCAAATTAATCGTTTGGTAGACTGACTTTAGATGCCAAAGGCACCTACATAATTAAATTGTCACATTTTGTTAAATATTTCATTTTGGGACCAAAATAATTAATTCATTTATTACATATACGATTTCGTGAAATAAAAAGACAATCCAGTGTATTGATTAAATAAACAAAAAATTCCAGTAGGTACTCGCCTGACATTGTTATCATTTGTTTAGAGATAAACATTGTTTATCACTTAAATGTAAGCTAAGAATGGAAATAAATTTTTTCACCTACATTTTTATATCCAATATAGTCACTCGTGATCTAAGAGATCAATATTTAATATACAATTAAGATGTACAAAGAAATACGCTTTAAAAAATTTACAAAAAAATACTAACATTAAAAAAACAAAATTATCTTTTAATGAATAATTTATTATTTCTATTGCATTAATTACTTCACTTAAGAACAATTAGGCATCGGCGTAATATAAAGCTCTATCAGATTGTCGAAGTCCTTCAATCTAGTGATAGATTCACCTGAAAATTATAATATTATTGTAATTATAAAAATATTTAAAACTTTTGTTGATGTACAATTTGTAGTAAACGTTTAGTAATTGAATTTCTGATTTTATATCTTTCTGCAATTTACACATTTATAAAAAGTACCTGATAAAGTTAATTCGTTGCTTAAGTAACGAATGCGACGAGCGTAAGGCTGCTGAATTTTTTGTCTCATTTGCGGCGCTATCAGTTTCGTCGGATTCCATGGTACGGTTGGAAATCCATTGAGTGATTTATCGGAACGAATAGGATCAGGCTTGACTTCTTTCATTTTCAGAATATCCGTTATTCTGTATTGATTTGAATCAACGTTCCATGTGAATTTGCACCCGGCGACGTACTGCTTTCTATCGTCCGTACTAAAATTAACAGATCAACTTTACTATAAGGAGCATCTAAAATTAAAAAAAATTATTGTAATGAAATATACCACTGTGTCTGACTGTACTGTTCACTTGTCTGAATTTTCATTATGAGCAAAAGTATAATGTCTCCGCTGAGTGCGCATATGTCAATGATTTCTATGTCGTAGTCACTGCAGTGCCAGTATTTCTTCTTGAACAACTTGCACTGCCAGTCTGATATATGATGGGTAAAAGTCTCAATGTCAAAACTCATTTGATGTATAGAAACGCGCGGCACATTCTGTAAAAAAAATAAAGGATTACATTATTAAAAGTTAATTGAAAAAAATTGTTTCATTGCTTGGTTTAAATAAGTACCAATTTTTCTGCTTTGGCATTGCTAATCATTCCCATCTGAGCGTAATCTGCTCCATGAACCTGCATAGGAAGTACGCATTGATAGCTCGCGTAACCACCAGTCTCTTCGTCTGCAAAAAAATTATCAAGACATTTTGTTTAAATTTTATTCGTAGCTCTTGGATTTCTTGCATCATAAATGGACGTACCTTCAACATCTGTAATAACGGAAGTCCTTTCGTCATCCAAATCAATATAACTGCGCTTAAAATGCGACGTGCACTTTATTATAGGGTATTGCAGTGTCGCTTTAGGAACCAGAGGCGAGACATTATTTAAGCACGGCTTATTGGATCGTTCGCGACAAAGATTGGGTAGTTGATTCTGATTGAGTGGCCGCAATACATTTTTTTCAGCTGAAATAAAAGACAGTTCTTTAATAATTTAAATTTGATCATAAAAGTGAGAAGAAAATTAACAATTTGAAATATTTCCTCGCTATAAGCTGTTTGAAGTTAAAATCACATTTGTAATGTTTTGCAGTCTATCTATTTTTTAAGAGAATTCGAACTTCGTAAAATTTAATGAAATTATTATAATAGATTTGATTATCTTCAAATACAAAAACTATGATTCGTACGTAAACAAAAAGGTCGTTTCTTGCCACCTTTTAATAATGTTTTTTACTATCTTCATCATTATAGAAAATTGTAAGCATGTATCAACTCAAATCATCAATTCATAAGAAAAACAAGAGTTAAATATATTATTTTTTTAACTTTCAATTAGTATAAAAGTTTAGATTATCTCGAAGATGATTTCATTACATTTAAAATAACTGGCCTTCGCATTTTATAGTTTCTTCGATATAACATATAGTTTTTCAGTACATGACAAGAATAAAAAACACTGCAAAAAAAATCATAACAATTAATTGTTTTAAAATAAATAATAGTTCATTCTTGCACCTTCCAATAATAAATTCTCACATCTGAACTCTCTATTAGAGTAAACAAAAACATACTCAGATCCATTGTGGAGATATCGCTAAGTACGTGGGACTCGGGTGCGCCAAAGTCCTCGGACTCGCTGAGCTCGGAGTCGACGTGGTGTCGCCTGCCGTTAGGCAGCGGCGAGGCAGCCGGTGAGAGCTGCCGAACGGTGCAGCTCCGGTGCCTCGACTGGTCGCGCAGGTGCTTGAAAGGAACTATGTTTTCGGCGTCCTCAGCCTCGTCGCAAAATTCGTACTTTTTGTCGGCGAGGCGGCGTTTGCGGAACGAGCTTAGCTTTTCGCACGTCTCCAGGGCGTCATCCGTGAACTCGTACGCCTTTTCCGCCTCCTGGATAAGCTTGTGGCTGGCCCGAGTTCGTGGTTGCGAACTCAAGCTTGATGGCGATGAGATTGCATTGGCACGTTTTCTCGAACTTGAATGCCTGTCAATTAAGGATTACGAAGTGAGTGATTTTATTTGAATACGTAAAGCTTAACAAATTGATTTTAATTTGCTAGAAAGTACTAAAATAAAAACCTTAAATTACCTGAAGGATCTAGTTATGGGTGGCGACATTAAACGGGGTGAGGATGGGCCGGTGGAACCTACGGAAATCGAGTGAAGTGGCGAGTTTTTCGATGTGACATTAATGCAAGAGTTGCTCTGTGAGACACTGGGTTGCGGTGAATTTCTGTGACTAGATTCTGAGTTGCGTGTTTTCAAAATGTCCGAGGGGGGTGTAAGGAGCGGCGAGGGCCACGTAATAGGCTTCAGGTCCGGTGGCAGTCTTTGTGGAGTCGATCTTGGCGAACACGGGGGATGCTTCACAAGCGTTATGTGATCACTTCCTATACTTAATTCTTGTGACATGTCCTCGCAAAAGTCTTGTAAAATCTTATCCCTAACCGAGATTGCTTGTTCGGACTGAGAATTCGAATTTATGGAATAACCACACTGACACTGTATATTGTCCAGACACGTACATACTTTTTCGCTCATACTAATACTAGACTTATTATCACAGACAAAATCGCTTTGATTGCTGCTAGAGGTATTTAATGAATGTTCGCTCTCAACTCGGTCGTACACCCTGCATTGCGTCTCGTCGTTGAAGTCGTACTCCGTTATGCTGGAGTCGCATTTTGGAGAAACCACAGAGGTACTTTCTGGAGTCATCCCTTTCTCGTCTAAGCTATCATAAGGTTCAGCCTTTGACTCTTCTGTTTCGGCAATATTGATCACATCTAATTGTTCAATGTCAACAAGAGTTGCATCCTGTTTCTCAATGATCCTCTGATTTATCGCTTTCATGTTGTCTAAATCTACTCTGAGCACATGTAAGAAATTTCCTGTATTAACTACTATGTGATTCGTATAATTCAGACATACAAGTGCACGAAATTTCGGGTAAGGTGAGATCACTTCATATGTTGTATGTACGGTGAGGCCATGCTGGAGACAATTGCAGCGAACACAGGTATCCCAGCTAGCTGCTAATTCTTCTTCTTCATAAGAAGATGCAATACTTTGGCAATCTTTGCAATTACCAAGAGACGGAACTGTAGTTATAGTGACAAATGCTTTGTCAGTTTGTTGAGACTGCATTTGAAAATTGGAACTGGAAAAAGATTTACAAAAAATACATTGAGTTTCAGAAATATTATTGAAAAATAAAAAATTATCTAAAAATATGTTTACCAAAGGCCATGGATAACTAGTTTATTCCTCTCAGTTGGCCACTGTGCAATAACAATACTAAGCTCTTTGTAGATACTATAGTTACCAAACAAAGTAACTTCAGCTACTTTTCGGGCTACTCTGTTAGGAGTAAAAGCCCACCAGTGTAAAAAATATTTGAAAAGACTTCCTGGAACTCCAACATCTAGATTATAAGTATACGTTAATAAAAATCGTCCACACTGTGTGAGCCCCATAACAATATGCCTAAAAAGTCAGTATTTTCGTTAGATTCTGTGTTATATTTTTCATTCATTATGTGCTTGAACCATTTACCCTGCTTGGAGAGCTGATTTGGGAATAACTTGCAACAATGATAGATGACGCCATGAAGGTATTGTTGTGAACAGTCTTTCTTCCGGGGCATAGCTATGCTGTGTTAAATTGCCCCTTATCTAAATAAAAATAAAAAAAAAGTAACTTGAAGTTGTTTTTTTCATTTACAGATAGAACGAACAAACTTGTACTCTACTCAATTTTTGACAAATTTGTCCTGTATTACTAATAGTACCAATCATATTATATCATAGAAAAATGAGTAAACTTTTAAAATAAGACAACATCAAAAAAAATAGATATAGCGTACAGTAATGTTGAAGATTAAATAGCGTTGGCTATTGAATGGAAGGAATTTAAATCCAAAAGATTTTACTGAAGGAACAAAGAGAAAAACGGCGACCCTGAAAACTCGATAAAACCCGCTTGCTCCAAAACTTAGTCCCTGAAAATTTCTGAGGAAGCATCCGCGGGGTGGCGTCGAAAATCGAACGCCAACCAAGTACAGTACTTTATACAGAGCGACGCAAAAAAAAATCCTCGATTAAAACAGCGTTCAATCTTCTCAATAGCAAATCAACTCGAGTCCTTTGTCGATAATCTCGAGGCGTTCGCTTGGAATAAAAAGAAAAAAAAGGAGAATCCTCCGAGCCGAGGGAGAGGCTCGGCTCGGTGATTTTTTCGTAAATCGATTTTACTCACCTCCCGAGTGAAGAGCTTCTGCAGGAGGTTCCTCTCCTTCCGTCTGCTAGCGAGGCTTATCTTCTGACTGCCGATTACGTATTCCGTGGACTTTTCCGAAGAATAATCGGATAAACATTCGTTGAAATAGTCTGAGGTAGTGTCGGAAGACGATGCGTCCGCCATTTTTAAATAACCTGTCCCACGGGTGGCTTTTTTCACGCGAAAGTCAGTGAACTGCCGACACTCAGATCGTGAACTCAATGGCCATCTTAAAGGCTCCGGCGAGTTTCGCTCGAACCCCATGGTAACATCGATTTTTCCGTCGCATGCGTGCATCTGAAACACGTGCGTAAATTCATGCTTACGCGACGAATCGATGATTAGTTTAATTATTTATTAGTTACAATAAATATCTTTTTTTTTTCAAACGCTTTTAAAACGTTTGTACGTGAATTTTTCATAAAATTTTATTCGGATTTAAAAATTATTATGATGCAGCTCAAGTATTTGTTATTGTTTATTATGCATAGAACGAAACAAAGGAAAAACAAACAACCTGTTGAAATTAAATACACATGAGTCGAAACAAATGAGAAGCAAAATAAACATTTACAAATATCCATTGCATATATAGTACAACACAAGTATTTTGTTTACGTTTTGTTAAACATTTTAAAT
The DNA here is from genome assembly GCA_018906775.1 of Sycophila sp. Sp_5. NCBI lineage: Eukaryota > Metazoa > Arthropoda > Insecta > Hymenoptera > Eurytomidae > Sycophila > Sycophila sp. Sp_5. Next base: position 123,284 of record JACCID010000043.1, read on the forward strand.
GGATTTATATAATTTATCGATAAGTTCTTTATTCAAAATGCAAGAATAAAGTGAAAAATTTACTGTAAGTAAATTATACTTAAAGATCACTATCGAAAATAAAAATAAGTAATACACGCAACCAAGTGGTTTGAATTTTTTTACAAAATAATCACGTTTATCCTATATTTTTTGGTCAGAAAAACAATATTTTACTTTATTTTTACAGATCAACGGATGCAAGTAATTTTGCTATGACAAAATAACATATACAAAATTAAAAGAAACCGCGAGAAAATGGTCTAATCAGTGTTGTCAACCAGACTCCCACGCTGCACGCACAATAAATTAAGCTTTCGCAATTATCACTCAATTTTTTGTTTAATTTCGCAGTTTCAAATTTTATTCATTCATAAATTGTCCTCTAAAATAATAAAAAAAAGAAGCGTAATAATTTGCACGCGTAAACTGCTTGAAACAAGCTCATTTTAAAACTTGAAAAAGCAATTAATTAATACGCGTACCTGACCTTATCAGTGCGCAACTCGTTGGCAGGCCTGAGATATGCACGCGGAATCAGCTGAGCGATCCGCTGCCATCGCAAGCGCCCCGCGGAAAATGCGAGGGCGCAACGTTGCTCGCGGCTCGCCGTCGAATCCCATCGATTTTTCGGAAGGGGCAAACATTTCGGAAAAACAATAACAAATGGGCAGGAGGAAGAGTAAAAGGAAGCCACCACCGAAGCGCAAGGCGATCGAGCCGCTGGACACGCAGTTCAACTGCCCCTTCTGCAACCACGAGAAGTCGTGCGATGTTAAAATGTGAGTAAACAGATCGGTGCTCTTGTCCATTTGCACGGCAAAATTCTCCCCCTCCAATACAAACGCCCCCACCAGACTTTTAAATGAAAGGGAGCTCCGGCGCAGGTTAGGTTTTCGCGCAACGGGCGTCTTCAACTTTTCTTCGCGAGTTTGGCTTTTTGGCCGGCTGTGCGATTCCCGTTGATAAATGAAGTGTTGATGTTGAACTTCGTCGCTGTTGAGGTTAGGTTCTCGACTGTTCTGCGCTCGTAGTGCCCGGGGGTGTCTTTTCGGTGTAGGCTGGAAGTGCTTGAGGTTAAAAATTTTCTTTGCGGCGAATTAAACGATCGTAACCGTTATGAGTATTTACTTTCAGCGTTTAAGCTTATGCTTATTGTTTTTCTTTTGGTTACAGGGACAAGGCGAGAAATACGGCGAGAATTACCTGTAGAGTCTGTTTGGAAGACTTTCAAACTTCTATAAATCTACTGTCTGAGCCACTGGATGTTTATAACGATTGGATTGATGCTTGTGAATCAGCCAATTGACTTTGCTCATTAGTAATTTTAAGAAGATTAGATTATAGAATATTTTTTTTGTAAAATTCATAACGAAGAATCCAACCAAGTCCATTGTTCTTTAGTTGCCAAGTCTAACTAAGTTGCAGTGATAAATTGAGTGAAAAAAACACTAAAAAATTTTTATAAGGACCTAAAGCATTGACTTGCTGCTTTTGAAAAGCAGTGGTGCTTATTGACGATATATGTTTTTATGTTTTATTATTTCAAGAGAATAAATTTTAGTAGATTTTTTTATGAAAGTTAAAAAAATAAGAGTTATAAAGGTTTATTTATGATTTAAAAAATGTGACATTGTAGTTTGTCTAAACTATATTGATAATACACCTTTGTTTAATCTTGAAAGTTTTTATATTTAAAAATGTCTTTTCTTCAAAAAGAAATTGTTAAGTCTAAAGTAAGAAATTTACCAATTCAGGGTGGATTGTCATCTAGATTGTTGCAACACAGGACTCCACATCAAAAACGTGATTATGAACCAGTTTCTTGGACAGAATATTTTCAAGACAGAAGAACTGTCACTGTAAATGAAGACACTTTTTATGTGTACTCTCAAGGAAACGAAGGACCATTATTAGTATTACTTCATGGAGGTGGCTACAGTGCTCTTACTTGGGCTCAATTTACTAAATGCATATCTGCTTTAGTAACATGTCAAGTAATGGCAATTGATTTGAGAGGTCACGGCAGCTCTACTACTAAAGACGATGATGATCTTTCAATTCAAACACTAGCAAATGATGTAGCACATGTGTTAGAATCTGTGTCTGAAAATCGGCCAGTCATTGTTGTGGGACACAGCTTAGGTGGTGCTATTGCAGTTAGATCAGCACCGCTAGTTCCAAATATAGTTGGAGTGGTTGTCATTGATGTTGTTGAAGGAACAGCGATCGATGCTCTCAGATCAATGCAAGGTTTTCTGCGCTCTCGTCCATCTACATTCTCATCTATTTCAAAAGCCATAGAGTGGTGTGTTCGCAGTGGCCAAATAAGAAATTTACAATCTGCTAAAGTGTCTGTACCAGGTCAAATTAAAAATGCTCTCAATAATAAATTGGCAGCTGATGATTTATCCTCTGAACCAAAAGATGAAGCTAACACTAATTCAGCCTCAACTCCTGTTGCTGCACCTATGGGTACTATAATAGAAGGTGAACTAAGTAGCTCTTCGGCATCTGCAGAAGGTAGCACTGCTGTAAAATCTGAAAATTACACATGGAGAATCAATCTAGCCAAAACAGAAAAATATTGGAATGAATGGTTTCAAGGATTATCATCAGCATTTTTGGAAATATCAGCACCAAAAATGCTTCTTCTGGCCGGTGTTGATAGACTAGACAGAGAGCTAACAGTTGGACAGATGCAAGGAAAATTTCAATTGCAAGTGTTATCTGCCTGTGGCCATGCAGTACAAGAAGATGCACCAGAAAAGGTGGCAGAGGCTGTTGCTACATTTTTGGTGCGGCACAAATATGCTGAACCTACAGCTGATTTTACTTGGACTGTACCAGCTTGCTGAAAATTGTTGTCTGAAAGATTTTTTGAATGTGTTGTCTATAAGAAAATTTCTGAAACAAAGTTTAAATATAAAAAATGTTTAATTAAATATCACGAAGGTAAATTCTGCAAAAAATTCTTGAGCTTATAAAACAGGGAGATTGTGCTGAATGAACCACTTCAATATAATGCATACTGTAATTTTCTTTTTGTGTTAATAATAAATTTTTTAGAAATTTGCATCTACAATAATCATTGGCGTCACCTCTTGCACGAATAATTTTTTAATTTTTAAGTGCTTAGATTAATATTATAGATTAATAACTAAATTACAATATTTATAAACAACGTTTGATAAAGAAAACAATTGAAGTAGAATTACTATAATATAAATTAGTAAAATTATATTTTATGTCTGAAATTAAAAAACATATTTTTTTTACAATTGTTTTCGTAAACTGAAATTATTGATCGATTCCCGAGATTGATTAAAGATTTATGCAATGGATTACACGCATAGCGCTTCAAAGTTCGTTAGCTATACGCTATTAATAATTTACTCCTACTCGATCATTTAACACGAAAATACTCCAAACTGTCGACAAAGTAATATCTACAATCTACTTCGGCGATTCCTGGAAAAAAAAGCATACAAGGACAATATAAAACTCAAAACGCAAATAAATAATTCAGCCTGAAAAAGTTATTTTACGTTCCCCTCAATTTTCCCACGAGCAATCAATACCCATAAAAAATTAAGCCTTTCGGCACCGCGCAGCCTTTCTAATACACCACATCGGCGAAGAGCGCGCATCCTCCAGATTATCCCAGCCGCGCGGTCCCTTTCCAACAAAATGGCCGAGCTCCGAAAAAAAAAGGAGAAAAATCCTCGCCGCGCGCTAACGAGCAGCCGCCGCAGGTATATAGGTATACCCCCTCCCCCTGTGCAAGGTGCCTCTCCTCGCAAAAAAAAAAAAAAGGAGCCGCGCTTGTACGCGGCGGCGTCGAGGGTCCCCTCGGAGGGCGGCATTAAAGAAGCCCTCGGGCCAAAGAGAATCATAAATAATGCGCGTACTAATTCTCCCCAGGCTCATCGCGGGACCGGAGGGGGAGGGGAGCGTAATAGGCGCCTGGCCGCGGGGGCGGCGATCGGGCAGCTCTCTCCTCGGGTACGACGAACTCCGTCTCTCTCTCTGCGGCCGCGCCGCCGAGAGACGCGCGGCCGAACGTCCGAGTCGGACTGCAGGCGGCGCGCAGGTACACCCATACACGCGCCCCCAGTCCGGGCGCGCTCACGCACACTGTCGCACGTGCACCCACACAGGCGCACACGTGCGCGCGCCCAAGGCACCAACCACAGTCCAGTCGAGACGCACACGCGCGCGCGCCCGAGCGAGAGGTGGACACTGCAGCGAGCCGACGTCGAGCACAGGAGGCTCGTGGCTAGAAATCGCGTGTGAAGCGGTCCCCTGGAGGCGGAGTGCCTGAGCTGCGCAGGAGGGACGGGACGCCATGGCGTCCGCGCCGCCGCCGGGTCCGTAGCTGCCCCAGGCCAGTGCGTCCCAAGGAGCCCGCGCTGACTCTGAGGCTGCGCGGCGGCTTCCTCTCGAGAGTGCGACCTGCCCATTGTTCGTGGCCGAGCCCGGGACCAGCGGGGACACCGCGGAGCCGAGGGGACTGGAGTTGTGGCTGTGGATATATAACCCTCCGGAGAGCACGGGGGCATTTAAATTGGCGCATTCCCGAGGAGTGTTGCTTACCATGCAGGGGTAGGTTCGGCCGAGGGCCGTGAAGCGTGGTGTACGCGCTGTTTTGTGTTGAGTGGTAAATGCGCTGGTGCTTGGGACTTTTTTTCAATTGATTTGTGACGGTGGAGTGGATTTGTCAGGTGGCTGTGTTGTGCAGTGGTAATAAGCATGTGTGGTATCTTTGTTTACAGAGGGCTTTTTGGAAGGAGCATCGGAGGATGTCGCAGTGGTCTTGGAATTTTCTTGGTTTATAATCGACAGTCACCATGAATCCTCAGAGCAACATGACCAATAGCTTTGACGGCTTTTTGACTAATCTTGGGGAAGTTACCGTAGAGAGAGTGCATGGGGGAGGCAATGCACCTGACGCTACCAAGGAAGTACAGGCGGAAGGTAAGCCAATGGAGAGTAAGGAAATGATGGATAATCGCGAGACTGGGAATGACGAATGTTCGGAGGATTCTACTTGTGATACGTCAGAAAATGAGAGACGAAAAAAGATAGCACCCATGAGGACTGACGAGATCGAAGAGATTAGAACTGAAGGTTCAGCAGACGATATGGATCTTGATGAAACTATTGATTCACACATAGGAGTGAGAATGGAGACTGAAAGGCAACATATCCAGTCTCTTTTATCGGATGACAATGAAGAGGATGAAGATGAAGATGAGGATATAGGCATAGATTCAGTTAATATATTAGATACATTACCCTTAGAAGGTAAGAATTTTTTAATCATTTAAATTATCTAATATCTCCAGAAAAAATTGATTTTATTCTTTGTATTTATTTACTTATGTAAACAGAAAATTATGTGATTTTATGTTTTGTTTACTGTTATAAGTAAAGAATAAAATCATCAATATTAATTTCTAGTTATTATTACAGTAAAAGATAATAATGAGTGTTAAAATAATCGCAATTTCAATAAAACTTTTCCTACCACAAGCAAATTTGAGGTCTTTTAATTTTTATTGACAACTGCAGTACTACCGGTATTATCTATCTGTGTATCCAAATATTTAAATTTGTACATTCAATTACTGCTAATCTTTATATTGCGAAAAATAAATTGAAATTGTTATTATACTTTCAAAATAAAAATCATATTTTATTTACTATCAGCCATTTATTAACTTTTACTGTTTTTTATGTAGTTTAACTCTTAATAAAGCCGATGTATAATTTAAAAATTTAGAATTAAATTTAAATTAGACATAAAATTTTCATTTGCAAATGTTAGGAACAATTACAACATTTGTAAAACTTAATCGGAATATACAGTGTATGTATAACATAAGTACTATTTTAAATTATTATTCGTAAATAATTATAAGTAAAAAAACATACTATTTAAATCAAACTGTTACAGGGGCTCCCATCGAAGGTCAAGAAGTATCGGAAGCAGATCTACTGGGTAAGATGAATGACGATGATGATGATGAAGAAGACAAGTCGTTATCGCGTTCCGGTGAAGAGGACAGTCTCGATGCTGGCAAACGTCGAGGTGAGCATGATGACAGCATGGATCCCTCGAAAAAGAAGCCGAAAAAGGACGATGGAGCTGAAGGTTCCAGTGAACTTGAAGCCAGCAAAAGTGACAAAAAGCTGTCGAACATGAGGCGGAACATTCGCGAGGTAATGGATGAGACGCAGCTCGACGAAGCCACCCTCGCCGCCCAACGTCAGGAGATGGAGCGTCTACGGAGAGTACAGGAGCAACAGAGGATTATTAGAGAGGTACAGCGCCGACAGGCTAGCAGAGGCGTTAGCCTCTTAAGAAGCAATCAAAGTGAGCCAATCGAATCAGAGGTGGGCAGTTACAATGCAAGAGAAAATTCTTAAAAAATAAATTGTTATTTAAAAATTTGGTAATCGTATAATACCTTTAAGCTCTACAAAGGATTTATTTACTTATTTTTTTTAATTTTTTTTTATGGCACACACAGCTTTTCGTAATCTAAAACTACCGTTACTATATTTCTATATCAACGTGGCACTTAAAGTAACATTTTTTTTATCAAATTTTTAAATATTTTTTTTTGTATCAAATTTTTTTATGTATTTTTTTTTTGTTATACTTCACGTATTTCTACGTACACGTATACCCACATCAATTAACAAGGAAAGAAAGAATGCTCACTATACTGTAAGAAAAAAATTTGGATGCAAAAAAAAACATACGACTAGACGTTACAAGCTCGTTCGCAAACGAATGAAGCCTGTCGTTGGTCTCTCAGGTTCGCTTACCTTCTACCGTAATGCTGAAGGTGAACTCGGGGTCTGCGGTCAGTGGAGTCTCTTCAGCGGGTCAGCAGACGATGGCGGCACGACGGCCGATGGCGGAACGCTGGCAGCGTGGCCGAGGCATAGGCGCGTACCAGCCGCACCAGCAGCATCAGCAGGCGGGGGCGCAGACGTCAATCTCGAGGGTGCCCGCGCGTCCAGGCGCCTCGAACGTTCTGCAGCAGAGGATCCGCATGATGACGCCGTCGGTGAGCATCTCGCCGGTGGTGCCGAAGAAGGAACCGATCGAGCACCTGGAGTACTACACGGACTCGGACCTCTCGGACGTCGACCCCGAGGCGGACGACGTCTTGGCAGCACGAGAAGCAGCTGCAGCAGGCGCGCAAGCTCTCGGGCGTTCCCAAGCCCGGGCAGAAGCTCGCCAAGGGTAAGGACGTCGTTACAATATCGAGCTCGAGCGAGAGCTCCGACGACGACTGCATTGTTCTCAGCGATCCCAGTGAGGTCGAGGAGACCGACAACGAGGACGACCCATCAAACTCCGGTATGCACACCAACGATAGATATAACATTCCAGATGAACAGGGCAGAGTATTAGGTAATTTGATTTTATTTATTGTGGTTTAAATATAGTATTGAACGAAGCAGTTGTTGTAATTAAAAGTATTTTCTGAATAGTGAACGTTGGTCATCCCGAGGACGAGCCGGATGTTTTTTTGGCGCCGCAGGTAGCAAGAATCATCAAGCCTCATCAGATTGGAGGGATACGATTCCTCTACGACAACATCGTGGAGAGCATAGAGAGGTTCAAAACGAGCTCAGGCTTCGGTTGTATCTTGGCTCACAGTATGGGTTTGGGAAAGACTCTGCAGGTCGCAAGCTTTTGCGATATATTTTTCCGTTGCACGGACGCTAAAACGGTTTTGTGCATTATGCCCATCAACACTCTACAAAACTGGCTGGCTGAATTCAATATGTGGTTGCCATATGAGGATCCCAACAAACCGAAAGTAGGCATACTATTAGTTTTTTTTATCAAAAGATTTTTCATTTGAATCATTGAGATTAATATTCTCATTTTTTTGCAGATTGAAGAGAAAGCCAAAGTAAAGGAAGAAAGTAACCTGAGTAACCAGGATTCCGCTTATGTGTCAAGACCGGGTTCTGAGCATGACCCGAACAGTCAGCATCAAACATCCGGCATGATGACGCCGGAAAGCAATCCGTACGCTTCTCAACATGGCTATGGACAGGGTATGATGCCGCATTATGGCCCGACAGGTGGAATGTACGATCCACGATACGGACCCACGTACCCGGGTCCGGCGGGTTACAGTCCGATAAAGACTGAAAATCCCTGCCACCCACAGCAGATGAATCCTTATGGTATGGACGCTCGCGGCATGCCTCAATACAATCCAGCTTACCCGAGCAACATGCAACAGTCACCGGTATACCCTGGCATGGATCCTAATGTTCATCCCGGAGCACACGGAATGAATCCGATGTATCCTGGCTATGGGGCCAATCCGAATGTAGCACCTTACTCTAACATGTACCCTGGGCATCCGCGATCTGACGGTCAGGAGACAAAGAAGATGGAGGGTGCTCCGACAGAACATCGGCCGGAGGGCCAGGCGGCTGTAAAACCAGAGCCAACGGAAGATCCAAAAAAGGATCCCGAGGAACCGAAAAAGGAGAACAAGGAAGAGAAGAAAGACGAGAGAGTGAAAACTCCGTACAGTGTTGACGCGCCACCGGACTTAGAGATACGCCCTAGGCATTTCAACCTTCACATATTGAACGACTCGCACAAAACTATGGCAGCGCGTGCCCGAGTGATTCGCGAGTGGCAGAAGGTTGGGGGCGTTCTTCTCATCGGTTATGAACTTTATCGGCAGTTGTCTTTAAAAAAGCCGAACAAGGCGAAGCGCAAGCGAGGCCAGCCCCAGCCGTTTAAAGATCCCAGTGCCGATGCCGAAGAGGAGGACAAGAATAAACCTTTGCTCGACGAAATGCACGTGGCCCTCGTTAATCCTGGTCCGGATCTCGTCATATGTGACGAAGGGCATCGGATAAAAAATTCACATGCCAGTATTAGTTTAGCTCTCAAGCAAATGCGCACCAAACGGCGCATTGTGCTCACGGGTTATCCTCTGCAGAATAATTTGCTTGAGTATTGGTGCATGGTTGACTTTGTCAGACCAAATTATTTAGGTAACTGCTGCTTTGTTTTTTGTTTTTTTTTTAAATTTAAATAATTTTAAATTGGTTTTCTAATAAACAATATTTTCCAGGTACGAAAAGCGAATTCTGTAATATGTTTGAACGTCCAATCCAGAATGGTCAGTGCATAGACTCGACACCGCAGGACATAAGACTGATGCGATACCGAGCGCACGTGTTACATGCACTATTGGAAGGTTTCGTTCAGCGGCGATCCCACTCTGTACTTCAGGTATCTTTGCCCCGCAAAGAGGAGTACATTTTGCTGGTACGAATGACAGCACACCAGCGTAAGCTATACGATACCTTCATGAACCAGGTGGTGAAGACGCGAGCAGTGCCGAATCCACTCAAGGCATTTGCCGTTTGCTGTAAAATATGGAACCACCCAGATATACTGTATCATTTTCTGCGCAAGCGGCAGGCCAATGAAGAAGATGATTTAGATTTAGAAGAGACGATGGGCGATAAAGCGGCGAGCGGAGGTGGCGCAAAGCGAGCGGCTAAGCCGCGGCAGCCCAAGGGTGAAGGCGGAAGAAAGGGTAAAAAAGCGAATCCGAAGAACAAACCAGCGGCTAGCGTGCAACCAAATGTATCGACTGAGAATCCTGAAGCAACGAAGTCTCAGCCACAGCAGCCGCCCTTCCAAGGTCAATTCAATCAGCCACCTGGTCAAACTCCTTCTAGTTCTATGGTTAATAACAATGCCAGCTTTCCGGGTGCGAATGCTTCGAATTACCAACAACAACAGCAGCAGCAACAACAGCAGCAGCAGCAGCAGCAGCAACAACAACAACAGCAACAGCAACAACACGGAAATTATCAAAATTATCGACCCGATGAACGTGGTAATACTTATCATGGTGGCGAGTATGATTACTATGGCAATCAAAATCAACAGTCGCAGCAAAAATATCCAACACCTGGTGCGCAGAATTTTCAACAGTACCCTCAGAATACAAATTATCAAGGACAACCGCCACAAAATTACGATTCATCAGCGTCGACTGGCCAGAGATTTGCAGGACCTTCAGCAGCAGGCTCGAGTCCAGCACCTGGATCTGCAAACTATCGGCAAGAGCAAAATCAGCAAACTCCTGGCAGCTTTCCTCGGCAGAATTATCCGTACTCTGGAAATATGAGTCAAGGACAAAACTATCCAGCCATGCAGAACCAGCAGCAGTCCTCTAACTATCAATCTCAGGGTCAGCCACCCGCTCAGATGAATATGTCGGAATACGGATCCTACCCAGCGTCGAATTCTGGTCAAGGATACGGTAATGGTGCACCTAATCAGTCTATACAAGCGAACGACATGAATTATCCTAGTGGGCAATCAACGCAGAATCAGAGTTTGCCCAATTCCCAAGCCAATTCGAATTACATGGCGGGTCAGCAACAAAACTCTGCTGCTGGTGCATCCGGCTTTAATCAGAATCAGCAGATGCAAAATGCGCAGCATCAACAGTACCCCAGTGCAGCAGCGACGCCAAATTCAAATCAAACACTTTCTTACCCTGCGTCAGGCATGACTTATAACTCAAGTCAGCAACAGCCGCAGCAGCAACAAATGCAGGCTAATCAGCAGCAGCACGGTTATCAGCCCAATGCACAACAGAATCAGATGAGAGGCTATCAAAATCTGCCACAGTCGCAGACACCCGGCTACAATCAGCAGAGTCAGCAGCATGCGTACCCAAGCGATCCGCAACAACAACAGCAGCAGCCGCCACAACAGTCTCAGCATCAGCAATCGACGCAGCAACATCACCCGCAGCAGCACGGATTTAATCAACAGACGCCTAGCTATTCACCAACGTCGCAAGTTCCACCCAATCAAATGGGATACTCGCCCAATCAACAAGGATCGACGACACCTTATCAAGCCAATACACAGCAAAGTCAAACCCCTTCACATGCTCAGAATCAATCTATGAATTATTCTCAAAATACTCCAGTGCGGGGAATCAAAACAGAACCTCAGCAACAGCAGCAACAACATGGCTATTCTCGTTCGGATACCCAAGCTGGCTACCCGAATCCATCACAAGGATTTCCGCCGACTAATCCGCAGATGCCTCCAAGTAATCAGGTATCAGGCACCCAACAGCAACCTTCTACACAGGGTCAGGATCAGTATTGGCAAAGGAATTATCAAAATTCTAACGACCAGGCATATTATAATGATCCTAACGTTTCCCAATACCAAGGTAATTACCAGGGTAACGCGCCAGGAAATTATCAGAATCAACAGAATCAATACCGGGATTACTCGGCGAGTGCGCTGATCGACCAGAAGGCACCGCAGCAGCAACAGCAATCGCAACCGCAGCAGCAGCCGCCGCACATGTCAACCCCTGGTCAGCCGACACAGTCACTGCAGGCACCCCGACCAAATCCACCGTTCGGTGCTCCAGTGATACCGGCGCTCGGTAATCAAGCGCCTGGAGAACCGATCAAAGAAGAAGATAAAGAGAGGGACATTGCAATGGTCGACAGGGATAAGACAGTGGACAAGGATAAAGAGCGAGAGGATAAGTCCGACGACGAAATTATCATCAAAGATGAGGCGGAAAAAGAGAAAAGGCCTTATAGGCTTGGGAGGTTTGACCGGCAAAGAGGATCCAGGCATACCGTACGATTGGGCCACCGAGCTGATGAAAGGCTACGTGCCTGGCTTGATCGACGCTTCCGCCAAGATGACCCTCTTCTTCTGCATCCTCGAAGAAGCAATCAAGCTGGGTGACCGCGTCCTCGCCTTCTCTCAGTCCCTCTTCACCCTGAACCTCATAGAGGATTTCCTCGCGCGCAATAACTTCACGTACAAGGACGGCCAAAGCGAGGCTTGGCAGAAGAATGTCAATTACTACCGTCTAGACGGTAGCACGAGCGCGCTGGAGCGCGAGAAACTCATCAACGAGTTCAACGTCAACCCGAAGGTACATCTGTTTCTGGTGTCCACTCGCGCTGGCTCCTTGGGTATTAATCTCGTCGGGGCGAACCGAGCCATTGTATTCGACGCCTCGTGGAATCCTTGCCACGACACCCAGGCTGTCTGCCGAGTCTATCGGTACGGTCAGCAGAAGAACTGCTACGTCTACAGGCTGGTCACGGACAATTGCTTGGAGAGGAAGATCTACGACCGGCAGATAAGCAAGCAGGGTATGGCAGACCGAGTCGTGGACCAGTGTAATCCGGATGCGCATCTGTCGTTGAAGGAAGCTACGACATTGTCCTGGGACTGGGAGGAGGACAGCCAGGTGCAGGATTTCTCGGACGCTAAGGACAAGTACACCGACGAGGTGATGCACTTAGTGCTGACCGAACATTCGTCGTTGCTAACGAAGCAGCCGTTCCATCACGAGAGTTTGCTTGTTGATCGCAAGGACAAGAAACTCAGCCAGGCGGAAAAAAGGCTCGCGCGCAGAGGATACGAGCTTGAGAAAATGGCAGCTAATTGTTCCAGGCCCAGTTATAATTATGTACCTGGCAATACCGCAGCTCGAGGTAAATTTTAATTCTTGTCTACGCAGAGACTGCGGCTCTTTTTCGTAAAAAGCCTCTGCAACCCTGCCTTAATCAATGTTTGTTAATGTTCATTAAATTTGAATTGTTTGCTTAAATAATTGATTTATTTGATATGAGTTATTCAATAATATTTTTATTTTTTTTTAAGTAAATAAAAATTTATGCTCGCTTAATGGCTTACGAACTAATAAATTTTTAGTGTCTGTTTCATCAGGGAGTCTACAAATACGTCAAATCCGCGGCGACGGCAGTGGTCCAGCGCCAAAGCCCGTAGCGTCAGTGCGACCGATGCAGCAGCGCGGTGCGGAGGGTCTGAACGCTCGCAATCCTACTGGTAGTCGATGGATTCCTGCCGAAGTGTGGCAACGACAAGGCATGAGCGCCCAGGAAATGACTTTGCCGCTCGATGTCGTTATCCCCACGAATTCGCCAGACAAGGGCAGCATTGTACTCAAGGCTGGACAACGCGTTATGGTGCTAAAGAGCCCTAAGGGTATTTACATGCAGCTAGAGTCCGGCAAGATAATTGCTATCAGGACTGCTCTCAAAATTAATCAGCAGAAGAAGGAAGAAGAGCTTCCAAAAAAGAGTAAGTTATTTTTCTTGTAGTAAATTGTTAATGATCAAAGAAATTAAATGTTAAAAAATTATGGTAGGTGTAACTCCAGCGCCGCAGAGGAGCATAGGCAAGCAAGAGGTCGGATTCCCTTTGCGAAATAATTCAGCGATATCTATTATTCCGAAATCGAGCGCTTCGAATTCCCAAGTTCAGCAGAATCGTTCACTGGTGAAAACTGGGGTGAATTATCGGCCGTTCGGCGAGAAGGAGGTAGCGAAGCGTGCGAAACCAGTCGCAACCGCCACAGCGAAACCGTACTCCAGCCAACTAAATTCATCGCAGGTGTCGCTGTCGCGAATCAGCAAGTCAAAGCAGGATCAAACGAGCGATGTGGGCTCGATGGGTGAGAATTCGAACTCGTCGGACGGGCACAAGGTACGCTCGGAGCAGAGGGTGGAGGAGGTGCGGATCGAGGATGTTGTAGCAGAAACGGGATCAAGCAGCGAGTACAGTCCGTCGAGTAGGCCAGCAAATTCGGATGTGGAGACCAGCATGAACATGCCGAGGCCGTTGATGGACAGCGGCAAGGCGGGCTCGAATTTCTCCCTAGAGAATTCGCCGGCAAGACCGCCTACCATGCGAACGCCTCATGATGCCTATGCGCACGAGCCCAAATTCGGACCGCAGAAGAAATTCGATTTAGGCAGGGGCCTAATTCAGAAGGAGCGGAAGAATGACGCTAGCGACGAGATAATTATCGAGGAGCCTGCGCAGCAGCATCAGCTTCACCAACCTCATCTTGGTCATCATCATCCTCAGCATTTACCTCAGCATCAGGTACAACATCCACCTCAGCATCAGCCGCAACATTCGCTACATCAGCCGCTGCATCAGCCGCAGCATCAATCGCCGCAGCCTACGCAGCACCAACCCCAACAGACACAGCAGCATCCACCGGTACATCCACCTGTACATCAACCGGTGCCGCAACATCCACATACGACGAGAGCACCTTCCCGGCCTGCCTCACAGCAAGGACCGCGGATAACTTCCGACGTATCGCTCGGCGGAGGAAAGAATCTCAATAGCAGTGCACCTACCAATACCAGTCTAACGTCGCCGACAGTCCCGACAACGCCGGCGGTACCGTCCAGGTCGAAGCCGACGCCAGCCTCGGAAACTGCTTCCCTCCGGGAAACTCCGACTTCTGTTGAGCCCGCCCATGGTTATCCGTACGCTCAGTACCCTCGGTATTACGATTACGGGGATCCGCGCGCGCGGCCGCTGACTGATCCCTACGGCTCGTATTTTCCGCCGACAGCGACAGCCAGGGCCAATCCAGAGGTGACAGCGGCTCCGCAAGCTCCATTGGCGGCTGTTCCGCATGCGAAACCCGCGGAAGAAACCCCGAAGCCTGCCGCCGAAAGTCAGGCCTACTCTCCGAGGATCAACACGATGCCGCCCAAAACCAGCTCTGTACCCGATGTTCCCGAGGCACCGGTACTTAAGGATGCAACATCCGGCCCAGCCGCTGCTCCGCCAGCCATCAGAGAAGATCCTCACGTGCCCACTGCCTTCAGTCATCCTTCGAGCGTCAGGTCGGCCTACCCGGCACCGTACCCTCCAACGCCTTACGATCCATACTCGCAGCACTACCCACCGGCACCTGCAAGCTCTGCCGCTTACTCAGCCAGTAGTAAGTTTTCCAATTAAGTTTTTGTTTATTTATAGTACTAAACAAATCATCTTGTATGCGATTCAGTGGTAACTGGGTTGTATCCATGATAATCAAGAAATTAATTTTTTTATTTATTTAAAACATGTTTAATTTTAGAGCTCCTTAGACCGTTTATCTCACCACAATTTAAGAATAATAATAAATTCTAATAAAAAACTTAAATGTTTAAGGTAAGGGTCAATTACCTCTGTTTTTGTTTTTCAATTCTTCAGTATAGGATCTTATTTTCCTTGTCTGCTCTTTGAAAAAAAAATTGATTATAAATTAAAAATTACTTAATCTTTTTCTTTATCGTAGTACTTTTAAGAAATTCTTTAGCAAGAAACTATCTCCTTAAATAAAATTAAATACATTTGAACTTAGCAGTAAATGAAAAATCAACGTATATACCATAGATGTCGTAAAATTTCTTTCTTAAAACTATAATGTCCCAAAGTAAAGCCATAAATCACTGATAATCTTAATTTTTTCAGCGGCACCGGGTTACCCAGCTTACGGAGGACCGTCGTATAACGCTGACTATGCCCGCATGTATTCGGCGTTCCACGGGCCGCCACCGCCGGGTGGCGATCCATACAGGACTTATGCGCCGCCGCCAGCCTCTCATCCCTCTAATTACTACCCTCCGTTCCCCCACCCACCGCCCCCTTACCCTAACTACTCCTTTTTGCCGCCATATACCAATCCCAACGTGCCGGCCGAGCCGCAACCACCGGCCCAATAAATGAAGGCGAAACATTCGCCATCAGTTTTGCGTCTTCTACACTAGTGATGTTAGCTCGTTATCTCCTTGTAATTTTATTTGTGAGTCGCCACCCGTCCGACGACCGAGTTCCTTCGCTTACTTTCGTTACGCCGAGCGTCCCGATGATGCTGCACAAACCTTGACATTTATTTTGCAGATTTCATTTTCGTAATATCGGGAAGTCTGTCGTCTGACCGGCGGTGGTGGCGACGACGATCTTTGTAATAAAATTCGAAGAGTAAGCGACAGGCCACGAGGAGGCACAAAGGCGGCTCCGTGTTTGTAGATTTCTGTTTTTTTTTTATCGGTATACTCTTAGCTAACAAGAAAAAAGAAATACAGTTGTAAATTGTAATGTGAAGTGTCGTGGGTGTCTGTGATTGAGCGAGCGAGTTTTGAATTAGTCTTTAAAAGATGCCCGAAGAAATTTTAAATGGTTGGTAGCTATCTCCGGTTAGATTGTAGGCTCGATCGTTCCTCGGTTAATTCGTTACGTTACTCGAGAATAAAGTGCAATCAGTTACGACCCGTATGTGTTGAATATTACTGAATAAGCGAAGCATCAAGAAGTTTGTTATTGCGTATGCGGGCAGAGAGTAAAGGTTAATGCCTCGCCAGAGATTCACAGGTCGAGTCACTCGTCGACGAATACACTGTAATTGTCATTTAGCGGGGGTATGCATAAGTAGCCGAAGCTCGATTCTCGCGTTCTCGTACCTTCCCTTGTCGCTAGAACGTCTTACATTTTCCCTTCTCTTTTCGTTCTTTCTTCTATTTTCTTTTATTTCGCCGAGTCCTTGCGTTTTAGTCGGTATCGCGTATACCGGAGCCGCGTTGTAATTTTGTTTTTGTGGGAATTGCTGTACATTTCTCATTTTAAACGTACATGCGAAACTACGATTTATATACTCAAAGTATATAGAAATTAACGACTTTTACGAAGAATCATCGTCATTTTTACACTTTTCAATCACTTTCCTCGTCGCCGATCTTTTTCTACACGCATCTTGAAATACGTTTTTACTGCATAACGTAATACTAGTTACAATAAAAATCGAGAGAAAAGCTAAGCAGTATTCCTTCGCAAAAACTTTCTTAGCCAGTCAGTAGTTAACGAAGCTTTTAAATGATGAAAATAGTAATAAAGCGAGTTTACACGAACAATTGTAGTGAATGTTTACTTGACGTAAAAACCTATCTTTATCTCTATCTCGTTAACAACCGTACCTAATGTATTAAAAAAAACTTGGAGCGCGTAGAATTTAATCAATCGTTAGTAAGATTTCGAACAGACGAGTGTCGCGCGATGACCGTAGATAGGAAAAAAAAGATAAATAACGCGTAGATAATTAATTAGAAAGAAAAGTGGATATCACTGCGCGGGAGATTGAAATACGGACAAAGCCGCGACGGCCTATGTAGCGTCATTTCGCGATTCTGAATACTGTGATATTTTTATCTCGGTCTCGCGCCCGCGACTCTACGTTAAACCCGTTCCTTCATTCTTCTCCCCCCTTTTTTTACTTCGCTTTCTTTTTTATTTCAAAGAAGAAAAAAAAATTATGATGTGCGACTTGTAAAGAAGCTGCAAATGCGAGTATGTCTTTTATCTTTGTCTGAGTGAGCGTGTGAATGAGACTGAGGAGAAAAGATGTGATAAGAGAATTTCAGAGTTTATATTCAGTTCTATATAGTTGGTCTCTGTTATCCTCAAAGGACATGTTATGAAGATTTTTTAAAAGTATACTTGTATATTGACGTAGACATTTTTCTAATTTCAATTATACTATTTTTTTCTATTTTTGAAAGAAATCGTTTTCTATATGAGATTGTTCATAAGAAATTCATATTTTATTTACCGAAGGTACCTAGGTATTAGTCCGTATGCTTGTTCTTCAAATGTACAAGAGGAATTGCAAACCGACTGTTTTTAATTCCTGTCGCGATATATTTGCATAACCGTAGCTATTAAAAGAATGTTAAGCATCACGAGAGAATCGAACAAAAATATGCGCACTGAGTGTTTTAACTTTTTTTCTATAATTTGTTTCCCGAGTGTATCTATTCTTTCGCCGATTGTTTTTATCAATTTTGATGATTTGTTCGTATAAATTACAGCGAGAGGAAGTCGGGCGCCGCGCCCAGACTGCATTTACTGCAAGGACTTTCCACGTGCGCGACGTGTAAGAAAAAAAAATATATAGGAATTAAAATGACGCGACATTTACGCGGTGACTCGGCCCGTCCTGGCTTATTCGTTTTGACATTAAACTCTATATTGTAGACGACGTAATTAATACTTATAGCGTAGCGAGTATTCGGCGCCTAGTATATATATGTATATACTTATATGAAGCATCCGCGGCGCACGTGTTTAAATGTTCTGGACATCTACTGTGTTCCGAAGATGCGTAAAAAGATTGTTTTTCATTTCAATTCATGAAGAATCTGAATAAAGACGAATGCATTATTTAACACGATTTTTGTACTATTTGTTCATTTGAATTTTTCTTATATATATATATATATAGTTACTTTATAGAAAAATATGCAATGTGCAAAACTGATGCGTCGCGGGCTCATATTTATACTCTAAATAGCTGTTAAAAGAGAGAGAGAGAGAGAGAGAGAGAGAGAGAGAGAGAGAGAGAGGACCGTCAATCTCCTTACGATGAATTTAGTTAAAATAACGAATTAACAAAAGTATAAGGAAAAAAAATAAATAAAGAAGACTATCCGCCGATGACGCTGGGAAAATTGCGAGCTACCCCAATAGCGAATGTACAGAGCGTCACTACTTACGCACTAGAAAAAAATAAGATAAAGGATTAAGGGATGTGTGTTCGGCAGCGCTGAAAATTCAGTGGCGATTACGCGCGAGTGGTTCGCCTCTCAGCGTGGTGATTATAATTGAAATAAATAAAATAAAAAGGATCAAATAAGAAGGGCAAAGGGCAAAGGGCGACGACGGGACTCGATAAGGTTCACACGAGCTGGGAGCGATCTTTGCCTGTTATCTGCATTATTTGCCATTTATGTATTTTGTAAATAGCCATTATTTACATTTCATACTTATTTATTATTAAAAAAAGAAATGAAATATTAAGTTGTAACACCGTCGGTGACGATGGCGGCGTTCGACTGCTACGACGTTGTTCATTAATTATCGCTTTCTTCGATGTCGGAGTATCTTATGTAAAATACATTGTTTATACCAATTTTCTCATCTATTGTTATTTTTTTTCTTTTTGTCCACTTCAAACGCCTCATCCTTTTAACGTGACTTTAACAGAGCGCGAATTTAAATGATTTTAATTTTTATCTTAAAATCTTATAATCATGAAATATTTTAAACGATTAACGATAAAATGTTAAACATTCAGATTAAGAATTCAATTTTAAACGTTCACTTATATAATAGACGAGATTTTTTTGACATTTTAATTTTTAAATCCACTACGATTTATCTGCGCATGCGCGAAATAATCACGTGATTTATGAAGAAAATTCCACGAGCTGTCGAGAAATACATCGAGTTTTATGACAACACTACTACATTATTCTTTGTGTGTATGTAATATATAGTGCGCATACATATTTGGTTTGTTTTCTGACTTTTGTTCGGGCCTGCAGAGTTTTATCGTGTTATGTCGCAGTAATCTATTCCTAAATATCTGTACTGGGCAAGTTCGATGACTGCCTAGCTTGAGTATCTTCGATGTATTTTGGATATTAAATTTTCGAATATTGTAGAGTATTCGTAAAAATTTGGGTGACATTACAATGTGAATAGAGAGTTTAAAAAAGAATCAGAGATAAGTTTCAAACGCAAGGAAACGTAACTGCTCGGAAATGGCTGATCATAACAAAAGTAAGAAGCAAAAGGTACCTTTACCTCCAGGTTGGATTGTACGTTTCTCAAAAAAGCATCCAGATAGACCATGCTATTTTAATCAACAAACTGGCCAAACCAGATGGTCTCTTCCTGTAGAAGAATCTGAAAAGGTACTATTAACTATTTCAATAGCTTTAATTATTCCAAAAGTTACGAAATGATGTTACTGCATCAGTTTAAATTTACACTTATTTTTAGGTTAAAAAGGTATCGAGTCCAAAGTGTAAGAAAAGGAAGCATTTAGAAACAGCGCATGAAAAGGAAGAGAGCGCAGAATCATCTGATGCAACAAATGCTGCTGCAAAAAAGTTGCTCAATGCAATTATTAGCAATCGACCAAAATTAAAGGCAAAGACAAAATTAAACGTTACTACAAGTACTGACCATGAGCTTAATGATGATTTGTCTGGTAAAGAGTCATCGGATACTCCTCAGATGCGATTGTACAGAGAAAAGTTGGCCCAAAGAAAAGCAGCGCAAGAGTCTAAAAAGAATGGATCAAAAACCCCTACTCAAAAGAAAAATCAAAATTCCTCTCCAGTCATGAAAGTTCTACAAGTTTCCACACCGTCTACATCTCAAGTCTATCTACCAAAAAGAACAAGACAAAGTTCTGTAATGTCTTGTAATGCATCTGTTTCTAGTAATTCTAGCACAATATCAACATCTAGTTTGGGTTCTAAACTAGCATATTTAGCTAAAAAGGCTGGAAATTCTAGTGCAAGCACAACACAATCAAATATTAATAAAATACCTAAAATTCCAAAAATTTTGCTAAAAAAAACAAATTTATCTAGTATTAAATCTGACAAATCAGATAGAGCATTGATAGACCTTAGTAATGGTAATGATAATGATCAAGATGAAGAACCGAGATTGTATATTGACAAAAACTACTTAACGAAAAATTATGCTAATGAGCGTCTAGACAATTTCAGAAGAAGTTTAGAGAAAATTCCTCATAAACGACATTGTGGAGAATCAAATTCTTGTAGCAATAATAATTCACCTAATTCTCCTGATGAAAGTAAGTTTAAATTTCCAGCTTCAATTTTGTGTGATAAAGCTCAAGCAAGACTGTACTTTTTAGAGGATCGAGTAGAATCTTGTTACTCTAATCTTAATAAAAGTAAACAAACAGTGTATGATGAAGATGAAAGCTTAATAGATAAAGTGCTCATAGAAAAAGCAGAGTCTGCTGATTCATTTTGTGAACAAATGGAATGGGAACCTATTGAAGATGAAAAAATTATGTCTGAGGTGTGTTTTTAAACTGTTATTATATTATAATTATATTATTATAAAATTATAATATGAATGATTAATTTCAATATTTTTAAGGTTTATTCAGTAAGACATCAATTAGGTAATGAAAATGACAAACCTGTGGATAGGATGTGGGGTCAACTGCCATGTGATGAACTACGAACGTTAAATGCAACTAGTGGAAAGAATGCCTTGTACATTGTTATAGACACAAATGTTTTTCTTTCAAACTTACCTTTTGTAGAAGAAGTTAGAGATTCTCATTCTGACATATTTGGCAGACCATTCATTGTTATTCCTTGGACTGTTCTACAGGTCAGTTTAATTTCATAATATTTAATATTTTGTAAAAAGAATACCTTTGCAAACACAATATTTTATACTTTATCTAGGAACTTGATTACATAAAAGATGATAAAAGTAAAGAGAGATCACAGCCATTGAGACATAAGGCAAGAAAAGCAGTAGACTTCTTGAATCGACATTTTGCAGCTAAACATCCACGATTTTTGGGACAAGCACCAGTGGATATGGAACAAAACAAACAAAAATTCATGATTGATTGTCCTGATGATGCAATTTTACAAACCTGTTTGCAGATCAAAGAATGGTTTAAAACTCCAGTAAGTGATATTTCCTTTTAAATTAACACGCGTTTATTTTTAACGAATCCCTAAATAATATTCTTGAATTGTTTGTTACAGGTTCTTCTGTCTTATGATAAAAATCTTTGCAATAAAGCAATGATACATGATATTCCAGTATTAGGTAAAAATGAACCTGTAGAAAAAATATATTATTTAAAAGCAGCGGATACAACAGACTTTTTAACAAATAGTCTACATGCACATATGGAAGAAAGTTTGGATGAACTTTCAACGTCACAACAAGAATTACTTGTAGCAGATGACATTATGGAAGAAGGAAAAGCTGTGCTTAAATCAGTTCTTTCGGCGGTAAATTATTATGTCTATTTCAATAATATGAAAATAATAATTATTAAATCTTTAACAAAATAAATTGCAGGTGGTAGTAAAAGAAATGAAAGTTTTATTTGGCGATAGATGGGAGATGCATGTGATAAAGCGACCACCGTGGTCAGTTGAGTCAGTTTTAAAATGTACTTTGAAACACTGGATGGCAGCAGTCAGTGAATCTTTCTTAAGAAGAACAGAACCAATGATGCGTGATCTTCAATCAATAATAAAGAATTCACCTGACTCTGGTAGAAAATTGCAAGATGTCAGGCACTTTTTAAATAAATGTAATGAAGTGTTTCAAACACTTAATAATAGAAAGTATCCTACTTTGAAATCACAAGCATTAGATACTATAGAGGTCTGTAAATCAATCAATAAAAAATAGATTTATCAATAATTAACAAATTTAAAAATATTTATCTCTTCATTGTTTTAGTCTTTGAAAGAACGCTGTGAAAATAATCTTAAAGAATTAAATAGTGCCAAATTTAAGGAAACAATTGGTTCAGAAGATGATACTTGTGAGTCGGAAAATAGAGCATCGCTTGCATTTAAAGTTTTTGAAGATGTATATGCTTTCGCCAGAGATCTTTGGTAAGATTGCAAAATTCATTAGATTAATGATGATAACATTAATTGTGTTTCACTAAAATTGATTTTTATATTTTTTAGTGGTATCACAGCTGAAACTATGAACCTGGAATGTGCTTTTACATACAATAAAACCCATCCCTTTATTAGTCCCGTATTAGCGCGTAAATTGTATCAGGAAGTAGGTATCAGCGTAAATAATTTGATACAAATTTTACGAATGTGAGTAAATCAAAATTAAAATTTACTGTTATTTACTTTAAAACTAATGTTATTCATTTTAACATTTTTTTAGAACGTTATCCAAGATCGAAGAAGGAATACAACCGTCCGATAGGGTCATATTTGCTCTACATCACATACTCATAAATTTTTGTTCGGATTTAAATACGGCTGAACTGCATGAAATATCGCCCCTCGATGTATTTTGTTGTGTAAAATTAAGAAAGGACATGTTGGAGAGAGGATACGGACAACTACAGGAATTAGCAGTACATTTTTGTCGACTGGCAAACTACCAATGTAAATAGTCCCGTGAGCAAATTTGTGACTTTCAACAGCAGTGAAAAATGTGGATAATCTTTAGCAATTCAAATGCTTAAAAAAAAAGTTTAGCGCACATTGGATCATATTATTGCGTTTGTTTTATTTATATAAACTTGCGATTTAACTTGCAAGCGTCGCTATAAAGTAAAAAAAGTGTACAGTCGTTCAGCACTGCCGCGAATTTAATTTGGATACAAAAGCTGGAAGCCCTCCTTGGGCGGTTGCAACCAGTTGTCCTTGGAGTAGTACACGTGTTGCGTTTCGATCACGTGGAAAGTGTAGGCGTGACGGGAAGTTTCGCTTCGATTCGGATTCGAGTAGTGAACGACCTGGCCATGGATGAGAATGCAGGTACCCCTGCGAACCTGCAATGGTCGAAAGGCGCTCTGCTGGTAATAAGCCAACGGCTTGTCGTAAATTAGCAGATCCTGCGCAAGTGGATCCTTGTTTCTCATGTAGCGGCGGTGCACGCCACTTTTGTGCGAACCTGGAGCTACCCACAGGCAGCCGTTATCGAGAGTAGCGTCGTCCAGTGCCACCCAGAAGCCTACCAACTTCACAGGGTCTGTGTATAAATAGCTCGCATCCTGATGTTTGATTACTGCGTAGAAAAAAAAAGTTTGTTATTGTTAAAGCCGGTAGTGTTGTAAGATAAGTTTATAAAATATGGCAAAAGTTTTTTCGTGGATTCAACGATTTTTTTATTCAAACATTAATAATTTAATGGTTAATCGAATATTCTATTTTAAAATATTCAGACAGTACTTTATATATTTGATTAATTGTAGTTTTTGTTTCTGTTTATTTATAACGAGTGTAAAAATAATAATTTAAAAGAAGAAAAGCTATTTGAATCCATGAAAAATTCAGTCCTATAAAGTAGTTTTATAGAGGAAAAAGTTTTTTTATAAAAAAAGAAAATATAATTTTTGTTAATTATCGAAAAATCATATTATTTATTTTTCAAAAAGTAGCTTCTAGACGAGTGTAAAGTACGAATACTCGTTACTTAATTCAGACCGACATGATATTTTCGGTACTTTGTGATAACACAAATGCGCAGAAGCGAACTTTTGTACTAATAATGAAAACTTAGCTATTTTCAAATAAATAAAAAGTAACGTTCATTAAATCAGTTGGAAAAGCCTGAAACTTCTTCGAGTGGAAATTGTAAGCGAACAAAAACTTTAAATTATAAAAAGCAAGTGTAGCATTCCAAAGAACTTCTTCGAGCGATTCGCGCAAAAAATTAATTAGCTCTGTAAAATAAGAAAGAGATACGAAATCACTCTTTAAATCCTAAGAAACGTAAAAAAAAGCAATTCTTCCGCGGTACAACGATCACTTCCAAATACTGTGATTTCCACTCGAAGAAATTTCCGAGGCAAGGCTTGCTTTCCTCACCTTCGGAGCCTATCCCCGGATTCTTGTAGATGTACATGGACTGACAGACTGCAGGCTCGGCGAGCTCGAGCTGTAGGGCGATCTCCTTGACTTTTTCGCTGAAGGTGTGCCTCTTGAAGGCGGGATGCAGCCAGTGCAAGGCGTGCCCGACCTGCAAGATAGAAGAAACAGAACAGGAGGGGAGAGGGGCGCAAACACGAGTGCACGTTAAATTAAACTGAATTATTCCGTTTAAGAGGGGACCGGCGAACTTTTTAGCCGGCATTAAAATTCAAAGACGCTGCGCTTACTTTGTTAAGGGATACTCTAGGATGAACTTTCAGCGTGCCGTCTTTCTCCAAGGCCTCCGATTCGAAAAAGTAGCTTATTTTGTGCGCGCTGTCCAGGAAGTATTGATCTTTGCTCTGCGAGGAAAAATAATTAACAGTGACAGTTTTATTAATTGAACAATTTTTTAATTATTATTAAAGCGAAGTAGTAGCATCAACTAATGTAATTATACAAAAAGCGCGATAGTATGAAGATAATTAAAATTATGTAGAATAATTATTTCATGCGTAAAGTTAAAATTTTATTTACTGATTTATAGCCACAAATTTATTTGCATATATTATTTGCTTGTTAAAAAACTTTAGTATAATTTTATTTAGTGCTGTTACTTGTACAGACATTAATTTTTCTTTTCCGTTAAACAAGTATATTAAAAGTTAATATTTTTCCTTAGACATTAATCTAGAAAAAATTAGAAAAGTTATCGTACAGCTTTTTGGTTAAAAAAGTAACAAACTAATTGACTAATTATAAAGCACTTAAATTAGTTTTCTACCTGTTGTTGGTCGACGGTGTTGAAGATTTTTCGGTCCTTCTCGGAGGGCAAATTCGTCGTGAACTCCTCGCCAGCGGACTTGAGTTCGTCCACTTCTTCCGGCTTGAAAAAGTCCTCCAGCACGACGAAGCCATCCTTCTCGAACTGCAAGGGGAAAAGCGTGAAGCTTAAAAATCGATGAATACCGAAGACACCGCGGGGTGGAAAAAAAGAAGGGCAGGAAGGAGAACGTAAAAAAAAGGAGGCGCGCCCGTCTAAAGGAGCCGCGGAAAGAAAATTTCAAGTCGAGCATTTGAAATGCAAACGAGCGCGAGCTTCCCGCGATCGCGGGAATAATAATCGAAATTAATGCAATTATTCAGCAATTTCCGGGACGGTTTTCGCGCCGAGGATGTAGCTTTGCCCTTCCCCACTCCTTGCACTCGAGGGAGATTCATCGAGACGAAATAAATTTTTAATGCTTCTTAATTTCGATGACTCGCGCGCCTATTTTTCCCTCGTTGCACTCGGTGAGCATTGATTATGCCGATTTTAAAATGTGCATTTGTTACGGCTCCTCCGCGGCAGCTCTCGGTTAAATATCGATTATCAGCGATTCGATTATTACTCGCTTTGTGGGAAACCGTTTGATCGACATTCACTTGCGTAAGTCCTTATTAATGGTAATGGATTGCGAAATTAAAAATACTCTTCGTTGTTACTGTTACTTGTTTATGCAAGTGGTTTTTAAAATGTCTTTATCTCCTTGATCATTGCGTTCATACAAGCGGCGGTATCCTAATTAAGAATAAACTCACTTAACAATTTTGTTATCACTAAAACAAAATATATTTTTTGTGCGTTTATACTTGAACTTTCTCAAGTTGAATAAAAGTTACTTTATAAATGAAAAGATTCAGACTTAATCGTTTTTAGTACAATCCTAATTGATAATTCGATAAGACGAGTTTAATTGCAGACCACGCTAGTTTTTTAACTTAATTTTTGTTCCTCATACCTTTAATACAATGAATCGTACCTTCCACGGAAAATGTTAAAATGAACAACGCAAAGTGCGCTTCTAAGTACTCGTTCCGATCGGGGATGGCGCGCGTTTTGCCGGTCTGCACTTGAGTTTTGCGCGTAATAGTTGAAAGTATGCGAAGGCGATATCGCGCGTCGCGATAAATCCTAGGCCTAGGCGAAATTAATGACTCGTAAATTGTCAGCCGGGTGCAGTTTTGCCTTGGAATTTCTGCCGAGCGGAGAATTTTCGGGTGCGTTACGGCTTCTTACTTAAGCCGCGGCGAAGTTTAAGAAGTTTAAGAAACGAAAAATGCCCTCGCGGGGAGACGTCGGCGCGATCGTTTCCGGGATCGGCGGAGATCGCGGATATACTTAAGCGAGGCGTTCGAGTGAGACGCGTGATAACAGACGATTATAATTTTGAATTTTTTTTACATATTTATACTTTTGTGAAGTGTGACGCTTGCTTCATCGTAAATTAGAATAGCCTATATAGAAGATAAAATGTAGAATAAAATATAATTATATTTTTATATTTCATTCTTTAATTAAGCTTGAAACTATATTCAAAGATTTAAACCCATAAATGATGCAAAATTGAAAAAAAATCGTATATTTTAGATTTTTGTCAGATTGAATTCATTAATAAATTAATCAACAATTAAGATAAATCTTTTTTTTGAATAGTTAACTGTGTGATATATTATTTTTTCATGTTGCTATATATACATATATGTATTTAAAAAAAACCATCTTTTTAAAATAAAACTTTAACCGTAGAGAAAAACTTATAATGCATCATTTTTTATATGAGTATAATTAAGACATATTAATGACGCAAGTAATCTTCTCACATCCTTCTATTATAATTATTATTCTAACGCCATTCGTTGCAGACGACATGAAATTATAATCAGTCGAACAATAACGACGAATCCTTGGCAATAAAATTTAATAGAATCCTATTAGCTTTCTCAAAATAAAAAGAGCAACGTAAAAAGCGACTAACACAATGGCAAATCCCTGCTGATCTGAGCGCAAACTGCGAAACGCGCGTTATCGCCGGTGAAATTTCGCGACCGTCGATCCGAACTCGGGACCCAGTGGGATAAAAGGGGAGGGGGGCGGAGGGATTCCCCCTATTGTCTCGCGGCGCAGGGAACAATTAAATTTATGCCCGTGGAAACGCGGTGGCAAGGAAGTGCCCCAGTTAATGACGCTTCGGGAGAGTTATGCACGCGGCGGCGGCTGCTGCGGCCCCCGCGGAAGACGTTAACGGGCTTCGACTACCGCGCAGACGCGCCTCTGTTTTTCCCTGTACCCCTGGCCCGCTTCGCCGCCCCCAGCAATTAGTCACATTTTATGACTAATCAAGGAGAGCCGAGCAACGTCTTTCGCGCATAATTAACCGCGAGTCGCTTTTCCAGCTTTGTTTCGACTATTTTCACAGCACAGTTCCTTTTTTTCTTCTTCCCTTCTTTTTTTCTTTTTTTCAATGTCGTTCGTTTGGATTATTTCTCGGGCATTCAAGGTTTTTATGACGCTTCCCTCTCCTTTTTTTTTTTAAATGTCAAATTAATGTTGCACGAAAGAAAGTGCTTTATTGAAAATTCACGCGCATCCCGTGATTACATTAATGCTCTCTAAATTTGAAAATGTGAAATTCACTTGGAAAATGTGAATAATGAAAAATTTTATGTAAAAAATTGTTCACATATTTCACACGCGAATAGCTTTTTGCGTATTACATGACACTATTCATATTTTCCAAGTGAACTTCATACTTTCAGATTTAGCATGCGAATGGGTTTTCACGTATTAAATGTCACTATTCACATTTTCCAAATCAATTTCACATTTTCAGATTTACATGGTGCATGAAAATATGATCTATAATGATTTTAGAATTTCTATAACGAGTACACCATTAATTTTATTTTACGTGTTTATTCTCGCTACATTTTTTGTGCATATATAGTAATTTTTCATTGTAGCTCTATAAGTTTCGCAAAGTCCGTGAAAGATGCATTTCCTCAAGTAGTATAAAAAAATAATAACTCCTTGTCAGTATAATTGAGTACGCCATTATCAAAATATTTGATCGTACTATAATTAATTCAGGCGATATCAGTCGGCGGCAGCGGAGCCGAAACTTTTCGCGTGCAGCGCAGTGACGTTTTTTTCCGCGTCAGCGAAATTTCCTCGTTCCGCGAGGTAAAACCTCCGTTTAACGAGTTTCGCGCGTTTCGGCATTTAAAATGAGGCGCGCGCGAGCCGCGGCCAGCCGAGCGGAAAGATCGGAATCGAGCCTTTCTCCGGGCGCGAAGCAAAAGTGGAGCCCGAGTCAAAGGTCGCTCTATTTCGAAGCGGAGCGCGGCGGCGCTTCCGGGTGCCGCGGGCCGATCAGCCGCTCACCGTGACAATTGCTTCTCTCCTCTTTTAGGCCACTTGTTTTTTTTCTTCTCCGAGCTCGTTTATCTCGAGCCTTTCCTCGGCCGTTTATTTTCGGCGGCGATCTTCTTGAGGCGAGGATGATTCATTGGGCGGCGCTTCGAGAGGCCCTTGTGGAATGATAAGGAGATATAAAATCGGAGGAAAGTGGGGAGAGAAAAGCTTTTGGATTGTCGAACTATTTATGATTTAGTTGTAGATGTTCATTTCGTTATTCTTGGAGGTTGATACTAGCGGATAATTTGTAATAGTTAATTACTCAATAAAATTCTTTAATGCAAATTTACACGAAAATAATTGAAATAGGTCAGTAAATGAAGAAAACTGCTGTCGCAATAAATGTTTCACTACATCTGTTGCTAAAACAGATAATAATTAGTTCGTTATTATAGCTTCCGTAATTGTTATTATCTCATTAGGGTATTCTATAATGTTCAATTTTTTTTCAGTCACTTGTAGAGACATATTCGAAAATAATTGTTCATTTCTTAACAGAAATTTACACGAGGAACTATTGTTATATTTTTTGCCTCGTCAGGGCGATATTTAGATGCAATGGTAAACTCGAAGCAAACATTGCATTCATTTAAAGCGCGGAATGTAGGCAATGAGTATTTTTTTAAAAAGTTCAAAGAAACTTTCAAGAAACTTATGAGAATGCGTAAGTTTACGAAAAGTCACGATAACGAAGCAAATAAATTTTCATTGAACTTTTACTTCAAAACGAGTTTCGTATAATCAAACATAAAAAACCGAAGGTAACCGAGGGCCGCTATGATTATTTTCGCGCACTCAATTAAAGCGCGACAAAAATGTTTATGCATATCGTGATTTTATTAATCAAATTATGTACGTTTTCGTCGCGAGCGAGAGAACAAAGATCGGAGATAAATTTATCACGTCGGTCACATAAACACACAAGGCACTACACTCGCGCTGAAAACAGTTCCTATAAGCCGAGATAAGCCGAAGTGATACGCTTTTACTTTTTAACACTTATGTAAGTTTAGAAACTCCTCACAGTTTACTTTCATTATCAGACAATGTTTAAGTGCGTTTCTCACTTTTAGCTTTCAATCTCAGCAGCGCGCTGCTGCGCTTCAATATTACACCGTCATCTTAATGCAATTACAGTCGACTACAATAGCAATGTAATTGTTATCGACTAACAGACGCATATGACCTCCTCCGCACCTTTTTTATTTTTAACGTGACACCTTTTAACGACGAGACATTCCCACTCTCCGAAGCTTCTAAGATCGAATCAACAACATTAAGATCTCTCGTGGCAAAACAAAATTCTATTATCTGCATTCGATAGTATACTGGAAAATAATCGACCCGTATTCTTTTATTTTTAATTTTACAATTGTATTAAAAATTGCAGTGTATTTAATAAGTCTAATTCTCAGACTCGATTTTACTCGAGCTAGTCTTCTTTAGAATTGATAATTGCTAATTTACTTCTAAAGTTCACAATTTTACACAACTTTATTAACAATTATCAATCAAAAAAATTAATAAAGGGAAAGTACATAACGATTATTTATCACTAGTCACTGGAATTTTTCATACCCAGTCCGAAATTTAATTCGAGTCCGAAAGGTATGTATACGCGGGCGCTGAACTCGCCGAAGGAATTAAAGGATAAAAAAGAAATGAGCGCAGTAGGAAGACACCGAGCGGCATTACCTGATTAAAAACGTCTTTCATGTTGGAGCGTGGAGCGGCGAGCGGAGAGACTGCGGAGCCGGTCGGATCGGGGTCGACGTCACGAAAAAGCCTAGGCGAGGCGTTCCCGAGCCAGATTGACGTCGTCGAGGGTGAGCCGCTCGTCCCCCGCGGGCAGTCGGTCACTCGGTCCGTAAGTCGAGTCGCGTTTGACGCGCGCCGATTGCCTCTAGTACGACGTCATATCGCTCCGTTCGAGCTGCTTCTTCGATGGTCCGCGCCGGAGAAGTGGGGACGTCTTTCGTAAATGATTTTGTAGCTGTTGATACGATAATTTCCGCTTAAGTGGTGCTTTAAAAGCGATTTTGGTTTATGATTACGAGTTTGCGTTTAGTGGAGGTTTTTGTTATCTTTAAGGTAATTTTGGGGGTTTATTGGTTGTGCAAGATGCTAATTTAGGTAATTTTAATTTAATTCGATGTTAGCAGAATTGTAGTACTGATAAAAGCACTTTACATTAGTTAAATGTGTATGTATGCAGCATAGCTCTGTGTATTATGTGCGTATACTGTTAAAAAAGCATTAAATTTCATGCAAATACTATGGAAGCAAATTTTATCGGCGTACATGAACTTTACTGAATTTACATTAAATTTAATTTAATTTATTTAAAATTAATGTAAAAATGTTAATTTAACGTAAATTCGGTAAAGTTCATGTACGTTGATAAAATTTGCTTCAAACATTTGTACTAAAACTCATGCAAAATTTTTTTACAGTGTAAATATATGAACGTTTGTGCGTATATATATGTTTACAATGACAGTAATTAAAAAAAAAATTACAAACATAACTTTGCATATAAATAACTAAAATTCAAGCCTTTATAGTCATTAAGTGAATAGGGATTCGAGTAATTTGCACTGTAAATAGTTCTATGGAAAGTTCATTTAGGCAGTAAGTCATTGCGGTAGTTGAGAAGACCTGATTTCTCATTTTGAATAACTCGTAATAAAACAATACTTGTGATATCATATAACATCGAGATTTTTTATTTTTAAATAAATGCAATAAAAAAATTCACGGAGCTTTATTTTTATTATTGTTACATGTAATTTTATCACGAATATCAATATATGTTTTTAGAATAAGATAAATTTTTATATTTTTGTATTTCCCGATGCATAGTTTGAATAGAAATTGTTTACAGATACGATCAAAATGTAGATAGACGCAGAAGAGATATTATTTGTACGCGTGGTGGTTGTATTTTAGGACGAACTACGTTTATTTTCACAAGTCTGTTACGTTACATAAATTTAGCGATCGAGAACTATTGGAGTTTGAATTTTTGTTTCAGAATCTTAAAGATTTTTATAAAGACCAAACAATCGAAAAACCTTGCGATTACTTAAGGGCGTGCAACACCTTTAAATTGTAAAATAAAAAAGCAACTTTACATATACTCAGATAAGTAACATTTCTTCCAATGACATATTTACTTTTAATTTAAAAAATACAGAACCTCTTTACATGCCTATGGTTCCTAGTTATTAATTAGAGTCTCATCGAACACATAATTCACTGTCCGTAATATTTGAAGTTCATCGATGGACCAAGCAAGCTTAATTTGGAGTATTTATATTGTTTAAAAGTATGTGGGTTTTGCTATGAACAGAAGGATTTAATTTTGAACATGTAGAAAAAAATGTTACGGATAGTGAATTATGCATTCGATGAGACTCCAATTAATAAGTAGGAACGATGGGCATATAGAGCGGTTCTATATTTTTTAAATTAAAGGTAAACATGTCTGTAATCAATGGAAAATACTACTTTCTTGAGTATATGTAGAATTATTGAAAAAGTTGCTTTTTATATTTTGCAATTTAAAGGTGTTGTACCCCCTTAAATTAAATTCTAATATAGTAGAAAATCTACTATACTATATATATTGAGAAAAATATTTTGGAAAAATTACTGTTACTCTAATAAAAATTACTAACCAGTCTGGCGGCGGAGCCACAGTCTGCATTTAGCGAAAAAATGACTATAATACGTATCTACGTTTCTAGTATATAATATTACTAGTTAATATTCTAGTAAAATTTATAATATACAAAATTGTAATTTTTTCGCTAAATGCAGTCAATGGCTCTGCTCCCGAAATGGATAGTAACTCGGTGTAGACACTCAAATCACTCGCCTAAAAAGCTCCGTTATTTTATTTTAAATTTGTTATTGTAATTTCGAAAGGGTCTAACCCTCGCGATTAAAAACTCGGCACCTTATCAAGCCCGACCTTCTCATACTTTGATAAATATTCTCCACAACGGCACTTATTTTCTCATCCTTCGAGAGCACCCCGCCCCAGAAAAGCGACCTAATCAAGGATCTGCTTCTCGTGCGAACGAGGCCCAATCGACTTTAATTCGCCGCCGCGTCATCGTCACCTAAGCCTGTGCACCCCCCGTCGTCTCCTTTCGCTTTCCGAGGCTCGTCGTCGGGAGCCTTCGCCATGAATTATGCATCTCGGGGCGGAAGCGGGACGCGTGGCGCATACGACCGATGGCGACGCGCAAAAAGTGCGTGCAGTCGGGTGGCCGAGTGACGTGGCGAAAATTTGGATCGGCGTACTTTGGACATAGGCCAGCTACGGGCCGGGCCCTTTTCGACCGGCGCATGTTACTCCGCTCCCGATTTAATTGACCGCTCGAACGCGTTGTCCATTTTGCGTGTCTCCGTTATTCCGCTTTATACGCTGAGAGACCAATTTAGTAGTTTCAAGTAAATATTTACTTTAGTAGTATTTATTTTTTCACAACTGCTGCATTTATTTAGAAAAAACAAAATAAATTAATTTAGTTTTAAAGAAATATTTAGTTGATTGAAAGAAATATTCAACTGCTACTATTGAAATCAATATTTACTAAAAATTAACCATTTTTTTCAGTGTATAAGAACTGTGTTTATGCGATCAATATTTTTAAAGAGGGTGTATGTGGACATCGATGTGGGATTTTATTTTTTGGTACTGTTTAGTATTGGAAGTACTTTTGGGTAATATATAATTCGTTGAATTTATTATCAAGATTCTCTAAAAGAAAATAGCGGGTTTTTTTTGTAAAAATTGTTGATATGTTGTAAAATTATAAAAAACTATAAATTTCAAGTTGAAATTCAAGCAGATAATTCAGCAGGATGCATATAAACTATTACTTAAATTCTATAATAATTATTGTAAATAAACAAGTATATATTGCTATTATTATAATACTGCTTGAGAATTGTACTTTAATAATAAAATTCAACTTGAACTAGGAGTAGAATATTCAGCAGGATATATAAATTTTGTTTATAATAATTATTTGATGTACTGTAAATAACTAAATGGAGTTCAACATAAATTAATCGATATTTAAGGAAATATTTTATTGTTACTAATAAAATATTGGTGAAGGATTGTATTTTAATAATAAAAATTTTATATTTATAATTAAACGTTTTTATTTGAAAGAAAATGCTTTTTTATTTACATATAATGACATGAGATTTGATTAATGGTGTAAGTACAAGAAAAAGTAAGCTAACAATGATCAATTATAAGTTTCACAAATAAATAATGAATAATGATTTTATGTAATTATTGTTGAAGAATATTCAATTCGATTAGGTGCAATGGTATAAGCAGTTAAAAAACAAATATAATTCATCTAAACAAATTTTTTTTAAGTGAGCAATTATACAAAAATAATTTTAAAAAATTATGAAAAAAATTATGAAAAAAATTATAAAAAAAATTATGAAACAAAAATTGAATCACTTAAAATGTGCGTTTATAAGTTATGCCTCAGATACTAAATCCATCGATTTGATTGGAGCTTTGTCAGCTGCTTCAACATCAGCTTGCGCGTCATCCTCCACTGCAGATTCTTCTTGATTTTTTATGTCAACTGTTGCTGGTAATGTGTCGAGCTTTGCAATATCAGAGTCTTGTCTTGGTTGGGCCACGATGTTTTCTGCTTCATTGTCGGCTATCGAATGGAGTCTGTTGTTACTTCTGGTTACTTCAATTTCTTGGAGGGTGGAGCTTGAAATCATTGGCAGCGAAAGTTCTGGCTTTTTCGTCGGGCGGTTGTTAGCATCCACGAGTAAGAATCCACCGGATTGTGGTACTGCACTAGCAGGCGTTTCAAAATCTTCTTCTCCTACGGCATCTTCTGAAGCTTGAGCTGATGCACTGATTGGTACTGAAGCACTGCTTGATGCTGAAGCACCGCTTGATGCTGAAGCAACGCTTGATACTGAAGCAACGCTTGATGCTGATTCACTGCTCGAAGCCGATTCACTGCTCGAAGCCAATTCACTGCTTGAAGCTGAATTATTGAAGATTCCACTTAAAATCAATGGCTTTTGTAAGAGTTTGATTAATTTATGCAAGCTTCTGGACTTAGTGTCTTCCTCCTGTGCCACGGCGGTTACTTCGCTGTTCTTAGCGTATATGACTGGGATAGATCCTGAGTCTTCAGATCCTAATTCGTTGGAAGGGTGTGCGTCTTCTGTTGTCAATTCTTTTTGATCTTGCGTCTGATCCAAATCGCTGGAGCAAGGTTGGTTCGCACAAGGCGATTCCGTGATTCCCAGTTTGTTCTCCAGCTCACCCAGAATTAGCGGCTTAACCAGGCCTACGGTGCCGATGATTTGCTGCGTTCCGTCCGAGATGCTCTTGATCACGTTCGCCTTGTGATCGGCGATATGCTGAATAACGCTGTGCTTGGTGGAGGCGATGCCGTTGATGATGCTCTGCTGCTTGTCAGCGATGCTTTGCACGATGTTCTGCTTTGTCGTTGAGATATTTTCATTGATCTCCGATGTTTTGTCGATGATATTTTTTACAATGGCGTTGTTTACAATACTCTGGATCACCTGATTCTTCTTGTCGATGATGCCGTTATACCCATTCACGATGGTTTGCTTTTTTTGCTCAATTCCGTGGATCACGGCATCCTTCGTATTAACGAGTCCGTTGATAACAGTGTCCTTAGCGGCGACGATACCATGAATAAGGTTATCCTTTTGGTGTTCAATTTCCTCGATGATGACTTCCTTCTTGTGCTGGATACCTTCTATGATGCTGTGCTTTTTATCCATGATGTTGTGCACTACCTCTTCGACTTTATGTTTTTTCTCCGCAGCGACGTTTACGATCGCCTCTACCACTTTATCCTTCTTCGCGCTTAACTTGTTCAAAATCTGCTTCTTGCCGTGACCGATCTCTTCTATGATACCTTTCTTCGAATCGACTATGCTCTGGGCAACTACCTGGGTTTCAGTCACGATGCCTTGGATCGCAGTTTTCTTCGTCTTTTCAATACCGCCGACGATGCTCTGCACCGCATTGGATGATTGCTTGATGAAACCGTCCACTGCCTTTTCCTGTTTGTCAAAAAGCTTGTCGATCCTGCCAATGATGTGCTGCGTGCCGGCGTTCATTATGTTCTTTGCCTCGCATTCTCCTTCAACACACGGCTCGTTGTTTCCTGCTGCACGTGGAACTGCCGAATCTTCTGCTTGGGATTCTTTGCCATCATTTGCAACGTCTACTGCTATTCGACGCTCTGCAGAGACTTTCTGGTCCTGGGCTTCTCCTCCTGCACTGGCATCAGAAGCTTTCTCCTGGGATTCTTCTCCGTCGGTAGTTGCAGCGTCATTTCCATCAGTAGCCAAGGTATCTTCTTTCGCAACGAGAGCCTCTGCCACTGGAGTTTCAGCGGCAGCCGACTGTGCATAGCCTGAATTGCCGTGTCGAGCCTGCTGGTCTGGGATGACCAGCGGGACTTTAGTAGGCAAATCCTGGGGTTCGGAAATGCCAACCCTCACCTGCTCTTGGTAATCGTTGCAGACGGGCACGCCGATGTCGGGGAAGCAATTTTGAGCCACGAGTGTCGCCGTCACGGGCGAGTTCAGCACCTTCGTGACGTAGATCGGAGGTGGCGAGGAGTCGCTGTTCCTGGCCTCGGCATCGACCCTTGGTGCGAAGAAACGTCTGTGACGGTCGAGCGACGGCGTCCCGGTGACCTTGTCGCGAATTTCTTGGCTCGGCTCCTGGAAGCTCGAGGGATCCAGATCTTCCAGCCTGATGCTCGTACGTACCGAGGCACCGTTGAGCGTTTTACTGACGCGCTTGACTTCGGAAGCCGGCTCGTTGCTCCTGCCGCTTGCCCGTTCGTATTCGGCCTGGTGCTTTTGAATGTCCAGGGCGCAGGGCGTTACGTTCATTGCTGGTGAGACGCAGACGGGTTGCCGCCAACGTACTATTTCTACCACCTCGGGGAGGACTTCCGGCTGCGTGGATGATACGTAGTCCGTCGGTGGCATGCTGAGGAAGTTCAGCTCGATCGACCGAGTGCCAATCACCAGACTGAGGAAAGTCAGGAGAAATACCATTTTGTTTGCTTGCAAGTGATGTTGTCGAATTGAACCGTCGAAGTGAACTGAGGAATTCCGAGGGCTGCGCGGTTTTTATAGGAGGGAAGAAGAACGCTTCGAGGGCTACCTGGGTACTTGGATGTCAGGAGTAGGGAACGGGGGTAATTAGCCCTGCCGAAGAGGCGTCGATCCGTTTCTAATGAATTGTTGGGATGGCCTATGGTCTTAATAGCACGGCTCTCGATTTTACTGTGCTTATTATGCGCTTCGGAAAATTTTGCTCAATGAATCTAGACATTTAAGCAGGGTCGATGCGGGCGGACGATGTTTACAGGAAATTGGTAAATTTTATTTTCCAAATAAACGTGCGAGTCGTTTTGCGGATAGATCAAATTGCTGCGGTATGCATGAGTTACGCAGTTTTTGCGATATAACTTTAGAAGGAAGCGATATTATCGTTGAATAAGAAAAAATGTGTTTTAAGAAAATGAGAAAAAAAAGTTTTTTCCGCATTTTTACAGAAATATTTTTATTGCACTTTCTGTAAGAAATGAATATTGAACGATGAAATTTTATAATTATATTTTGTTAAGCCGCTTTAGAAAATATTTTCTTATATAAAATTTAATGTATTAATATATCAAATGTTGCTATCGCTCTAGCAATTTATACAAGTAACGATAGTAATTTTTCGAATTACATCAGTCTGTAATTAGGACGTTAAAATTAAATATGGCAATTTTTTATTAGATCTGTTTTTTTTTTTGCAATCAATAGTAAGCAAATGGAAATTTCCTTCATTAGTATTTATTATACGTCTATATTACCACCATAACCATTCATGTAATTTTCATTTTTATTATTCTTTCTTATAATATTTGCCTTATTTTAATAATTTATTTTAGCCTATAGCACCTACATGTTATACAAAATTATTTTTATATGACCGCAGGCATGCATCTGATGGGTAAGAACGAAACGACCATCTCTCATTAGGAATGAGTAAGATTACACACATTTATCTTTTTATTAATTTAATTTCCTACAATCATATACTGCATCATTTCAGGAATAATCAAATAATAAGATGCTCGTGTACGAAGATTCGTGGAAGAAAAATCGCAGCTAATTGCGCTTGAAGTCCAAGTTTTCTCCTCTTCTAAATTGTAAGCGCGCCCGAGTAAGGTGCATGGGCGGAGCTCCTTTTTGCCCCGGATTTATGATTGCCCAGAAAAATCGCAGAAACGGTTCAAGCCTTATCGGCTTGATCGGCCGCGCTATTCTATGTACCTCAGAGCTGAGAAAGTGAGCGGGATGCAGGAATCACGTGAATCTTTCGGGGGGGATCAGAGGCGCCCACTCGAATTTACGTGGGTAGATACTGTTTTTCTCTTCATTTTGGTGGAAGAGAATGAGTCAGATTATATTGAAAAGTTCTTTTAGATTAACAAAAGGATTGGAGTTAATGCACGGTATTGGAAATTATCTTTTTTTTATTTTTGAACGATTCTATGAGTGGAAACATCTGCGATAAAATTATTTTAGTTATTCATTCTAAAATATGGTAAAGTCTGTGTAAATTGGATTTGTCGATTGCACTTTATTGAGGTTTATAATTGAAAGAGACTAAGGCGATATGACGCAGGAGTCAATGAACCTATTTTAAGGCGTCAAGAATATTAGTCTAGGGATTTATAATTAAATTTTTTAAATGCGCTTATTTTTAAGTAATTTCAGCATGAAGTACGGTAATAAGTATTAAAAAGTATTAGTAAACTGTTCAACAGCGATTGCATTTAATTCCAAAATTAATTTCTATTTTACTACCTTTACTACCTATTCATTCTTACAAATGTTCTCCCGTTTTGTTTTTGCCTGAACATCTATCTAAAAAGCCTGCTTTCTAAATTGATTGCAATAAAAAAATTTGAGTGCATTATACCGATATCCTCAGTGCTAAATCCTCAACCTACAATTCCATTAATCACAAGCTTCATTACCACACTGAGAGAAATGTTTTGGAAAGATTACTACAATTCTAATAAAAATTACTATCCTCTCTGGGAGCGGAGCTACATACTGTATTTACAGTGAAAAAATTACTATTCTAGCAAAATTTATAACACAGAATGGTAATTATTTCACTAAATCCAGTCTGTATAATACCTCCGCTCCCAGACTGGATAGTAATTTTTCCAAAACATTCCTCTCAGTGCACATAAACATCTCATCCCCGGAAGACACTGAAACAAAACGAAAAAAAAAACTAAAATGTCGCGAAAACCCCAAATCTCCCGTCGTCAAAAAGTAAGATCTCGACCTTCTTCGCGCGCCTTCGGAAAAGCACTTTCGTCGGCGGAGCGGGACAATGGCGCGACTGCGTCCGTGGGAATTGAGTTAGGGGGACGCGCGAGGATGCGCCCGCGGACGCGCGCTTTCGATATCGCGTTGCTGACGTAAGGAGAGAAGCGAAACCTTGAGGCGCGAGCCGCGATTTCTCTCGTGTTCCCTTACTTACTGCCGCCGCGAGTTTTCTTCGCCTTCCTCGGGCTCCTGTTCCGCTCGTCTCTCTCGCTCGCTCGCTCTGGATAAGGACGGTGCTTCTTTTTTTTTTCCTCTTTTTCGAGCGACGCCGCGCCTCGCTTTTCGAACGTCACGCACAGATTGCGTGCGCGTATTGTCCGGCGGACGTGACTTTGAGCGGCATTTTTGTTTGACG
Source organism: Sycophila sp. Sp_5 (assembly GCA_018906775.1). NCBI lineage: Eukaryota > Metazoa > Arthropoda > Insecta > Hymenoptera > Eurytomidae > Sycophila > Sycophila sp. Sp_5. The sequence continues at coordinate 162,715 of JACCID010000043.1, forward strand.
CGATTTTGCGAATAATTTATTTTTTTTTTTTATATATTTGAGGCGAGTTTTTGGCAGCGAGATTTAAGTGTTGTCTTTGGCGACTGAGCAGAGAGGAGGCGAGTGTGTGTGGAGCAGCGAGTTAAAATCACGCGCGGCGAAGGAGGATGTTACAGCCTCGGCAGGTGTACGCTGGATTCTTGCGAGATCCATAAAACCGTCGGCGTTCTGTGGTTCTTTATTTGCTTTTACACAGGTAATTTTATGCCTCGAGCTGCATCTTCATGATCCAAGATACTTTATTTTTAAAATAAATAAAGCTGTGTAATTCTATTTAATTTAGCGGTTATTTATTTTTAAATACTATGCTTGTTCATTTAAAATCGGACGTCGTGTTAGTCACTGTGTTACTCACTTACTAATATCTTAGTCACATATTATTCGCACAAGCTGTATAAGTCATATGTAATATAAGTCATCGTATGACGGGCGTGCACTTCTTATTTAATGCGGGCTTCAATTATTTCATTATGATGAACTGCAGGCTTAGTTATAACCTGATTTTATTTAGTAATATTGAAGGCACTATAATGAGTTTTTAATAATCAGAATGCGAAGCATCTTGAAAATTAATGAAAAGCAAGATCGTTAAAAGTCTTCTACTTGATAAAATAAGTGGAATACATTTGACGTTAAATAAGTGAATGGCTCTTTAAGTGAAATTTCATTTATTCTACTTTAGGTAGCGTGGTAGTGCGAATCTATAACCAAGTGTAATAGAGCGGATTTAAATGCCCCAATGAAATATTAATCTTAAATAATAAAATATGAAATGAAAATACAAATTCAGTCCCTTTTAGGAGATAAATAATTACGTATGAAATATTAGAATTCTGAGTTCTTGCAATTTCCATTTGACAATTTTAAACTTTTTAAATATCGCTCTCGTAAGATCGCTAAAAGAATTCCAATCAAATCAACAGAAGCAGCGCGTCAACGACAAAGAGCAATTAAGAATTACAATCGTAATTAGGTGTGACCAAAATCTAAAATTGAAATAGCACCCAAAACGTTCCAGAGACCACAACAATAGCTACTCCCAATCAAGCTCATCAGTAAAAAAAAAAAGATATACTCAATCAGGCACGCCGAGGCTTCGAAAAATCGCAGCGTATAAAAACCGATCAATTTAAAAAATAAATAAAAAAAAGGCCAGGGGCCGGCCTCGTTAACCCGAGGCCCGGCGAGCGATCCAACGGACTGTAGCTCTGGCGGGGCCTGGTGTTCCGTGGCCACCACAGCCGCGGTGGAGGGGGAGAAGAAAGGAGCCGGTCCCGGCGCTCGCGAGAGGCTGCGGAGCTCTAGTCGATGACACGGTCACGGGAGGAGAGCGCGAGCGCACCTGGAGGCCCCCGTGGTGCGCAGGCGCACTCGATCGGCGATCGATGCGCGAGTTCTCCGGCCTCGCGTCGCCCGTGAGTCTCCTCGCGGATGCCGAGCGCGCGAGATAACGGCCCAGCTATAACCGCGTCGTCTGTACGCAATTCCTATATGCAGTACTTCACGTGCGCGATGCTCCCCGGCTTTCGCAGTGGCGACCGGATTTTTTAAACTCGCTCGAGCGACTCCTTTGTATACGGTACAAGCTGTGCTCGCGCGATGTGCCGCCGCGGCGACTAGATCGCCCTGTGTTATAGAAAGCGAGGTAATATTTGTTCTGTGGGTGTGTGTGTATGTGCCCGCTCGACTGGCAGGTAGTATACCACTGCTGACGTACAGTGCGTAAGGTTTCGTCAGGGAGGTGTATAAATGTTTAAAAAAAAAATTAATAGATTTATGTTTGTATAATGTTACGCGATCGATCGAGCGAGTTAGTGCGGTGTTCGTTAGTATGTAGAGCCCGATGAATTAGCAATGAATTTTATTGTTGCGATTCAGGACTGTGAGAGATAATAAACACGTCGTTCGGGATGCCTCGTTCGATCGAGTTCAACGCAAGTGTACAGGATGCCTTTCTAAATATTTTGAAAGTAGAAATTCATCCTCCTTGGAGTGGTCGCGGAGTGAGCAGTCACTTTTATCCCAGTGAAAATCATCCTTTTTATGGACTCATTAGCGCTTTATTCATTCAGACGTGGAGGTGTATAATTTACCCCATGAAATTAAGCCGCGCTTATTATTATCGCTCCTATGGTCCCGCAGTGTAACACAACAGCTTTTCTTCGGTGCGGACTTACAGACTTACAGACATACAATTTGCAATTACCCTAATTGCTTAATTAAAAAGTTGTTTCGACTCTCACTTATTTTATGAATCCTCAACCTTTGCGACGTAACGAATCACATTGGAGACTCATTTTCTCGTTCGTAACCGAGTGGACTGCACGTTCAAGTGCACGTAACGTTTCTCCGGAATACTACGAGATCTTTTTTTTTTTGACCATTCACGCTGACTAACAGACCGATTCGTTATCGCGTAGAAAACACCGAGCACGCTCAAACGTCTTTACACTGTTACGGGAGTCGACAAAAAAAAATGAGGAAAAAACTTTTTTAGAAAAGCACTTTTTTATATGATTACTGGACGCGGAAACGCCGTTACAGCGCGCAGGTACATATATGAAGAAAAAAAAGTGTCCCGCACGCGCGATTTGAATGAGACTTTCACTGGCGGCGGCGATTCTTGGGCACTGGTCGAAATTCGTCGCTTTCACTCAAAAAGCGCGTCGGGGTTTTCTTCGCCGCGGCGCCGGTGCTGAGGATCGAGAGAACTCGGCCACGCCCCCGCGAATTCGAGCAGGTAGACGCGATTTTAAAATTCACCTGTGGTCCGGTGTGTGAGCGCTTTTTAGAGTTGGTCGCTGGGAACTGGCGTTGTAATTTTTTCTTCCAAATTTTTCGTGCAGCGTGAAGGACCTGTTGAAGGAAAATTTTATTAGCCAACATTTTACTTTTTTTCTTTTGTTCATTTTAACTATTTTTTTTATTGTTCCTACAAATAGTCTATTAAAAGGTTTATTGGCTAGGAGAGTTATAAATTTATTTAACTCTTGAGTGTAAGAAATATTGAAGTATAGTATCATTTATTACTAATTTTTGTATAAAGAAGGATAATAAAATTTGTGTATTAAACATTTAAATCAGATACTTATTTTATTAGGGCACTTAGTAGTTTTTTTATTGATGCATATTAATAGAGCAGATGAATAAAGAAAGTTTACCTTTTCTAGATTGACGAAGAAAGTGCAATTTTATATGAGTGAAATATCTGATTAAATTGATTATTTTACAATTTCACGGAAGCAATTATAACATACTAAACGTTTAAAACAGATTTAACGTATTATATTTTTGCATAAGTTTAGATAAAAAAACCAATCGGTGTGAAGTAAAAAAAAAAAACGATACTTTTTACGACAGCTGATACTTATGCTCGTAACACTATATTAGTCATCGAATGACAGGTATAGCCTGAAAATTGATTTACGCTTGAATTATTTTATTGGAAGATGCGTAGATACGATTACATCCTCCTTTTTTCCTATCAAATTTAAACGAACGAAGCTCATAAAAATCATCGACATGCATTTGTAACACAAATCTACTTGCATAAAAAATAATTGCTCATGTACAAATTAAAAAAAAAGTGATTGAATGCACTACATTTATACAAAATTAATGAAGCCTAATAATAAATAGGACTATGTCAGTGAAACAAAGTAAACGGGCGTGCCAAATTTTTTTTTTTTTTGTCACAATCCAAAATTGCCAGAGTGTGGAGGCTTTTTGCTCTGATCAAGCAGAAAAAAATCAGCAAAAAAAAAAACGAACGCTTCGGATTTGACGTGCTCCGTCGTTTTCCAGGACAGTAGCGCGTGGGGCCGGTGAGAGAGCCGGCGAGTTGCAATGCCCCACTGACTGGGAGTCGAGGCCTCCGAGAAGATGGGACAGGCCTGGTGTAGGGAGAAGTCCTCCAAGGCGCAGGACTCCAAGTCTCCTCTCGATCGCGTCTTCGTACGCTGTGCTCACACGGTAAGTGCTTTTTTTTATTATGTATCGTTTATTATTTACTGACAAAAAATCATATATCAAAATTATGGGTTTTTTGGTAGCTCTTTAGGTACTAAATGTAATACTTATTTCAAGAGATTTTAAAATCTATTAATGCAAATTAATGAAAAATAATCTTAATACATTTAAATATATTACTTAGGATCACTCATTGATCTCCAAAATGTTTTAATCTAGGTAAAGTACTTACAATATTAATATTTTAAAACGGTAGGAATGCATTTGTAAAGCTTACTGCATTTTTAACACGTTAGTGAAATTTAAGAACACATTAGAATTTTCAGAGCTACAGAAGAATTCTTTTTTGAGGATAATGAAATTTCGCTTTTAAAATGCTTTTTACGTACTTATAAAAAAATATTTTGCAATTTGTACGTTAATTTAAACTTTACAACGTTCACTTGGTCTGGTGTAAATTAAGTGTAGCCTTGAGTGGACAAATACAAAATAATTACTACACCGAATGAATGACTTTTTTACTTCAACTTTTATCCTACGTTACTGCAATTACTTTTTCACGTCATTGAAATTCTACATTTACATAAAGCTTGTACTTTACATGCATCGAAAAAGATACTCTACCGCAACATTAAAATGATAAAAAAAAAAGTATCGTTAATTCAAGTACCACTTTAAAATAAGAGAACACCGTAGAGCAGCAAAACTAACGAGTAAAACTAAGTAACTTAAACAAACAAAAAATCTCGGCTAATTAGCATACCGCATCCCATTCACATTTTGACACGTCGTGAGTGCGAAATGCTTTTTTCTCTTTCTGCAGAGAAACATAATTATAAACTTCGTTACGCCCACCTTGGAAAGTGCGTGCGCTTCCCGTTTAGTCGTAATATTTTTGTAGAGCACAAGCTTCAAAAATAAAAAGTGAAGTTTGGGGGGGGGGGGGGGTCAGAGGGACACGTGTAGTGCAGCGAGCATCGAATTTATACGCTCGCGCCTGCGAGCATGCAATCGACACGGAAGGTGACGCGCGAGCTCCGATTAACGATGCGATTCGTTGCAACGCAAGCGTAGTCTTCGTTTTTTCTTTCACTGTACACGCAGGGAATCCCGTCGAGCGTGCACGGCGAGCTTCTAACGGTTATTTGAATTTTTTTTTAAGCTGGAATTTCGAATGATTAATCGGAAAAATTTTGTTTCCCATCTTGGTTTCGTCCACTGGAAGCGCGAGGCTTCTGACGATTTTTTTTTTTCAGATGTGTAATTAACTTATCTCTCTCCTGTTTTTTTTTAATGCTCGAGTAATAAATGCTTATAGAGGATTTGATTAATGTATTTTTATTCACTGCGCTTTATTTTTGCTTTATAAATAAACGAAAATTAAAATATAAGACTTGTTAAAAAGAATGTGCAAATACCGAAGTTTAATGTACTACATTTTTTTTTCATACGCTTTTAGTTTTAGATACATTTTGGTCCTTTTTTTTGTAAAAATTTTCTGCAATTGAAGTTAAAAACTAAGAATGTATATTTTCATACAAAACGATTTGACTATGCTAACCGCTAATTATCAATTTATTTAAAAACAAAATATTTTATCTACGATAATTTGAAAATAAATTATAAGAGACTGCTTACAATGAATACAATATAAACTCTACAAGCAATTTCAAAATAAAAAAATCACGATAAGTAAATTATTTCTAAACACTTATTTTACTTATAAAACTCTATACATAACAACAGCAGCTAAAGTAGACAAAAAATTTGACGCGGGCTTGAACCAAAATGTAAACAGCGCAATAGCACGTTGCATTATATAGCAAAACGCAAAATGAATATACATCCGTACAAAAAAACGAGATAATCGTCGAGCGAATAAGAAAGCAAGACAAGACAATACAGTGCCACGAGAAATTTCGAGCGTCGAGCTCGCACGCGGCTGGCGCTCAAGGATGCATCGGGCCGATCCTCGTTGCGCAATCAGCGCGAGATCGGCAATCCGACGAAGGACGCGGCGCGCGCACACGAACGCACACAATGCAAATCGTCCGATCGGATTGTCATGCCCGTTCGACGTTTTAATACGCCGGGAAGCCGTAAATTATACCTCCAGTTGCGCTTTTTTTTTATTCTCCGTTTCTGTATACCTTTGGGCTTTAATGTAAATTTGACACGAGTAGCTCTCCTTTTTTTTGGTCGATTGCTCGCGTGGGATCCGCGGAAAAATGGCCGAAGCCGCGACGGCGGCGTTATCTTTTTGATGTCTCTATAGCGGGCGACTGTGGGAACAGGTTTTTTTTTCGGTCGCAATTGCAGCGATGGAAAATAAAATGTGGTTGCGGTCGGGGTAGATAAACGGGTTACCTTCGAAAACACACGAGTGCTGATGCTAAAACAATTACACTCGTGGTGCTAAGATTTTTCAGGGCCGGAGCTACGTCATTATCTGAGAAGAAAATAACGTTTCTTTAGTGCCGCTGTTAATTTGCAAACATTTCTTTTGTACGCGTATTACTCTATATAGGTACTCGTAATGCGATCAAATGAAAAATTGTTCGATTTTATACAGCAGTGATTGAGCCAATAATCGAGGTTTAGTGCAGCTTAATCTTTGTCAAGACTAAAATAATGTTTTATTCGAATAAAAGAAAGAATTCAGTTTAAATATAGGATATAATTACTATTATCTTATAAACCTACGTTGATATAAGAGTAAATAATATATAAATAATAAATAAAACAAATTAATTAACTCTTATACGAAAGTTTTAAATATATCATAATTTTTGTGATCCTTTCTTCAACAATGAAAACGTATTTTCTTTAAAATAAAAGTAGAGAAAAAACTACGCAAGTTACACGAGCTTAAGTAAGAACTAAAGAAATTTAATTCTCCATACATTTAAGCAGGAAAAGAATTTCTCTCTTAAATCTAGATTACATCCACGTATTTTACGTGAATATTTTAGTAAGTTTACTTTATGCACACAGGCACAACGTAAAAAAAAAAGAAGAAATTCCATGAATTTTAAGGACGATTCGAGAATTCCAAACTTAACATTTTGCCGTCATAAAAAATTTGTTCCACGCATACCTCGGGCTTGACTCGCGCGCGTCGTCCTCAAACATAGTCAGTCATTTTGAGAGATTACGCGGTCGTCGCCGGGTATTATCGCACGTGCGCCGGCAGTGCACTCGTTCGGCCGAGAGAATACATTTGATAACGAGGCGACAATAAAAAGCCGAGGACGACTCGGTCGTCCCGTTTGCGTAGGCGTCGCTCAAGAGGCCCGTCGTAAAGGGCGTCCGTAACGACCCAAACGTCACTTTAATTCCGATAGCACAATGGCGAGCGGCCCGTGGGGGTCGGTCGGACGTCGTAAACGAATTTTCCGGGGGGTGCCTATTAATTGGAGCTAATAGGGCACCGCCGGGCTAATCTGCGGCCCCTATACCTGATAGTTTTGGTGGATTCATTAAGGGGGTGGGGAATGGAAGCACATAATGGACATTGGGGGTGCATTATCGAGAGCTATAATATGCGATTTTTTTTTCAAATTGGAAACTGATGTGCTAAGGCGAACGAACTTCGGGCCTCGTAAGTGGAAAGTAATGGAGAAAGTTACGGGGATTGACGCTTTTCTAACTGCAGATTTATAGAAATTGATGCTGATGAAAAGAGGGTGGGCGTTCATTTTATTCTACCTAAGTAGATGCAGTACTTCCTTTATAAGGGTTTGAATGACAAATGAACATGTAAAACTAAGATTTCATTGCTTCAACATCACGTATTGTGCACTGAGAGAAATGTTTTGGAAAAATTGCTGCTATTTTAATAAAAATTATTATCCAGTCTGGGAGCGGAACCACAGAATTTTGTTAGTGAAAAAATTACCTCTAGTCATTAATTTAGTAGAATTGAAGGTAAAGTTTCAATGGTTTTAAATATTCAAATAATTTAATAATACAGTATAATAATTTAAGAATAAAAATGTCATTTAAAAAAAAAACGAATTCAAATTATATCACAGAATTTCGAACCACGCGCTCCAAATTACGAGCATGAAATAAAGAAATAAAGGAGATAATAAAATCTTGGACTTTGGAAAAAATAAAGGGGTCGCGCCAACTCGAGTAATTTAGAAGGTCCGTAATTGCGCGAAAGTTTTAAAAATTTTATCGCGCCAAAGGGGACCCGAAAGGCAAAACAAGCGGGATGGGAAAAAATAGATGGGGGAGTGGGTGGAAGGAAAGGTGCAGCGTAGAGATCGGCCAGTCTTATCTTAATCGGCGGCAAACAGCGGCAGGCTTTAATAAAAATACAATAATTGCAGGATACTCGGATGTTCGGGATTGCCAACTTTCAGCCCTTTTTGGCCGACGCGACCGTTTTATCTGCGTCCTGTCGGGTCTCTCGTTTTGTGTATTGTATTTTTTCTTTCGTCTAACATTTTTTGTTTTATTTCAAGGAAAGATGCTATAGAAAATTATTTAATTTTAATAAATAGGAATTTTGTTTATCATAGGAGTTTATATTCTTTTACAGATAAGTGATGAACAAATTATTTTGTGGTATCGTATATTATTGTGATTAAAAAAAATGAAAAATTTTTATACGCTACCCTAACGTACCCTTAGTAGGAAGATAACACCAATCGCTTTAAAACAAAAGTAGAAATATCTGCGATGCTTGCTTTATTAAACTGATAATAAAGTTTATTGATCCGTCTTTTTCTAAAATAAAAAGAATTGCCATTTACTCGTTGCAATTTTAACAAACGCGCCTGCGACAGTAAATTGCTCTATTCTTCTAAAGAGAAACTTTTTTACTAAATTAAATACTGGACAAAAATATTTAACACAAGCTCTTTTATACTAGTAATTATTAAAAAATGAACAGTTAAATAAATGACTAATTGCAATTAAAAATATTTTAAAATATTTTTTAAATTCCAATCAACTGCACACATCATATCAGTCATAATGAAAGGCTACCCTTATGCAAGAACGAAATGCATATGTCACAGTAACACTAAATCCCCGCGCTATATTCATTCATTTCTATGGCCGGGCAAATGCAAGCTCAAGCGTGTACACGTGAATGCATCGGAGGAAGCGAGTCTATTGGCAGGGGCTGCGATAAATCGTCGCTGGCCTTTCGTCGCCCTCTTGGATCACGTGCCTGACGAATAGCTCCGGCCGCGACTAGGGCCTCTTCTATCCCCGCAGTACCTACCCTGACGGATTTATCGTAAGCGGCTCGAGTGGCAGTCGCAGGCCGTGCGCATTGAGATTAGGAGCGAAGGATTTTTTTTTAAAGATTTATTCTTTGATTTAGTAAGACGCGTGACGGAGAATTAAAGGTGCCTTTTTCTTTATACGAAGTAATAATAACGAAGTGAACAATTAACTCGAGAGGTGTTGTAAATTTAAAGCTCTGGACTTTACTTATTCAAAATCAAAAGGATTGAAATGTTTGAATAGGAGAAAATTTTTTTGAAGATTAATTCTCAGGTTGAATGTGTAATGTGTAAACGGGGCTGTTTTTAAATCGTCGTCTAGATTTATATACTGGAGCATTTTATTGCGCAGTAAAATAATTTTTTTAAAGATTCGAAACTAAAATTATGCAATGTAGTAAAATCCTAGTAATTGAGAACAAATTTTTTAAACGAATTTTATACATTCGCAGTTTGAAAATTGAAAAGACCTGGTGATGGTTACATTATAATTAGTATAAATGGACTGGTCTGATTTTTTACACAAAAGACAAAGAATTCATCGTAACAATGACGTGGCATTTTGAAATCGGCTCCGTTATCGCGCGTTTCTAGGAATATAAATTTTTAATCGTTACAACGACAAATGGACTGGAAACTTTGTCCCTCCCCTTTCTTTCCAGCTGGAGTAACTCCCGCGTGTGTTAATTACCGAAGGATTTTCTAAGCGAGATCAAACATCGGCTCTGCTCCGGCCTTGTTTCCTTTTCATTAGACCGACGCTGCTAATGAACAGTCCTGACATATATAAATCGCGATGTTTTTGTAGACAAAACCTGTGCGCTCGGTACCGTCGGGAATCCGATTAAAATCTATAACCGTGCAAATACCGTTACGCGCGCGTTCGTTACGCTTCTTTTCGTCGCCAGCCTGGAAAAAAATTTTATTTCCGTTGACATTTTTTTTCCCTGAAAAAAATCGAGACGACGCTGTTTGCCATCGTTATGTCTAACTGGATTCCCTTGGCTAAACGCTTCGTGGCAAATGTTAGTCTAATTGGACTGAACGCGTAGGCGTGTTTGTATTTACTGGACTGTTACATAATTCACTTGGGGTAAGGTATAAAGTGTAAAGTGCGTAAGCCATTTTTTTTTTCATACGTATACAAAGTACCACGCAATTAGCACTAAGGTTCATTAAATATTGCTCCTCGTTCGAGCGTAATCTGTACATTGAGATAAATGTTTTGAAAAATATACTATCTAGACTGGGAGCGGAGCCACAGAGAGTATATAGTGAAAAAATTATCATTTTGTATTATAAAATTTACTTATAGAATTCCAGTGATGTGTACTAGAAATTCTAGTAAATATTGGTATAGAATTCTAGTAGAATTTATAAGATAGAATGGTAATTTTTTCACTAAATGCAGTCTGTGGTTCGACTCCCAGACTGGATAATAATTTTTATTAGAATAACAGTAATTTTTCCAAAACATTTCTTTCAGCATATAATTAAACTTTTATTTTAAAACGAAAAGCAGTATTTGGCGAGGTACAAATTACAGAAAAGCAATTTTTCGTTGATTCATTGGACGAAATGCTCATCTTTTTAAAATGACATGACTGTGCAGATGTAAGCTCTTTATCATCCGCTCAATTAACAGCTGTCCAGCCGCTCGAGTGCCGTTGGAAAAAATGAAGAAACAAAATGAAGAAAGAAAATTGAAGAGCAAAGGAATGACGCGGCGATGAAACGGGAGTCGGACGCTCGAAGTTTAGGTCCCCGTTCCGCGGGCGCCTCGTTAATTCAATCGACAAATAAGTTTTCGCATCCGCCGGACGGCTCTCTCGGAGTTTCGCCCGGGACCCATTTGCAATGTAAACCGCGCGGCCGAAGGTGACCGTTGGGACACATATGCAGAGACATGCCCGCCACCCCCATCATGCATGCACATTCATTGAAAACGCGTGCGGACAAAGTGGATTTCCGCGGGAGAACTTCACCGGATTCGCTTTCTGCGGCAGTGCGCAAGCTCTATTAGGGAGCTTGACCCGCTTCAATCGCAATAAACGGCGCCGAATTTTTTGTCAATTGTTTTTTGTTAATTTTAGTTTATTTACATTAGCTGTTACGCATAGGATTACTCTTATTTGCTATGGAATGTTTTTTAAAGTATGAATTTGACGAAAACATCAATCAATTGTTCGGGAAGAATGGAATGGAGTTGGCTATGCAGTTGCGTTTTTAAAAACAAAAGTTCAGTTGTCGTAGAGTTATCGTAATTATTTTTACGGGGAATTTCAACCGTGTGATTTTACAAAATTCTGCATTGTGATAGAAATGCGAAATAAATTCGTTAAATATTTAGTACTAAAAAAGCTTCCGTTAAAACTTCGGCAAATAGACAATTATTGTTGCAATTTTTTTTTCAAATATATTATTATTGACAGATATATGTGGATATTTTAATAATGGAAATAAAATATTTTACTACCGTTAGTAAAAGTGGGTCATGACCCATGTACGAGTTATTTTTTAAACACATTAACACAAGAATTTGGGTGCTCCAGGAAATTGCAAACAAAGAATTAGCTAAACAATAGTTCGTTACTTGGCCATTCTATTATTATCTGCTGCTTAGTTAAAAGAGTAATGGCTAAGAGTCATTTTCCTATCTTTAGTTCGCGTTCGAATGAATACCTTCACTGATAATCTCCCCCAAAGTGCCAAAAACATGACTGGCGCTAATTCGTTTTTATACCGAGCATTCGCTTCTCCATTTGAGATTCAGCGTGTTCGAGGTAAAAACACTCGACATTTAAAATAAACTTTTTTGAAAAAGTATTGCGTGACGTTTGTTTCGCAACGACAAAAAAAAGAAGTGTTTAAAAGTTCTACTTGTTGCTCGGCTCTAACGCAATGATTATATCGCTTTCAGACTAACAAACGAAGCTATAGTTAGTCATTAGTATAAGAATGAATTTTACCTTAAATGACATTGCGCATTCGACTGGATGTTTACGAGAATTTTAAAGCGAACATTTAATCGTATAGAAAGTTCAATCGAGGAAATAAGCGGTAAACCGAGCAAATCGAATTCTTTTGTAAAACGTTTATTCTAACACTTACAGCCGCTTAATTCAAGAAAATATTTTACACGCGAGCATGAAATATGCAGCGGGTCGTTAACGATTAATTTGCCATTATCCTGAGTTGAAAAGAAAATCCACATTGTAAATCAGAAAAAACCGCCGAGCCACTAAAGAGCGCAAAAATTTCTCGACGGCTGCGGCGAAAAAGGTCAGGTCGTGGCGAGGCCGTGAAAAAGATGAAATACGCGCGCGGCGAGTCCTCCTTTTTTTTACGGGGCAATTATTCGCCTTCGCCGCTGGAGTGACGTAAGGCTCGAGCTGAGCGGAGGAGAGCCCAGCTTAGGCTCGAGCCGAGACAAGACTCGCGCTCGGAATTGCCGAATATGGCGCGCGGTTTGATGGCCTCGGCGCCTGGATTAAACGCCAACTACTCTAAGCGATTTGATGGCTCCGGGAGATTCTATATAGAGGCTCTAGGCCAGATTGGGGCTTCGATCCTGCTCGGCGTGGCAATGGTCGCTTCGATTCGACGTGGTGATTGCGATGAGCTTTCCAGTTTAGCGGCTGTTTATATCGCGGAGGGGAGCTTTAAGATTGTTTGCAAAATTTAGGAGTCGCAGGATATTCGGATATTGTTCAAAGATTTTTCGTCGTCTTAGATCATTTTTAATGATCCAGTTACATAAGGACGTTGCGTATGACTATTTGAGCTAAAAAAATATTGTAACATTTTTTTTTACATTGAGGAAAAAAGAAAATTGACGGCTAAATATGACAAGTAATAATTATAAATATACTATAAATGGATTTCAGAGTGGTTTGTACATAAAAACTCAATCGACTGTAGGAATCGCAAAAAATGTAAAAGAGTTTTATGCTTTTGTACTTTATCTTGTAAGCAGCATATTTAAACAAAATCTCAGTTATTCGTAACAGTCTTGTTACGAAGAAAAATATTTCCGTGAGATTTCCTCGGAAAAAGCACATTTTGGGATGTATTCTCAAAAAGATCGCTTCACAAGCTTCTCCGCAAAAAGCGCAGCTTTCCAAACTTCCGCAACTTTTTTCACGACAAAACTCCCAAAAGTGTTTTCCTCGGTATTTCTTTACCCAGGGATGTCACGAAGTCCGTTTTTCTTTGGGCGAACCCATCAAATGCGCTTTTTTATTTCATTTCACCCGGAGAAACGCGTGACTATGTGTCGAAAAATTGATAAAGTTTTTTTTTGGTATCCAAAATGACTCCTCCATCGCTAAGAACATCGCACTGCAATACATTCCTCTTCGCGTGTATTCGATTTTACTTCAAAGCACATACAAAATTTCCACCCCCTCCAAAAATAAAGACAAAAAAAATCCTAAAAGCTGTCCGTAAAAAGCTCGCTCCCCGCTCGACCAAAAGAAAAAGCGTCAGCGAAAGGGAAAGCAGCGAGCAGCTCGTTGAGAAACCGGAGCATGAAGCAGCGCGAGTTCCTTTTTCCTCGGAATATAATACGAGACCGCAGCCCCCTGAGGGCGGAGGAAAAAGCGCGGCACTTTTGGAGAGACCCTCGAGCTCCGGGATAATACAGTTGCCGGCACTCGGGGCCCGCGCTCCATGCGATCGATGCGCGACGTAAACAGCGCGAGCCGTGGGATGCCCGCCGAGCTTTCGCCGCGTGAATCACACGCGCCGCGGGTGATATGCCCCGGTGCGCTCGTACTTACGCACGTATCTGCGCCGATGACGCTTTGTTTGCTCCGCGAGGCGCAAACCGCAAGGGAGTGCAACACCGTAATTTTTATTAATTTTACGTGTATTTTTATAACGATGTCAATAGATTTTCTTAGAAGGAAAAAGTAAATACGTGTATAGATAAATCTTTATATTTTTCTATTTCCTGTCACATAATTTGAATAGAAATTGTTTACAGATACGATAAAAATGTAGATACGCGCAGAAGAAATATTATTTGATATACGCGTGGTGGTTGTATTTTAGGACGAGCTACTACGAGGACGAGTTTATTTTCACAAGTAGTTACGTTACATAAATTTCAAATTTTTCTTTCAGAATCTCAGAGATTTTTATAATGATCAAACAATAGAAAAACTTTGCGTTTACTTAAGGGCGTACAACACCTTTAAATTGTAAAATAAACAACTTTTCGGTAATTCTACATATTTCAAATAAGTGACATTTCTAATCATTGGAAGAAATGTTAGTTATTTGAGTACTTATGTAGAGTTATTGAAAACTTGAATACTTATGTAGAGTTATTGAAAAAGTTTTGTTTTGCAATTTAAAGGTGCTGTACCCCCTTGGAATGCATGTTCTCGCGGCGGTGCAATGATACGAATATTTTGGGCTGATTGGCCGGTTTTTCTTCGCGAGGGAGGATGATGCTTGGAATTGATTGGGCGGAGCTTTTTTTATTGTTTCGCGAGCTTTTGCTTTTTATCGATATTGGATCAAGAGACAAAGGCGGATTTTGTTTTTTAATTGAGAGCCTGTCGTTTTTAGAAGAGTTGTTGAAAAAATTATTAATGTTTGTGTTGACAATACGTCTTTGTGCGTTGGATAATTTATAAGGAATTAATATATTGATCGTAATATGGTGTAGTGTGCGTAATGGCCTGTGATTAGGTAAATTACACGTTTATTAGGCGGATCTCGTTTACTGTGAGATAATTATAGATAATTTGTTACGTAATTGCTTTATAACATAATAGTATACAACTGCGTTAAAATTTTTGTTTGGTAAACGAACTGTAAAAACTCGATAGAAAATAATTGTAATACAATAGTTGTACCATAGTGCAATGTTACAATAGTAGGTTTTTAAAAAAACTTTACGTGAAAATCAACATTATTTTTTGACAGTTACAAATCAAATAAGAATATTGTGATCTAAACATCTGTATCCAGTGTTATAACGAACGTAAAGATTATAAATTTAATTGAATCCAATTTTTACACGAAAATTATCTTATAACAAGATTGTGAGTGGGATACATTGAATTAAAAATTTATCATTATACACATTAAATTTATTAATCCAAACATTGGATTTAAAACTATTTGTATTTTCATTGTTAGAAAAAAATCTCTTAATTATACTTAACAAAATACCTATACATTTTATAAAGCTTTAAGTAAAATATGTCAAGCAATAGTATAATACCGAAAAAACGTTTAAAAATAAAAATTTTCAATTACTCAAAAATTCCAGCTACGAGAAAATCATGAAAAGCCATTCAACCCGATTCATTATTTGCAGATCTATCCGGGGCTGAAGGAGGACGGCTCGGTGCTCGGCAGTGCAACGCAGAGGGTGACGAGGTGGGTATAGCATACTTTAAATTTATATATATGTATATATATAAGCGTACGTCCGAGCGAGATATTTCCCCGAGAGCCCGAGCTGCGCTTATATATGCAACCTCGCCGTATCTTCTTCCCAGCTTGCATGAATTTTTCCACGCATCGTGGCTTTTTCTCCTCGAATTTTTCTCTTCTTTAATAAAAATAAAAAAAAAAAGGAAAACTAGGAGATTCGCTGGTTCCTCGTGATTCGAATTTACCGCGGCTAAAGAGTGCCCGGCGAAAATTACAGTTTAGCCGGTTTATAAATTCGGCCGGATTCCGGCGAGCGGCCCTAAAAATCCTGAGAGTTACGGCGGCATAAATTTGCCAAAATTTTCCGCGCACTTTCAGCGTAAATTTTCGAATTTCCGCATCGCCCGGAAAAAGCAGGCGGAGAAGTCGCGGTCGTTGTTTTTTCCCTCCGTTGCGAGGTGGAAAAGCTGCGCTCGTAATGTCGGCTAATTAAGTGGAGGGGAAAAAATGGGGATTACGCAATATTGGACCGACCCCCGATGTTTTAATTAATAATAATGAAGCAATTTCGCCGGGGGTACGTAAAAGTATGTAGGTTAATGAGGGGAGTTGTGCGAGATTAGGATAAAAGAGAGAGATTCGGAAATACGACTGATTTCTTCCCCGTGCACTTTTTCTTCCTTTTTTGGATATTCGAACGGTAGGGTTGATGGAAGAAAGCAGGGGCCTGGTCAGCGTGAAAATACGAGCGCGTTTCCGATGAGGTTTCGAAGAAATCGAAAGAGCGCCACAATTTTCCCGACCCACATTTCGACCTCAGCCACTGGCTCACAGAGATGTCCAAGTCTGGGACAAATGAGGAAAATGTCGGGCTTACTTAATCGGTCGCGAGAATCACTCAAGCGTTGACCAACCGCCTGGAAAATCTGCTTTTTCTTCAGATCTCGCAGGATCTGGAGCACATGCCGCCGCGTTTCGGTCTTAATTAAACCGCGTTATTCGCTTCTCTTACAGTTTCATGTAGTGGATCGAATATTCCAATAATTAATTTGTTAATACTGTTACGAGATACTTTTAAAAAAAAAACATAAAAAAACAATGTCGTTTTTTAGGTATAATGCAGTTTTACACTATTAATTCAATGATGCAGGAGTTCTATTCGCGTTAAATAAATAACAAATTGTTTATTGATCAAATATTACTTTAAAATTTCTTTAAAAACTTCTTTTAAAGAATGTATGCATTTATTTTTAGATTGCTTCAAATTAAAAAATTGTAGTTAATTAATAAATTGTGTTTAATTAAAATTAATTATTTGAATAAAAAGGGTAGCATATAATAATATTTCTTCAACCAAAATGAACATTCTTTTTCAATTAGATCGTGTTGTAGACTTTGTTCAGTACCCTTTTAATAATTAGATATTCAACAAAAACGAGGCAAAAAATTCAATTTAAATTTTTTAAAGTTACTTTAATTAAGTGGACAAGACTATGTTCTGAATCTGAAACAAAGAAAAAATATATTTATATATTAAAATTATGAATTTCGTTTGATACTTACATATTGCAGTTAAATATTTTAACTATTATAATTGTCGAACATTTTGAAATAAATTAAACTTGGAAATTCTTGTTGAAACCTCACTTGTGCACATCTTCTCTATTAGAGTAAAAACTAATTTTCGAAAAGAATTTCAGCTGCGTCACACTCTATCTTAAATTACACTCAAAATATTGACTTACTTTTTTTCATTCTAAAGGTTTTTAGATTCCCTATAATGCGAGCGGAAGAGAATCTTAAAAACGTTCAAGCTAGATTCTGTTTTACTAACAGTAAACAAAAATGTCAAGTTGTAGTCAAAACTATAATTTTTTAAAACTATTGGATTCCCTATTGCATAGCACACACATCTGAACAAACATTTTCTACAAACACGTTTTTCGTGTTCAGAATTCCATTAAACATGTTTTCACTAAGTTTCAACAAAACTTAAAATTTTACTATCAGAATGCTTCCTCTACGAGCAAGCAAGAAGTGAATATGTTGGGTGTAATATATAGAGTGCGCCAAAAAAATCTTTTTGAAACTTAGTTTTTACTCTAATTTAAGAGAGGACGCGCGCGAGGAAAGTTCGAATAAGAATTTCCAAGTTTAAAGCATTTGAAAATGTTCAATTATTATAATAGTTAAAATATTTAACTCCAATATATAAGTATCAAGTGAAATTCATAATTTTAATATACAAATATATTTTTTATTTCTTTCAGATTCGGAATAGAGGTTGCCCCCTTAAGTGAAAAAGTTTCTATACTTCAAAATTTAAACTTTGATTTAAAATTAAATATTAACGGTTCATAATCCATTCCAATCTACGCCTACCACTGCAGTATCATCTCATGCTTTCTTCTCTCAATAAACCGATGACTAACAAGTGGATATTTCTGAAATTCCCCCGAAATTTCCAACGTCGACTAAAATCATCACCATTTATTTCGGCGAGTTCCCCATTGTTCTTAGAATCTATAAATACGAAAATGTACAACCGAATTAGCATAATCGACGCGGGCGTCCCGTCTGAGGGTCAGTAACGAGTTTTTGGTCTCTTTCCATCTCGATCTCGCTCTCTCATCGCTCGGTCGTCGCGTGGGCATGAAAGGACAAACAGCGAGTCCGTCACCTACGCGCCCAGCGCCGCTACCTTTTTAGGCGCGAGCGCAAGGATTTTTTGTTTCAAATGCGCGACTCGTCGACCAGCTGAAATTTCGTCGGGAATAAATCATCACTGCGGTGGCACTTTTTTTACGCCCGAAAGACTTTCGAAACATTTTTTTTCTTTTTAAACAGGATGCGGAAATCTAACGCGGTTTTTTAAGCCAGGCGTTGGATTGATTAATCGATGCTACCGGCGTTACTGCTTCTGGAGATTCGTCACTGTTGCGCGTTTATGAAATCAATTGATTTACGTTGAAGATCGAAATTTTAATTAATGCAAGCTTCTTATTTACGATTGACGTTAATTGGGTCGTCAATAATCAAGTAAGGAACTTATCAAGATTTGCAATATTTTTGTGAACAATAAAAGTTGGTTGTAACTGGTTCTTATTGTATTGGTTACTGAGCGGTTTGAAAAAATTAAATTTTTATTTTATACTTATTTTTAGGTGAATATTTTATCTCGTTGAATTTAATTTATCTCGTGACGTGCAACGATGTTAAGAAGTTTTAATCTGTTAAAAATAAATAAGGAAAATTTTTAGGTCATTCTCAAATTAGGCTCTACTTAGACAAACTTAAATTCTTTATGTCGAGTGCTGACTTATTCATGAATATGTCACTGCTTGGTTTTTTTTTCGGACCTCAATTTTTTACAATAAGTTCACATAGACTCACATTACACGAAGAACATAATAGAAGTCGATAAAATCGTTATTAACGTGTGCAATTAAAAAATCGTTGAATCATTGACAACAGAGCAGAATTTACAAAATAGCATTGAATTATTCGTTCTTCAAAATCACTCTCCACAAAAAGTATCGACTGACCTAAATAAATGAATTTACACTTAAGCAATTATACATTCATAAGCGACGCATTAGGAAGTTAATCGATGCGACATTAAATAGAGCATACAATCAGTATTATAACAATCGAGGTACATTCGCGGGACTCGTCACCTTCCTTCTCCCCAGCGAGTTTGCCTTATAGCTCGCGAATCAGCATCCGATGAATATTCATCTTCATTGGAGTCGGAGGTACGAGGATCGATCTGGATCCGATTGCGTGTCGCTCCGCGAAGACGACGGGCCTGTTTATTTTCGCATTAGTCGAGGCGCCGGTTCGCCCGGCGTTATTAGGTCCGGTAACGGCGTTTAACGACGCCGCTAATTACACGCGCCGGCCCCTCGGAGTCGCGCGAATGCACCGCTGATAAGACACTCTGAAGCGAAGTTCCGCACTGGTTTTGCTCTTTGCTCTTTCAATTTTAAGGGGTACTCCGGTTCGTTACCGATTCGGAGAGTTGCTGCTTTCTCTCGCTTGGTTCATTACTTTTGACGAATCTTCTTTTCGTAAAATTTCTGTTGGAGTTCCAGTTCTCTGGATGAATAAACAAATTGATTTTTTAAAATTCCGTTTTAAATCACTAAGTATTTCACGCCGTATTTATTGTCTAGATTTTTTTAAAGCACAACGCGTTACTTAAGAGTCTCTTGGAATTTCAGGCTGAATAGTTCTACATAAATGAAAATAATTGAAAACAGTTAATAATCAACATTGTTTTATAAATGATTTCTATTGGAAATAAGAACTGTATTTATTTAGTTTACGATTAAATCCGCTTAGCTATTTTAATTAACGCCTGAAAAAAGTAAAAAATGTACACGTTTGGTAAAATTAAAATTGCACCACTTTCCCGTAATGGACGAATTCCTCAAAAATTCGAATCGATAATTCACGTCGATCGGAGCCAATAACAATTTCCGAGCACCTCCCCGTAAAAATCCTTCCTCGTCCTTACAGATAAAAAAAAAGAATGGCCGCCGGGGTTTCCCGGAAGAGAGAGAGAGAGAAAAGGAATTGACCATAAGGGAGACTGGGAGGGTGACGAGGGATGATCGAGCGACCAGTCTGTATACCTACACCTCCTTCTTTTTGTTGTCCAGCTCGGAAATCGGGTACGCAGGCTCGCCGCCGCGGGCCGCGTTGCTGCGGGGACAGAGCATCGATTCCGTGGATAGGCCGTTCCATCCGAGCGAATGGGTGGACGTTAATCTCGAGGTGCCCTGCGAGCCTAGGGCCAGCGTCATCCTTGCCAGCGCTCGCCAGCAGCGCGCCGTCCAACCCGCTGTCCACTCGAACGGTACGTATTGCTTCCGATTTTTGTCAAAGCTGGGTAATTCACTTTTTATTATGGATTTTATTTAGATTTTCTGCAATTTGTTATTAATTTTTGTTATGATCCTTTTAAAAAAATGTGACAGGATGTTTAAAAGGTAACACCACTGTAATTTTTTTTAAAAAATCAAAAATTTTTTTTAGCTTAAAAGGTGCTTTGAACCATTTAGAATACGAGGCAAAAAGTTTTGTACCCGAGAAAAACATTTTTATTTGAATTACGAAATTTTGGCCGAGAAATTTGCACTGTTCCTAAACGACCGAACGCAGCTTTGAACGCGTTTTTCTCGAACACGATTTTTCAAATCACGCAACAGAACTCGAGCAAATTGCATTATTTTAGTAAAATTCAATTAACGCTAATTAATTATTAATTAATCTTTCTTGAGTTGTTCTATAACTTATGCATCTACTGATCGAATAGATAGTTCCGTGTTTATAGAAATAAATAACTTAGATTTCCGTAACGAATAAAAATATCTTGATAGAAACTTTACTAGCAATAAGCGTTCAATGGGAATAATTATAGATGAAAATTTAAAAATTTAATTGAGATGGTTTCCGTGTAAATCTGAAAATGTGAAATTCTCTTGGAAAATGTGAATAGTCGCATTTAATACGAGACGAGATTTTAATTCAGATTTAGATAGTTCAACATAAAAAAAAAAGAATTTCTAAGTGTAATAATCATTTTTTATTTATTCGCGCAGTAAGTAGATCCGTTTGTATGCGTTCAGGTTCAAGGATTCCGCATGATTTGACAGCGACGATTGGCGGGGCGCCGGTGCCTCCTCCTCGCAGACGCCGACGTCGCGAACGTCGACCGCTGCCGCCCAAACCGAGCAACGATGACGCGTCCCAGCCCGATCCATTGTACTCGAAATTGACCTCAGCGAGATCAGCCGCCGACGTGCCCGATGTCAGCCGCTCCACGGACAGTGTCGACGAGGTCGACGGTCCCGTCGACTCCGATGACGAATTCGTTGCGGTTAGTATTGCGCTTTAGTTGACGTTGCATTGCTCCTGATTGCTCATGGTGTCCAACAGTATATTGTTTCGTACAAAATTTTCTTGTTTGTCGATTTTTTTTTACGTGGATTACAACTGTAGCGATTTCCTGTACCCATTACATGGAGAAAGATAACGAATAAAATTTTGAGTCTCGTTTTAAATCATTTTAAAGTTTGACGTTTTAGAAATTTTACTAAAGTCTTTAGTCAATTCTACGCAATAAAATATACTGTGCTGTGTTTTTTTTTATTTATTTTTTACTTTTTATAATTTTTTTATTTTTTGAATAAAAATCCTTGGAATATTAGTTTAAATTAAGCGATTACGATTTTACGCAAAGGACATTAACCACTACTGGTTGAGCACGCAATTACTGCAGGCACTAAGATACTAACTGTTTTACAACTTTTCGTCCAATTCAAAATAATTGCGGTCGTATCTTTTTGCAGCAGAATTTTGATTTTAATAAAGTTACATTGATGAAGACTAAAAAGTTTGAGAATTGAGAGGATAATTTAAAATATCCCATAATTAAATATCTTGGAGATTTATTTAACGTTTCCTACAATGCGTCCGTTTAATAAGGTTGACTATACGTCAACAGCGAGAAATTAATTCTCGCTATTGCGATGAAATTACTTTTTAATTTGTTCAGTGTATCGAAGCAAATCGTTGAAACTGCTTAAGCTGTATATAATCAAAATTGAGAAAGTAGAAAACGACTTTCACTTATTTTATGCTTTTGAAAATTTTATATAAACTTTATTCAATTAAAAAGGAACAAGTTTATACATACTTTAAAATTCTTACATTACTCATATCAATGTTACGATTATAAATCTACTAAAAGAAACTTTAGAAGCTAATTTTTTAAAAATAAAACTAAATGTTTTTTTTACTCCATAAAATTTATCTCATAAAACATTGGCAACTTTAATTGACAAATCCATCGAAATTCAAAGCAGACCCTTGATCTTATTTTTTTTCATCGATCGCGTTACCGATTTCCCCGAGTGTAACCCACGCAAAACAGTCTCACCGGAGCAATGACAAAACAGCGTCGAAAAAAGTTAGAGAGCGTAACTGAGCGATTAGCGTGTGAACCCAGATCGCGTGTGCCCGGCAGATCGAGCGCAGCCTGCAAAAACAGTTGCTGGAGGAGGTGTCGACGGCGGCGGCGGAAAAAACCGGCGCGCCCCAAGACCCGCAGCACGAGCAGCCTGCCGGACGTCGCGGAGCTGCTGGGGGCCGGTCGAGGGCCTTCGACGCCTGCCGAGCGACCCCCGAGGCACGTCAAGACCGCCTCGCTGCCTCGGGATGCCTCCCTACAGGCGCCTCAGGTACGATGCTCGACCAACTTTCTGTGAGAGCTTCGCTTTTTTTCTTGGGAACTCGCAAGAGTGTTTGGTCTGCGTCCTTTTTTTATTCGAGATTCAATTGTTTATTGGTTTTCTTTACGCTTACTTTTTTTCTGAAAAAGTTAGAGTTAGAATTCAGGAAATTAGGAAAGATGGTGTAGAATGATTTCGATTTTTCGTAATTGGTATTCGTTAAAATTCTTTTTGGAGAGCTAATTATGAATTTGGGTTTGTTGTCATTAATAAGAAATTTAACGAAAACGTTTATGTTGAAAAATCTTAAAAGTCATCTCACGCGAAAAGGAAAAATACATAGTTTCGAAACGTAAAACGTAGCTTATAAAATATAAATTACAAAAAAAAATCATATAAAATTCCAATATTTTTCATATAATTCAATTACACAATTAAATTAAAAAAAACATGAATCACTTAAACGTTTTATAAGTAAATTTCTTTTCAAACTTGCAAATAAAATTCACGCCGAAGGTATGCTATAAACACAAATTGACGCAGCACCTAAAACTTGGTGAGAGCGCACTTCTCGAATAAAAATTTATGCGTGCTAAATCTTTTTATGAATCTCTCTTCCTTCGAAAAAAATGCAGACTCCCGAGAGAATATTCTTCCCGAGGCGGATCGAGGAGGACATCGGGGCCAAAGATTCCACGGGGGATAACTCGATTTTTAAGGGGGACGTCGGTTCGCCGGATTCCTCGCTGAGATTCGAGACCGACGCCAAAACTTCGACGCCCGTCAAAGCCACGGAGGCCGCCGGGCATGAGAGGGACACCTCCAGTCCGCGAGGAAGTGCGAGCTTCGACGATGTCTTCGAGAGCATCAAGGATGAGTGAGTTTTTGATTGTACATTTATCTGACAGATTCACGGCGATTTCGTTAAAAAAAAAACTTTCTATACGAAGAATAGTTTATGGATAGTAAAATAATTGTAAAATAGAAATTAAACGTATACCTTGCTCTTACTCGATAAAATGATACATTTATTAATGGAAAAGATTGGAAGATATTTAGAAACTTTTGGGGAGTACGATATCGTGATGATACACTTGCAGGATTAGTAAGAATTGAATAGAGGTTCTCTTATTAATTAAAAGATTAAAATTATTTTATTTTAAAAAGTGCAATATTGTAGATGTGAATATAACGCTGTTTGGATGTAGGTCAACTCCATTTGGGAATGATTCCTCTCTGAGATTGCCCCTACTAGAGGATGCCGTACACATTGGTGTATACGAAGTGGATCGTCCTGATAGCGCCGAAAGAGGGGATTCCCCGTTGAGGAGAAACGAAGACGCCGGCTACGAGTCCAAAAATAGCAGTGAACTCTTATCACAATCAGGAGATTCAAACATGCCTGCCAATCAGCATTCCCAGGAATTATCATCTGGCATTTTAAGAGGTTCGATTAAAATTTGTTCCATTCATATCTTCATACACACATTAAAAAAAAAAAACGATTCTACCTAAATACATAATTGCAATCTTATCGAAACTACCAATTTCATAAATGATGAAATTAAATTTAGCTAAGACTAAACCCTTAAGTTGAATTCTTAAGAAAATAAAAAAATAGAGTACACGCATAAAAGTATGATGAAAGAAGGCATTGAAATATTTTTCTCGAAGAAGCGGGATGCACGTGCATTCGTTGACTTGCTCTTGCATTTCCTAGATGCCGTGGTGGACTCGGGCGATTCGGGTCGACTGGAAAATTCAGCGAACGCAGGCAACGCGATGCTCCAGCGCACCATTTCCGAGGAGTCGCTTCCGCGCGAGATGCTGGTCGACGAGCTCGACGACGTCGACGAGGAGGAAACGGTCGAGGGGGTGGTGGAAGAGCCGTCCGACGAGGATGGAGACACACAGCAGCCCGAGGCGGAAAAGTCGGCCAAGGACGCGAGCAACCAGCTGACCAGGCAAATCAGCGCCAACGACAGCGAGTTGTTTCAAACGCCGCCGCCCACTCCAGAGTTTAGAGATCAACCGGCAAGTATACTATTCAATTGGTCGTTTTTTAGAATATAAATGCAAATGCAAAACTTAATCCAAATTAAATACACATGAAAAAAATAAAAATGCTGTGAATTGTAGGTAGTAAGTGTCAGTATGAAAAGGCCTCTTGAAATAAAATATTGATAAAAATATCGAGAGATTTTTAAAACCTGAAATTATTGTTAAAAAAAATGATTATTAAAAAAACATCGAGAGATTCTTAAAATCTGAAATTGATCTGTGAACATGTAAATAATTAAATTTCAGGTATTTCCGAGTGAAGTAAGCAAATCGAGTAGAAACGAGCCGGAAGCGCTGGAGGACGAGGCGCACCTGCAGTCGACGACCCCGAGCTTGACGGAATTCGAGAACGCGCTGCACATACTCGAACGGCAGCACGACTCGAGGATGAGGCAAGCCACGAAGGACGCTCCGGCCGAGTCTCGAATTGTGCCGGTGCAGCAGCCGAATTCATCGTCGACGAGCATCAAGAAGCAGCGGGCCGGGGAGCGACTCGTCGATTTTCCACAGATAGACAGGACGAATCCCTTCAACGACAGCAAAAACGACGACGGTTAGACATGATTTGACTCATCCGATTTTTGCCTTCGAATTGAACGATTATTGGCTTGTCACTATAGACTTGCGATCGGTTAAAATAATTAGCTACTTATGCCTTTACGCCATCAAAGAAAATTTTAACGGGTACACCACTGTAATATAAAAAAAAATTGTTTAGTTATGAAGTATAAGGATATGAAGTAAAAAGTTTCCCACCTGAAAAAAAATATTATTATTTAAATTTCAAAATATTAACTGAGAAGTTACTGTTCCTAAACGACTAAATGCAACATTGAACGCAGCAGAGCTCAAACAAATTACATTAATTTTCATTGAAAATTAAAATTTACTTTTAACATTACCATTTGTAGTACACACTATGTAGGGAATTTTTTTATAAGATAGTTTAAATATTATTTATAATCAAATATGTGTCATTTTTTGGCCGAAAATTACAAGTATTTTTCTTCAAGTACTCATCAATTACACAAAGATTAATATTTTTAAAATCCTGTGCGTATTATACTAACTATAGGTGTGTAGATTAAGTGGATTTTTTTCATTTATCCAGATTGTAAATTACATGTGCTACGTTGCGTGTCGCAAAGCGCCTATAGTTAAAGACATTTGGAGATAACAGTGTTTCTGCCACCATTTTTGAATATTTTTACACAAAAATTTTTATTTCTACATTATTTATAAATTATCTTATTACTTTCCTTTCTAAATAAAAAAAATGACAAAAAAAAACTGTTTTAAAGGTGGTTACAGTGGTGTTACCCCTTTATAATTTGTTGATTAATCAACGATAAATGAATTATTTTTAGAAAATTGATGTTCGCAAAATACCTTACGATTTTATTTTAAGTGTTTTGAAAATGTTATTACAGTTATAAAAATAAGATTATCATATAGTAATTTTTAAAGGTAATATGGCGTTTTATGCATGACATTCTACCTTAATTAACTTTTATCTGATATATGGTATAGATACGAATATTTATAATCAAAGTAATAACTGTAGAGTTCTACATATATTTTAAACACTATAAAGTTTAATTTTTTCACGACATAATTCGTTAGTCTGAACTAATTTAAAATATTTTAATTTAACCAAGTATCCTTAAAAAAATGTAAAAATATTTAAAACAAAAAATTTCCACTGCAGATATCCCCACATCGGGCGACGAATCGTCGGTGAAGATCATCAGCCAGCAGGTCTCGAGCGTGGCGGAGGATTCGACCATTGCAGAGCCGGTGATCGTGCCGACGCCACCGCGCCGTCGGCACCGCAGCCGCTCGAACCTCAACTCGTCGACGGAACAGCAACCTCCCGAGGACAGGCTGATCTGAGCCCCAAAATTATCGCGGAACTTCTTAACGAGTCCTGACGAAGGCGCAGCTTCGCTATGACGATATCACCGTGGCTTCCTGACTTACCACGAGCTGTGCTCATCGCTACAGTTTATCCTACTTTGACGAAGAATATTTCGAGTTCACTTTATTTTTTGAAGCGGCAACTACAGTTTTCTTTTCGAAAAATTCGTCAACTTTGAAACGATGTTTTATAAATTTTCGGGTACCATAAATTTGCAAGCAAATTTATCAGTGTGTACATTGAAATTTTCGTTCATTCGGTATAGAAGCAGTCTCGTCAGTTCCCATCGATCAAATAATTACGTAAGTATAAAATACGTAGATGAAATTATCAAATGAAATTCTAATGACGTTGCGTATTGTCTGCTTATGAGAAGTACTTTAATCAATTCATTAATTACTGAAGACTAATAAAATTCTTTAAAAATTTGCTGTAGATATTGAAAGCAGCGGTAAATCAAACTCGAATACTTAAGCAAATTTTAAAAGAACAGAACAAATATTAAACGAATGAGTTCGTTGCTGCACAAATAAAATAAATATGTAAATAAATAATATTTCTAATATAATTAAGTTTGATTTTGTGTGTGAATGTGATATGGACGGATGCCTTTTTAACGATTAAAAAACTAGCTTCTTAGTCCTTCAGTTGACTGTTATTTCACTTTAATTCTACGTTATTAAACTGTAGTATGAATTTTAACAAAATTACAATATTGATATACGCAAAAAGTCATCCGAATTTGTATGATATTTTGTATACAAAAAAAAATATCGACATACGTGTAAGAACGAACCACCTCGCACTTAATCGAATTGCTGATCGAAGAAAACGACAACATCCTAAAAAATTATAATCGCGAGACGTTGCCTTCTCGGAGAAGGTCGAGTATCGAGCTTAATTTAACATTGTTCCAATTAACGACAAAAAAAGTGTAGGTAAATTGCGATCACTAATGACAAAAAGCTATTGTTAACGGTTGATGTAAGCCGGCGTTCGCAAAAAACGAGTTTTGTAATGGAAAAAACGCACTTTCCAGGATGAGTTTTTTGCGTTAAAACTCTCTGTATAAACATCGCCTCGCTAACGGCCGTTTGGCTGAAAAAAAAAAACGAGGAACGCGTGGCTCGACCTCATTGACGTATATACTTTAAATGCAAACCGTGTAAATGTGTTATAACAATGCGTAGCGTAAAGTATGTATAGAAGGTGCTTCGAATGCCGCATTACATATACTTATGAATAAAGTGTATTTTACGATAAAAAGTGGATTTTATTTTACAAACACGAAGACTGATGTACATAGAATTCATGAATAAGAATTGGGGTTAGAGATTCATTTAAAGCTATTTTTTCTGTTATATTTCTTATTTTTCTTTTATGAAAAATGTACACATATATTGAAGCTATATTCTTTCATGGAAGATTTTTATTTTTTTTTAATAATAATAAGAATGATAATAGTTTGATAATAGAAATCGTTGATAAAACAAATTTTCGTTCGCTTTATTTATTCTAACCATAATAATGAAAAATATTGCAATTAATTATTATATTCATCGTTTACTCGTTATAATTTTATTATAACATCAAAGAAAAAAGTGTTAAAAAAAACGAAAGAAATACGAATGGACACTTTTAATACAAAGGATGCAGCGATTCCCCGATACTTTATTGAAATTTTCATAAACAGCGAAAGTGGTTGGAGGTTAGCGAGCGGGATGAAGATTTTCATTTTCACGGCGGCGTAATCAGGATTTTACGTTCTAATCCCCATCGTCCGTGAAAACTGCCAGGACGCCCGAGGAAGTCATATTTTATTTTCCGCGCTGGGCGGTTTCGGCTTTAACCATTACTTTTTTAATTATCCCACGCGCAGAACTCGCGGCGCTTAACCGACCGACCTTAATCGCTGCGAGGATCCACCCCCGGGCTCTGCTCCTGTAAACGCCCCGAGCGACTCTCTTATCCGAGTGCACCTTTTTTCCTTAACCTGTCGAGATATATGGGATCCCTCGATCTCGACCTTTTTGAATCTCATTGAAATTTAATGCTCAGAGCCTCGTGACGCGAGGGACTGCTTATATTCATCATTGAATTTTTTTCAACATTCAGACAGTACTATCGATAGCTATAAAAGATAATATGAATGTTTAGACCTAGCTAAATAAATAACGAAGAATATTAATATTAATTTGATAGGTGTATGAAAAAATAAGGAAAGTATTTTTAATAAATTTTTTATTATTGATACTTATATTCGGTGTGCGAGATACCACTATATTTGCTAGAAATCAGGACCGAGTTTCATATCTTTCTCTCAGACTAAAAGGTCAAGTTACACCTTCACGAAACAAAAGGGCCGAGTAGCCATGTTTCTGAAGCGGAGGTCGAGTTACCTATTTTTTCTTCGTTGATATACTACTTCCACCCCTAAGTACGCTGCAGGAAAAATTATTTTTAATAACTCCACGTTCCAGCGGGGCGTACCCCTGGCGTTTTTCAGGATCGTTACCCCCGGAGAAATCGTGAAAAAGGGTAGCCGCTCGTCCTACTTTGAAATTCACTCATTGAATGTGAGGAGCACGCGCGCATCCAGCCAATGAGGCCGCGAGTTAAAAATCAAAGTTGTGTAAGTGAAGAAATTAGTCGGACAAGTTTTTTTCCCTCCTCGCCCTGGAATTGCCCTCCCTCGCGATTTCCCACTCGAAAACTTTATCTCCCCCTCCCTTCCCTCGGCTGCGAACGGAACAAGCGGGACTTCGTTTTTTACGCGCTATCGCGGTGAAATAAAAAGGAGAGGAGAGGAGAGAGGACCGGTGGAGTTTTGCAAGAACTAGAAGAAAACTCCGGGCGGAAGAGAGAACCGGCGAGTGGCGATAGGAGCCTAACGCCGGCAAAAGTTCCCTGCTCGCGCACTCTTTTCGCGGAATTTCAAGCGGACTCAGGGGGGCGCGACTGTCGCGGGGATTCACTTCTGCGTAAATGTCGCCTTTTTTCACGCCCAGTCGCGCGCGAGGGCTGCGAATTTTTTGAATCAGAAACTTAGAGGCGAACGATAGAAGCTCTTCGATCAAGTATTGGCGAGTTCAGGCAACTGTAGAGTGTCAATTTGGAGGTTTGAAAAAATGTATTTTAGAACTGTTAGATGCCGTAGGTGTACGATGAATGTACCAGGGTGAAAATATTAGGAACTATTTATAGGGGGTGATCGTTTAATTAAAAATACTACTGGTATTCTGTGGAAGTTTCTTTTATATATTGGCTAAAGTTTCGCGAGGTCTTACCACAGATTTTACTGGGAATTCTTTTTTTCCTGGCGAACTATACTTATCTCAAACTCCTGTAACGTAATTTTAAAACTTTTGCGGCAAATATAAAGTTTTTAAATTTTGTTTTCTCATTATTTTACTGATTTTTCGAGACGCTTACAATCAATCGGTCACTGAGCCTGGTATTCTTCAATTTTTTTTAATCGGACATTGCATTATAAATGAGGATAATTCACTTTTCTTCTAGTTAGAATAATTACATTTTTAGGAATAAATTTAAAGAACACTTTGTTAATGTTACCCGAATATTTCAAATCGATTCAATAATAATTTAAAAAAAACTACTGTTTTTTTCCATATAAAAAATGATACGCGAAACAAGACGTTACATGTATTATTCAATAAGGAGTCTCGTGCATCGTGGGTAACAGTAACGCGCTTGAAAATATGCAACGCGATACGTTTGAGATGGGCAGAAAAAGAATGGGAGAATCGATTAGATCGTCAAGACGGTATTCCATTATTCTAGAAGTGTTTGTTCGACATAGGTATCAGATGAAATTAGCAGGGTTGGATTATAGCTTTCCACTGGCAGTGACATTTCCATTAGGGTCTCGAACCCAAGGAGAATTTACTTTTCCGTTTCGTGCAAACGGGTATGGAAAGCTCGGCCGTTTTCTGAAGGCACCTTGGTGCCAGTCCGTAGATTACTTTGTATTTCATTATTCTGGCTGCACGGCCGGCTCAGGTGTGGGAAACAGGAGCTAAAAATCAATTTTACATCGACTTTCAGGAAGTTAATTAGCCTTGTTTTGCATATCAAGCGGTAATTACCGTTAAAAAAGTATAAATATTATGAAATAATTATTTCATAATATTTATACTTTTTTTTCTTTATCTTTAAATATTTTTTGAATACGTTATTGTTGCATAAAATTACAGGCACTTTATTGTAGAATTTTCAAATAAAATTGAACTGAAATTTAAGATCATTCAAAGTGTATTATTACTAACACCTTTCGGGTGTATCGCGAACAGTATATACGAAGTATTAGATACTATGATCAGCTTTATGAACCGCAAACTTTTAGTACTAGAATTTCAGGCAGCGAATAGTTAGTTGATCATTTGGTAGTCCTGTGTAAACGAGAAATGCCGAATTGGAAGATATACTTTACGTTTATTGACACTTCACTTTACCACTAAATTGATTTAATAGAAGAGAATTCGATCCAACGAAACTTTCAATACTACTCGTCAAAGATGAAACAGTGAGCAAATTTTCGTGTTTTAAAATTCTGCAATTCTAATTCTCAGTATTACAAAAAATTTAATGATCAATTTCCAGTTCAAATTTCTCCTGAATAATTACTAGGTTGAAAATGCTTTGTCGTAAATATCACAGTGAAGTTCACTAAAAAAGCACAGACCATTTCGCAGGCTCTCAAAATCTTTACGAGAAAATCTTTATAATTTTTACGGACTCGTTCTCCGAATTTTCACAAAGCGTTTTTTGAAAAATGTCTAGACTTTGTTGAACATTCGAGTATTCGGATAAAAATCACAGTGATTTTATCGTAAAAATTTCCGGAGCTTGCAAGTTATCCTGCGATAACATTTTTCATGGCAAGCTTCGCTGTAATTTTTATAGAAAAAAAATCTGTAACGTCAACATCAATAAAAAGCCCAGGAGTTTAAAACATTACAGCACCAAGTGGTTACGCGAGGTATACATTTACCCTTTTAGTTCTAAATTTGTTTCTTGCATGAAAAAATTCTGTAAAATATTCTATAGGATCTAAGATAATCTTTTTGTCTGTTAAGATATCTTTTTAAGATATTTTTTAAGATAACTTTTGTCAATTTTTGTAACTCCTTTTTTTTTTAATGTTACTTCTTTCAACTTGTATTGAGGCTAGAATAATTTAAAGTCCCACTACGAGATAAAACATTATTTTTACCTATCAGGTAGTTGTTTTGCAAAATTTTAACAAATAGTTTAGTACATTCCAACACTGCGAGAAATGTTTTGGAAAAATTACTAACCAGTCTGGGAGCGGAACCACAGACTGCATTTAGCGAAAAATTTACCATTCTGTATTATAAATTTTACCAGAATTGTAAATAAATAAATACAAATTGCCCTTTAAAGTCAATGGGAACGAATGATAACATGTTATAAATTTTACTAGAATTTTAATTAAAAAAATTATCATTCTGTATTATAAATTTTATTCGAATTCTATTAATATTTACTAGAATTCTAGTAAAATTTATAATATAGAATAGTAATTTTTTCACTAAATGCAGTCTACGGTTACGTTCCCAGGCTGGATAGTAATTTTTATTAGAATAACAGTAATTTTTCTATAACATTTCTCTTAGTGAATGTACATTGGCTCCGTAAGGTTTAACTTAAAGGGCACTTAACATATTCGTCCAATAACTCGTAAGCGGATACGCAGTGAGCAAAGAAGGGGCCTCATAATGGCCGGTGGTCAATTGCTAAGATAAGGCCGGGGATGGGCACTTTGTCGCGTGCCTGCATCCTCGAGGCACGCGGCTAATCCCCGCCGCGAGCGCTAAGTCCGTCTTAAGTCGGCACAGCCTCCGAGATATACCCCGCGGCTGGCGTATACACGTCCGAGAGATGAGGAGCTTACCGCCGGGCCGGCAGGTTATCGCCGGCTCAGGCCGACTGTAAGGTGGTCGCGCGTTGTACTTGCGTTTTCGCGGGCTTGGGGACGCCAAGCTATCGGATTGGACGCGAGCTTCAAGCCGCTGCCGTTATGCTGCTCTTCCGTTTTTTGTACCGCGATTACGTCGA
Source organism: Sycophila sp. Sp_5 (assembly GCA_018906775.1). Taxonomy (NCBI): domain Eukaryota; kingdom Metazoa; phylum Arthropoda; class Insecta; order Hymenoptera; family Eurytomidae; genus Sycophila; species Sycophila sp. Sp_5. The sequence continues at coordinate 195,675 of JACCID010000043.1, forward strand.
CTGGATGTGCTTGCGAAAAGCTGCGACTACGCGGCTTTACTGATTTTCAGACGCAGTACGTTAATCTTTTATTGTGAAAAATGGAGTGAAATTAAATGCCATTGTTCTCGACCAATGTTAATGTGAGGCAACGTAAGCGACAAAAAAAAAAATAATTAAGAAACTATTTGCTACGCGACGGTAACAATTTTCCTTTTTTCTACTACAAAACAAAAAAGTTTTGAGCGAAACCGATTATCGAGTTCACTTCTGTTCGGATTCAGCTTTGATCAATTTGTGTAACCTTGTTGTTAAATAAAAATATAAAAAATATATTATTCTTGCGTACATTGTTCCACAACGATAATAGATGATGTGATGAGTAAACTGATAATGCAAAAAAAACTCGCGAAAAATAAAATAATTAAAATAAAATAAAAATAAAAATAAACTCGTTCGCAAAACCTTGGAAGAGCTCCGTCGACAAAGCGATCCCCAAAGATGCTCCCACGATAAGCGAACTCGCTATTCAATGAGTCTCCGCACGGGCGAAGTCTGGCCGGCGCGAGAACGAGCGTCGCAAAACTTTCGCCCGCGGGGGCAAAAAGCCCACAGGGGCGTTCTCCCTCCCATACGTCTCATTCTAGATCCCGAAGAATAAATTTCAATGCGCATTTTGACTGCGCGCGCAAGAAGCGGCGGATGCCGCCCCGAAAGCTGCGCCGCGATAAGACATCGAATTTATGGGCCAAAGGCTGCCCGAGTGTGTTTAGATAGTCGACTTTCGACTGCCGAGCCTGCCGCGGCACTTTTTCCATCTTAATCCGACGCGCGAGATTAGCCGCGCGCCCTCCTCCCTGCGTGCGCCTTAATCGCAGCGCATTAGCGTTTAATTTATCGGCGCGGATTAAATCGATATGTTTAATTAGGACTCCGCTGGAAGAGCCCCCGGGATTCATTGGGTGCGCGACTTTGTTTACCGGCGCGATGCTTCGCTTTAGCCGAGATGCAATCAAAGTTTTTTAAGCCCTGCGCCGTCGACGGGTGTAGGGGCGCCTTGCTACTTGTAGATTCTTAAGGGACTTGCTGGGAAACTCCCGGGGAGCGGAGACTAGTTTTGCGATTAATTATGTGTTGTAAATTTCTTTTTCTTTCGTTTTGATACAGAGAGCAATTACGATGTTTGTTTTATATACATCCGCGCCGGAGTACTTGCTTCACTTACTTTATTATGCTTTTAATATTTTCCGAATATACTCGCGCATAAAAGACTTGTTCGTAATTTATTAAAAATTAATTTATAATAAATTTGAATGCTGGGAAATTCAAGCCGAGCAAAACTAATGCAATTTTAATAAATTTTGCAGCGTATTTAAAACGATTTATTAATGAACTTTTGAAATTATTGCTGAGGGAGGTTAATTAATATTCTAGAGCCGAGGGCTTCATTAAATGAAGAATTCGAATTTATTCGAAATGCCCGCAAAGGCCAGCTAACTGTATGTTATTTTTTATTAGTTATTTCAGAAAATTCGAGAAATTACAATGCACCTGATACGGGAATACCTATACGTATTCCAATTAAATTAAAAAAAAAAGAAGAAAATTCATTAAAAAAAAGTCTCCCTTTTGAAAATGCACTGCATAGCTACTTGAAGTCAGCAAATCAACGCCTCCCGAGGCTAAACATACTAAAAATAAAAATTTACTTAATAGCAAAATTGTATACCGCGAGGTGGGCGAATGCACGCGCAATGATTTTTTTCCGTGGGAAACGGCGAAGTAATTGAGAGAGAGAGAGAGTAATCGGGAAAAGGCAGGAGGAGTAGTAGTCCGTAGTTATTCAAAGTGAATATTCAAGTTGAAGGAAATAATGGAGGCGCAGTCGGGCGCTTGTTTCGCTACAACGCGGCCCACTTCCCCATTCCAGACTCATTCAATTAGATTCCAGCATGCCCCCTGTGCCCCCCGTCCGCGGTGGAAAATCTAATTCGAGATGAGCGCACTGCACGGCGTTTCGGGCTCTTCCGTTTCCGTTCCGCGCCTCTTAATGCACGTGCGTCGCGCCGCTTGTGTTTCTCGGCACGCAGGGAAAAGTTGCGCCCGGCCCTCCGTCGACGGTAAATACTTTTGCGCGATCTGACCGTAAAAGTCTGGCGAATAAACTGCGCTGGCATAGTCGTGCTTTCTTATTTCGGCGAAACAATAAATTGTTGCGGCTTAAAGGGACGAGGGATTACTGCCAATTTGCGATGCGCGGTTGTGTATCAGGCGTGAGAGGTGTACTTAAAGAAAAAACAATGTACCTTCTAAAATTGAATCAGTGAAACTTTACTAAAATTAATAAGAGATACTTCATTAAAATATAAATCGTGAAGCTCTTTTCCCACTAATTTTAGTAGTTTTTTACTAATTCAATTTTATGGATGGTAATTAAGATTATGATATTAATGAATTGAAAGAAAACTACAAGAGCACTGAGCATTTGCGTGTAATAAGGGGCAAGCGTTAAAACGTTGTTAAACAGCAAAATAATCGGTAGTTGATTAATGGTAATTTTACTAATTGTTATATGGTAATTTTGTAATTGGTAAATATCAGGTAATCCTAATACTGAAGGTATTGGTATCAGGTCAATTGTCTAAAATAAAAATATATACTCGTCTGTATAGCCTCAACACGTTAGAAATGAAAAATCTGTAAAAATGAAAAGTATCTGTAAAGAAACCCTTAAATCGTATATTTGTTTCTTTAATTTACGAGGACCCCGCAAGGCGCTGGTTTATTTATTATATTCTTTGATATAATATTAAGTGAATGAAGGCTGTGGTTTTTTAATTGCCAATGAAAGTAAGTTTCCAAATTTAGTGTTTGTATAGGTTTAGTAATAAGAGCTTGACAGGTATTAGATTTGACTCTACATTATCGATTGATTTCAATACATTCACGTGTTTTATAAAAATCAAAGTATATAGAGGCACGCAGTGCGGTCTCGAGGGCTCGTCGTTCGAAAGCTTAGACTTGCCTTTAGCTTATACTTTCGTAAGAAAGTAATTACAATACTTTCATTTATATTTTAACTAATACATTAGTATTAGTTTACGAAAGTATAACTTATTTTTTTTTTATATACATTTCACTTAAAAATACTGTAATTGAAGTTGTTTATGTTACTCTAAGTTTGTAAGTTTGTATAACTTTAACATTTATAAGAAGGAGAATGCGTGTTGTAGAACTTTTTAATTATACGATCGAACTTAACTTTTTTTAAAACATTTTATTAAGAAAACGCATAAATGGATAAAATTTATTAACCTACGTATTTCTTTTTCTTCGTACAAAATCAACAGTTTGAGACAAATTAAAAGTTTGATGCTTTAAGTAACCCGCGCAGCTAAAATATACAAAACGTGATTTCAAGCAGCCCATCCAAAAATGAAATACCTTATCCCTTTAAATATTCATTCTAGCCAAATGGAAATTCGCAAAATACCAGCGACGAGCGAAATGAAGCTAAGAAAAAGCAGGCTGAAACATTCGAAGCAGAACTGCATTCCCGAATGCAAATATAGGCACGTAAGGTGGTGAAAGGCCGAGTCTTGCGTGCGCGGGAGCATCGCGTTCTCGTGTTTCAGCGGTCTACGGACTCGGCGATGGGAGCGAAAAGCGGGCGTAGCGGGTTAGAAGTCAAGGAGACGCGCGGGCGCAACTTCTGGATGACATTCGGGCTGCGCTGGAGACGAAAGCTATGGTCCAGCGAGTCTGGAATTCGCGCGCCGTCCTCTCCTTATCCGGTCACGAGTTATACGTCCTCGTAAAGCCCCACGGGAATACCGAGGTGTTTCTCCGGCTCTCCTTACCTCGACTCGCTGTCTCGAGCACTGCCGCTGCACTATTACCCTCCCCCCTTTCTCCTCTCTGCCGACGCTTCGCTCGCACTGTCCCGGCACTGGCTAACGAATCAATGAGTTTCAGCGGTAGCTCGACTGACCCTTATAAATCGCTGTACCATTCTATGTCAATTACAACGAAATTGCAAATTGGACGGGACCTAGAATTTGTTTCTCTTATGGTGTAGCTGTTAATTACCGCTGGAATGAATTGCTGATCTTGATTTGAGTGTGTGAATTGAAGGGGTAATACCACTGAAATTTTTTTAAATCAAACATTTTTTTAGCTTAACCTTTAGACTGCCGGGATTTGAACCTTTCAAACGACCCTTTAAAAGCGGCCAATCTATAGTATCTTGTATCTCGTATCAACTATACATAAACTTCATGTCAGAGGTCAAGCCTATATATAGGCTTACCGGCAGTTTAAAGGTTAAAAGGTACTTTGAACCTTCTAGAATACGAGGCAAAAAGTTTCATACCTGAAAAAAAATATATTTTTATTTGAATTTCGTAATCTTGGTCGAGAAGTTTTGCACTGTTTCTAAACGACTTTGAACGCGTTTTTCTCAAAACACGATTTTTCAAATCGGCACGAAGCAGAACTCGAACAAATTACATTACTTTTCGTTCAAATTTTAAACTTGCCTTCAACATTACGTTTTGCAATGCATTACGTACAAGATTTTGGATAAGATAATTTAAACATTATTTAGAAACAAATATATGTCGTTTTTTTGTTTGAAAATTACAAGTTTTTCTATACAAAAAGCAATATTTTTAAAATTCCGGACGTGTTATAGTAACTATACATATATAGATTGAGTGTTTTTTTTTCTTTTATCCAGATTTTAAATTACCAGTGCTACACTGCGTGCCGCAGAGCGAATGTAGTTAAAGACGTTTGGAGATATCAGCGTTTCTGCCTGCATTTTTTAATATTTTCACACGAAAATTTTTGTATTTTTATAGTTCAATACAAAGTTAATAACTTTCTTAAATTATTTTATTCTACTACCTTCCTTTCTAAATAATAAAAATACCAAAAAATCGTTTTTTTTAAGGCAATTACGGCGGTATTACCCCTTAATAAACGATTAGTCTATAATTTAGTAAAAAAAAAGTTATATGATCTTTTTGCAACGAACTTAAACCACCGAAAAATCAGTCCTTATCTCGGAATCCGCTCTAAGCGTCAAGCCGACAGAATCTCCAACGGCGAAAAATTTAGAGAGTCCCATCGGGCGAAGCGACATAGATCCCCAGATACTCTAGCGGACCAACGCGAAATCCGGGGTGAATTTCGCCGGGCGGGATGGTAAGTGGCAGGCATTTGTCGAATCGAATTAGCCGTAGACGCAGATAATGTAAGCTACGAGCGCGCCCGGGAGAAAAGCGAGTCCGTGAAAGAGCGGAGAGGGGGAGAGGGCTAACTGTGCAAACTAATTAGTCGAATGCGGCCGCAGTTTCGGACAGCCTCCTATTCCACTCCTCCCTCCCCTTCAGCCCCATATAAGTCGCATAAATCAGCGATATGGAGTAGTGGGTGACTCGGCGCTATTCGCCAAGTCGCTCCGTTTCACGGGAAAATAAACGACGGTACGATAGAACGGGAAGGAGAGAGAGAGAGAGAGAGAGGGTGGGGGGTGGAGATAACGAGGTGATTCAGAAGCCGTGAGAAGGGGTGGGCGAATTATTGGCATGCCTCTGTACTTGACTGGATGTTAATTACTCTTTCATCGTTCTGACTTGGAGGGTCAATTGACGTTTACACTCTTGCCCTTCGGGTAAAAATGAACCCTTGGCTCGGCTTACTTCTTGGAATTCAGAGGGCGCTGCGCCGTTTTTTGTTCGCGCAATTATGACGGCTGCGTCGGTGTGATCAGGTAATTTAAACGCATGACTCAAGGAATCGCTGGTTCTTGGAAAGTATCGCTGCGGCCATTCCAACTGGAGGAAATAACGATTTTTTAGCGCTCGAGGCTAGGTACAATCCGTTAAAAGTGGGGGTGGGGGCCTGATGGGTTAATCGTGACCTTTGCGAGACGTCAGACTTGGAACTTTTGGAGTGAGGCAACAAGAAGCTTGCGGGTCGGACGTGACGTTGGCTTATACTACTTTTTAGAATTACATCTTCTTTTGCGACGAAGAAGCTACCTTCCGGCGCTGTTTTGTTAAGTCTTACAGATTTATTAAAAAAAGAATGAAATTTACTATTTCTATTTCATTGTTATGCACCGATCTGCATTTTTTTATATCCGATGTGAATTTTAATTGCAAATTCAGCTCTATACTGTAACTTTATTGTAATTTTGATGAAGAAAATATTAGAAAGCTCTGTATACACTGTTAAAACTTCGTTGAATTCCTGACATTGTTTAAAAATTTTCTAAATATTATTCTGCATGAAGATAAAAGAACACAAAGTAAAATAAAACAATTTTTTTAAATAATCCGGAAAAACGCAGAATACAAAAAAGTTTATCTTTATTTCACGGAATGACGGTTTATTAGATCGTTCGACTAACTTAAAAAATCTCAATAATTTCATTTCAACTAGCAAACAAAAATACCATCCTAAATACAAAAAGTGCCGACCGATAGCACGTTAATTCTTGATAATATCGACGCAAACGAAACGAAATCCAGATTGAACGCCAAGTCGAGCTCGCCGCCCCTCGCAGTTTGCTTTCGTTGCGGCCAAGCTCGGGAGTCGTTAGAAATATTCATCGCGACCCTCGCCCGCGGCTGTAGTTGCCTGCACGCTGGAGGGTCAAGTGCGGTGGAAAAAAACGGCAGTTCGGCGACGGGCGGACGTTAAGCCGGGGGCTTTTATTAGTTCGGTCGGGGCGCCGGACCGCCGGAGGGGGAAGACGCGCGGGCCATTCTTCGCGCCGGACGGCCTTTATTACCGCAGGAGATCATATGTCGCCGTCCGGATTGAATGCGCATTGTCGTTGCGCGAGGTCCCTGTGAATCGCCCGCTAATTCATAATGCCGGGGAGCTGCTTCAGAATACCAGGCTTTTGAGGCTCGTAGCTCCTTCGTTTAGCTACGCGTTGTTTATCAAGCTTCTGTTGATTCAAGCGAATGTAAGAAGCGACTGGTTGATTGCTAATTGATTTTTTATTGCGCCGTTGTTATTTGTTTAATTTTTATGCGTGGGTTTGTTCTGAATTATTTATAATCATAACGAATGTATATTTTTCTGGTTTATATTGCTTTTTTGTTTATTTTTATGACGAATATTGACTAAATTTGCTAATTAATAATCACACAGTAATCGATTAGTTATAATGAAATGATCATAAATTTTTTTACTTTTACGTAGTCCTTTGGAACACGCTAATCTGCTGGAGTGAAGTAGAGTGAAAATTAACTCTATGCAAGTCAAATTTTCACTCTAATGTTATAGTGAAATTAAATATCTTGATGGAGTGAAATAAAGTGATTTTTTGACTTTTATGTAGAGCAAATGGTAAGGACTTAACTTGTAATATGTACTAGCTAGTGTATTACTCTACTTAATAGTGAATTTAAAACACTCTATTCATGCAGAAGCAAATTTAACTCTACGAGTTTTTTACTATGAACTAATAGTGAAATTAAATTCCAATTGTTTTAGCGTATACAAAATTAAACAAATTTTAATTACTTAAGCATGAGGCATTTTATTGGTTTTAAAATTCACGAGTTTGTGCAACCAGTTTGAAAGCCTACAATGTCACTAGTATTTTGAGATCCCTGCAGAGGTAAAGATCTTCGGGTAATTTATCTCCTGTTTTAATGAATTCTTTTTGTCAATTAAACGTGCCCGCAGCTTTTGTATTTTAAACACTCAAAATTAATTCACCGCATATCAACTTTTAACGTTAGAACTAATACTGATCAAGCCTTTACTTTAATGCAATTCCAGTTTATTTTCCCTTCGAATTTAACTCTCCATCCACAAATCAAAATCAAGCAACCTCGAAACTTTCATAAATTATCATTTATTAAAAAGAGAGAAAGAGAAAACTCCACAATTTAGAAACTTCCCAACGGAATTATTAAGTCGTCCGTCCGAAGTACATTATTCCGTCAGATAAGAACAAAAGCGGAGCGTTGGCGCGGGAAAAAAATTAAAGAAACGAAAAATAAAAAGGAGCCGGGGGAGGTGGCGGTCCGAAGGACCGCATCTCGCGCAATAAAGTGCGCTGGCTTGCTCGTTTAATCAGCATTCATTACCGCGCGCACCGGAACCCAATAAAGATTCCTTTATCACGTCGCCGTCGCTGGGAAAAGTAAAAAAAAAAAAAGAAGAGGGAGAGCGAGGAAGGCGTCCCGCAACGGAGCCGCGTGATTTCCGTTAATATGCGGGCGTAACTCCGCTGTCCGGCTTAACGGCCGACGCGTACGCGGACCTAATAAAAGTTGGTCAGCGTGAAACTGACGCGCGATATGCACCGCGAGAAAAAGCCACCGCGTTCCGGCTTGTTAAGGCGAAATAGACTTGATAAACAAGCTTGTAAAAGTGGCTGCGAGGAGAGGGGTGCAGACGGGGCTGCGCGCGGTCAACTTTTCGCATGGTACATATACGTATATATATTGCTAAACTCGACGATTTGTTCCCTTTGAGGTGCGTGAAATGGCGTTCAAATTTTATTGACAGTTTTAGTTTTTATAAATCGATAGTTTTTTTAGACATTTTGGCGGTTTTTAATTCGGTGAAAATATTTAAAAAAAAACATTTGTTTTCACTAACAGAGTGCCAGACTCTGTTACAATGATGATGATAAGAGTAATAAGATTTTATAAGTATTTTCTTTTTTAATAATTTAGATTTTTTAAATATGATCTATATTATTTTCTATGCAAAAGAATGTGCAGAAATAAGTAATAAATTAATATCGAGAAAAGATGAAGTTTTTGTTCTCATGCACGTATGTAAATTAAAAAAACCTAGAATAAGTAGTTATAAATATTAACAATAGCCCTTTTTCTCCAAATCACTACTCATTAGAGACCTAGTAAGCTTCTTTTAATGGAATTATTTAAAAACGTCTGTTATAACAAACTTTTTATAGATCTGCATGATAAAAATAAGTTCGCGAAGAAATTAGCATAAAACATAAAATAAAAAAAAATCATGTAGAAAATCATCGAAAGAAGAACCTTCAAATTCATGAATTTAAAATAAATCGCCGAATCCACGTAAAGTTCTCCTACGAAAGCGCAAATTAGGACGGGCAAGAGGGTACGAGACTCTCCGAAGCTTCCGCAACGAGCCACTTTGCATTACCTGGCATCAAATAAATCGCAACTACCTCGAATCTTCCAGGATCCAAATTTTTCGTTGGCCGCGCGCCGCGAGCTTACCATTTAAGAGTGAAACTGCAAAGGAGACGGGCCAATCTCGGGGCGATAAGCGGCGTCCTCGTCGGCCAAATCGAGAGAGCATATAGGCAGGCGAAGCTGTCGGCCGGCGCGTGACGAGGAAATACGCGGAAATTAGGCGGCGGCCTCTCCTGGCCGCGGGGCCAAACGGTAAGTGCCTGGCTCGCGCATTAGCGAGGCCGCCCGCCGCCAAAAAGCGCCTAATCCTCGGCCTCCTTCGTCGCGACGCGCGCGGGGCTAAGCGCGCGCGGCATAAACTCCTAACGAGGCGATTAATTTCGCGGCCGAAATCGCGGAAACTTTCGCGACTCGTTTTCGGGGAGCGAGGAGCCTCGGCTTGCCTTTCTTTGCCGGTGGGGTTTTATCGCGGCGTCTCTTTGATGAGGCGTTGTAGATGGGATTTAGGATAGGCTTGGCAGCGCCAGCTTTAAACGAGAGTTAGAGATGTACGAAGTTTAAGTGGAAACAGTCAGTTTATGGTCGTACGGTTGCGATTCTTTTCCTTTCTGTTTTTCATTTAAGTTTAGAGTTGAATTAAGTTTTTCATTTCAATGTATCTGTAAGTTTATTTAGCTATGTATTTATTTTTTTTAGAAGGGTGCAGATATACATCAAATTATTTTTTTATTTTTTATATAAAAATTTGTGTGACAAGTTTTTATTTAATAGGATTTCTTCACTGATAGAAAAAACTTAATAAACATTACTATTGTGATTAGAAAAGGAGAGACAATTTTGACAAGCAAGAAATTTTAGTATAACAATAACAACAATAACAATTATTAGTACGCAAAAGTAGAAATTTTTAATATTAAAAATAATAATTTTTAAAATTTCAGGTACCAAAAATTACTATTTTTTATATAAAAAATTCTCACTTGATAAGACTGACACTTCTTTCCTAACCACAATAGCAATTTTTATAAAGTTATTTCTCTCAGTGTTTTGATGCTTGGTTGAGTAAACTTTATATAGATTTCTTGTTATTTGAATCTAAAGAATTAATTGAAATTACAACAAAACGGTGGAAACTTTTTTTATGAAGAATCTGATTATAATTCATAAAACGCAATGTCAGAAACAAAGATTAATATATCTAAAGAGATAAAAGTAAATTAGTTAATATGGAATTGAATTTACGCGTACGTGGAAAGTGAAACTTACATTAAATTCTCGAGTGCCTGTGCAAACTCGTAATTTTAGTGTTTCTTAACTAATTACCGAGCCGCAAATGGCTTGAACTTGAGAATATTAATTTAAATCCATAATTACATATTTAGCGAAAACGCTATTCGAAGTCGAAGCCCTCGCGCTGGCTATTTAGCGCGCATTTATGCTGAACGCGACGGCTCCTTGAAACGAGAACTCAATTAAAATTCGCGCTTGAATTCAATTACAACTTTGAATTTAGCGTGGTAGCGCGCGAAAGCGGGAAATTTCGAAAAATTCGAAAGGAGAGCGTCGGAGGACATTTGTTTCCCCTAATTATTTCTGCCGTCGCGCGGATGCTTTTTAATTGGAGCACTCTTGGACTTCAATATTAATCATACTCGAGCGCGAGAAAATGAAGAGGGTGGGAGGATGTCGGGGACGAGCGAAGACAGTGGCGGAAACTCGCCTCGGACCGGCTACAATTGAACGCAATTAAACACCGAAGGGGTGAGAGAAGTACGCGCGGCTACGGGGGTGGGGGTAAGTATTGTGTGTGCATTTTAGGGCTGCTTTAACACCAATGGTTCTACGTTTCTCTAAATCTGTTCAATTCATTTTTATATCTTTGTTTTTGTTTTTAGCTCATTGCTTTAATTTTTTGAAGGAGATAATTAATTTTTTACTCAATTACTCACTATAATTGTTTTATGTTCTACATTCCTGTAGGTAATAACGTAGTAAGAACTCTATTAAGTGTTTTCTAGAAGGAAAATTGAATCTATTACATAGTTGCTCGCATTAATTAAATAGATCGTATAAGATATGACATAAGTATGACTATAATAATTATATGATCTTTTATTGCATTCTAAAAATTTGACTCAAAAGTATTTCTTTCTGACATAAACAAAATTGTAAAAAATTGCTAATATGCACTTAAAAATCGTAGGATTATTTTATAAAATTAAATCGTAACAACTCCTCGTGGCTAATACATTGTACTTAAATTTAAAGTTAAAGATATTCGATCTAATTTAAAAATAAGTTAACAGCTGTAAATAATTTAATAGAAATCAGAATGGCATTTTATTAACTAAATTACGAATCAAAAGTTTAAAAAAAGAAGCAGATAGTTCACAATTAAAGAGTATGCCTCTCCAATAAAAAATAAAAGCAAGTCCGCGTAGCACCTTGTCGATAATAAAAAAAACTCTGAAGTGGCACAACTCACTTAGAATGATAATATGGAAAAATGTAAAAGACAAGACAATGGAAAACGCGAGGTGAAACGTATTCCACGTGCGTTTGTAAACAGCATCGAATGTGTATGGGATCGTAGAGGATTCCGAGTCCTTTTGAGAAGGCGACGTTTTGCATCCGAGAGACGGTAAAGGAAGGCAAGGGATGTACCAGCCGGGCGAAGCCAACCTCGGCTCTCTTTCTTTTTTTTGTCCTTGTCTATCCGCACATCGCGCTACATGCACTTCGCCTTTGCACGCGGCGGCTCTATTTCTCTCGTACTATTTTTCAAACGTGCTCCCGAGCGACCGTATACCCGCCGATAGAGTGAACAGCCGTGTACGAACGCTTTACAGATCTGCCTGCACATTTTTGCACTTTGATTTTTTATTGATGCTGCTCCTGTGTTTTCGTGAAATATGCGTATTTTATGTAGTTTGTTTTGTTTATAGATGCGTGAGTGTATTTTTTTTCAGTCGAGGTTGTACAGTATTAATTCCCAATCAAGTGCTCTTGTTGAGTCATAAATTTTATGGCAGGTGTACGATCGTTTTTTACTCTTTAATTAGATTGTAGAAGTCTATATTTATTGATTCGAATTTATATGGTAGATTTTCGTATCCTATTTGTGTGTATGATTTATGAGCCTATTTTTTTTTGTAATATACTTCATTGTTGAAATTTGAACGGTGTATTAATAAAACTATCAAATTTACATTAAGTACTATTTAATTCTTTCAATTTTTTAAAACATATTTTGTGTCACTTAATTATGGATTGATACTCAGAATTAATTTGATACAATTAAGTTTCAATCATTTTAAATTAAGTTAAAGAAAACATAGCAGAGATTTTATTAACTTTTTGACAATATCATATATCTTTACAATACAATAAATATTTACGATGCAAGTTATTAAAACATAAATATATTTAATAAAGAGGTTTCCCGTGGAAAATAAAATAAAAACTTTATCATAACTCCGAGAAAATCTCTTTACGCGTTTTCACATGAGATGGCGTCTTACCATACCCGACCCCTATCTACTTATATTATTTTCCTTTTTTTTCCAGCTGCACGCTTCAATATGTTACCAAATTTAAAATAATAATAATAATATACAAATATCTACATAAAATCTTATCACCTCCGCGTAGCCCGATGCGAAATTCAATAGCGCACCCGTTCGAAAGCATCTGTTGCGCCGATAAACATCGAAAACTAGTAATTTCGAAAAAATCTCGCTCTCGCCATCCTAATAATTCGCGCGCGCGTTTATCGGCTCTGGCCGGTGTCCGGGCCTGCGTCGTCCTTCTTGGCGTGCTCGTGTACCTCGGCGCAGCGGGGTCGGAGGGGGTGGCTCGGCGGCGACGTGCACGCGAGTTCGATGCGCAGGCGCCGGCTCCGGGGGGCAGGAGGCCGCTGGTGGGAGAAGGGAGCGTAGCGCCGGCCTCGGCGGGTGACACCCTGCAGTCCGACGCGGAACCCGCTCAGCTGCGGAGGGACCGCGGCGCAGCGTCGCGCGCCACCCCCTACCCCCGGCGGGGGCGTCGCGCAGGCCACTGCACCCGCGCGGCTCGCCGCCTCAGTTGCACTCGCGCGCCCGCCCGGCTCGGCCGGCTCCCTCTCGCTCGTCCCACGAGGGGCTTACTCACGCGAGTGGTACAAGCGGATCGCTCCGCGAGGAGGCTGCTAAGGACCACCACCAGCGAGGCGACGAGGTGTCCGGACTGCTGCCAGAAGCAGGGGTGAGTGAGGCGCCGCTGCGATTTTTCTTTTTATTTGCAGCCGCTCGTCCGGACTTTTTGCTCGCGGGGAGTTGAAAAATTCAAGGGGCGGCGAGTGGTCGGGAGAGTGGGAGCCGATCGAAAATTATTGCGGCGACGCTCGTCCCTTTTTCACGCACACCGCGCACGCCCGGCTATTTATTATGCCGCACGCCGGCGGAGAGGGGGACCCCGAAAATCCTCGGACAGTGGGACGCGGTTGTAGACTTACGCCCGCGCCAACGCCAGTCACCCCCTCTCGCCGGCGTCTGCACCCTTTCCCTACCATTGTGTCCCTGGATTTTCTCGAGTTTTTCGCAAGCTATTAAATTTCGAGTTCCCGAGAGCCCGGGATTACACGGCGATTTCGAAATTCATGACTGTAACGGTTTAAGTACTCTTTTAGAGAAATTTAAAAGGCTTCTTTAAGAACTTCTTTTTTATGGAGTTTATAGGTATTTATTTAAATTTAGTTTAGTTCTGTACACTTTTATTTTTTTTTAAAGCTTTTTTTGCTCGGTCTTTTAGAGCTTAAGTGTAATTTCTTTTTAGATATTTTTTGTGCGATTAAATTTTCTTTGACTTTCGTTTGTATAGGAGCTAATAGCTTTAACTTGACTTTACATTTTATTTTTATGCTAAGGACAAATTTTTAATATTTTTATTGTCAAGTGCATGTATTGGAGGTATTGCTTCCTCATAGAGGAAGGTTTTTTTTATATTAATATTTACATTATCTTTACGGACAGAGGAGAACGGTAACAAATATTATTTCCACAATAACAGTAATTAAAACTATTAATCAACATTGCAAAAAAAAAACACTTCAAAAGTAAAGGTCACTTCGTCCCAAGTTCAATAATTATACTGCAATTTTTTCAGAAAAGTAAGAGTAATTGTGATCGAACCGCATACTTACTCTAATCGCTATACTATACTGTAATCTCAGCGCAACAAAAAATAGTAGTAGGTCTATATTGATCTTCATTGCACGCGATTATCTTATTCCTCCAGGACAAGAACGAGCAATTACCAATAATTACACTAGTCTCACTCTACTTAAATGAATATAAAATAGTGTTAAGTCTAAATTGCAATGTTTGAACTTGCATTACAAAGTTACTGAACGAGATATTCGGTGGCTACCGCGGGATGTGCACCATATCGCAGCCTCATGCAACTGTCGCGGCATTATCAGCAGTACGAGGGTAATTTCCGTGCGAGTACTGCGTCGTAGCGAAGCGTCGTTATGTCGCTCGCTTTGTCAACGAAGCCGCGATTGAGTTAACGGCGCTTGTACGTTCGCGTCCGTTCCCGCGCCACGTGGTACGGATACATTCGAGCGCCTCATACCAAGACCCATTTTTTCTCAATCTGGCACTGATCGCTTCGACATAACTTTATGCTATTCCAATTTATTCATCGGATAGACAATGGAGATTAGGCACGTATAAGTCATATTTTATAGCCCTACTGCTAGTCACGAGCCTATTTTATGAGATTCATTGAGACTCAATTTTGGATTGACTTATATTTTAGTCTTTGTTTTATATAGATTCAGTTTTATTTTAGGAAAGGTAAAAAATGATGATACTAGTTTGTATGTTCAAGAACGCAAATTTGTTGGTAAATGTAATTACACAAAATATTTACTTTTCCACGACTTTCAACGAAAGAAAACTGTTGCTCAAAAATTTCATAAATCGAAAAGTTTCTTGTAATTCATTAACTCAAGGCACCCTGGTAAAACTTTTAGCAAAACAAGAATCAGAAACAATGTTCGAGTGAAGTGAACGATTCGTGAATACCGTGTAGAGTCTACAAAAGCCGCAGCAAAAAAAAATTACGCTGACCCAGCGAAAATGCGTTATACACGCTGTTATTTTTAATTTCGAGCCGTGTCGAGCATTTTCAGAAGATAATTAGACGACGAAACGTCGGGCGCGTCAATCAAAAAACCAATTAAAGCGCTGATTACCAGTGCGGGGCGTGCGACACGGCGAAAGCGGACACGACGATAATTTCCTCCGCTGAAAAGTCGACGGGACTCCGGTGTGTATCACGCCCGCCTAGAGGTCTACAAAAAAAAGACGTTTGTCATTTAACGAGCACAACAGAGGCGCTTAGCGCGCATCTACATAATCGGACGAGCAAAGGAGCTTGCGACCCTTCCGCGCACGCGCACGCGCACACAGAGACCCCCGCTTCCGCCTAAGCGACTTCCGAACTGCCGAGATAAAGAGGAGCCGACGGCGGAGGCAGAAAAAAAGGGGTGGAAGGAGAATTCAGTTTGAAACTCGCGAGAGAGGACGAAGTTTTATTTCGCGAGGGAGTGGGGGATGCACAAAGGCGTCGGGATTCCAAAGTTCGCGGGCGAACGTGATTTGTGAGACCGGAGGAGAATGTCTCCTTTTTTCTTTTTTTTTTGGTGATGGTGGGGTTGGGGATGGAATGTGTAAGTGCGCGAGGTGTTGGATAGAGCAGCGGGATGCGTTCATTTAATTATCCGTCGGGTGGCAGGCGGATGTTGACGCAGTGGATGGGAATATCGTAATTAATAGAAATCTCGGCATTATTGTTCCTCGTCTTCTTTTAGGTATTTCCTGGGAAAAAATTTAATTAAAATTTCTTTTCCCACGCGCTAATTGCTCGATGTTTTTGGTGGCCGGGGTAGGTGCAAACTACCGTTTGCAGGTAAATACAAAATAATATCGGAAAAAATGCATTGATACATTTTTTAAAATTAAAAGAAAATAATAAAATTCTTGTAAATAAATTTATTTATCCAAAGAAGATAAAAACAAATATATGATGATGCGATATTAAAAAAAAAGTAGTAGAATACCCAAGATTTGTCAATTGGAGAAAATAATATTTTAAATTTAGAAATCAATTCTTCATATGAATTCTGCAATTCTACGTTTTTCCTAAAAAGTCCTAATCTAAAATGAATTATGAGCATCCCCCTTTGACCTAAGACTTTGTTTTGTATTCCACTGTAAACATTTTGAACACTGTAAAAAATCCCTTAAAATATTTTTCGCTAAATTTGCTTGTGCATAGTAGTGTAAAATATGGCTGCGCAGTAAAGAAAACTCGAAGCTACATGGCGTCGAAAAGCGTCTTGCCTATTTCCAAACTGTGATCTCAGTAAACTCACTCTAAAAAACAGTCAACGAATAGCAATAGCACACTGAAAAAAATTGTTAATTTTAAGGAAATGATTTACTTCAATAGTACTTACTAAATATTTCTTGGAATCGAGTAAAGATTCCATGAAAACTAAATGATTTATTTGGTTCTAAATAAATAAATTAAGTAATTTTGAAAAAAGAATTTTTTGACTCGATAAAAAATCTAATAAGTACTATTGAAATAAATGTTTACTTAAAATTAACAAAATTTTCTCTCGGTGCAATCCCGACGATTTTCCTCACAAGAAAAACGCCTTTAGCTGCATTAAAGCAAGTTTAAACATCCCTGTGGGTGCAAACAATCGTCAGTGGATGCTCTGACTGTCCAACGCCGCAGTGCGACAGCGATCGCCTTTAGCGCGACACCTGCGCGTGCACTCCCCCCTCCTATAATCGATTCGCATGCACGCCTAGTTGTCGGTAGGCTGGGAGCACCGCGCCCACGACCCCCATAATTTACGAGGCGACCCGTCCATCCGACGCCGAGCCGTGATGATCCATTGGGGAGTGGGCATGGTCCCAATCGCGCTTGAGCTTAATGATTTTCGCGGTCGGCACTGCAGGTGACGATGGAGATGGGGGATTCATTTTTTTATCGAGCGGGAATGTTTAATTTGTTCACGTAATTCACGTAATGGATAGTGGGAAAGGAACGTTTTTTATTTCTTTAAGAACGTAATAATCGAAATATAATGATATAAGAGTTTGTTAGAATAAATGAAATATAATGATGTAATAATTTATTAGAATAAACGAAATATAACGATATAAGAATTTATTAGAATAAACGAAAAGTAATGATAAAGCAAATAATGATAAAGCTTTCAATGCGAAGGTGTGCAGGGTAAATTAAAAGTTAATAGTCAAAAAAATCAGATTTAAGGATCTTCACGAAGATTAACGCGTTCCACGGGCTCGCAGCGATAAAAAGCTCATTTCATGAATTCTCCCGGGAGGTAAACACGTTTTGCGAGATTCACGTGAAAAAAGAAGACATTGGAAAAAGCGGCAAAGCACTCGAACGTGCTTTTCTTCAAAGCGAAATTCTCAAACGTGCTTTCATCCGGGAAGATTTGAATTGTGATAGTTTTCTAAACATTGAATTAAGCTTTCTCTTTTTTTCTGCTTAGGGATTAAGCTACCTTGTATATTGTAATTCCTCAAAAATAATATTTATAATTTGGTCAACATTTTCTCTGAAAAAAATTAATAAAAAAAGACAATAAAACGCAGTGTACTTGACAGTTAATAACAAAATTTTTAATGAATTCATTAGCTGTTGTTCATTAGCTTTATTTTATCGAGAATTTTAATTGACAGTGGCAAATTTGACCAGTTTCGAAAAAAAAACTCTAAGCAGATGATCCAACTGTTAATCTGAGCTTTTGATATATAATATATAATTATACTAAACACTGTCTGTTGAGGTAAATTGACCAATAAGGTTGAACATTTGGTTGATTAATTGCGGTGCAAATTGTTCCCATGATTGCGCAAACACATCGTATAATTGAGACGACTGTTTTAGTTACATCAACATAAAGCGCTGTTTGATTTGCTAACGTAATTATGCGGGAAGCCTAGATCCGTGTCTACTACCACGTCAAAACCAGCATCAATCTTAACCTCCAGCTCATGAGTATATTTATTTAAATCTAGCATCGTCTTTATTAATAAAAAGACTGATGTGAAAAATTTGGCCTTTAATTAAAGTTCTTTTTTCACTCTCACGAAAAAGACTTAACTAAGAGTGTCCTCTCGTTACTTTGTTGGTCCAGTCAGTAAACTCGTATGAAAACATTTTCATAAACTTCATGCTTCTTTTACGTGGGAAAAAAACGTGTAAAAAATTTAATATCATCGTAAAAAAAAAGTTGAATATGAAACATACAAAAGAAGTGCTAAGTTATACGACACGAACTCATTATAGCCTTAATCTACGCAATTATCTTCTTTTTTATGAAAAGTTGTATATTTTTCCTCGCGAATATTAAAAAGTTATTAGCAAAAATATAAAAAAAAATAAAAAGACACCGTACCCGTCGTTTAATAAAAAAACGTCAAATAAAATAAAAAATTACAATTGTTAACGAAATTCTAGCTAAACGAACTCTCGGGAGACTAAAACTGAGCGGTACCGAAAAATACAGCCGTATTTATTCATAAGATGCGCGACTGCCTCGGTGGGGTACTGCGCGACAAATGCGACAAAATACTCGGCGCTTGCTTGCCTTCCTTATCAAAACAACGCGAAATTAAAGCAATTAAGTCGTCGCCGTCGGCGGACAAAACTTTTTCTCCCCCCTCCCTTGTAGGGGGTGTATCTCACGCGTGCCTCGTCGGAGCCCGACAAATCACGGGAATTACACGGGCACGTTGGATGGAAAACAAAGGCGCGACTTTGCTGGCGATTATTCATGCTCGATGTATTTTCCATGACTTTTCATTAGCCCCGACGATAAAAATTCTTTTACTTACCGAGCCTTTTGAAAGCGAGCGCTGCGGTGCGCGCAGCGAACTTTTTAATCTTTTTAATTAAGACGGTAAATTTAGAGGAAAATTCGCAGGAAAAATTGCGGTCTCGTTTTATTAACTGAAATCGTTGTTAATTGAAATAAGAAATGAAATTAATTATTTGACTGACTCGAAGAAAGCCAGACAAAATCTTATATTTTTTATTTCTATTATTAATTTTCACTAGTACAAGTTACAAATTTTTCGGATCGAGATAAAAGTACTTTCGCACTTTTTAAATACTGATGTATTGGGTTCTAAAAAAATTCACATTTTATTAAATTTTTAACAAAAAATTAAAAAAAGAAATTGTAAAAGGCATCTATTTAATTCGTTCGCTTTTCCAAAATTACTGCGACATATCTTATAGTACGGTACAGTAAAATTTCATCAATGTTATTTTCGCATTTGTACTAAAAATGCGAATAAATTCTCTTTTCACGGTAATTATTCACTTTTAATCAGTTTCTTTCATGAGAACCCTTACGCACACAGCCTTGGCGGTTGCTATTTACCCTCATCAAAAAGTAATAATCACTGTTTATAAAACTTCAATGAAACTCGCTCGAACAATATTTAAAGAAGCAAGCGAAATACACTCAAAGGACATTAATTTCGATATATCGCTCAATCCTTTGCACCAGAGTCAAAGGTCGAGCACGCAGTCAGTCACCTACAGTCGCCCTCCCCTCGTCAAAAAAAAGAAGCTTGGAACAAACGGACGAACAAACAGTCCGAGAAAAAAGTACGAGGGAGGGGATGTGGAAGCGAGAGCCCGAAATGAATTCCGGACGCGTGCCGCGGCGCCTTCGCCGTCGAAATTCCGGGGGTTCGCGGTTTTCGCAGCCGTGCGGAAATTCGACGGGGGCGCGTAGGCCGGCGCCGATGAAATTAAAATGTAATTCCGCTGGGCCGCGGTAATCTCACGCGCGCCAAAGGCGAGACCGAGTGGGAGGGAGAGGGAGAGCCTTCGGGCTGACCCAGAATTAAAATCCGACCCCAGACGCCCTTTGTCCGGGGCTGCTGTCTCGTTTTATTCCACGGCAATTTTATTTTGTTATGGGCGTAGGGGAGCGTACTCTATGGGCATTCGCTGCTGCTTCTCATGCAAATTAAACAAAGCTGTAGGGATTAGGCGGTTTCAATTTCTCTAAGAGTATCGATCTGCGGCCGGGCGAATCATTGTTCAGCGGAAGTGCGGAAGTACGTCGGGTTGCAGTTCGAGAAATTATTGGTTGGCGCGCGAGTTTTTAATTAAAGTGGAGCTGTCATTTTGAGTTATATAGATCCTTTATTTTTTGGCTTACTGCCTTTTCTATATTTATTTGCCTTTTATTTTACTGCCTTATACAAATTGGTATTGAAACTTTTATAGTTTGTTAATATTAAATTAAATATTTATACTCTGATATTGGTTGACGACTGATATAAAAACTTTTTACGATTACACTTACGAATGCATTATACACAATAAAAATAAAATTAAGCGAAACTTCTAAGTATTTAGTAATTCGCTTCACGGTACTAAATCATAAAGTTAAATTAGAAAAGACAAACTAACTAAAAACATACAAAAATTCATTTTAATCCAACGTACTTTCCGAGTTTTAAGTGCTCCTTTAAAGAAACGAATAAGCGCGCAAACGAAAAAATTGATTTTACGACCACTTTACAGTAGACAAGCAACCGGAGTCATGTAGTCACGCCGCTTTTTTACCTTCATTGCTGTTGGTGAAGTTTCATTTGGAATGGAGGATAACAGTTCATTTTTCTTTTCCTTTTATTTTTTTTTTAACAAAAAGGAAATGTGGCGTGTTCCGTTAATTAAAGTTTTTCAACGGGCGCGCATGCTGTACTGCAAGTCGAAATTACAGAAGTTATAGCGTGTTAATCCTTAACTGCGGAAGTAAAATTTAGTCACGTATCTGCTGACGCGGCATGCATCAGACAGCATATTATATTTCTTGAGTTTCAAGGTGTACCCACCCAGCGTTTGTGCGGCGTTCGTCCATACTAAATATGCGGAATTTCACCAAATTAAATTGTGTTAGCAATGAAAGGTTAATTTTCGATGAATAATTTTTGGACAAAAAAAATAAAAAGGAACTCGTCTGCCGCCCGTAACTGCGTGATAATTAAAAGTTTGCGAAAGCATGGCGGATGAAAAAAGAAAATGGGAATGCTAATTTTTTCGTACTTCTCGATGGTTAATTTAATAAACTTAAATCGAATTTGCGCCGTAGAAAAGACGTAGCTCAAGTGTAACCATTAGGAGTCACGTAGCGCGGTAATAAAGGTCAATTATAGTCCACTTAACTTCGAAATTTATTACCTCTCGCTTCTGAGACGTGATTCCACTCTCAATCATTCCCCACTAAATCACTTATCGGAAAAATTATTACATTTACGTAACGCCTTCCATTCATTCCATTAATTTTGACTCTAGCTTCCGAAAGTAGGTGCTGTACTAAATAATCTTTCTATATAAAAAAATTAATTAATATTTTTCATTTCTATTGTATATATCTGAAGGGCTCGATAAGATATGTAAGACAAACGGTAATAAATAATTGGTCATTTGCAGGATATGACGAAAAATGTTATTCGTTTCATAATATTGTTGTTGGAAATCGTAAATTGTAGATAGACATATCTTTCTTTACTATTTTTTATTACACTCAGAACAATATTCACGAAAAATTATTATAATATTGCCTTAGAAAGGAGTTACACACTGGCATGGTAAAAATATTACTACATTTTGCAGTAAAATGTTTCTGTGTGAAATATATCTGCGTGAATATTTACAATTTTATTTGATAATTTTTGCAACAAAATATGGTTTCTATTTTAAAACGACATTCTGTGACCACTTTCATAGACAGTATCGTAATTTTTACTTAATATTTCTTTCAGTATAATGCGTATGCTTAAGATGCTGTAATATTTTTGTTACCCTCAATATTTATCGTTAACAAAAAAAAAATAAAATAACCAAAAATAGAATCTTCACTAATCTTCGCCGCTTTGTAAGCGACTCTTCGAGTTCTCTCTCAAAAAAAAAAAGAATAATAAAGGCAGTCTGGAAAAAAGGAGCCTGGGATCGAAACAAGACCAGGGAAAACGGAAGCTCGGAGTCGCGCGCGCTTGGCTATTTGCATATTTTAATCCACCGGCAAAAAGTCGCTCGGCCGCGCTAGTTTTCCCATTAGTCTTGGCTCCTTCGGTGGGGGGAGGGGGGATGAACGAGAGACTCGCTCAACGGCCCCTTCGGGGGCGTACGCTAATGAATGCGCCGACGTCAAAGGCTTGATCTTTCGCTTTTTTCCTTGTACCGAAGATTTTCCGCAACGGAGACGATGGCTCATGCTGCCTGCGTTGTAAATTAATAAAACGCACTTCCTTTTTTTTCGAAGTTTAAATACGTATCTGAGAATTGTTTATTTTAAACTCTCAAAGAAGATTAACAGCCTAATAATTTTTTTTTATTAAAAAGTGCGATAATTGATTATTTAAAGTTTAAGAATTGTTTAGAACGTTTCAGTACCTCACGTAATAAGATCAAATTAATTTTAATAGAATGAAAAGTTAATTCTTTGTACGTGTTATTATTGTAGTTGAAAATTACTTAAAGAAGATTATTTAATAATCTCTACAACAAGTATGTAAGTATAATTATTTTTTATCGCAATTGCTGCGAATTTTCTTAAAGGACGCATTATTAAATCTAATTTATGTAATAAATATAACCTAATAAAAAATCTTTTATACATTTTAGTATAAAAAAAAAAGTTTTAAAATACTTTAAGTAAATATAAGTAGATAAGTCAATAACTTATTATAAAATTAAAACTTGTATAAAATGAATAGGAACGAACCTGCAACAATCATGAAAATTAAACGGAATTTCCATTTAATTTGACTAAAAAGCTCTACTCGCTCATACAAATAAATTCGCAATAAATCCGATGGCCGCGCGATAAGACCAGAATCAGAGGAATTCATTCCATTGATAGAACTTCCAGCGGCTCTTCCGCTCGGCAAAAGACAAAGTAGCCTTATTCACGCGGTTTTCAATCGGACCGGTGACCCTCCTTTTTCAGCGCTGCTTCCTCCGCTCAAACACCGGCCAATCCCATCAATCGGAATCGCGGTCAGCGAGTCTCGCAACTCAGTCGGATCTACGCGCATTTCCTCGTGCTTCCCCATTAATTGCCCGCCAAGACATAACTTACGGAAATAAAAAGTGGACTTCCATTTTTCTCCCCCCTCTGTTTTTTCCGCGCCTACATACGACTGTTTTGATTCAATCTTTGCCCGCTCAGTCTATTGAGCTCGGAAGACGTAGTGGTGTTCGCCGAGTAATTTATCACCCGCTGCCGTCGTGGTAGGTACACTCGTTGCGTTTTTTTTCTCCACCCCCGCTTTATTCAGCGGAATCCCTTTAAATTGCCTTGCCCGAGGAAATAATGTAGTGCCGCGCCGGAAAAGTTCTTATTTAATGCTGGCTTATTAAGATGAAATGCCGCGGGACTTGCTTTATTTGGCTTCCCCTCGCGCGAGCCGATTGCAGATTTATTTTCCGCGCGGGCATCGAGGAGCTCGCTCGCTCCTCGACAATCGTATAGGTGGTAAATATTGCGAGGAGTTCGAATGGGGAGTGATAAAAGTTTGATGCGAGTGCGCCTTTCTCGCGAAATTTACTGCGCTTTTTACGACGGGTTACTTGGTGGTTCGTTAAATTTTTACGCAAAAGCGCAGGGGTAGGAGTTCGTCGCGGCAAAATTTTAAAAAATTACGCGCGAGGGCTTAACTTTTTCTTTTCGTTAATTTACGAGGATCGTTAGAGTCGCGACTTAAGGACACTTGCCTCACGAAAGGGCTGTTATATAAATTAAATATAATGACCGTAATTTATTAGCAATGACTTTATATTTTGCTCGGAACCAAATAGTTTATTGTCGTAGTTTATTGCTCGGTTTACGTTATTTATTATTAATTTAATGGTTGTTTAGGATGCATTTTATATTGCAGCGAAGATGAAGATACCAATGTGTAAATGAATATTTTTCTTAATAACTAATAAACTAATTAACTAAGTCAGTCAAGCTGGCCATCTTTTCATCAATAATGGTTCAATTATTCCTATTTTGTGTCCTATTATTAAGGGGTAACACCAATGTAACCACCTTAAACAAATTATTTTCTTGGTAAATTTTTTATTTAGAAAGGAATTGGTAACAGAATATAATAATTTAAGGAAGTTATTAATCATATATTAAATTATAAAAAAATTTTTTTTGAGAAACATTGTTATCTCCAAATGTCTTTAACTATAGACGCTCTGTGGAATGTAGTGTAGCACATGTAATTTACAATCTGCATAAAAGAAAAAAATCTACTTACTCTACATATTTATAGCTAGTATAATGCGTACAGGATTTTAAAAATATTGATGTTTGTGTAATTGGTGAGTACTTGAAGAAGTAGTTGTAACTTTCAGCCCAAAAAAGGCATATATTTGTTTATAAATAATGTTTTTATTATCTTATCAAAAATCCTGTACGTATAGTGCATTGAAAAATGTAATGTTAAAGGTAAGTTTAAAATTTGAACGAAAAATAATGTAATTTGTTCGAGTTCTGCTACGTGCTGTCATGAAAAATCGTGTTTCGAGAGAAACGCATTCAAAGTTTCGTTTAGTCGTTTAGGAACAGCGCACACTGCACTGTTAATATTTCGAAATTAAATAAAAATGTTTTTTTTTCAGGATATGAAGCTTTTTGTCTCATATTCTAGAGGGTTCAAAGTACCTTTTAACCTGAAAAATATTTTTGACTTTTTTTTTAAATTATAGCATTTACCTCTTAAGGAGATAAATGCCCACCTATCAAATCTAGATTTACAAATTGAATCTTTCAATAATATTAAAAATTAATCTTCACTAAGATAACTGGTGTTATTCAATATTAGTTTAAAGGAAATAATTCTATTTGCCTAGTCACTGAAGTCTCATCCCAATAAATCTGGAAGTGTAAAAATTTACTTAGGAAATGGGAAAACATGTTATTTTTTTAAAACGTTTCGTTTGATGGCAGATCGAACTTTTCTTAATGACAAACTTCCGCTCTAACGCTTTCTTAAAAAAGAAGTTATATAAACGTTCAATGGACCGTGTCTATAAAAAAAGTGATTTTTTTTAAACAAACTAAATTTTATCACGTTGAAGTAAGCCCATAAAGAATTTCCTTTCATCATAAAAGCAGTTATAAGAACTGAGCGGAAGCCGGAAACCCTCCCAAGGTCTGCGAGGCAGACGGAAAACTCGCCGCGAGCCAAAAAGACGGAAAGGCGCTTCGACCGCGGCGTTCTCGCCGATTCACCTCTCCCCACGGAGCTTTGCGCTTGCGCTGCACGAGTGCGAGCCGCTCGTTAAATCATTTGTTCGCGAGGAGCGTTCGATTGGCGACGGCCGCGAATCGCCGTCCGCCCGTCCGTTCCTTGTTTCATCAACGCTTATTATTCGAGCTCCTCGAAGGCGACCGAGCGGATCAATCATCCCCAGTATTCACTCGGTTCTTTTTCATTTTTTCGATTTGTTTTTTTTTTCTTGGATTGTCGGCGTGTTTAGGTGGCGCTTCGCGTGCATTGCGGAAACTCAGTGGAAAGTTTGATGGGCAGATACTTTTTTAATTGCAGGGTTGCGATTTTAAGCGCGGAGTTTTATTTAATGTTTTATTTGATTAATTGAATTTTAGAAGAGCATTACAATGGCTATTTTTCTGCTAAAAACAATTAGAGGAAGAAAAAATTATGAATAAAGAAACAGAAATAATGATTAGGTAAAACATTTATAATGAATTTATAACATGATCATAAGAGTATTTCATACAAGGTGTTTAATAAACATTTGATAAAATTTTTATAATGAAATGTTTATAATATAAAATAGTTTTGTACGTCAATGATTAAATATGCATACAACCTAATATTATGCAAAAAAAAGGAATTTAATAAATTGTATTTTCGTTGAAAATACTGTACAAGACATTTCTTTATAGAAATTTAACAAAAAATTTTGAAGTTCAATTCGTTATAAACATTTTATAAACAGATTATAATTTTTTTTTCACAAATATGAATTTTTTTTACGTTCTTCATAAATCTAAAAAGTATGTCGGGAAAAAAAATCCTGAAAATAGGAAAAAATGCCATTACTAAAAAGGCTGAAAGTGATGTATCTATAAGTGGCGTTTTCTGAGAGACCAGTTCCATCCCATCCAGACATATCAGGACCAATATTTTCCCGTCCGTCGTTTTTCGAGCGCTCGCGGCAAGGGATTAGGCGCACAGGGGCGTGATTGCGATGTCGACATTGTGCTCGAGCTGCGTTTACGCGGCACGATAACGTCGATCCGTTTATCGCGATCGCGGATTATATTACTCCAGACACCCCCGAAAATTATAGCCCATCCCCGCTGTTTTTTGTCACCGCCGCGCGCACTTTTTTCCGCCAATCTAAACGCGACTGCCGAGGGTGTGCCGATAAGCAATCCAAATCGTGACCTTGTATTATATTTATTTATTTACTTTTTTTTTAATTAACCGAAGGCTGATATGGAAAGCCGAAACATTTCTATTTGTTTTTAACGAAATCCATTGAATTTATTTCTTTTCGATCGATTAAAAAAAAAAGAGAGGAGAAGGAACGCAGTGATAAATTTTTACGTCCGCGTATAAAAAGCCGCCACTACAGTGGGAGCGTAGCTCCATAATCTCGTCGGGGCGCTGGAAGATCAGCCGTAAAACTCGGCACGCGGGATCGGCTCACGAAACACACGTCGACCCATTGTTACGCGGGCATGTCGCATACATCTCGCCGGAATAATCCGCGACCGTTCATTTCGGTGGACTTTGCCGACGACTCGTTAAAGGAGGAAGAAGAGGCGCGGGTGGGAGGACTAAAAAAAAGCGCGGAAATAGGCAAAACTGTCGTGGTGCTGATGCACCTCGCACGGAAAATATCATAAAGCCCTATACGGTGTACGTCGCGGGCCGCTTTTTTTCACTGCCGCAGCATTGTTTTAACGAGCGACGGACAGCGGGCAGATTACGGCACTGATGATATTATTAAAAGAGGGAGCTTAGCGAGCGCGACTCTTTTTCAGCAAAATTTGCAGCGACTGGAGGGTATAAACCGACACGCCGTCGGTGTCTCTGTTCCTGGCTGTTTCTTCTTCTTTCTTTTTTTTTATTATTTTGTTTCGAGGTCGTAATTTACTGCGGGGGGTTTCACTCAGTGCGCGCCGTCGTTCGAGGAATGACACAGAACGTCTTTTAATTAACGGGGAGGGCAGCAAGTGGGCCTTTTGAGTGGAGGACTTGTGACGGCAAGATTACGTGGACGAGGCGCTTCTGCAGTTTAAGTATCAGATTTACGGGTTGCTTCGTTTTTCTGACGTGAAATAACAAGCGAATTCATTTTTGAGGTGTTGTATAACGCTCATACGCTATGCAAGTGAGCTTTTAAGTTACTCGGGTGAACTTTTTCTAAACGTATTTTTGTTATAAAAAAAGAATTTTAGATGCATATTTATGATAGCTTGAAGTAATAAAATATTAAATGAATAATAGTAATAGATTATTGCATGTACGAAAATTGCACATGAATTTAATATACAAAATCTAAATACTTCGTCTGCGCATTTTGAAAAGAAAAAGATAAATAAATAAGTCTGTGCTTGTATTATTATTTTGGCAAGTGATGTAATCTATCCTTTATTTTTTAAGATTTTATTATTTAAAGTTAACAAACGTATACTTTTGTAAAATTAATGAAATAATCGTATTAAAAGTTTAGTATGCTCAGTAGTGCTCGTTCAGTCAAATATTAAAAAACGGATTTTTAAAAATTGCTGGTAAAATTTTGCAACAAACAGTTTTGCTGATAAACAAAAAATGGATTAATATTTTTCTGCAGGAGTTCAATCTGCAATCTAAATAACTTTGTGTAAAACCGTGTAGTTCGTTAAAAAATATCGAACATTACACGCGGGAATATCGGGAGCGAGTGGAGCATCCGCGCGAAGGGGAAGCGGAAGCCATCAAGAGTGAAATCTCGCGCTTCCTGCGGAAGCAGAAATACGATCCCCCGTCGTTTTTTTAATCAAGCGGCAGTCGCTGGCGATTATAATGCCCGTTTAAAGCGCCGTAAACTTGGGGACGAGCGCGGCGGCACGTAAAAATTGCAAGAGTCCCTTTCGTTATGGATAGCCGTATTTTATGGCGCTAACGAGCGACGCTGTTTTGTCGGTGATAAACTCCCCCGGTACCTCGCGATCCTCACCCTTTTTTTTTCTCCCGCCTACCCCCCTTTAGCCTCTCGAACACGTGTCCCCGCGTCGACACCACGTCGGTCGTCATTGGGTTACCGCGGGGCGCGTTCAATTTTTTTTCTTTTTTTAATTCGGAAATATTGTATTCATGAAGTTCGGCGCTTGGACGAGGGGTAGGTCGATATAATTTTTTTTTTTTGCTTTGAGGGTGCAATAACGGGGCGAGTTCATTTTCGGCGGGAGATTGACTTAGAGCGGAGTGTAAGTGGCGTCAAAGAATAAATTACAACTGGTAAAAGAACTTTGAGAGAGGAGTCTGAGGAGAGGCAATTAATCACGCTGGAAGTAAGTGAAAATTGATAACTTTGTGGATGCTTCGAAGGAGAATTATATTAATGAACATCATTTTCAGATTTGAAAACTTTAAAAATGTAATCTTTTTTTTCGTAATTCGTAGTGGAAGTGTACCATATTGCAATTACTTTACTATACTGTACGTGCGTTCGAATTCGGGTGCGAACGAAGTAAATTTTCAATCTCAAGTTTAGCTAAAAACGTCTTAATTTCAATTTCCGCTCTTCCGCATAAATTTTAAACGCCAAGATGCCTTAAAAAAAACTTTCGCGTTCGACTAAATTCGCTCGCGCGTTACATACAGCGGACATTTAATTTTTTGCCTTCCCCTCCCTCTCAAAAATACATATTCAAGTTTTAATTAGCTGGAAAAATGGCTCCTTATCTAAGCTACGAAGGAATTAGCTTAAAATCCCATAACGCCGATTTTTCCAGGAGCGTCCCTCCGGGGGGGGAGGGGGCGGATAGGTTAAACGGCGGGAAAAAGGCGTCTCCATGGGAGGCCGCGCGGCGGCAAATGCAAAACGCGTCCCCTTAATTTTCCTATTAAAATTCGCGCTCGCTCGTGCCGGAAGACGAGACGCCGCGCGGACTCCCTCCTTTTTCGAGGATTTTCTTGCTTCAAGTTTTACCGCGCCGGGGATATTTCTTCGTCCGCCGAGGGGATCGTAATCCCCGGGACGATTAGTTCATTCGTTTGCGCAACCGGCCGCGGCATTAAGAGTCTCCCGAGTGCCCTGCACACTCCCTCCCTTCCAGCCCCGATATTATAATATACAACGCGGGCACAGACACGCGCACCGACTATCGATGCTGTCGAGTTACTACCGCTGGGTGCAGTTTATGATGGGATGCTGCCGCCGGAGTTGGTTTGATGTCGGATCTTTTAGAGAAATGAACGCGAGTAAATTAAGTTTATATCTTGCTTGGTGTATCTACTTAATTAGGAGAAAGAAATATACTACGCTGCAGGAAGAAATATTTGTATAATAAAAAGTATTGGATTCGCTGTGGTACGGATTATTGTAGAAAAATAAACAAAAAGACTTTTATAAACTTTTATATGATAACTTACGAAGATAAAGTATAACGTTGTAGTAGTTATCTGTGTTTACAAGTGTCATTTTGTGCTATTGAGATTTATTTATTGACAATAAAAATTCTTCAAATGTAAATAAATGTACTTTCTTTTTTTTTATTTATTAAGCATTTGAAACCTCAAGGGAGGTTTATTTCTGCTATACAATTCTGTTTATACAATTAAATAAAAATATATTTGAATATTATATTCGAATGTGCAGCGTTTGTGGAGTAAAAATTTTAAAGGAGTTATGTCTGACTAAACCCACGTAGAACTACTTGTAATCCTAGTACCATCACATAGTTTGTTGAACGAATTTCAGATTTATTATTAACTATGAATAATTTATTGGCACTGTAATTAATAATGAAAAAGATGTTTTAAAAAATAATTAAGCAAAGTTTATTGTATTAAGGAAAATATAGCGTAAGTAGTTATATTCGTATTTAGTCAGACGAAGTGGTTTTCAAATTTTTCATCCAGCGTGCAACATATTTTCAAGTAAAAGAAATTAAACAAATTATTTAATTTCAAAATTCAGTCTATAATTTCTTGAAACGGTGCTGTAGCTTTAAAATCATGGTACTCATGTTTTTTCAAGCAGAAAATTTTAAGGTTTATCGAACATCAACTTTGAGACACGCGAAGTATACGTGTCCATTAAAAGTAATTAAAAAACATTTTTCTATGAATTTCCTCTCCTTTCAGTGCAGTTTACCAGTAAATTCTAAAGCAGCGAGAGAATTATACTTAACTAGTAAAATATTGTATTCTCCCTTTTTTTCAGTTAAAAAAATATATCTTCTAAAATTCTCGTGCAAAAAAAAAAAAATAATACACGCATGGAACCCCGAAAACAAATGGAAACAAAGCAGCAACAGTAAAACCCAGAAGTCACAGTAGCCCCCGGATAAATCTCGTTCGTCGGAAAATGTGGTGCACTCGTCCGATTAGATCTACTGATTGAGCGCTCGGTCGTCCGGAATTTCGTTTTGTTTTTGCCACCCTCCGCAGTTTTGCATTTCAAACGGCTGCTCGTGTTTTTTGAGCATCCCTGTCCCCTTGATTTTTACCCCCAGCTCTCTCCTTCAAACCAAAGCTGTCACTATAAAAAAAAAATTAACCGAAAAAAAAGAGTCACGCGAAAAGGGAAGCGGCAAAAGTAAGCCAATGACGAGGAGTGGGGGAGGAGGGAGGGAACGACACTGTAAAGGGGATTTCAGTCTAAAGGATCCTGAGCCGCGCGGATTATCCGCTGGGCTTTTTCCCTCTGGTCCCGCGCACTATCTCGCCTCGGCTTTTTCTCCCGCGGCAGTTTGGCGTCCGGCTTTCTTAGGCGCGCGCGAGTAGGGGTCTTTCGCGTTTCTCAGAGGGCCGAGCGCACGGCCTTCCATTAACTCGTTTCGTCGGTGCGCCGCTCGTTAAATGTACGTTACGGCAAACGCGGCCTCGCGCGACAAAAACCTTTCGAGGACTGGGGCCTCGGGCAGACTCTCGGCGGCCTCCTGCTTTCTCATCTTTTCCTCGGCGATTCGTCAGTAGCGAAGAGTGAAATCCACATTGTGCTATTGTTTAGTTTTCTTTTTCATTTTTCTTATTTCTGGGTACTTGTACTTCCATTTTGCACGTGAAAAATTAAATAGTCGTGGAAATGAAAATTTTAAAGGGGTCTTTTGTAATTTTTTTTCATTTATAATTTCATAAGAATATTTAACGGAGATACAATTTTTTTTTAGTAACGATTAAGAAAATTCGTTAATGATAATTGTACATTTTTAATCAACTGTTTTAGGTGATAAAAAAGTACTGCATATTTGTAAAGAGAAAGTAACGACTAGGCTCGATTTCTTGAAGAAAAAAAATAAACAAATTAAAAGTAAAAATTGAATGTGCTTGTTAAAAATTAATATCAGAAGTCAGTCTAATAAACAGAATTTTTTAAAATGAAAGCTAAAAAGGACGGAAAAGTAAAGTTAAAGTTTGATCCTAAAGTACGAACTGAGTGCGGCAATATCCAGAGCTCAATAAACAGTGGCGAGGGCGTTGGATTTGGTGCTATCGACACCTCGAAAATTAGCCCGCCGGCTTTCTTCCAGGCGCAAGGAGGCGGTGCACTTGTTGTTTACCTCGCGAGGCTCCGAGGCAGCCGCGGGGCGCGCTTTAATTAAAAAGCCCGGAATTTGTGGCTGTCCGCGGGCGCGCGCGCGGCCTCTCGCCAGAGCAATTTGCCCGCTTTTTCCGTGCGCCGGGGCGGCTCGCTTTGATCGAACCCGCCCGCACCGCCGAGGAACAATGTTGTGATTAGTTCGTTCGCACCGACGATAATTTGCCTGAGCTGCCTTTACGTTGGCTCCCTCGTTCCCATCGATTTTCATTTGTGCCAATTTCATTTGTTGTTCTTCGATGTCATCGCCGAGTTTCTATATGCGCTTACATTGCTTTGCTTTGCAGAATTTCAGTTTGCTTTGTTGATGGATCATTTCAATTTGTTGGTAAGCT
The DNA here is from genome assembly GCA_018906775.1 of Sycophila sp. Sp_5. Taxonomy (NCBI): domain Eukaryota; kingdom Metazoa; phylum Arthropoda; class Insecta; order Hymenoptera; family Eurytomidae; genus Sycophila; species Sycophila sp. Sp_5. The sequence goes on from JACCID010000043.1 coordinate 228,055, forward strand.
TATTTCTTTAATTAATTATTAATCATTTCGCGCCATTGGGCTTTAATGTTTGTAAATTATATGCTGACTTATGATTTTAACGCAATGTAGATTATGAGTCCATTCATAGTGGGGTAGAATTGTAATATTATTATGAGTCTGTTTTGCTACAATGTAAAATGTTAATTTTACGATGGAAAATTAAAAACTTGTTTAAAAACTGTAATATTAAAATTGAACGTGGTGCTTTTTAAAAGAATAAAGAAGCTTTTGCCCGTAACAAGATATCTGTATTAAATTTTTTTAATTATGTAACAAGAAAAAAAATAGTTAAAAAAATGTTCTAGGTAAGCAGTTTTTTAGTGTTTTTCATATTACTACACGAAGAAGTGTTTGCATAAAATTTCGCGAATTTTGTACGACCTAACAATCTTCAAATGTTTTATAAAAAATGTAAGAAGCAAGTACCTGAGTTTTACAACCAACCAGATGAATTCTACCTTCTTTAAAAATATTCGCTGCTTTTTTCCTAATGATAATCTAAACTTTAATTACTGTTTCGCTTAATTCTTTATTTACCGGTAAATATTGTATATATATTCAATTTATAAATAATTCAGTTTCGTACAGTAAGAGAAATGTTTTGAAAAAATTATTATCCAGTCTGGGAACGGAACCACAGACTGCATTTAGTGAAAAAATTACTTTTCCGTATTATAAATTTTATTAGAATTCTAGTAATATATATCTACAATTCTAATAAATATTACTAGAACTCCAGTAATATGGATATACAGATATACGTGACTCCGCTCCCAGACTGGATAGTAATTTTTCCAAAACATTTCTCTCAGTGTATAAATGACAAGTTAACTTTGATAATGTATGCAATCCATGAAGAATCATATCTCAGTTAAAATAAAAAATATTGATTTTAGAATTATTCAAATTTTGAACTGTCATACTCAAAAGAGCTTCATACTTCAAAAATACGAATTACCATCCTAAACGCTCATCCACCTCCCTCTCTCCCACCACAACCGAATTCTGCACAATCCACATGCGCAAGTGGCATAGTTATACGACACCAGTGAGCTATTAACCGATCCAAGTGAAGTCAGCCGCGTGATTCTCGATCACAGATCCAAAGTCCAGTTGTCAATTACACGGTCAATAAATCAACGGGTGTCTGCGTCGATCGGGGAGGGGGTCATGCGTCACGAGGGCTTCGCTTCGAAGAAGCCCGCACGCACTACCCCCTCCCCCCGGGATGGCCTTGATTTACCGTCCGGGCGACCTAATCCGGCCGAGCCGCGTCTTCGCAGACGTAATGGCGCGACCCGACGCGGATTTCGCGACCCACGATGATATATCCCTTTCATTATCCAGGCTTACGCGCCGAGGCATTTGCATACGAGTGCCGATTCCCCGAGCCACTCACTTACTTCGCGCGCGGGGGAGCTCCCTAATGCGGCGCATTTATCAAGCCTCCGCGATCGCTCTGAATGCGGAATTGGGTGAAAACTCGAGAAGACCCGTATCCCTCCTCCCAGGGGGTCTCGTGGTATTTATCATTTTTTTCGGCGGATCTGCGTTTGATGAATCGTTGCTGCTTGATCGATCGACCTGCTGCGGGGTAATAACGAAAAGATTAGTCTTTTTTGCGGGTGGAAAGGTGGAGGGGAAATGGGGAAGCAAATGAGGACTCAGCAGGGCAATAAATAAAGCTGTAGTATAAAATTGAATTCGAATGATATTATGCGTAGGGATAACGGAGAGACTCCTTCTTCTGTATTTCGTTTCCGTTGTAGAACAGCGCGACGGCTTTCTTATGCACGTAAAAATAAAAATATTTCTATCATGAATTTTTAAAGGAGGAATTGCTAGGAAACGTCTGTCTTCGTCACGCAGAGCCCTTTTTAGATTTCGAGAAACTAGCGTAACCTTTCCTTTATTAATGTGAGATATGTTGAATAGAGAATGACTTATAAAATGAAGAAGCAAAATTATATTTAAATGTACACGCTAAAATGGTTGGAGAGAAATTTCACTTTTAGTTTATAGCGAAACCACTCGTCGAGTTAAATTTGACTCTATTGGAGTCAAATTGAGGAAAATTTGACTGAAAATTAAAATTAGAGCGAAAATTTTCACTTTATTTCACTCCAGCTTTAGTCTGTATATAGGTATAAGCTTGCTTAGCAATTACCTAGTATTGTCTATAAAGGTTGTATTGGAATTTTCTATATTTTCTTACATTTTTACCTTCAGAGGTAACTGATATAAAATAGTTCATACATTTCGCGTGAATCATGAAGATAATACAAATTTTATATTAAATGTTTTTCTAAATTTAATAAATATAGGAATCATTGTTTTATTATACCATATTGTACGACCCTGAAAAACGATTTCCAAAATCTTATCCAAAAGATCCACACTCTCCTTATTAGTATAATAATATTTACACCAAATAATACGAACAAAAATTTTTTTAAAATTCTTTGATCCAGGGCTACGCTACTCCAGTGGTGAAACCCGCATCGCATCCATTTTCACTTCCGTAGCTCGTGCAAATTCACGTCGAGATTAAATAAAGCGACGACGCTGCGAAACATCACGCGACTGGCAGAATGTGACGTTTCGCGTTCGCGAACGCTTGGCCTACATTCAGCACCGATGCCGCAGGATCCGTCGGCAGTCAGGCGTTTACTCGACGGCGTTAACACAAGAGGTCCTTCGAGTCCGCTCCTTTTTTCGTCTCGCCTTGAAGCGCATCGTCTTAGCCCACGATCGATTCCATGACGCGCGAAGGGAATTTTCAACGTATAATGTGTTTGCACGCGTCGAAACTTACGTTTAAGAATACTTCAAGTTTTAAATAACGTTTGGGTTGAGGATTTTGTGTTTTATTAACTGGAAGTTAACTTTTTAGAATATAAAAATCAAATAGAGTCTGCTTTTTATAATTTACGTTCGCACAGGCTGTGATGATTAGGAAAATTGCTTAATTTCTTGTAAATTTTACTATAATTCTAAAAAGCTTTATAAAATCTGTTGCAATTATTAATAAGAAGTTTAGTTTTAACTATTTTATATTGTTACCGATACGCAGACTATGATTTCATTTTTTAATCAAAATTCAATTGATCTGTAATTAAATCATCTATTTTCTATCTTCATCGTCGCTTTAAATTATTTATAATAAAAGACGCACGTATTCAACGAGCTATAATTTTTTCATTTATTCAAAGTCTCAATAAAGGCAAAATTTAATATTAAAAATTGTAAATACTGCACAAGTAACAAGATCAGCGTTTATTAAAATATTTTTTCCTATGAAAAACAGAGGAAACGCTATTATCGAAACTTTCATTTAAGATAACGTGTAATATTTTGTTACAAAGTGTTTTCTTATAAAAGACCTTGTCGAAGTTCCTCTGAATTTCCCTGTAAAGCCCAAAGTTCAAAGTACGATGTAGAATAATATATCTAGTCAGCTATTCTCATGGAAATTGACTTTGCTACAATAGCATTATCAATTCGAGTAAAAACGGGAGCTTCGATAAAACTCTTTTATATCAGGCTATCGCATGTCAAAATCTTTTATTTTTCCCGAATAAAATCGTCTGCTTCAACTTTCACATCTTCTGCATCTGCAAAAATCGCCTTTCTTTATCCTTCTCCTCCGGAGGCAGCAAACCCGATCGTTCACTTTAAGGTAAAATAATCCTCCTTTTTAATATCAAACTTACATACATAGGTATATATATACATATCGAAGCGTCGATTCAGGCCGAGTTTTACAGAAAGCATAAAACTTTCACGCGTCATTACTCTCACCGGCAATAATACTTTCTAATTTACTCCGCCCACTATAAAAAAGCTCGCATACACTAATTTTTCATTCTCGAGAAAATGTTTTTCCTCTCTGTTCCCGCTGAAATTCCACGACAGGGGAAGCCGGAAAAGATACGATTTACAAAAAACCACGCGCGAATAGCCCGCTCGAGGAGAATACCGAAAGGAGCCGAGCGAAACAAATAGAGTCCGCCGTGCGCTCACGGGTGGGTGGGTTGAGCGTTGAGGAAACAAAAAAAAAAGGAGGCACGATGTAAAGAGCGAAGCGGCGGGGCAGCATTAAGGAAATTGAAACGGTTTTCTTTATCCGACTTCGACGGGGGGAAAGAGGGGGGGGGAGGGAGGAGACGGAGGGTGCGGCGGCGGAATGGACGCTCGTGGGACGTCTGAGCGCGCGAATCCATTTTCGAGGGTAGGAGTTAAAGACGTCGAATTGAAAGCCACTTGTGAGAGACGTTTTCATCCGCTATTGATTCTCGCGTCTTAAAGGCCGGGGGTTGGGCGAGCGCTTGCGACGAATGGCGCTGCGAGGATAACGCGAGGAATTAGGCGCGTCTCAAAGGCGCAGATTAGAGAGGCTCTTATCGAGGTTTTTATTTTCCGCGGGGGATATAGCGCCTCGTCTTATTTGTGAGAGTTTTCCAAGGGCCCGGGCTGACTGACCTTCTTTTATGGCGTGACGTTTTAAGTGCGAGGATATTAAAGCTCTGGCTTTTGTTTACCTCGGGATAAAGACCCTGCATTCAATATAACGCTTTAAATATTTTGCTGAATTCCCATTGAAAAAAAATAAATATTTACTGTTTTTTGTCGTCGTGTTTTATATCGAATACTAAGTATTAAACACTTGTCGAATAAAAAAAAATGAAGAGTTTATCCAAAAAGTTTTTATGTCGTATTTGAGCTTAAACTACTTGTACCTTTAATTAGAATAAAAAAGTTTTATACTTTTCTCACTACTAAGTGTTGAAATAAACTTTAAAAAATATTATGAAATACGCATTGTACGTGTATAAGTACAAGGAAAAATACAAAAGAAACTTATTTTCGTATTAAGTAAGTTAAATATTAAATTCTTGCTCTTTTGTTTAATTTTGTAAGTGCTTCATATTTGCTGGATCAACATACGGAAAAATCGATTTGGAATCTCGGTCGGACCCATACAGAAAATTACGACTCGCGGTAGTCGTTAACCTACAATGAGAAAAAATATTATAAAAAATACTTATATACGAACTCGACCGCAGTCTGGCCTCGGATAAAAAATTAAAATACTCTACAATAACATTTTCCACAAATAAAGTATATTTTATTTTTTAGCAATCTCATATACTTACACTGCCGGCCAAAAGTTTGGACTGTTGAAAAAATATGTATTACGGACATTTTCATGAATTAATTAGTAAATTTATTTATTACTTGCTTGTAATACAGTACAACAACATAAAATATATATTTTACAACAAAAAATGTATACAGTGTGTCTAGACACCGCCGTTATAAGAAGAAATGTTCAAAAGCCCGTAAAGAAAAGGTATGAATATATCAGATTTTTTTCTTAGGCTTGTTTCTGTGTCATTATGAGCAAAAAATACTTTTCTGGAGGCTAAACCCCTGGAAAAATACAGATTTCGAAATTCGAATGAAGTGATTCCAAACTTTTAGCCGGCAATGTATATAGGTACAACATATTTACTGTAAAGTATGGTAATTTTTATCTGAAAGTTCATAGTGTGCGCAGGTCGCATTTCCACAGCGATATAATAATTTATATAAATATTTAATTTTTCTCAGCCTACACTCACAAAAGTAGATTCTTAATAATAGTAGATCAATCTACTTAAACATTTTCTACTTAATTTTAAAATTAACTTAATAAATTAGAGAATACGTCTGCTTCAATATGATTTTCAATAGGTTTAATAGAAAAATAGAATCTGCTGAATTTTATCATAAAAACTATAATTGTTAGTATTTTTCTGTTTAGTAGAGACTTCTTCCGTGCATTTAATTTTTCGATTTTTACGATACTAAATGTCAACTAATGATCAATGAATCAATTTAGAATTTATCTTGGAATCCATTTATCCCAAGACGACAATCTACTTATTCGAAAATGAATTCTTTTACACGTTAGCAAATTAATCGTAAATGATGGTCCGCTTATCCACCGCATAAATACGTTTAACTCTATAATAAGTAGATTTTCCAGTGCTATTTAGTGGATTCTTTTACTACTCAGATTAAATTTTTGTGAGTGTATGAAATCTAAAAAAAAAGATGCAAGCCTAGTTCCTACCCAGGAGACTTTTGGGGCTAACCACCGAATGCAGCAACGCACATCAACGAGGAATTGTAAATCTCGTCAGGCGGTCGGTGGTGGACATATCGGCACGGGACGGCTCGCTCGCCGGAATCCGTTTTGGTATTCGAGCTGACAATGCCGCGTTTATTGACTGCGGATAAACCCGCAGGGCGCTTCCGCGGCCGCGCTCGTACGACTACGAGCTTCCGTCAAGCGGAACGTGCCTGCCTCGCGTGTTTGCCTCATTCGCAAAAGCCCCGGAGCTGTCGGGGCTCATCGTGCAAAGCCATTTTTATTTTTCGAAGGTGTAGTTTGTATACCTCGTTGCTGCCCGTTAGAGATTTTGGAGCGCGCTAAGGACGCGGCTTCAGGGAGATTAAAGTGGACACTCGATATTTTTTAGAGTTAGATATTCTTTTTATTTTTTGGCTGAAGTTAGTTCGTTAGATTAGAAGCTCGTTAGAATCTCAAGTGCAGAGTGATGGTTTTACGATGACGTTATTTTTTAAGGCTGTAGCAATTTACGTTTTAAATTTTATTTTCTTCTGTGCGAAGAGTATAAAATATAATTTTGTAGTTTTTTTAATGGCAATTAAAAGTAATAGATCGTAGATTTCAGCCGTTAATTAGAATTTATAGTTTTAAATATTTCTTTAGCATTGGTATTGTAGGCGAGCGAATAAAATGGGTGAAGTATTAATTAGCTTTTGAAAATTTTTAAAAATACAAACAACTGAGGATAAGATCGGGGTTTAAGCAAGAATATCGTCAATTTCGATTTTTTTATTCAAAACTATTTTTTAAACAATCTTTGTAAATAACTTAAATTTAAAATTATTACGAATTCTTAAATATTTCTGAAATTAATTATTAAAAGCACACATTTAGCGTCTAAATGTTCCTCAAGTGGAAGTAAACTCTGTTCTCGCTTGAAATGAAAGTGATGAAATCTGCATTTGAAATTTTAAAAGCCATTCCTTTCACTTAAAAAGTTCCTTTCTTCGAGTAATAGTGCCTTCAATCATCTTACATTAACCCCATAAGATACAAAATCCATTCTGACTAAATTCTCTAAAAAATCACGTCTTTTCGTATTATTATTTCGGATGCTCCTGCAAAAGTAACTTCGCTAGAATGATAGATGAGAGTGAACCTCATTTTAATTAAAGGATCACTTAAATCCTCCGCGTCGAATAAGTCACTCTTCAGCGAAGCGAAAAATTTTAATTAAAGCGAAATCCCGTGAAACCAGAAAAAAACGACCAGTCACCATCGAATCGCCGATCAACCGTTTAATTTTTTCATTAAGTCGCTTTACTGTCCCTTCTCCTTCGCCTTTTTTCCTCGTGTCCTTTTTTCTCAAAATTATCTCCAACGTAGCGAAAAACACTTTTGGATTTCATCGAACACCTTCACGTGCGATCTACTCTCAGCGGCGTACGCGACGGTCTTCGGGTCCTGTTTTCTTTGGCTCGGCTCCGGTCGCGGTAGAAATCAAATTTCCTCGTCCTTACACGCGTCCGCGGCGTTTCCAGCTCATTTTCTCGCTCCCCGACACGTCCACTTTCCTTCGATCGAGGGTCTTTGTCTCCAGTGACCGTCGCACCTCGACGATTCCGTTTTTCTCCATCGCAGGAGGAAAATCGTTGCCTTTTTTCTTTCGCTTTGGTCACAATCGCGCACCCACGTTGATGTCGTTCGATATGAAATTGAGGGTGAATCAAATTGCGAGTTGGTCGTGCGTTCGCGATAAGCGATTTTATTGCCATATATTAACTTTCGTAATCGTTTGATATTGGATTGTTGGAAGTAAATGATACCGAATTCCTATCCACTTATAAACAGCTAAATTTATTGCAGAATTGATGATCTTGTTTGCCGAACGCAAACCATTCATTCCATTAATAGAATTTAATTTCATTTTTGGCGAATTTTTAAAGTAATTATCAATAAAATTATTAAAAGGATTTATACGTTTTAACTTATTCTTACAATAAAACTGTAAAGTTAAATAATGAATTGAGTAGATACTACATATGGATGTACTAAAATATGCTTGTGAATTTGACGTATTATGCAAATAAGAAATTTTACTATGTAATGCAAGGCCTTGTACATGTACTTGTAAAACGGTGTCAGTACATATATAACCTTGCTCATCTCTTTATACATGGCATGTAATATTTGGCAAAAAATTTATTCTAAATAGTCAAATAATTTCTAAATAATAAATAAAAGCTAAAATACTGTTACTAAAATAGGTTTTGGAATTTGTACATCTTTTTCAAAACGTAATTAGTAATAGTGCTAGAAATTATTAATTTTCACTAAATGAATTTTCCTCACATTTAATTTTAAATACAGACACTTTATTTATAATGTACGACGTATCTAAATAATTCTCTTTTTTTCTCTTACAGGTAAGCCATTCATGAATCACAAGCATCAAATCACCCTCTCGTGCAGTAAGTTTACATACCCTTAGCCTTCACTAATTAATTCATTTAAAAAATATATAATAAATCTACATCTATAACTAATATTCAAATAAATAAGCCAGAATGTAAATAGCGACACCAGGTTCACCTGGCTGAAGGACGAAAAATCGCAATACAATCACGCGAGGCTCCCTTTAGGGCTGCATGTAATCGAGACGGCCGCGGCGTCTCGCGGTTCATCCCCGGCGCAAAGGTAAACGCAGACCCGGTGTACCCAAGAGCTCCCGTCTGGCCTCGCGTTTGATATTCCAGGGGGAAGAAAACGAGCAGCGATGCGAATTTCGGCACTGGGGGCATAGGCAGACCGCACGGGCCGCGGCCTCGAGCACCCGCGTGTAAAAAGGGCCAGAGCGTGGGAGAGAGAGAGAGGCTAATGCATGCGCGATGCGCTGGCTCCCACATAAATATTCATAAGCCGCGTAATGCGGCTAATATCGGAACGCGCGCTGCGTCTTCCACCGCACCCTCCCCCCCTAAACCTCCCTCACATTTCCCTTTTTATCCCCTTTTTGTTTTGGTTCGCGTGTCTCCAAAGGGGGCGGGCGTGGCTCGAAGCGGTCGACCTCCGATATCGGGGAGGATTAATTACGCTGCGGACGAATATTATTTGCTGCTGGGGCTCGCTTTTTCCGCTCGTCCGGCCATTTGCGGGGCTATTGATCCAGAGTCTAAGATGAGAATTACGCGGAAAAATGCACTTTCGAGGGAATTTAAATTTCGTTTTGAGAAAAGGTATTTGAATATTTTTATTACTCCGGCTATTTTCTGAGCTTTCAGAGTTTACCCAATGGAATTTTTATAGGAAAAGCGTGTAAACGGTATGGAATAGGGAAAATCTTTATAGAAAGTTTCTTATAGCAAAAAATGTTGTTATCATTCTTAATTTATAAGAGATTACCCTCGCAAGCATTCTGTTTTTATGAAACATACTATTATGACATATTTGAGCGTTTCTTAATTTTAGGCTTATATTATTGTTAAACTAATTTTAAATAATGTCTTTATTTCTTTAAGCTTTTCCAAAAATTATTTTTTTTACTAGTGTACTAAAGAAACGTAGGAAAATTTATTTATCCCATTTTTGTTAAATTCACGTAGTATTTTGTGCGTTAAAAAAGGAGTAGTTCAAAATTCACATAAAACGGCCCATTAAAATTCCGCGACTACGATTAGCCGAGACATTCTACGAAAGTATGCAGGAATGCTCGGGGCACTCGCCAGCTATATTCTTCGATGGATGATTTTTAGGAAAGGGATAGCATAGGAAATTATGCCACGGCAATTTTATATGAAAGATAATTATTATTTTATCTCATGGGGGAATTAATATCAATAAATTGATAAAATAGATTTTTTTTCAATTCCCTAAGAAAACTTAATAAACTACTTTATTAAGTAGAATCCCCTGTATCGTTACTCCTGAGATAACTTAAATTAAAATAACTTAACATTTATTATCGTCATTCATCGATCGAGCGAAGACTAGATACATAATCTCTATGAATAATTTCCAGGTTTAATCGAGAACGTGTTATCAAGTTCTGCGGAAATCTGTAACTAGAATCTCATTTATAATAACATCGCCTAAAATCTCTCATGACACTGTCAGTAACAAAAAATTTAACAACGATCGCAATTTACACCAGAATCTCAGTACGTAGACGTGCCTCGTCGAGGAAAAACGGATTGCAATAAAGAGCAGCGTTTACTGAAAAATCGCCGGACCGCCTTGAAGGCTCTCCGCCAATTCGTCAGCGAGACGAACGGTTTTATTAGTCGACACCGGCGCTTCCAGTAACGAGAAAAAATTAGTCATACACCGTGAATTACGTGGCGCGCATGCATTCCAACTCCGCGGCCTCGAGATGTAATGCGCATCCCCTGATGGAATTTATTCCGCCGCGAACTCGTTCTTTTTTAACTCAGAAGCGGAGCGATGAAGCGCGAAAATTCGAGAAGCCCCGGAGAGTGACGCTGCTCTCGCGTAATTCCCGCTGGAGCGCGACTGCTTTATTTGCCGCGCTGAGCTATTGTCTCGCGCGTAGCAGGGCCACTATTAATCCCTTTGCCCAACGGAGACTTATCTCTGCGCTTTATTGGCCGAAATTCCTGGTCGAGATGGAAATTTCGAGCTTTTATTTTACGGACTTCTTATATAGGGGCCGGTGCACTTGAATCTGTCGAGTTTTATTGGCTCGGAAGAAAAATGGCTTTTCCGTGGGTTATTATAACGGCGTGCATCGAAAATTTTTGGGGACAAACGAGAGGCGCAAAAAAAAACGAGACTGATTTTCTACGGCAAACGCACGAAGCCAATGTCATTTATTTAGAATCTTTGCAGGCGGAAAAAAGCCGATTTAAAACGAACGTCTAACTGTACCCGACTGTTTCTACTTGAATTTACGTAAAACTGCGGAGAAAGAAGCTCTACCTTCGTTTTCCTGGCTTGAAAAAGTTTAAAATAAATTTCTTTCCAGTTGGTGGCCATTTATTTTTTATACTCAACGTATTAAATAAAAATTTATCTTTAACAATTGAATTACTACAATAATTTAATTTAAATTATTACAATAATTTAATTTACCTCAGGATTTTACAATCAAAAATAGACTTTACTTCTCAATTTATTTTCTTTATTTAGTATTCGACTTTTAACCGACACGCCTTTCATTGTATTAAAAAAATTCCATTTTCATTTAAAAAAAATTACAGGCGCTATAACATTATATTCAAGAAAAGCGAAAACAAGGACCTTGGTTCGCATTCCTCCCCACCTGTTTAGCATACGTGAAAGAAGAGAAGGGGGCAGGGTGTACAAGGGGCGCCGCAGACAAAGCGAGCGTCGCGCGGTCCGAGAGTAAGAATTCGCAAGTTGATGAAGCAATTAACGGCGGCGCGCGCCTATCGCCGCGCGGCCGTTTGCTTTCCGCCTGCGTTCCGCCGTCGTGTTTTCTTTCCCGCTGCGAACTTTCGGAAGGGCGCCGCCTTGCCTCCTGCCCGCCCCTCCCCCTCGAAGCACAGCGGGAGCGAGTTTTCGTGCTGGGAATATAAACAATGCGTTTTAATTAGAGCCCTTGCTCCCGATGAATGCACAATTGTTACGCTTCCGGAATTCGTCGGGGACAGAGCGGGAGGGGTTGGAGTAGTGGTAGCTCGCCTCCTCCGGCACACGTGCCATTATTCACTCTTACGCCTTCTTTCCATCCTCCCCTCCACGCGCTTTTGACTATTTTTCTTCCTTTCAGTCGCGTCATAAATAATCATTTGGTAGGGGAGTTATTGTGAGGTCGGAATGACGGTTCAATTAATTGAGTGCCGGCTGAGGTGTGTTATAATGCGCCTTGATTTTTCCGGGAGCTTTGATTTCGTCGGATTGCCATTTTTCTCTTAAGCGAGACAGGAATGCTTTCTACTGAATCTAAGAATGCTTTTCTGCATTTTTCAAATCTCTTTGTAGGCTTTAAACAATTAAACATAGACATTAAACATTTATAGTATTCAAATTAGAAAATGTTATTGGACTCAGCGAAGCGAATGCATTTTATTCGCATTATTGAAGAACTCAACTTTTTTAGCACCGCGTCGATGGGTACACAACACTCGGAATTAATTATCGGAATACGATGGCTTAAATCGCGAAATTAGCTTATAACGCGCTGAATTCCGCAGAAAACCAATGACGCTTCTTTCTCTCAGCGGAAAATTTAGTCGGGAAAGGCGCTTCGAGGCGCGAGGAAGTCTCGAAAAAGCTATAAAATATAAGCTAACGACGTCGGGCTCTTATATAATACTCTGGGCCATAGAGGGAGAAGACCGTATAAAAATTGCACTCCGCCGAGTGGCAATAATCGTGGTATCGAACGACCGATGTCATTCGTATCGATTCTCCATTCGCCGCGACGTTTTTCTAAAGCCGGGAATTCACAACTCAATGACAAGTCGTACTTAGATTACTTTTCGATTAATGACACAAACGAGAGTTTTATACCTTTCGCTCATTTTTTTCAACTTTTGCAAAGCGACTCGATTTTACAAATCGTTTAACGAAAAATGATTAAAATTTTATTTGATACTGAGATTGACAGTCATAAGCCCTTTCTTTCTAAGAAAAACTTTCTTGCGGTCCCCTGCTATTTTCTGAAGAGTATCCTACGATTTTTTTACATAGATAAAACTTTATAAAAATGTTGCTTTCTATAATAAACTCGAAAAATAATAATTGAATAAAAATAATTCATTGTAGCAAAATTTGTGAGAAATATAATAAAAAAATTTCTGTAGTTTCTTAAAAGACACTAGTTTTTTTTTTTAATTAAGAGATACTTAAAACATTTCACTGTATTCCAATAAATTTTAAAAGAAACTTGCAACTTTTCCGTTAATTCGAAACACGAATACATTATAATAAACGATGGTACAACTTAACTTCTATGATATTATTGTAAAATTTAGTTTAACAGTTTTTTGCGATTTTGCTTTTTTCTATATACTCAATTATACACCAACATGAAATAGTATATTGCTTTAAAACTAATTCGTGAACATTTTATTTCACGTCTGAATTTACTGACACATTAAATAACCTCAGGGCCGTGTTATATTGCGAAGGTCGTACAAAAAACACTACATTTTCGAAACCCAACAAATCAGCAGCTTTAAAAAATCATGGAAATTGTCAGCCCGCTCTAATCTTATTGCGAACCAATGAAAAGCTAATAACTTTTTTTCGATCATAACTCAATTTAAAACGTATCTGTGCGCGCGCGCGCCAAACCACCAAACTCATTCGCGAGCAGCATGAATTTAAATCGGCTGCTTCGGCGGAACTCGATCGCCCGGAATCTTCGTTGTGGCGTTTTAGCGGGCTCGCCGCTAAAAGACGGTGGTCCCCGTCACCGCGCGCCAACCATAACAAGGTGACGTTGTTTGATAAGCAATTTCGCTCTCGGCCATTCTTACAGGCTGCTCCAAGCAACTGCGCGGCGAAAGTTTACTTATTAGCGAAAGTTCGGCGGGGCACATGTATTTTACATTGAAATTGGGCGATATATATATCGGATAGGGTGGAAGAGAACGTGCGTGCGTCACGAATCCGCCTCTCTTTACGGGGAAAATAAACGGCGAATCGGAAGGAAAGGCGAGAGGCCACGGAGAGCCGAAGGACGCGCAGCAGAGTCAGTTAATTAACGAAAGCCACATGGGACTGTCCGGGGCCGGCGCGGGACGTCACCCGGCGTATGCGTACGCGCGGCCGCCGAGTACGTAAATAACGTCACGGCGCGCGGACCGAAACGAAACGAGGCGCCGCGCAACCCGATCCTCTGGAGGAACTTCCGTCCTCTCTCTACGTTGTTCCCCGGAATAAACAGTCAGCTTTGAGGGACGATTTTTCGGTTTCGCCCAGGGCGCACGGACTTCGAATTAAAGTATCCCCGTTGTTTGTTCGCTCGGTGGAATTCAATGTTGTTTTTTTCTTTCTAGCTGTAAAATTGAATACCGTGTTCTTCATTGTTTTATTAAACTGTTCAGTGTGTACAAATTTATTAGTTTGCGTAGCTCATATTGCAACAAAAAAGGGATATTTAAAACAAACAATATATAAAATAGAAAAAGCAGAAATGACAGTGTTCCATTATTTTATTGTTTATAAACTTAGCGTATTTAAATCGATCATTGATGTAATAATAAAGATCACAGATCACGTCTTAAGCATACACAACAATAATTCAACTACTTGCGTCTTAGCAAATAGATTATAGCAATAATACTTGTTGCAAAATAATCTATGATGTTTATTTAATTTTGTAATACATTATTGGCCCAACTTTCGTCGGGCACGAAAAAAATTCTTATAGACTCATCATGTGTTCCCCTCCACGGAAATCTTTAGTAAAAGGCGAAAGATTTATTCGTGTTATGAAGGGAAACCAGAGTGATGAGAACAAGTTTCGTCAGGCCTCTTATGCTCTACTTAGTGACATTTTACATAAGTGTTAGAAATACTGATAGCCACCTAGGGGTAATTCTGAGAACTAAGAATTTAAATCACCGCCAAATTTAAAAACAATATAAGGTATATATATACAGAACAGAATTTTTAAAGTACGATTAAGTAATTTGCCTCTTTTGTTTTAACGGTGACAATTATGCAAAATGGAAAAAATGATTTTCTAATTTCATATGTTATTCATTATTTTTTTACAAATCAATTTTCTACCTGGCAAATTTATTACAAATATTTTTTAAACATATCAATTTTTTGTTAGTGTAATTTCCACTCGAAAATTAATGTAAAATATTAATAATTTTTATTGAATATTACATCATGTTATTCATGGAGCAACAACTCAATCTTCGATATCGTGAAGTTTTATAGTTATATGTACTTTGTATACTTCGATTAAATTTAGTATGAACCAATGTCAGAGTTCAAACCGTTCTAATGATATTTCCGAATAAAACGATGACCATAGCATCCGAACGACTCGATAATGCTTGTCGTCGTAAAAATTACTCGATCACTATCACGTGATGCTCAATTTTAATCTGCGACGGGCATATATTCTACTAGAAATGTGGCCATAAAGTGATAATTGGATAATTCTGTTTTGTTGCTTTAAATTAGAGCATATAAGCACCACCAGCGGGTCAGATAGCATCGCTTTAATCATCATTGATCGCCGGCCGAAATTATGTTCCAAAATTTGTTCTCTCGCGCTAATGCTAAAGCGGATATATCGCTCCATTAAAATTATCCGAAATCACTTTGTAAATCATTTAATGGAGTAATTTATTTGAGACTGGCAACAGAGAGGATAAATATCCTTTTTGGAAACAAATCCTTTTAAATAATTGATTTAGATGACTAAAAATTAAATTTTTCATTTTATTTTAATCGAGTAAAAATATTGAATTAGAAACTCAACGGTCAATTCTTCTGGTACACAAAATAAGAATATGTACGGAATAAGCTAGGCAGAGTAAAAAACAGTTCTGTGACCAGAACAGAATTTTTTTTGAAACACAAATAATGCACAAGACTCGAAATAAAGTACGAGTTATAATAGTACGAGTACAGCGTCAGAGTGGAAATGCTCGGAGCGCATGAATCATTCAGAATTAGCGTCAAGTCCAAATTAACCTTAAGACGCTAATGCGATGTAGAAAAGCGTCTCTTCGTAAATAATTTTACGCCTCCGCGCCCAGCCGCATTCCTAGGCATAGCGCGGCCCCGGGAATTCATAATGTCCGGGAATATTCAACGGTGAAAAATACGTTTAATCAAGGGAATTACCTAACCCTTCCCTCACCCCTCACCTTTTTCCAAGACTCCGACGCACTAACAGGTACCCACAATAACTTATTCAGCAGAGGCTCGCGCGACGACGAAAGGGCGAGGAGTCAAATCCCTTCGGGGTTGATGCAGCCGGGGCGAAAAAAGGGCTGGACGAGAGCGCCACTCTCCCCCCCCCCCCCTACCCCTGAGATGTTTCACTCGATGGAGTGTCGGTTAAGCTCTCCGGGAGATTTGTCGAGGAGTGGGGAGGGGGTCGGCTAAATGAGAGAAAAGAGAGAGAAGCGCGGTCTCCGCGAGAAGACACTTGAGGCTCAAGAGAGTCTAGCACGGCGCGCCTATTTTCAAAGAGCCTCTTGCACCCCCTCTGCTCCCAGAGCGGACTGCTTACAGGCCGTGATTTTTCGTATTATCAAACGTTAATTAGACCCGCCGAGGCGGCGGGATAATCAGACACTCGTCGCGTTTAAGCCAGCCTCTTAAGACTGCGCATTTCAGACGTCGTCGAGGCGAGGCCTGCGCTTCTTTTTATTTGGCAGTTATTCTGACGAGGCAAGGGATGGGAAGTAAATGCTTTTGTCGACAGTTTGATTGACTTGTGACTCTCGGAAATGGCCTTTTTAAGAACTTATCAAACTTATGAAAATAATGATAATTGAAAATGTAAATAACTTCAATGTACGTTTTTACGGGGACATAATTTTTCTATACAGTACAGACGAGTTTCAATTAAATGACTTAAAATGCATTTGGTAAGTACATAAATAAACAGTTTGGTTTGTCTATAGTGGTGACAAAAAATTTTGAAATAGATTAGTATTAAGTTTTGAGTAATTACGTTACTTTCTTTTTAACTGCAAAAGAAAACTTTTAATTTTTTGTTCAACTATTATTTATTCATTTATCAATCTATTTATATTATATATTTTTTACGTAATTCATTTACTTTAATCTTCGATAAGTAAAACATCCATGGAGGTTTCATTGTACTTCGCATTTCTCGTGATTTGATTGATAGAACTATAGATGTTATATTGTTTTTCAATTGTTTGTTATGACACTATTTATAAAGATAACCCGCTTTTCCGCGCGCTTCTCATCTCTTTATAATAAATATTTCATAACCAAGTACGTAGTATGCAAATCTTATATTTATAATAGTTTTGTAAAATTGTAATAATAATTATTGTTTTATAAAGTCATTTTTCTATTATTTAAAAGAAACAAAATTTATTTAAATTAAGCAATGGAGTAATTTATTACTAATTTCTAATAAATTATTATAATAGATATTGCAAAGCAATAACTAAATTGAAGCTATTTATTTTTGTAATATATTATTGGCCCAACTTTCGTCGGGCTCGAAAAAAATTGTTATAGACTCATCATGTGTTCCCCTCCACGGAAATCTTTAGTAAAAGGCGAAAGATTTATTCGTGTTATGAAGGGAAACCAGAGTGACGAGAATAAGTTTCATTAGACCTCTTATGCTCTACTCAGTGACATTTTACATAAGTGTTAGAAATATTGGTAGCCACCTAGGGGTAGTTCAGAGAAATAGAAATTTAAAACGCCGCCAAATTCAAATGTACTGTAAATTTATAAAAAGAAGTAATAAGCAAATATCAGACCATAGATTTTTTAAAGCAAAGAAAATTAATAATGCAATTCTAGCTATTATTTCAACAATATTATTTCCCTTTAACCAAGTGGTAAAGCCGAGCATCGACAATTTTTATTTATTTTTTTTTTATTTTAATCGTTGCATCAACACTCGGTACTCGGTAACGTCAGTGGCTAACTGGATCTTGAGCGGCACTAGCCTGAAAAAACAGAAATCCATAAAAGCGACGTACTCGAGACGCTCGGGTTCGCTCCGTCCGGCAATAACGTTGCCGCGGGAGATGGTCACGCCTCGAGGTTTTAATGGAGCGGCCGGAAGGGGGAGGGGAGGGTGAGGGCGCCGCTAATATCGACCGGAAACCGTAGGCGGCAAAGCGCGTCCGTTCAAAATAAACAGAGAGGAAGAAAAAGCGCTGCGATGGATGGACGGGCGGACGGACGGAATGGAGAGTTGTGCGCCGCGAACTGTCTGGAAGATGGACGTCGTTCAATTATACCGAATTCGAAATAAAAGGGAAGAAAAACAGAGGAGTAGCGACGCTCGTTCTCCGCGCGTGTGTCCGGAGGTGGATTTTTGCGCGCGGTTTCCGCTGATGAGAAATCATGGGACGCGGCAACTTCGTTTGGAAAATTCGGGATTTACCCCGGACATTTCGAGCGAATTTTCCTCGTGGAGATTCGCAATTTCAAAATTCAACGAACTCCGGATTATTTGAGTTTCCTTAATGGTAATTTAAGTTACTTTTGAGACATTTTTTTCCTTTATTTTACACAAGAATAAATTTATTTTAAAAAAATGTTTAGTTTTCACTTGTTTAACTGAAAAATATTACGCCGTAAAAAATCGTTTTAAAACAAGTCCATTTAACTTTCATTCACGTACACGCCCGATCTCGAAAGGAAAATCAATTTTCAATTTAACCCAAATATTTGAACATACATTTAGCTGGAAATTCCACGCGAAGGAAAAGCGAGCGAGCCTTTAACCGAGGTATAAGAAAGTAGAGCGGGAAATCCATTGAATCGCAATTAAAAGACTTCGATTCCGTAATTAATGCCGAATTCACTGCGCAGCTGAATTTCGCCGAAGGAGGGGGTGAGGTTTGAGGAGTGCGCGTTCGTAGTCACGGGGCAAGAAAGAGGGGGAGGCATTAATAATGGGCGCAATCGCGAGATTTAATTATCCTCGAAGCGCATCGATTCGAATATTTAACGAGTGAATTAGAGGCGAGGCGAGCGGTAGGCTCCCTCCCGCCGAAAACATAATCAAATCCCGACTCCCGTGGCGCGAACTTACTAATTGCTTAATTTCCCTCGTCTACGCGAGCTCCGCTCCTACCATCCGCGAAAGAAAAGACGCCCGAGTTTCTTCTGCGTGCGTGACGCGAGCTAATTAGTGAGCGTCTGGAGACGCGCGCGGTGCATCACCTGCACGTGTGTCGTAAACTAAGGTTTT
Organism: Sycophila sp. Sp_5; assembly: GCA_018906775.1. Taxonomy (NCBI): domain Eukaryota; kingdom Metazoa; phylum Arthropoda; class Insecta; order Hymenoptera; family Eurytomidae; genus Sycophila; species Sycophila sp. Sp_5. The sequence continues at coordinate 247,071 of JACCID010000043.1, forward strand.
TTTTTTGTCAGCTTCATAAAGTTCGTAGTTGAGATTATGAGTATATTTTCATTTTTTTACGTAATATTATTATTTCTCGTTACTTTCTTGCATTATGTTCGTGAATTATCCGTAAGTAGCTTGAAAAAAAATGTGATAAAACGTTTCTATATAATAGTTTGTTTTATGCGTTTAAAAAAAGTTATAATTTTAAAACGAAATGTGAATAGTTTTGTTACATTCAATAAATATTAAGTATAAACTTTTACTCGGAAAATTAAACCATGCTTCTTTATCAGTTTTTTAGTTGTACAAGAGTAATCATTTTTCCTTGTTTAATATAATTATTATATTTCAGTATTGTTTACACAAATATATCAATATAATGGATAACACGACTTGAAACTGTTTAAAAATATGTTCCAAAAATTAAAAAAAAAAACAATTCCGCAAAAACAAGTAGCCAGTAATAAAAAGTAAAAAGGGCAAGATTTTTACAAGGAAACGAGTCCTAATTCACGGCATTAAGGACTCCTTCCAGCTCGAGGAGAATCGAGGCAAGGAGACGATGTATCACGGCCAAAGTCTCGCGGCCGCTCGGCAATAACTCGGGCTTTATCAGCCTCTGGGAGGAGAAAGCCTGCATCTCGGCGGCCGTCTATTTACCGGCCTGTTTAAAGAAGTGGCGATAAGAGGCCAGGGGCGCTCATAAGCGAGCCCGCCGCGAAAATTGTAAAGTGCCTTTTTATCTCCGTCCGGCCGGTGCGCCGGCCGAAAAGAAACCGCAGCCTAATGCGATTAGCGTCGCCGCGAAACTGGAGGGCGAACTCCGTTCCCTCGCAGGTAGAATGGACGTTGGTGGCGGAAAATTCAGTGGTCTTTTAGTTTGGCGACGTGGTGCTCGCGGTGGGACTCCGCGGGAAATTGGGGAGGGAAACACTCCCTCAGGGGAATACGGCTTGTTCGAGCTTTCTTAAATGAGCATGAAAAGGGATTCGGTAATAAGAATTTCTTTTATGTTTCTCTCATTTTTTATTCTCGCAGTTTTTTGGGGGCTTTCCGAAGAAAAAAGATTTATTTAAAATGAAATTTTTTTCTTTTGAGTTTTTTTTTTATCGCAACAATACGATACAGCATTTTTTCGGTAAATAAGTGTATTTGAAACGATGAATATTATCGATGAAGACAAGTATTAAGTTTTTTAAATTTTATAGTGCTAAAATCATCTTACCTTATTTTTGACCCTTCGAAATTTCACGCTCAAAAAAAATCTGGATTGTACATCTGCAAGCAAAAACGTAATGTTCATTACTTTTAAACGCAATAATTCAATATAAATCCGATATAAAATTCCATTATAACAAAAAGATTTTAATGCAATAAAACGTGATTTCCCAGAGCAATTGGAGAAAAGAGGAAGTTTACGTCGTTACGCAATAAACGCCTTTTTTTTCTAGGCTGCGACCCCACTCAAGGTATATAGGGCAACACTCGCGACGCTCGGGTCACGTAGCCGCGCATAAAAAAGCACAGCGAACAAAACAAACGACCAGTGCGCCGGCTAATATCAAAGAAGTAGAGGGGAATCGTCCGTGCGGGTTCTCGTAATTCCCACGCGGGGATAGCGGCGCCGAGGCAATCGGTGCGCTCGCGACTGCCATGCCGAGATAAGCCGCGGTCGCGCGATAACACCGCTTCTCTCTCTGTCTTTTTTACCCGAAAATTCGCGATGAATTCGCAAAAAAAGCGCGGATTTACCGTGAAATATCGGCGGGACTTTTCTCGCGCAATTGATTTCCCGATGCTCCGGTGGTTCTTTTTTTTTTCGTTATATCGAGGCGGGCCTTAAATTGAGGCAGTATAACGGGGACTAAGAAAGAGGGTTGCTGCAGTATTGACTGGCGCCATTGATACGTCCATTGTTAATGTATCTTGGAGGTATAAATGCGAGGGGCACGCGTGCCGCTTGACTACTAATTAGGCGTTTTAATGATAAAGATTCGGAGGCGCGCGGCAGTACTGATAACATTCATGCATCGGTATGTATGAATACAAATGACGAGGCCACCCTCACGCTAAAGTACGTGCCGTGGTGCATGCGACTCAGCGCGATGTTTCGCAATAAATTTAACGTACAAATAGTCGATATAGTTTACTGATGAATTTGTCACAATTGGAAACGCTTGCGCACCTAACGAAAATGTTTAACCGAGTCTGGACGGATTTCATTTGTATTTTAAATGTTTACTTAAAATAAGTCATCGATTAGGTTGTTTATCTAGAAACGAAATATTCTATTCCATCAAAATTTATTTATAATTAGTAGTAGTATATTTATAATGCTCTAATTAATTACTATTTATCGAGGTTATCAATTAGAAGCCTAGATTGTGAACGTTTGTAATTAATGAAAATATTTGAATTGTTAAAATATCCATGAAGACTGTTAAATAATTTGATTGAAGAATACATTTTTAAGTATAATTTAGTGCACGTAATATATGAAAAAACTTGCGATACTATCTGAGAAGTAATATTAATATTCTTGAGGAAACTGAGGGCTGTTATTAATTTCTTAGATAATACAGGAATTTCTATGGTAAAATTTCTCTCGGCGTATTTATTTATATTAAAATATACTTAAATCCCCATTTAAAATAATAATAACGGGAACTCGCAAATTTAGAAATAACAGAATGCCGACTAATCGCCATACAATATTCTGTATTTATAAATAAGACATTGTTTACTACGATAACTCGCCTTCATCGTCGAGCTTCTTTGAGTGCATTAAAGAAACTACCGCATAATCACATGTAAATACCCGCAAAGCCAAGAAAGAATAGCAAAGGGCAAAGAGAGTACAAGGTGGGCAGAAAAGAAGTAACGCGCCGTTCTCCTAGCTCTTGATAAATCGAGCATAAATAAAGTATAATAGCAAGTAGGTATAACGACGCGGAGACGCTTATTTCACAAAGGCAAATGAGGTTTGTGGGAGCCGACTGCATATAGAAAACAACGCCCGGGGTAGGAGAAAAAGGGAGGGAGGCAAAACAGGGAGAGAAGCTCAGCGGAACCTCCTCGAGTTTCAGGAATCGAGTGCCCATTTTACCCTCGCCTTATACTCACCTGACTGTATTTTACTTCGCAATTTATTTTTCCATCAATAAGAAAAAATCCATGGCGCTGTTCTACTGTTATATTAATTGTATTTCCTCGCGACCGAGGGGAAGCCCTCGCTCGTGTGTTCTTCTACGAACGCGTGAAAAAAAAATCTGCGACGTCCGGCGAGGCCTTGAAGAAGGGGAACATGTTTTCGAATAAAAAGGAGGGATGGAGAAATTCTACAGGTTGCTCAGGGTCCTTTAACCTTCACGCCCGATCCCTTCGTACCCTTTTCTCCGCTCCGCTGCGTCATCGACGCGAGCTAGGATCTCAAACGTGATTTCTTTGACTGCACGAGTGTACTAAACTTTTTTTTCTCACGTTGCAGGGGACCGAGTGTGTTCCCTTCTTTTTCAGTGATGAATGTTTTAGTACATTCAGATACTTTGAACGAAAGTGTATACTTTAATAAATAATTAAATAGGTAATATTTTGTAATAAATTAAGGGATGGATTAAACGTAGTTTGGCATCTTGAATTTTACTTTTTCAATGTTGAGGCCAGCCAGTATTTAGGGGATGCTTTAGTATTCCTTGAAACCTTCAGAATAAAATATGTAAAATAATAACAGTAAGTTCAATAACTGCAGTACGCTAAGACTTTACAAAAGAATTTTCATATTGTACTGACAGCGAGTAACGAAGTTCCGATGTTACAAAGAAATAAAAAAACAAAATTTGTTTATAATCTTTAAAAAATATTATTAAAAGAGAAAATTTCTAGAGTGTACGTTCTATTAATTTCTAGTAAATGCAAAATTAATCTGTCAAATGCAGCATTCAACAGTTGAAGTTCAGCTAAATTTTTGTACTTTCTTTCTAGAAAAATTAATGGACAAAAATAAACAAATAAAACGGCACAAAGGAAATTGAAAAAAAATCGTCTCGAAAGTATTATATTATACAGGTTGACTACTCAAAACGCTGAAAAGCCTTTTTCCACCTCGCCTCCACTTTTAAATCGAATCTACCGTCTCTCCTCGCGTCACTCAAAGCCAGCGAAACCGCACTTGCGCTGCTCGTCGAAATAAGTAATTACAAGCGCCGCGCATCGGTATACACAGAAAGGATGGCGAAAGAGAAACCGCCGCACCGAGACAATAAACACTCGGATCTGCAGAGTATACTTGTATACACATATACATGTATATAAACGTCGGCGAGGAAACCCGAGTAGCAGAGCCGCAGCTTCTGCGCTTGCCGTTTGCGTTTCGCCGCGGCAGTTTGCATTCCGCTTCCACCTTTGAGCGCGACTTTCGGGCGAGGATCGCGCGCGAAAATTCCCCCGCCGCGACGGCATTGTCGCCGGTCATTGTTTGACCGGCGTTTACGCCGATGTGCGCGCAGGGCGCGCTGCGGCGGCGTCTTTCCTGCGGATAGGCCAAGCGAATGCGAACGGGCGAGCCTCGCCCGAAGGAATTTACGGAGCAGTTCCCCTTTGATCTCGCGAAGCCTGTTGCCAGGGAAACGCGGATGCGGCTCAATGCGCGTCGAGAGGGCTGTGCTCATTAATAGGCTGAATAAAATTGGGCGATGGTAGTGATCGTTTAGCGGAAATGATCGTCATGTTCTTTTTTATTAAATTTATATCTCCCTTTTCCAGAAATTTCAAAGAGAGTGGTAGTGAATGAATCGTGGTATGCGTATGACAGTTACATAGAGGATGTAATATAAAGTTTCCTCTCGAGCCCGTGGATTAGCGTGGTGTTTGCGAATAAATACTGTTAGGTCGAATAATTCAATTACAAGGGATCGTTGTGAGCTATTCGGTTACATGAAATCGTATATGCTTAAAGGGATGCTTATTTATTCTTCATTTGGTTCAATCTGAAAAGAGAATAATCTATTTTTTAATTCATAAAAATTAATTCTTATGAATTCAAAAGTAGATCACTTCTTTTTACATTGATTCATCATTAACGAATTGTATAATAAACAAGAATTATATTATTGCTTATTTTTATAAAAAAAAAATCTTTTTTATTTATAATACAAGTTAAATTATTAAGTGAAAATAAAACACAATTTAATCTAATTGGTAGAAGAATTCACTAAATAGCATCCACAATTGACTGCATGATAAATTTTAAATCAACTTATTGATCATTAGTTGCCATTTAATATCGTAAAAGTGAAAAGAATTTCATAAATAGAAAGGATAAATAAATAGAATCTAATACACATATTTATGATAAAATTCAGCGGATTCTATACTTCTAGTAAACTTACTGAGAATTATATTGAAACAGATATATTCTTCAATTTATTAAACTCATTTTAAAATTAAGTAGATAATATTTAAGTGGATTCGTCTACTAAGGTTAAGAATCTATTTTTGTGAGTGTCGATACATTAAAATAGGAAAATCGTAATATATATTAAAATTAAAATAAATATTGCGGCTAATTCTATTTATTCTAGCTTCTTATTAGAAGATTATTTTTAAAAGTTACATACACAGTTTAGTTTAGTTTACCTATACTCTCCATAAAAATGTGTAAAAGAAATACTGTAGCTTTACAGTACTTTCTACTTCCGCAGCAAACTTGAAAAAGGTCTCAAAGTTATATTTGTCATGTTATTATGTTAAAAAAATATCAACAAAATGCCGCTGGAAAATTTCTTTTCAAACAAAAATATTTGCATCTGCACACGGATAGTTCGTAGCGCAAAAAAGGGGAATTCGCTGTCCGTACGGCACGACGTTTTAAAAACAAACATTACGAAGAGGAGATAGGCACTGGGAATTATAACGTCTCATTTTCACGACAACACCGCGAGCGGTTCCTTCTTTTTTTTTTCTTCCGGCGGAGGCTCGAATAAGCCGACGAAGTTAAGGCCGATGATAACTCGCGTTTTATCGTCGGCGCTGCATTGTAATGCTAAGTCAACGTGGGGACAGTGCGTGCCGCATAAAAGAGTAGAGCCGCGTATAAAACGCACCGAGGGAGGTGCGTAATCCGCGGCTTATGCGCAGAGACTCGCCGCGCCCGCGGACTCTTATGTTCTCCGCGCAGACTCAATCTTTCTTTGCTTTCGCCCGAAGATAAAACGCCTTGTTTACGTGGCTTTTTTTTTAATCTTATGCGTAGACATTTTTACTGAAGTACTACTATTTTAGTTAACTATTTTTATTGACCTTAAAAAATTTGTAATAAGGATGGGTCTGGTTTAAGTTACTTTTATTGATTTTTTTCTAAATTATCTGTAATAGCGATAATTTGACCTAAAATAGACGTGACTGCTGCAGTCATTTTATTGTTTTTTTTTTAAATTATCTACAATAGTGACGAGTCTGACAATATGGATAAAACTAATGAAATCCTTTTTACTGATCTTTATCAAGGAAATGTTCAAATTGAATGCGTCTGACCTAACTTAGATGAAACTACTGAATACGTTTTTAGAAATTATTTAGAATAGAAATTGGATAAAAATTATTGTACATTAAATTTTATAATATGTTCGTACTGGAATATTTATAATACTGTCATAAATAAAAATTCCTTCGTGTGAATCTTTAATTTAATATAGGATCTACCAGATATGTAGATTTTACATTGATTTATTAGATTATTATAGGGATTTGATTTACTCGCGTTTCTCTAATATTTATAATCTACTACCACAAGTTGAAATTTCAGTCAATTGAATGGTATATAGCAAATAAAATAATAAGTATCGTATTTCATCATACTTTAAAATAAATGAAAAAAATAGGATTATCTAAATGCAACGATCTTCATCGGAAAGTGTAATTTAGACGTTTTCTATCAGCCCATCGACATTTATGCAAGTAGAAAGCTACTATTTCAGGTGAAAGCGTACTCGTTTTTTTTGAAACAATACACTTTTATGTTAATAGTATCATTGGCCTGGTACGTGTAGTTCTTGCTTTCGCGTGACAATGGAAAATTTAGCTACATTATATTGAAGGATGAATATTCATTGCAATATAGATCATACTAATGAATCGATATTCATAAATGCAGCCTAGTGTATGGAATGATCTGGTATCGCGTGACTAATTAATTATTCATTTAACTGACGGCGACTTAAATAATAAAAACCGCCAAATTATATCGCATCGGCTATAATATTTACCGCGATAATAATATAATAATAAAGCTGCCAAATCTACAGATTTATTGCTGTATACAATCAAGAGGATTATTTACCGTCGTTAACAATTAAATCATTTTACTTCCGCCAACAATAATTACAATTTAATCGAATGAACAAGTATAATCATTGTGCTGCAAATCTTAAAGAATTTTCATATTAATATTATTCAAATTAATTTTAATGTAATTAACAGAACATAAAAAAATATTATAAAAAAAATGTATAAATGAGTAATAAAACAACCGAACTTAATAAATTTGTAAAAATTCTTGTACAGTCGTATACGATGTATAAATGAGAGAATGAGAGTATGTGTGTGTTATAAATATTTGTTCGATAGATGTCAATATAAATAAGCTTAGCATCTAAATGATAATAATTTTACGAGATTATGAACTTTCTTTTTTGTTTTTAACTCCGACTGGCAGTATTGGGTCATTACATTTATAAGTGTACTTCGAATTTATCTAAATAATTGTAAGTAATACAGTACTAGGCCATTATAAAAAGTTGCTACACGGGTTCTTTTGTCATTCTCGAAATAATCGTTTTATTACTAAAATGACACTGCCCATCTGCCCCTTATGTATAAAAAAAGGATCTCCAATTACTGTCTGAATGAGAGAAGCAAACAAGCCCGCGCACGAGCCGCCGGGATAACTCAATTCACCTTGGTCGTTCGGTGAATCATCGATATTCATTCGCGTCTGTCAGTTTCCGATGAGCTTGGCGCTCGTCAGCGCATTTAAGCGACACTTGGGGGCAAAAAGTTCGACCTCGTTTCGGATAAGTAGGACAGACGGCGGCCAGCAAAAAAAAATCCGCAAATTAACGTCGACGCACCCGCGCGCCCTTTTGCTACCGCGGGGCGGCGAAAGGAGAGTCGGATGTTTGAAACGAGATTTCGTGCTCAGGGACTCAAAGGACGGGAGTGGCACCGTCGTCAAAGGCACCGCGTCTCTCTCTCTTTTTCGCGAGTTAGCGCATACGTGAGGCAGCGAAAGTTACACCGCATGCATTAATTAAATGCGTGACTGCACGAGTCGAGTTCTTTTTTAGGCTCTTAAGGGTGATTTATTGTTTATAAAGGGGAAAATTGGCCTGCACTAGCGGAATACTTTGATTTTTTAAGTTTGGAAGTGGAGTTTGGAAATTCCTTTTACAGTGGAAATGTGTGCCTTTTCGTTTTATACGCGGAAGCAGAACTTTTAAGTGGATTAATTAATTAAGTCTTGGTGCGGGTGATTATTAGTTTGTTAAATTAAATTGACTAGTGTGTGTTTTGTTCATCACTGGAAAAGGCAAACATTCTGATTTAGTCTCAGGAATCATAAGAACTTTCAATTCATTCGAATAAAAAAATGATACTGACTGAAAGTTCACTTTAAAGAAATTTAATTAATTAAAACAAGCTTCAGAATGGGGATTTAAATAAATACATTCGGTTTATCAGACCAAAAACTATGCCCAAGAACTTTAAAAACAAAATTAGAAAAAACCAAAACATATCAGTTTTCATTCGCACAGAAGCGATTGATCAACGTCCAGGCTTTACTTCCCATCGCCTCGAAAGTACACAAAAGCCTCTTAAAAATTTGACTATCGCATCGCGAAAGAAATAACGCCCGACGTTCTGCATATAACACGCGGCAATCGCAGCATTCGGGGGTCGTCGACACCGAACGAGCGGCCGCGCCCGTTAAAGCCCTTCCCGGGGGGCGATAAAAATTTCTCGTTGTCGCGCCGGGCGCGCGCACTTGTAACGCTTATTGCGTTTATTCGCGGCCGTTTACAACTCGACAACGATCCTCGCGCCTCCCAGAGGGCCGCTCGCCGGCCCCCGGAATTGGCCCACTTTTATTGGCGTTAATCTTGTGGTTATTGCCGTTATCGCGTCGGGCCGCGGCGCATGCGCTGCCATTACGAAGCGCGTCCGCAGGGGCCGACCAAGGGATGCGCGGCTATTATGACTTATTAAATTCTGACCCGACGGCCACCCCCTCGTCGGGTCTCGCCGGACCCTCGGATCCTTTGTAACGCGACTTCTATTAGCCGTTGATTTGGATAGTGATTTTTCGCAGGGAGGCTGGCTTTGATTAAGTTTGCGGCTACCTAACTTCCTAAGAGCGGGGGATATTCGACGAAGTTTGTGCTGCTGGGATGAATGGGTAAGGAAAATGAGGGGAAGCTTGATCATTTTGCGGTGTTTAGCCAGTAATATTATATAAATTTATTAAAAGTTTACTGTAGAATTTTGACGTTCATTAATGGGCTTGTCAGCATTTTTTTTCTTTTTTAGTTAAAAATGTTTGAAAAAGATGTAATTTCGTAGCATTGCAACGGAAAAGTCGGTGAATTATTTGTACAGGATTCTGGGCATTTATATTTGAAAAGCCGTCGAATATAAATCACGGAAATTCGGGAAATTTTAAGTGTGATTCATCGCTAGCTATAGGGACAAAGTCATATATTATGAACATTTGGAATTAACACGTGAATTACTGGCGCAAATATGATTAATTATATAATGTTAAATGATCATGTAATATAGTAAGATTAATCTGCTGGGCTTACAGTTACTACTTTAAATCCAAATTTCATTAGTATAAGCTGCTAGAGATAGTAAACATCACGTTATTATTAATTCACGATTTAGTATTTAAATAAAAATACTAAACCATTTATTTATTAAATTTACCAGAACAATCACAATTTGAAACTGCATGCTCCATTCCCTTTTTCTGAATTAAAAAATCAACTCCCGCTGTGTTTTCTTTTTCTTGTGCGATAAAGTTATCCCTCCGCTACCACAAAAAAAAAGCAGCGAAACTCGAAGTAAGTAAGTTTAAAAGCGACAAACAAAATTAGTAATTATGCTTCGAGCTCGACAAAAAAAACAAAAAAAAAAAAAAAGAGGAGCGAGCCTGCGACGTAAAATCGCACATCTTCGTTATGGTTGAACAAATTGAAACGCATGTTTTCGCTGGTACATTTTATGCAGGGCGGCGCTTTTATTCCGCGGCGTTTCCGGAGCCCCGCTACATGTGCGTGTAATTTTACGGCGATTATTCATAAATCCCGGGGCCGCGAGCGTTAATTACGCGACCCTGCGGACGTTTAATTTCGCGCGCTCGGGCGATTAGAACGAGCCGCGGGCGCGAGCGGACACTGGCCGGCGAGTAACAAAGTGCACCCCCTGAATTTTATCGCCGAAAACTCGCCAGGCCTAAGGTCGGTCGGCGTTTCGCGGCCATTATTATACGCGCCAACGGACGGAATTAAAAGCCTTCGGAACTCGTTTTAATTAAAAGATAATGAGCTGCCGCGAAAGTTTTATCGGCGTTTTTTTTTTTATACTTTACGATGTTACGTGCATCTAATAATTTGTTTTCATATAATTTCATGTAGACAGTAAAAATTGATTGACAAAGTTTTTACAATTCAAATATTCTTTCGCAATACTGCTCTATTATCGCGAGGAAATGTGGTTTAGCTTTATTATATATGAGAAATACTGACTACAATGAAGTTTACATGGATTTTTTACTTATTGATTTTTGAATGAGAATATGTGATGGATTTAAAAATATGTAATCAATGACTAAATTTAAAATAATTTTTTCAATAAATCATTTTAATAGTTAATCAGATACTTTTCTACATGCGAAAATCTTATTGCATGAAATTATTTCTTAAAAAACTGTAAGATATAAAAAAAAATAAAAAAATAGTAAATGCTGCTGGTAAATAATTTTATTTTAAAAAGTTCAACTCTCGCTGACTGCAAATTCGGTTTAGCAATTATCCGAGTTTAATTTGAGCGAGGAAAGTTTTAAAAAAAATATATATATTTCAAAGGGGCGCTGGCACAGTCGCGAAGTTAAAAAAATACAGTAGTTCGGAAAGTTTTTAGTTGATAAGGCTGGACATTAATGTTTATACAAAGGAGAAATGGTGGAAAGGGCAATTTTTCGTTGTTGAAAAGTTTTCTCGAGTGCAGCCCGTGAATGTTAAGTGTGCGAGTTCGCAAAACATCTGGACATTTCTCAGAGGAGCATAGCGTAAATAACGACGACGAATGAAGTTTAAGTAGTAGTGCCAGTTTTTAAGGTGGATGCTTCCCCTGTGACCGCTCCTGCCTCCCCCTACCCCCACTCGTGAATAAAAATAATAAATCCTTTCTTCTTTTTATTGAAGTGGTACTTAAATTTTACTGCAGCAACGCTCTTTTTTCTTGGAACAAATAAAGTTTTTTAAATTACATTTTTGTATGTTACATGCAGCTGCAGTAAACAACATGGAAAAAAAATATGAAAAAGTATTTTTTATTGCATGGCCTTCACAAAATTATTTTCAAGAAGGTTTAACAACTGGTTGAGTCTTTAAAATTTTGTTTATAATTATATTAATAAAGTACTTAAGCAGAATGTCCAGAAAGACTTTCTAAACGAAAAAGTATCTATGAAATTGATGTACTCCAGGTAATACTTAGGAAAGAAAATTTCTAATTATTGCAAGTATGAACTCTTATTTTGTAGACGAAGAAAACTTTACTTTACAAATAAGCTAATTTTTCCAATAACTATTGTAATTTTGATCCTCTATTCTAGGCTTCAAGAGTTTTTCCTTCAACAGAATTTTCTTTTACTCTATTTTCTTCATTGTTATGCATCTTATTAACAGCAGTTTTTTATCTACTGTAAGAATTATTTACAATAATTCAAGTTTTCGTAAATAAAAGAATTATTTCTACACTTCCTACATCCTCCACTCAATGAATTACTTCAATTCACTGCATCAACACCTCAATACATAAAAAAAAGTAATAATTTCCTCCATATTTCTCCAATTACGAAAACGACCCTTCCATTTTATCAGATACATTTTCTGCTACTTGGAAACGAAGCAGAACCCCTCTTCCCTTCTCCAGTAACACTAAAGCGAAACTGCAATCAACTTGAATCTACTCGTTGGCAAACTCGTTCCCCGTCGCAGTTTCGCTTCGGCTACTGCCGCCGAATTCGTCTTTTTACGAGGGTCGCGAGGCTCCGATCGCACAGCGCCTCGAGTTTTACGCGGGCTCCGATAAGCACGACGCGCCGGCTGCGCGCGAAACTTTGATGCGCCTCGTTTAATAAAAGACGCCCACGCAGGAGGTGAGGCGGCGGCACGCGAGACGCGCGACGAACCCTCCGCTCCGCCCGCCGCGATATAAATACACCCTCCCGTCTTCAGCCCCCTCCCCCCAAGTCCTGCCACGGAAATTTATCGCACCGAGAAAGTGAGAACGTGACCCGTCGAGGCAGGACGCTGGATTCGCAGGGGGTTGGGCACGAGGACCGCGTCAAAAACGAGAGCCGCAATAAGTCAAAAGCTGTAATTTCTCGCGTGCATTAATATGTATGCGGGCGTTCGCCTCGCAAGCACCCCTGTTTATTTCCAGATGCACTCTGGTGACGGCTCTCCACTTTGTCGGCGGATGTTCGTTGAATTCTGATGTTACGTGGACTTCGCTTTTTGTTTCGGACTGCTGTTTATCGATCGAATGACTCCTTTTTTGTGAGGTATGACTCGGTTGTACTTGTTGTCTTACGTAAAATTTGTTACAGGTTTGTTTGCGGGTGTAATAAAACGTATATCATTAATTGAATGCATTGTTTTTACTTGAAGATGTACGTAGTTTTTTAAAAATAGTAATAACTAACGGGTAGAAACCTTTTACAGCGAAATTGAAAAGTTTAAAGTACAAAAGAAGTTTCCATGATTATTTTTTAATACTGTCACTAAAATGCGGCCTTTTCTGCACTATACCTTAGAGTGAATTTTACTCTACTTTAGAATTAATTTAAATCACTCTATTCACGTAAAATTAGAGTTGAATCCAATAGAGTCAAATTTAACTCTACGAGTTATCTACTATAAATTAAGAGTGAACTTTAACTCCAAATGATTTAGTTTTATAAAAAAAAATGATTTTTTTATAATTAGGGTGTTTTATACTAGTAAACTAAAATTAAATATACTTCGATAAATAGTTATAATGTTAATATTAATATTTATTGTATTCTAAAAAAAGTGAACGGGAATACTAGATTTACCACTGGATGATAGACGATTCGCGCCTTAAAACATTTCATAAAAAAAAAAGAGGGAACAGCTAGATTATGACGTCGCTCTCGCCGGTGCGAAGAGAGAGCCGTTGAAAAGTGAGGTAACGGGAGATTTACAGCAAAATGGTCCTCGAGCCCGCGTAAAATCCACCGTGCGAGATAATACCGAGTGGCGCGCATGCACCGTTTAGAGCTAAAAATTTTCGAGCTCCGTTCCTCGCAACAAGGCGGAAAGCGAGTGGGTTAAAAAAAAAAGAAAGGATGTGAGTTTCCCGGTATTTTAGCTGACCTGCGTTGTGCCTTGATGCCCCGCTAAGGAGATTATGCGCGGCCACGGTGATAAAAGTGAAACATTTCGGTTAGAAAAAGCTTATAATTCGCGAGCTATTAAAATGCGGCCGTTCGGGCGAGTAAATCTCAGCTTTTTTACATAAGTGCAAACCGCATTAAATTTCTCCGATATTACAGGAAATTACGCGTATAAAACATCTTAACTGCCTGGGCAAGGGGATACTGTAAAAATGAATAGAGTTATTTGTAAATTATTCATTTTGTCATTGTAATTCTTTGTGATGCATTGGACTATTCGTGCTCGGTTTGCGACGAAAAAAAAAATTAAAGAATTAATGCTCCTAATAAAGTTAGCATGAAATTGATGGAACGGCGATTTACCGCAATTTATGTGAGAACTTCAATATTTCTTATCCTACACTGTTGATCGCGATCGTTAGTGATAAATTTGAGAAATGTAATTACTTTCTGAACTGCAATTCTGTTTCATTTAAGTCTTACAAAAATTAAAATTCAAACTGCAACAAAAACTCAGTTCTTAGTAACAAAAAAATAATAAATAAAAAGATCGCCGTAAAATTGAAGCAAAAAATTTGCAAAACAATCCAGTAGTAATGGCAGATTCCGTTAAAAAGGGCGAGGGTGCGAGAAACCCAGCTGGCAGTGAGTGGTCTAACGAGACCGAGCAGGCGCCGATCGATTCTCCAGGGCGGTGTGAAACAACGTTGAGCAATAACCGGTCGACCGTGTGCGCGTCGTACATACGTCAAACGTCAGGCCTCACCGCCCGTCGCCTTCGTCTCCTCCGACTATCTTGATGCACGCGTCCAGAAAATAATGGGGCGTCGAGGTTTTTCGACCGGCTGGTTTAATTGACGACCCGTAGTGGATAAATCGACTTTTGCCACGCGGAAGTACGTCACCTCTCGATTTTACAAATATTTTCGGTCGTTAGATTTTTTAAATTCTTGACAGAGGTGACAAAATGTTCGCTTAAGCGTCGCCTTTGTGGGAACAACTGCTTAAGCGCACTGAAAATTTACCGTTCAAGTGCTTTGAGTAAACGCTCCATTTTTCCGTTCATGGGTCACTGAATAATATTTACGACGAGCGTGTGCTCAAAAAATGCTGCGGCTTCATTTCGAAGGTTCCGGGGCAATTTGTTGGATTTATTGTATTTCCCGCGGATATTTGATTAAACGTCCAGGGAAAATTGTTAATTGGAGGGCAATGGAACGAAACGCTGGGATAATATTTTTATTTTTTCTTCGATTGCGATGCCATTGCGTTGTTAATATCAAATCATTCGGCAGAGTGTACGCGAATAATTCAATATTTTCAGGCCAATGCATGCTTCTGTTTGTTAAGAATATTTTGTATGATCTCGGTCATTTATCCACTGAGTCATTTTCCTATGAGCGCTTGAGTAATACAAATAATCAGAGAGCTACATCACTTAAGTAGTAATTACTGTGCTTTTCCGCCTGTACATCGTTACAACTTACTGACTGTGATATTAATGTGCAATTAATTTCACTATTTAGTAATTCTCTCTACAGTGCAAGTCAGATTCATTAAGTTTTCTTTGATTTGTATTAATATTATTGTGTATTTATTAAATTATTTATTTATAACAAAACTGTCTACGTTTGCGCGAACTAACTGTGATATATGTTTTAGCCTGTTCTGCCTCTTCGGAAATAAATGATTTATCTATCTATCTATATATCCCAAAGTCAACGAAGGTATAAAGTAATATTTATTGCAAAAATTGACTTACTAAATGTTATATGTTTCTTAAATATATTTTTCATTATTCTGCAAACGTTTCATTCTTCAAGTATTAACTTTTACAATAAACTCTGGGCTTACTTTGTTTCAAAAAATTAAAATTTTTTTCTTTATCGCTATTCCGTTTAGTTGTATGAGGAATATTTCAAAGTATAAAACCTAGAGCGAATAGATCGTTCGTAAAAATAAAGATAAAAGTGAAATAAGAATCAGATATAAAAACAAGCGACATATTACACACGTAACAAACAGCCGATTCGGCGCCGCGTACCTCCCGGATTCTGCCTTGATCTCTCCTCTCGCTGAAAAGGTCAGATGGAATCGCGGATAAGCTATGAAGCCCATTAAGCGCGCAGTCTGCTCTTGGCCTTTTTTTGTCTCTACTGCGGACGTAAATCTTTAAGCGCCCAGCCTTCGGCGCGCCTCCGCTTATGCCAAATGGTCAGGCTTCGTATTCTTGATGTGATGCGAGCTTGCGAGGTTGATGACCTCATCGCAAGTTCAAAGCGGTGTATTACAAAAATTGAGTCTACGTCGTTTTTCTGAAATTAATTAACCTTTAGAGTGCCGGGATTTGAAAAATTTCAAAAGCCCCGTTTTTTCTTTAAAAAAGTGAGTTTAGTTTAGTTTTGATGAATGAAAAAACATATGACACTTACAGACATCATCCCGGCCCTCTAAAGGTTAAAAAGGAATTCAAAAATTTGAGACCTTTGACCCTACCAACCTGATCACTTTTTTTATAGTAATAAATAATACTGTCTGTGGTCGGTACGTTTTTATTGCAGTACAGAATTTTAAAAATAAAAATCTTTCTTCAGAACTGAAGACCTAGAAAGTCTACAAAATATATTTGAAAGGTCATAGCTTACTTTTGAACTGCACAAATGTATATTAAAAGTACTCAATTTTTATATAAAATAGAATACGTTGGTGTGATCCCAGCGCGAGCTTTCCCAAAATTCCCAAGCTTTGGACGAGATGCAGGCACATGCAGATCCCACTTCCCGTTGGTGGTACGCCGCAGCGTGAGCTTTTTTGTTCCGCTGCAACGCTACCCTCGCTTTATTTCACAATTTACGACGTCGGTCAGATGATTTACACGGGTGACCGAAGCGGCGTGAATGAAACCGCGGCCGCGAAATTCTAAAATCCTTATACGTCAAAGATTTTTGCCGAATTCGATGTACAGTGGTCACTTTAGAATTCGCTGGATTAAATCACTATATCCTATTTCTTGTTCTTTTTTTTGTTCGATTGTCTATCCGTCCGTCGAATTTCGTATTTTATGCATTTTTTGCTTTGTATCAAATATAAACTTCAATAAAATCCTGAATTTCGAAAAAATGAAACGGCCCTTAGGTGTTTCGCGAATTATTTTTTCTAGAAAAAGCTTTTCAGACTAAAGCGGAGTGGGTAATTTTTAGAATGTACTGAAGCGAGAATTTTTTTTTTTTAGATGAAACCTGAAAATAACCAGAGGAGGAAGAGCGAAGCTCAGCAGGAGTCGAACACTGGTAAGCGCTATTCTCTCTTTATTTTTCCATTTCGCTCAATTGCACTTTTCTTATGCGACCGTAGCTCGGCTTGACAATTCTAGCGAAAAAAGTTTGGAATAAAATAGGTTGAAATCCATTTTAATTTTCGAAAGCAAACTCCTATATTTTGCATTTAAAAATTGTTATTTTGTATGAAAAACTTCCTTTTGAAAAGAAAGTTTCATTTTAACAATTCCTTTCATGGTTTTATATTTGCATGCAAAGAGAATTGTTAAATAAAAATTGCTATTCGTCTTAACTGGTGCAAATGAACTACCGAGTTTAAAACGATAATTGCCGTATGATAGAATTTAGTTTGTTTTATAAGTAAAATTAAAAGAAGAACAAATATTAAATTATTAAATTAATTAATACTTCTTTCATAACAAGTTCACATACGTTTTTTCGCAATTTTTTTTTGTAATAAAAAAAGTTACTGTTTTATTTAGCGGGTGTATTCGCTTCTAAAACTACGTAAAACGAATGAAATAGTAAAATCAATAGAGGTATGTCACAAAAATATGGTATGCCAAGGGCTAAAGAACTTTTCATCCTTATACGTTTGCAGGAATCGCATTCAGTTTATTTGTAAAGGCCTTTAAAAACACTCTTAATATCTATTCGAACTATACTATCGTTTAAAACATTTTTTACGCTTAAAAATGACGAAAGCTCGAATTAGTCACCTTATCAAATGAAAAAAAAAAAAGAAAAAAACTAGCAATATATATCATAATTCTTATCTCAGATGATGGTACCTCACTAGAAATGCGTCTAATTGAAGTGAAATAAGAAATGACTTGTCAAAATAGCTTGTTTTTAGTGGTGCATGAAACACATTTATTAGATCGAAAAAATATTGGATAAATATTAGTTTCAAATCGTTGTTATAAAATAGCCATGTTTGAGTGAAGAAAAATGGGCGCGAAAATAACTTAAGTACATAGCGAATAATATATCGGAAACAACATTTATTTAAAAACATTTGATAATCACATATTGAGCGATATGATGCGTTTTTACTTTCCAGTGCAAATATTAGTGAATGTCAAACATTTTACAATTTTCTCTGTTCACACATTTGTAAGCCACTTTTTCCCTATTAATTATTCACTTTAAATGTAAGATTCTGATTCAAAAAAGCGTTTCATCATAGGATTAAAATGGATTCTATTCTTCACCCATGTCTATTTCTCCAGATATTAAATTGCCATCAAATATTTTAAATTTCTATCACGGTAGCTAAACCTTTACCTTCACTTTTAATTATCTAGAATACATGCAGTTGTAAATAGTGAAAGGAAATTGCGCAGAGAAACTCTGACTCCAACTGCTAGCTCGACAGTATAAATGCCAGCCACGCGACGGGCTCGGCGAAAGTAGGCCGCGCGCGTTACTCCTCGCCGAAATCGCGCGAAGTGTTGCGGTAAGCGCGACTTTGCGGGCCGTGCAATAATGCGACGCGCGCGCCCCACCATTAGGGCGTAATGACGAGAGGTCGTTATTAGCGCGGGGGCGATATTGTCGCCGGCGGCGCGGCGCCTCCTCGTAAATTAATATCGCGTTGCACAAGGCGTAAATGAAGCGGTTCCGGCGCTCACGCACTTTCCGCGTCGCGCCCCCATTGTTGCGACAATGCCCTACCTGCGATATTGCCGCGGATTATGCGACGCTGAAAGCCGAGCCCGCCCTTTTTTACCGTACTTTTTCCTACAATGAAGTCGTTGACGAGTGCTTTACTGTTTTTTTCTTTTTCAAGTGGATATTTTTAGATTCCAATTTGCCGGTGAAAATGCAGTGATAATTGCTTTTTTATGGGTACACACTTGACGATCGTTTAATTTTCATTTTATCTAGGAAAATCATCCGCGCTTCGGCTGAAGACACTTTTGGTTATGGAAAATCATTTTCGAAACGTTTTGCTTTGCGCTTAAGTCAATTCCAGTAACTAAATGATTGAAAGATTAGTAGCGATACAATATCAGCTGATTTTTATGATTTCACTGTTATTTCTTTCACTTGATTTATAGTCATGAAACGCGGAATGATTAAAAACGCTTAAAATGAAAAAAACAAAAACAAAAGGAATCAGTCTATTGGAATGTAAAATGATTTGTTATTTCGAATATCGAGAGGCCACTTTCGCGGTGAAAGAAGACGTAAAATATTACTTCATTAAAATTTTTAGCGAATTCAAGGGTTATATGCATGGGTCGATTACAAGATGCGCGAGTAGAAACGCGAGTTAAAAATACAAGAG
Organism: Sycophila sp. Sp_5; assembly: GCA_018906775.1. Classification (NCBI taxonomy): domain Eukaryota; kingdom Metazoa; phylum Arthropoda; class Insecta; order Hymenoptera; family Eurytomidae; genus Sycophila; species Sycophila sp. Sp_5. The sequence continues at coordinate 266,329 of JACCID010000043.1, forward strand.
CAAAACAAAAGGAGACAGTGGTGTCTGCAATCGGGTGTAACACGCGGCGTGTAATTTCATGGTCCGACGCGTGGCTGACTAACCGACCGCTACTTTGTGAGCTGCACACGCACACCGCAAGCTCCAGGGAGAGTTGCGTCGAATCGACCATGTTGAAATTTTAAAACGTGAAATATTTTCGAAAATCGATGGCGGAATTAATTACATATTAGTGGAGGGATTATTACTTGCAAGGATAACGCAATTTTTGTTTTTCTTTTTTTTTTGTAAATCTACGCTGATTTGTAGGTCGTAAGGATTTTTTTCGACATTTTTTATTGGTATAATTTTAAAATTGCTGCAAAGCATCAATGCAAAAAAATTGTATCACTTTGTATTCACTCTCTTTGGCCATATTTTTATTTAGAATAAAACGTAACGATAAAATTGCCTGAATATTTGTGTATCCGAAAAATCTCAAATGGAATAAATTCGATTCACATCAAATAAACAAAATTATTCACTTCTCGATTAGCGAAAATCCAATTTCAATCATTTAGACTGACGGATTTATTACTCGAACTAAATTTTTTTTCGTTAATCAAGCGAATATCTATTTAGATTCCTAGTAATTTACTGTCAAAAAAATATCGAGTGGCACGGCAATGCTGGCGTTCGATACTTTTTGATCAACGGCGTGTGAAGCTGCGCTGCCGTCCACGTCGAAAACGTCAAAAAGCGCGAAAACACCATTTGGTTTCACCTTCCGTCAAAGCGGAAAAATACAATATCACAGAGCGATCCATTTATTAAAAGCCATTAATTCCTTCTTTTTTTAAACTGTCGTTCCATCTGCTCGTCTTTTAAGCCTCCTCCCCCTTTCTCTGCCAACATTTTCAGTGTATTGCATTGTACTTCCTTTTACCCCTCTATATTCTCTTCAAGAAAAGCGCTTTTTTGGCGAACTGCCTTTTTTGATAAATGTTTACGCGAGGATTGCGAGTGTTGATATTCATCGGCGTATCGATAGTTGCGCTTTTCGAAGGCGAACGCATTCAACTATTTGGCGGCCTCTTATTGGCATTCGAGTAAAGTGTGCGATTTATTTTTAGAAAACAAAGTTTTAAGGGTGATGATGAATAGTTTTAAACGTATTCTGATAAAAAAGTTATTGCGATTATTCTTCATACTTAAAACTTCAAAAAAACATTTGTAAATACTTGGCAATTCTCAAGTAAATTAACATTTAGTTGTATCATGTTTACTATTAAAATTATTTTAGTATCTTTGAATGACGATAAAAAAAATCTTTTAAATTTTGCTTTTTTGTTTGACTATTATAGATTTATTCTACTTATAATTCAAGATTGACCAGTAAGATTACCTGCTAGTTACAATTGCATGAGTTCATCAGACAATATATTTTTTTATCAGAATATATTAAGTGCTGATATTGTATTCAATTAGTGATACAAAAGTTTCCTTAAAATATGAGGTCTGACTATCGCGTGATATTTCTACTTAAAACTACTTTTAAACGAATTCGAATTAGTAAATAATAAATCCATGAAATTTTCTTGTAGAAACTGGAATGTATATCCAGAAGATATACAAAATCAACAGGTATAGCAAGAAACAAAATAATACGACTACCCAGAATATACAAAACTGTAAGTGATAAGAGTATCAGTACAAAAGCAATAAATATTATAATATTTAGCACTTGTTAAAATATTTATAAGAGATTATTCTGTTAAAAGGTAAAAATGTTTATATTTCAGTTGTAAGTTTAGTTTGTAAGTATTCAGTATATAAATTTTTCATTCATCCGGACCAGTGCACAAGAGTACGTGTAACTTGCATTTGTAACATAACGTAATATTACTTTGGGCACATAAACAAAAAAAAAATAATAAATAAATAAAACGCGTAACGAGTGGATACAGCACGGATGAAGAGTCAAAATGACGGAACAGCAGACGGCCGGAGGGCTCATGCTCGGTCCCGCGAGTATTAGCGTTCCTCGCGGCGGCGCCATAATAACGAGCTGCCAACGAAACGAAACGAAACGAAAATACGAGACAGGAGGCGCGGCGCGTTAGGCGGGGGAGGGGAGGGGGCTGGGTAAAAGGGGTCGGGCGTCGAGGCGGAGAATCGCGAGCCGGTAAATTTATGCCCAGGCTATTAATCAAGGGAGCGGGTGCCTGGGCGCGATATCGCCGCGTGTACATAACTGCGCGAGCGACATCGGCCGAGCGCGAGAAATTAGCAGCGACGCGCGCCGTCCAAGAGATACGGGATCGCGCCCTCTCTTTCCATGAGCGGCTCCGCTGACCCCCGGAGCCGGTATCCCCCTAATTACCCAAGCCCCGACGATCGAGTGCCTCTCCCCGGAGTTTCCCGCTGCGGCCTTCGGCTCCATTACTTGTGACGTGCTGCTCCGCGGATTACGTTGGGAAATTAACTTGTTCAATGAGTTTCCGTTAATGCGCTTTAATTTAGCCTCCTACCCCGCCCTGGAAGAGTTTTAGACGCTATTTTAGGAAATTAAATGATTTTTAAATGATAGTGCTTTATACAAAGGGATCTTTTTGGGTTTATTTATTTTTTTAACAGCTTGTTGTTAAAATGCAGTGTGAATTATATAGAATAATAAAGTTGCAACGAGAAGAATCTTATGACAAAAATCGAAAGTTTGTATCTCTTTTATGTATAAGGGACGCCATTTACATTTGTGTCATACTATTAAATATGTGAAAAAAGATCCGATTATAAGTAAATGTTTATCTTTATTTTGCTGATTCGCAGCGTGTCGCGCGAAGTATGTTATTTATGATAAATTATCATCTTTACATTATAATTCGATAGCTAATCAATAATCTGAGTAATTATTAAATATCGCGGATGATATAAACTCCCAACTCAATAAGATATTTCAATATTAAAAGATAAATTTAGTAGAATTTTTAGATTTTTTTTCATAAAAAAAATTTATTCTAAGATAAGCTTTTAAATTTTCGACAATTTTAAAAATACCTGTCTTTTAAAAGAGATTTTTGTTAAAAAAAATAATGATTAAACAAAATACTGAATGCAAACAACAGAAATATGCTAGACGCATTTTAAATTTAATCTGTTCATACTTTTAAATCAATAAATCACATGTCTTTATGAAAATTGATTAAACGATAAAATTTCTCGTCAATACAAAGCCTCCTACAAGGGATCAAAGCTTCAGGAGATGAACAAAAGGCGAACAATCTATAATATAAACCATCGAAATAAATCGAAGGAGACTAAAAAGCGCATCTGTTAAACCCCTCCACTCCACTCAGCCCGTACGCTGCATTGTGTCATCTCCACGCGTTATCATCCGCAGTCCGCGCGCTGCGCAATTACGCGCGCGCAAAGATACGGAACAGCGTATGCCCCTAATTCCAATCTCGCCAATCGGCCGTACGAGCGTTAAGCCCGTAGCGATCGATGGATCGCCTCGCCTCGCGTCGCATTAATATTTAATTCCCCGGCGACGCGTCCGCGCTAATCCCGGGTGGATTTGACCCTCCCTTTTTTTGTCGATTTTTTTTTATTTGCGTCAGTTCGCGTTACGCGCGGGCGCGGACGGCGTGAATTACGCGGGGGCGAGGCTTTTCGGCGTCTCGCGCCGCGATGCTGACTCGATTAATTCCGGGAGCTCGGGCGGGGAAGCGATCATTTTCCGATGGACTGTTCTTAGATTAATGGACGTGTCGCGCCCCTTACAAACGGCCCGCGCCCGCCGCGCGTATTTGTACGAGCGGCCGCCGGCTTTAATGGATGGGCCGAAGCTGCGGCCTTTATTGTACAGATGTGAGACGGATAAAACTAGAGGGTCGTTTGAAAAATTAAGTTTGTCAAAGTGAGGCGTTGATCTGGTTTTTTCATTAAATATTTCATGTGATTCGTGGCTTAGTATTCTTTAGTTCAAATTTCAGTCTGAATGAATCGATCATACGAAAATAGACAAAAGTTGGAAAGATTGATAACAGTATATACAATTATCTTTCTATTTATTTTTTACAAATTTTATCGTAATAGTATAATATAGAATAATCCTTCTTTAGTAAAATTTTATGAAAAAATGGGTGTTTCGTCATATATCACTACTTTTTCAAACTGCGTATGAATTCTCAACAAAGTGTAATGAATAATTTTTTTTTCAAATGTAAAAATAAATAGTATCTTTAAAACGAAAATATCGTAAAAACTGTTGAACGTTTTGATTTGTATTTCTAAAAAGATGTAAAGACTTTTAAAATATTTTCTGAAATCTCAAACTAGTGAAAACTAAAGAAACTAACGCTGCAACGCGCCTCGACAAGCAAAATAAATGACATGATTTTGTTTGGAATTTCTAGAAAAAGTTAGCACCAGTAAAGTAAGTTTTGTACTCGATCGTGCTGACACGCTAAAACTATAAAACGTGACTTGTGTTTCGAGTCGCGGAATGTGAATTTATTTGTGTGGGTTTTCGCTTTTCATCAATCTTCTTACGATTTAAAAATATCACCGTAAATATTTCCTGTAGCAGATAAATCATTCTATTGTTGTATTGCACTATTAAAAAATATATTCTATATCAAAACTGCAAATAAAAAATTGCAAATCTCAACTTAAACATTTACTTTTGCGATAAAAATATTAAAATTTGAATACACTGACAGAATTTTCTCGCAGAGCTTTATAAAAATTATTTTAAAAAACGTTATCAAGGGACGGTTTGAATGTTTTGTCATTTTTTAAGTTTTGTGTATGTTTTGTAAATTATAAACAAAAAATCTCCTTAATTCTTATAGAAAAAGGGCAGCCATTTTCAAGCAAAAACCTCTTAAATTTAACCGAGCTTTTCTCGTAAAAATTGCAAAGCTACGCCAAACCATTTGTAATTCACGGAAAAATAACAGTAATTGTTCCATAAATTTTAATCCATATTCGCAAGCGGTGTATCGACTAGGTTTTTTTTTCACGTAATTTTTAAGAAGATCAGCTCCACCATAATATTCACGATAAATTTCCTCTCATTGTAGATTATAGTTGTTTAATTACTCAAGCTATTGCAAAATGTCATTTACGGAGCCATGATCGATCAATCAGCGCCTCGGCCATCCATCAAAGTTAGGGTAAATCTCGAAAACAAACACGGCCACCGCGAAAAATTAAGAGCCCAATTAAGCGGGCGCAAGCGTATACACCGTGGGAGGGAAAACAAGCGGGCCGCAAGCTCGCAAGCGCGTGCACACACTTGGCGCCGCGGGTGCAATCTCTCCCCGCGCTTATCGACGTCTCGGGGGCGAGGCGCTGTGTACACACACACACACACACACACCCACACAAACACCCACCGCCTGGGGGCGGATCACGCCTCCGTATGATGAATGATCCCGAGCCCTGCGAGACCCGCCGGCAAACACCTCCTTCGCTCGGCTTTTCACTTATCGATGCGAGATCGCGATTTTTCCTCCACTCGGATTTTCGGAGGTGCAATCGCGGCCGATCGATCGACTCGCTGTTTTTATTTATAGTCGGGCGATATTTTTAACGCCCGAGTACGCTGAGAGCGATGGCCGCGCTCTTCAGGTGCGATGAGTAACGAAGCGAGAGGCGACGTGCTGTAAGCGGATGTAAGTAATAAATTGTTCCTAACTTCTTTTGAGTTGTTTATGGGGTGTTTCAAAGGATTTACGATGCTAGATTTTGAAGATTTCATTTTTCTTTTGTAATGTAAAAAAAAGTTTCTATAAATTCAGAGGATTTTAACCATCTGCATAAGATACTTTAACACTGTACGAACTTCTCTTTAAGTCGGATACGTTGTTGTTTTTTTTATATCGTTTTTATAATAAGGTGCGTCCTTTTAATATTTTGAACTAAATAATTTGTATACTTAAAAAAATTAGATATAAACTGTATCTCTTTTGGTCGCATTTGAATCCACAAAAAAAAAAAATTACATAGCGTGTCACCGAGATGTAAAATTAATCAAGCCGGTGTAACTGTCCACCTACACGCTATAGCCTAATTTTCACCGCAAATCGTCCACCGAGAGCAAACAAAATAAAATTCGTCCCCTCTCGGATCGCGAATAAATTCGCACGCCAGTTCGGCGGCAAATTTTTAGCGCGAATTTGCAGCCAGCAGCGCGCTCGACGAGCGATAAATTTAACAAAAATAGAGGAAAAAAAAAACATCGCATAAAAGTCGAAAAAGCGCGAGCAGGCAAATTGAGAGGGTCGCGCGCGCGGCTCGTCGGGGGAGGCCTCTCGCATCACTTTTCTATTCGTGGTGCTATCGCTTAAAGTGAAACCATAAATTTGGAGCAACAGTTTCGACGAGATAAGAAAGACAAATTGCATACGCGCTGTTAATCAAAGTTTTTAACGCCCCTATCGCCGCGGCCGCTCTACTCTCTCTCTCTCTCTCTCTCTCTCTCTCTCTCTTTCTCCCGCGCGTCGATAAAAACACGCGGGCGGCCGCGGCGCGGCGAATGTATAGGCGTGTGCGCGCTTGCGGTCGGGAAAAAGCGGCTCGATCGAGGAGAGGTTGGCGAGACCGTCGGAGGATTCATAATCTCGAATTTACGCCGGTTCGAACTGCGAGTAATGCGACTACCGAATCGACGCTCCGCTCGAACGCGCGCGTACCGATGGTTAGGGGCGGAGAGTAATGCTCCCAGTCGAGTTGATTGTTATTTACCTCCGGCTGTTGTAATTTTGGTTTTGCTGCGGTTCTGGTTGTTTTAGACAGGAAATTGCGTTGAAAATAGAACTGTCGGGGAAAATAAATTACTGCTAGTAATATAAGAAACTGAAATTTAACAAGTTGAGTATAAATAACAATGTCTATACGAAATGATTAAAGAAATTTTTAAACCGTACTTTTGTTTTTAATAGAGAAATCTGCAATGAATATACAAATGAAGTTGTACAGTTCCGCAGAGTTTCTGCGTGACGTGACAAAATTTGAATTAATGTCTATGTACATTTCAAGTTAAACGAATTTGACCGATTTAATTTATATACGAAATGATTAAAGGAATTTTTAATACTTTTGTTTTTAATAGAGAAATCTGCAAAGAATATACAAATGAAGTTATATATTTCTGTAAAGTTTCTGCGTGACATGACAAAATTTGAATTAATGCCTATACATATTTCAAGTTAAAGAAAGTCGACTGATTTAATTCAGTTTTACACAGTTGGTCAAAATAGAATGTATATTACAAAGAGTGATTAATTTTTAACTAATTATTAGTAATCAAAATTACTAAATTATGTACAGTAAAATTAAACTAAATGCAAAATCAACACTCCCCTGATAATGCCAAGCTTAGACCAGCTGATTTATCTCATATCAAGCAGCCGCCGAGATTTGCGAACGCAAACAGCCGTGCCGCTTCCTCAAGACCCTCGCGCGTTTACCCCGGGCAAGCGCAGCTGCATCGCGCGCATCCATCTATGGGCGCTCGCGGCGGCCTGCAGGCTCGGGGCTACAATTGGCCCATTAGCCGATCTCGATCCAATTGGGCGTGTATCGGCGGTGGGTAGCCGGGCTTATCTGCGCCCGACGGCCCGACCACAGCCTCTCCGCCGGCCGCAGCGACCATCGGAAATACTCCGGCGGATCCGCCATATTTCGCCTCCGACGCGCGGCTGCGGCTTCCACGGTTATGGCGGACGGAGCACTCCCCCTCCGCTGCAGCTAACTGTCCCTCTGCGGAAAATCCGCAGCGCCTCTGTAAGATTTTACTGTTATGCCCCGGGGAAAGTGGGCTAATTGAATGCGCGAGCGAGTTGCGGCTGCTCTGATAGCGATGCGAATGTTTTATGGGGATTTGAGCGGAAAGTGATGATGCTATCGGATTTTAAATGCTTCGCGAACATTTCGACCAACTTTGAATCGTTGCTGGTGCTGATGAGTTGGCGGGTATTTTGTGTTATGGAAACATCAAAGTTGATGGCGGCCCGAATATTGTACCTTTAAATGCTAATAAAATTTTATTGTCAAGATTTTTACATTGTTTAATGTTACTTTAAAAGATAATGTTGGATTAATTATTTTATTGAAGATAGTTTGAAGTATTTTAAGAAAGGACTGGATTAGTACGTAAAAAAATTCCGATTGAGTGGCGGGAAAACTGAAAAACTTTTATTATGCATTTAATATTGGAATATGAAAAAAAGTCGCTATTTGTTAAGTAAAAAGGGTATTGAACATTTAAATTTTAATAATCAAAGAAATTTAAATTTTTAAGATTTTGCTAATGCATCAATCAGTAAAATTATTGAGGTTTTAAAATGATCTAATTAGAGTAGCACATTTTTATTAACTTTAAAAAGTTAATTGATCGTAACACGAACGATATAAGCGCTCGACTATTAAAAAATGAGCGGGTAAAACCAGGCTCCAAAGATAAATTATTTTATTAAAAATATTAATAATACACTATCTTCTCCTCGCAATGGCTAAATATTTCCAAAAATATCTGGCCAATCACATAATTTTATTTCAATCGCTCATAAAAAGACATTTGAAAACCCGACGATGGGCAAATTATTCCCCTAAAAAAATCTAAGCACACGTCATCAGCGCGCATAAAACTAAAAAGTAGCACGCGAATGAAAAACACGCACTCGGAGATATTTTCCACGGCAGTAAACACGACGGAGCGCCGATATACAAACGAGCGTCGGGCTGAAATGGGCGAAAGGTGGGTGCATCGCTCGCGGCTAATGGAAATAAGGAGGAGGGGCGAATATGTCGAGGCCGCCGTCATAAAAGCAAACGACGCGAGGAGCGATTGCTCAGGACGTTTACGCGCCGGGGACGTATCCGCGTCTGAGTTTTCGTCCGTCCGTGCTTTACAGTCGCGCCCCGGCACCGCGTATTTATCGAGGCGGTGAAAAGTTCGAATGTCCTCGAGGACGATGCGATGTGGCGGGAGGCTGGAGGAGGACGCGCGAGGCCGTAACCGCGGCATTCCGTGCGGTCGCCTGACTTCGCGCGCGCCACTTCGCGCGATGACGGGGATAAAGTCGACGAGGTGTGCCCTGCCTCGGTGTCAATTACTGTGTACCAGTCGGGGTGGAAAAGATAGAGGGAGAGGACGAACGACGAAGCGCGGATGGTCGTGTTAAAATTTTCATATTTTGCGCACTGCGGATTTCATGTTAACGTTTGCAACTTAAATGTTTTGGAATGTCAGGGGTGAAGTACTATTTTTTTGTTTAGATCCTGAGCTTTCAGTATTCTAAAGGATCCATGAGCGATTGTACTGCGCGTGTACAATGAGAGATGAAAAACATTAAACAAAGTGTTTCACAATCAAGCGTCCTTATAAACCTTTCTCGGTTACTTCTTCTTTAAAATTATTATTTCTATTTATTTATTTACTCGTATTGAAATATCAATGTTACATTTTCTGTACATTATTGGATCAATTACCGAACGAACTAAAAAACTTTGGTACATAACAGATAAAGTGGTAATTGTTACCCTTCGGTATAATCTACAGTTGCATTAGTGAAAAACTACTATAATAGCGAAATTTTAATGGAACACTAATTTTACTAGAATTTCACTAATACAGTTTTAGAAGGTATATTTATTAAAATTGTGCAATTAAAAAAAATGGCCAAGAAAAGCAAATGTTGACAAAAAATATTTAATTTGTAAAACAAGTAGAAAAATCGATATTTCGTCAGACATGAAGTAGTAGCTGTTAAAACTGTGAGGAAATCTTTTCAATTATTTTAATTTTTATTTCGCAAATAAATTTATATGAACCTATCAAAGAATGAAAATATTACGCGATGATTCGAACATCGATTCCAAGCAAATAAAAAATAATATAAAACTTTTTAAACCTATACGTTTTTTTCGGAGGTGGTTGTCATTCGCAGGACACGTTCACTAGAACTAACTTACCGTCCCGTCCACACCCTCAATTTTGCATCAATTCTTTCCATTCTACCAGTTTCATAGATTCCCCGTTATCCGCGAGAATCCTTCTTTACAAACCGATAAGACCGGAAAGTGTTTTTCCAGACGCACACACGAAAAAAAAGTGAAAACAAACAGCCATGATGAAAATTTCTAAATCGCATCGCGCAACCCTTCCTCGAAAAGGTAGTCGCAGATAAAGCCGTGGGGAGCTGGGGGTAGAAACTCGGGCAGTTTTCACACGCAAGGGCGATAGAGACAATCGCGAGCTGACCGACGAGAGGGGGCGGGTCCGGGTATGGGTTAGAGCAAATGCTCGCTCCCGCGGGCAAACTCGACGCGCGGCCGAGCGGCTCGTCGTCGCCTACCTCGTTCCCCGGGGGTTTGACGCGCCCGATTGCACTTCCCGATGTAGTTTCGCGACGATGCCGTGCAAAACCGTCGGCCTCGGCGGGGGTTCCGCAACTACCGCCACAACCGCTTCGCGAAACTTCGGGGTCAGCTTAAAATGTGGAAAAAAAGTCCGACAATACTCGAGAAGCTTTTATTTTATGATTTGGATTTTTTAACAAGTGAGATTTTTTTCTGATTTTTCTTCTTATTGTCCGCGAAAGGATCACTTTATAGAAAAGCTTTGAATTTACTGGGGAAAAATCCGAGGCTAAATTCATCTTTTTTTTCTTGAAAACACAGATATTATTGTAGGCCGCAAACTTGTGTTCAGACTCCCTTTTATTTTATATGTATATAGAGCATAATAAATTGTATGGACTAGTTTTATTATTCGGTTCATCATTTCTTCACATGACAGTATTATTAAAAAATAAAAATATAAAGAATTGAGAATTCATTAAAATATATCTGCATTACATGCATAATTTTTTAAATTAGATCAGACGCGCGCTACCCATGCGGAAATGCGGATTAACTTTATAAATAGTGTCACAACAAACGATTTAAAAAACAAAATAACATCTAGAGTTCGACCAATCGCATCGCGAGAAAAATACTGACTACAATAAAACCTCCATGGATTTTTTATAAAGGTGGAGTAGAAAAAAAAATATCTCACTCGAATAATAAAGTGTTTTACATATCAACCGCATGACTCACAATAAAGTGTGCTTTGAGTTATCTTCACTGTAGTTTATTTTATTTTTATTACCAATAACGCCCACCGCAACTGAAGATAAGTGTATATTATCAGTAGATTCGTTTAAACGTAACTGTGCACCATTAAATTTTGCATGAAAAATTACTCTGAAAATCTCCAGAGCCACTATTCTAAATTTCAAGTACCCTCTATTTCAAAGCACTCGTAAAATCCAGTCACTCATTAATTAATCCCCACTGCCCAAAAAAAGCCCTTCCGCCCACTCTACGCCTGACACAATTCCTGCCGCGCTACTTACGAAAGCGCCGACTGAAACAAATCGAATATCCAACGGACGCCCGAACCAATCGGTCATTCACTGTGCAAAAATTACCATAGCACCCCGTGGCGCGGAATTTTCCGAGAGAGAGCGGGAGATCGATCGCACGCGCTTCGAAAATCCGATGGGAGAGGGGCAACTCGTCCGCTGGACAGGTTGATAGATGGTGCCGGGCGTCTTCCGACAAATGGCCGCGCGTGCGTGCGTAATGCGTGCGCGCGGTAAGATGGAACGTGCAAAGCCACCTGTCCAGGATCAGGAAGGAGACGTATGCGTTGGTCTGCCGAGGAGGTCGGCTCGGTGGGGCAGGATGGACGCGGGTTGACGCCCCCTTGGTCAGGCTGATTGCAGCCTTGGTATTTGCTTTAGTTGCTTCGTGAATTTTAACAAATTTCCTGGTTCGTACCTGTTGTAAAGGTACACTGAGAAAAAAGATTCCTTATTGTAAAGTAATCAATTTCCTTATTATAAAGTAATCAATTCAGTTATAGTTAATACATAGTATTAAATCTTAATGCATATTTCTTAACTATTAGGAAACTAGATTTCATTTGTTTATTTTACGTATCGTTCATGACTTCGCTTTAACCTACTTCAACTGCTTATTTCTTAATTATTAAGAAATATGCAATTACAAAAAATTAAAGTCCCATTTCTTAACAGTTAAGAATTATTCTTAACAGTAAGGAATCTTTTTTCTCAGTGTACCTTTCACGAAGAAGCTAATCTCGTGAACGATGCTTCGGATAATTGCATGAAAACTGAATAAATTTTTAATGTAAATAGCGCGCCCTCAATCTCGCGATACAAATTAAAAGATTAATATAGAATTTAGAGCAGATTTCTGCCCACATAGCGTCACGTCACAGCCTCCAAATATGTTCGATATGTATTATATAATCTGCCCGAACAAAAGATTTAATATATTCTGTCTAACAACTCCTTAATTTTCCGGCGGGGTAATTTTCAAAATATTTATAAAACTATTTACTCGTTACGCACGAAAATAAATAAAAATATCGCACTCTTTTCTACACAAGCAAATCGGATTCGCGCACTTTTAGGTACATTGCGGGTGCAATAAAAATGCACTTAATTAAATTTAACTGTGCGACTATAGTAATAAATTTTTTTTTATCCGACGAAATCGTGAGTTATAAAAATCCAAAAGATTTTTACGCAGCGAAAGAATCTTTATAGCAGCTGGCTCGTCAAATTTTTAGTGTTGTGCACAAGTCACATTTCTTATGACTATTTTCTTCTCTCGTATAACTCTGACAAAACGTTTCGCTGCAGGGAACGAGGAAAGCTTACGACGCCTCGGGCTCTTCCCTCTTTCTCTTTATCACCACTCGGGCCGTCTTAACTCACGAATCAAGCGTAAAAATGTCTTCAGAATTAAGTATTAGTACAATGTGTCCTCCGTGAATTTGTTTCCATTCGGACATCATTTTCTAACATGTCAGCATGTGTTACTTATAAAAATATTTCTTTTTTTTTCTGAATGGCAAACATTTTTCGATATTTTAAAGGCGTTGATTTTTATGAATTAAAAAAAAAGGACGAATTTAATTTCTGAAACGAATATCGAGATATTATTATTTAAATCGCTAAAATGGTCGGCTGAGCAAATATTTTGTGGACACTCAGCATTCAATCGCAAAATATATTTTACAAGATAGGAATGGATAGAGAAGAGACTTGGAAAAGTAATATCGTTTAATAATTACTGTTACGTTCAAAATAATCAATAATTTAAGCATAAATAATGATTTTTAAGATACTACTAATTAAATAAATAAATCTGTCTGTATCATAAAAAAATTTTACACAAATCGATCTTATTTTATTTCTTTCAATTTAACATAATTGGTCTATTTTACAGATAGATTGATTCCGATAACCGATTGGATAAAAGTTAACCAGAAATCTAAAAATTATATTTGAATAATTGTTGCAAAAAGGAAATGTGATGTATAAAACATACTCCCCACGTACTTTTTATAATTAAAATACGGAAATTCATCATTCATCTACTTTCTCTCTTTCATAATCTATTCCAATTTCCCATACTTTCCATAGATCTCCCATCGCTTTGGCAGAACGGGCTCGATATTATAATACAATATCGCCGGAAAAAATGTCGCCCTCTTCCATCCGAGAGCGCAATACAATATCGGGGCGAGGGTTATATAGCAGGTGAAAGAATAAAAAAAAAGCGAAGCGAACACACAAAAGATATTCGTTCGTCTGCGACGCAGCAGCCGAGCAAATCGCTGTGAGAGAAAGCAACTGATACAGTAACGCCGGATATCCGAAAACTCGACCTCGTTCTTGAGATTCTCGCGCTGCTTCCCCAATACACACACACACACACACACACACATATATATCTATTCGTATATCTCTACATCTTTTCCAGTACACGCTCGCCCCGGTGCCCGGTCCTTCTTTCAAGGGGCCTTCAATAAAATTCTGGTGCTATATATATATATATGTATAAAGCTTTCTACCGCCTCCCCGGAGTATGATTTATAAATGACTTACTATCGCGAATCGCCAAGGAAAAAGATGAAGGTGAAAAGGAGGGGGTATAGGTGCTCGCGAGATAAAGAAAATGGAACCGTCAAACGGAGCAATCAATGGAGCGGATTTCGTGTCTCGAGGTGTTTATCCGTTTCCTCCTCGTTTTACCTTGTTGCTGTTACAAACATAAAATAAGAGCAAAATGCCTTCGATGCGCGTTCTTTTTAAGCATCTCCAGTGCTCAATTGTTCTTTCGTTTTCATCGCCTCGTTTAATCCGATTTGACATCTTTTTCGCGGATTAATTTTTTTCATTCAGTTGAGGACTTCATTGGAACTGTTATTTTACGTAACAAACAAAATCCAGCGCGCGTCACGTGCTCAATTTCCTTTCTTTACTGTTTATTCCGGATTCTTTTTTAAGGTTTGAATTTCCGCGCCATTCTGGAATTAACTTACGAACCAATCAAGTTAACGTTTTGGAGACTTCACAACATCCAGTCATCACTTTTTTAATGAAGAGAAAGAAAAGATGAAGAGAAGAGAGGAAGAGATTATAGCATTTTTTTTTAAATTTAGATTAAAAATTGTTGTGTACTATACTTCAATTAATATATATTCAAATTTTTCTATGAAGTCGAAAGTAAAATCAATTAATAATGCAGTAGAAGAGTCGTTAAATTAATCTTTGAAAATTTTCTGATGGTGTTTTTTTATTTTTGCAATGTCTAAAATTAACATAATTAAATATATGAACAAATTTTTAAAGTTCTTTGTGAAACACCTTTTAATTATTTAGATTGATGTATGTACATAAGTGAAGACTCAATGAAGTTTATTGTATAAAGTCTGATAATTCTTATAATTATAATTTTGATTAACAAAATTCTTAATTAAATAAAAAATTATATACGAATTAGTTTCAATAAATGAAAGGCTATTATTGGAAGAACTTGATTTTAAAGGAACCACCTATTTCACAAACCACGGAAATTTAATTTTCAAAATCATTATATTTAAATTGATAAATGAATGATCACACCCATGTCGTCAGTTATATGAAATCTCAGAATACTTTCAGATAGACTACCACAGAAGCACAGCACGAAATAACAAAATAATTAAGTAAATTAATAAAAATTATTTCCTCCTAAAAAAAAAGAGTCCTCTTGCGATCAACACTCCACGCGAAGAATTCGATACACTAATAAGGTAGCGCAAGCGTCCGCTACGCAGTTAAATGGGCGCGTTTAACGTCGGCGAAGTTTCGCGCGAGCGTCGCGTTGCTCCTCGACGATAAAGCGTCGGTATCTCCCGCATGCACGGGAGACGTCTCACGCCTAAGAAAACCGAGGGGGGGGGGGGGGCAGGGGGTGGCACCCGAGACGAAGGAAGAGGATTTTGCGGGCGAGGCATTAAAAGTTGCCAAGTGCAAAGTTTCTTCCGGCCGGGATGATCCGGGCGCTGCAGCGTCGCGCACTTAATCCCGTTACCTGCAGCCAATTTTTCCTCTCTCGGGTCGTACAACCCCCTCCCTCCCCACTGCCCCAACCCTCTTTTTACTCTCATCATGCGCGCACTCGGAGATTTTTTCACTCTGTCGTGGCACCCCCTTCTTAGCTTCTTGCATAAACTCGAGGGAAAGTGGGGAAAGGGCGACCTTTAAAGGCGAGCGCGATTGTTGGCTTTTTATTCCGCGAGCTACTTTACCGGGCTTCGGCCTCGTCGGCGGCTTCTTATGCTTGCCGCGCGCATGTTAAGCAGCGGCGGTTAATGATACGGAGAGTAAGAAAATGTGAGAGTGGTATAAGATTGCCAATTTTATGTGCGTGGTTTTTGTCTGCTCTTATTTTCTGTGATCTACACGAGGATTTTTTTAATTAGTACAAAATGTTAACACGTAGTCGTAGTAGTTTGCGAATCCAGCAACGACAACCGTACAGATTTCAATAAAAGTTAGAAGTTAAATAGACTGATAACTGCAAATGTAAGCAACATATTGCAATTTAGAATATTTCAACTGCATACATGTGACTGCTTCATCTTTATCCAAACTATAAATAAGTCGCTGTTTTTTTTTTAGAAAATCTATTAAATGTATATACCACAAAATACTACATTTGAACTTTCGCGCGTTGATGACTACATGGAATTATAGGTATTATCAGTTTGTTTTACGAGATTGCCGAATGTAAATACTACGCGATTCAAATGAGTAAATTTTCTCATTTTTTGACTACCTACGTATCAATAGTACTACCTTAAAAAGTATGAAGTATTGTACTAATTAAAAAAAAACTATAATACTTTTTGGCAAAAGTTTGCGATAATTGATTCTATTGACATAATAAATCAATGAAAATAAAATAATTATTTTCCAAAGTCTACGTGCTATATTAAAAAGAATGAGTTTGATATTTTGCTAAATTAATAAAAATCGACATTATTAAAATATGATAATAATAATAATTCTAAATTTGTTCAAGTATCTCCATAAAAAAATATTAACAAAAGCTGCGTTAAAAAAAATGGAAAATTTTAGTCTCATAAGAAAAGTAGGAAAAGTTACGTCTAACTCCTTACTCCTCAAGAAAGTTTTCAAGTGGTAATACTGGCACTTATGAGATAGAACTTAAACAGTAATGGTATTCGCTAAATCGAATATAATGCCGTTTACGAGTAGTGTTGAGGGAATTTGAAGCAACTTTATATTACTTACCAAGTGTTGAGTGAAAGTACTTGTATCTCCAATTGCACACTAGACAAAGTTCCTATTTGAGTAAGGCACGAGGGGAGACTGCCTCTTTTAGCTTCGCAAGATTTTTTTCTCTTATATAAGTTCTTTCCACTGTGTCTGCCAATACTACCTAAAAATTTAAACTCACAATAAGAAAGCGTACGTATCTCTAAACAATAAATAATCTTTCAAATGTTTCGTATTTATAAATCAACCAAAAATGTATATATAATCATTTTGCTACAAAAAGAAGTATGAAAAAGAGGCAAACAGCGGAAAGAATATCGGTTCGATCTCGAATCCAGCTCATCGAGCGGGAGTAAATTTTCCGTGCATTAGCGAAACTTTTCCTTTCGAAGTTGCCTAGACCTATCGATGCCCTACCGACTATTCTTCGTACTTTTCCTTGGTTCGGCGATACGCTCGAATAATACTTTTCTCCTCGCGCAGAATGAACGGGAAAGAGATACCGAGACCCGTATGCACTTCTCGGAATAGGGAGCGCCTTGCAACTTTTCCAGCCAAGAAAGAAAGGCTAAGAGGATACAATTCGTATGCTCATGCGCTCAACTTTTATTCTGATTGTATTCGTCAATTAATCGTGTTATTTATCTAAACGATTTTTTCCGTGTTCTTTAAAGTAAGAGCAAAATGTGTATTTTGCCTACCCTTAAAAATTAGAATTTATCTTAATAGGGAGGAATAGGGGAGCCTTGTAACTAAGGTAGAGGATTCGCTGCAATCTACAAAAGATCGTAACGCAATATTACCATCGATTTTTTTATGTTACTTTAAATAAAATTACAGACTTTATGACTCTTCAAAGTTATTTTCTTATACAAAAGATCTAGTTGTATATAATTACTCAACTTAATCATATTGCTAAATAATTTTATATACAAAATCTGTTATACAATTGTTTACTGTTTGTATACACATTGAATAGAATTATTTTTCATACAAACGGTATACAGTGACTGTATACAATTTGTACACCAATTATATGAAATATTTTCACATGGCAATAGTCCCGTCGCTTAAAAGGTAGTAGCAGTCGCAGCGAAGAAACAGTGTAATTGATTCATTGACCCGAATACCGCGCGCTGAATTACATCTGCTTTTTTGATTAAAAAAGAGAACACCCAAGTGGAAAAGAGGCCGCAGTCACAGCGGCTTACGAGAGGAGAGAAGAGAAGGGTTTCGCCTGCGCGCGAGCGATAGCGACGA
Organism: Sycophila sp. Sp_5; assembly: GCA_018906775.1. Classification (NCBI taxonomy): domain Eukaryota; kingdom Metazoa; phylum Arthropoda; class Insecta; order Hymenoptera; family Eurytomidae; genus Sycophila; species Sycophila sp. Sp_5. Next base: position 284,208 of record JACCID010000043.1, read on the forward strand.
GCTCGAGCCTGAATCGTCGGTAAATATGAAGAAAGTCGCACCCGAACAAAGTTCAGTGAAACTTTATGCGCGAACGGTTTTTGCTTCGTGCTGCCGAGACTCGCGCGATTTCATGCCGCGGGAATAGCTTTTTGCGGTCTCGTTTGCTGGAGTGCTTTTGGCGTACGCACGGTAAAAATTCTCATCGTTATATATATACCGAACCATTATTTCGTTGCGCAATAAAATATTGTTAGTCGTCTCTTCTCTGATTTTCCAGAGAATTTAAAAAGTAAATTTACGTTGTAATTTGTTTGTGTGCTTTATTGATTATTTCAGAATGGATGCTAAATTTTTTTGTAAAATGAATAGTGTTAGTTTGAAAAAGTTTTATTTTTTCATTTTTCTTAGAAGAAAGAAAAGGCGTATTTCTTATTAAAGTACGTAATGCTATATCTTTATTTTGTAAACGGAGTAACTTTTCTGCTTTTTTTGTTCTTCTGATCGAATTTTCTTTTTGATATCTGAAACTTATATCACAACGATACTTTCTTTACCAACTCAATTTGTTACAATATCTACTTACTTCTTTCTTTTAATCACGTTAATACAATATTTCTTTTATTTAATTTACTATAATTAATCATTCTTATAAATACATCTCGATCAAGGAATTTTTAATGTCTTTAATAGATTCAATCTTTTATACAATTTGTCCTTTTTTACTTTACAGAGTAAACGCAGATTACTTTAGTATCTTTTGATATCATATATATATATATAGACACAAAATCCTGACCTAATAGTTGAAAAAAACGAACCTGCAAATATGAAAAGCAGACTTTCAAAATTTAAAAATATTGAAAGAATACATTTGAAATTTACATGTGCACTAAGTGATGTAACACACCGAGACTTTGGCTAAACTTCCAGAGAAGGAAACGAAGGGTGGACGGAGTAATCAGCCGGACGGTTGTCCTGGTGATCCTCGCAAGCTCCGAGAGGTCACGTTCTGCCCAGGCGAAACGTGCACGCTCGCCTATCCGCGGCAAATAATGAATCGTCACATCTCGCCGTATTAAAATAAACAGCTTTCCCTTCCTTTTGGTAAATTCACTCCCTCCACTATCCCTCCCCTCCCACTCTATTTATTCCTAAATATCCGCGATAACGGCCGTTCCGCTTTTGAGTTATTATTAATAGTTATACCACTTTTACGTTAGTTCGATGTTCGTTGGGAACTCATCATTGTCATGCAAACCGCGAACGGCCGACACAGTGCGGAACGAATTCGCGCGAATATTTAGTGTAATGGGTAATTTTAACACGGGCATTGTTTTGCTCTACTAAATATCCTTAATGCTAAATAGTTATCAATAGCGATTCTTTTACCCGCTAATTCTAACACCGTTTGAATTAGATTTATAGTGCAGAATTACCAGTTGGGTAGTTACGCATAAATTGCAGTACAGTACGACGATTAATATTATTGTATATAATGGTTTTAAACAATATCGACAGAGCGAATTTCCTCGTACAATTTGTAAAAATTTATGAAAACAGTAATAGAATAAATTGGAGTACCAAAAAATAGAATTTTTTACAGAAAATTTCGTAAAATCATAAATTATTCAACGATTCCAGTTTATTAAACTACCTCGCCATTCTATTTTTCGTTCGTAATTTTTACTAGAAAATTCTTTTCGCCCCATTCGACTAAAAAAGGACTTCATAAAAACGATAAATTTCGAAAATATTTCGAAAAAAATTATTTTTCGGAATAACATGATTGATTTAGCAAATACCGATGCAAAAGGTCTGCTCATCGAGTCAACGCCAATTCGGTGAGTAAATATGAACTGGTGGGACACAGATTTAATTTAGCCCTCTGTGGAATGTCATCTGGAACGAAGTTAAATCGTATCGGTCCACCGTTCGGATGCAGGCACGCCGCCTCATGACGAACTTCTTAATACCGGGCTCCATTATGCCACGGAGTAGAGATCCTTTGAAGCGGGCGAGACAGCGCCTTCCTTCGAAAGTTTTTCCCTCACTGACAAATCAAAGACCGATTGAGAATTTCGATGTCTCATTGTATTCTAGGTCGTTTGTCCGCCCCACCCCCTGCTCTTGTTAATCGAACGGCGTTCCGTCGAAGGGGAGGAATCGCTCGTTCACCTCCTCGAGGTGCTCGTCTATATGACAGTTCGACTGTTTGTTCTGGTTTTTCTATTTGAATTCTCTTTCTCGATGATATTATATTTCAGGAAAATAATTAAAGCAAAGCTCGTCGATATTACTCGACAACGTTATAACGGATATTCCTGTGGAATTTTGCGTTTATTTTCGTAAAAAATATGAGTTTAATATTCTTTGTTTCAGGGAATGCCATTATGAATTAAAATTACGTCCGTCAGCTTCTCACTCGTTCATCAATATTCATTGACTTTCGCGGTGCTACGCAAAAATGCGGGATACGAGGAGTTTCATTTTATAACTTGATTATGGCACAAAATACACCAAGGAAAACGTCCTTCTGAATAAAACATGCCCCGTTATATTAAATCCTATTAAGAATTTTCATATGATCTGAATAATAATCCTTTATAACCAAACTTTTCCCCACGCAACAGAAAGAATCTTCAGTGTTTTCTTTTACAAGAGAAAATTGCCTTATACAAAAACTCTTCTATGCTTTAAAATGTAAAAAGTGCAGCTCCGAGAAAACAATGTACGTTCATAAAATACCTTTTTTAGCTTACTTAATTTTATTCATTTTTATTAAATAGCCTTAATTAAATTAAAGTGAATTATCCATTTTTTAAATTTGGAATAGAATAGTAGATTAGCAGTGCAATCTAAGCTAACTACCTTCCTTCTTTCTTTCAACAGCAAATGTAAAATTTTAATTAAAAGCACAATTACTACTAAAAATGGGATTCAATTATTATCCGTTACGATTTAAATAATAATCAGCAGGAGCACCAAACTAAATTCAATTCAACTGTTAAATCTTGTTTTCCCGTTCCAAAGCAATAGATCATTCTCGCCATTTGACAACTCAAACCAGGAAAATCTCGACTGTTTTGATGATCGGCCCATCGGGAGGGTTCGGGTGGTTGGCGCGATATTGCACGTGCGGCTCGAGGAAACTAAACCAGATTAGTTCGAGACTCAAGTTAGTCTCGGATCGATGCGCGCTTTGCAGTGTAATTATTACTTGCCTCGGCCGAGCCCCACGGCGTCGCCCTCGCCCGCCTTCATCCTCCATTCAGGTCTTTCGATTTCGACGCGGAAGCGATATTTCCTCTTCATTGCCGCCGCGAAGATAAACTCGCCGGGGAATTTGCCTACGGCTTCAAGGGCTCCTAATGGCGGACGCGCGCCCTCCAAGTCGATAACGTCACTTTTGCTTAGCCGTCTCGCCTGTCAACGTTGACGCGATCAATAAGGATTAATTGGCTTTTTTGCCTCTTTAGCGCTCGAGACCTCCTGAAAATTCCGACTTTTCCACTTTAGTGAAAGCTTTGTATTAGTTAAAAAATGAGTGTAGGCTGATGGATGGATTAATAAAAGATTTTTTAGATGACTTGAATTTTGTTGGTAAAAGAATACTTTATTATAGATGGCAAAATACTGTCGTTATTTCTATAAAATTATGCATTAGTTTATTGAATTATACAAAAATGTATTAGAATTTATTAAAATACCCAATTAATAAATCAGAATTTTAACGAAAGTACATTTTCGATAAAATCGTTGTCAGCTGTAGACGGCGATATTTATTAAAACATAAAAATCGTTATTTTACCGGATTATATCTCGCAGCACGGGTTTCTCTTCGTTTGAAATTTATCCCCCCTTTGCATTTTAATAACGTTCGTTATTTGTAAAAAAACTACATAAATAATCAGACGAAACTACAAAGAAAAATCAATTTAAAAAACAAATCAAATGAAAATATTATAAAGCTTGTTTAATCACTAAAGAGTTTCATTAAAAACACGATTAATATGAATGTTTTTATAACAGATTTCCATTCCCTTAAAATGAAATCCGACACAAAACATCCAGCTCCGTAAAAGATAAATACAAGCTTTAAAAAGGAAATAAGAAAAGCAACAGAGAGCTAACGAGAGAGCTTTATGCGTTAAAGGTGCAATTTAAAAAAAAAAAGAAGCGCGAAAGGTACTTTAGCCTCTCCGGTAGCGGCCTCAACAAATTGCGGAGTCTGTTAACGATGCAACGGCGGGTTATTACGCGCTGATAAAGAAATTGATAACGAACGCGCGCGGCCAACTCGAGGCTGCAAAGAAGAAATTAACGTCTCGCAACTATGCGGAGCTGCACGTCGTCGCGGCAGTTAAAGGTGATTCATCGCCCGGCGCTCTGTTATGCACCGTTCGTTCGTAGGAAACAAGTCCAGGGGGCGGGGGCTGACCCAGGAGCATAGTTAAAAAAAAAACACATCTCCACAAACTCACACACAGTCAGTCATTCACGTGCACACAGGTACACATACATAAATACACTATTCGCTCCGAAGGAGAGAGGAACACGTGGAGGCGTTGAAGCTCCGATATCGGCGATGTAATTTAAAAAGTTCTCGTTGAAATTGATAAATCGCGCAAGGCGCCTTTTTCCTCATCGTGCGCAATCAGCGGTAATCTGCTTTCGCGCCGGACGAGTAATAAGTTGAAAAGTCCATTTTTCCGCGCCCCTGAGCTTTTTCCCGGGCGAGCGCGAGGTGACAAATTATTCAAATTTAATTACGACGAGGCATTAAATCTTCGGGAGGGGCAAGTGCGAGAGCAGCTCCTTTCGATTAGACGGAGAAAAACGGCCGGCACTGTTGCTAGCGGCGTTCGATCGGGTCTCATTTGCGAAACGATTTGTACCCGTGTGCAGGGAGGGGGAGCAAGAGGCGACGCGGAAAATACGGACGCGAGCGAGCGCCATTGAACTAATCTCGATAAGAGACGCTGGATCTTATTAGCGTTGATAGGAGAACCCGTTAAAACGCTTTATTTCATAATTTCAGACTGATTTTAATCGGATAATGCCGACTGCCCGACTGCAAGCTGTTAAGGTATTTACATTTACGCCGACCCGCTTCATTCCTCTTATCGGATAAGCTTCGCGTTCTGTAATTTGGTTATTCATTTATTCTAGAAGACAGTTGACCTACAGTGCGATGTATTTTTAGAAGTGGAGATCTCTTCATTTCTTGTAGATATGTGCAGTAGAACTCCTGTGCTTAATTTCAATTTTTAGAACAAAAAAGTGTTAAGCTTTAGCATTAATGATTTCTTTCTTCGTAAAATCAATTTGGGTATGTTAATTAATTTTATGAGAAATTAATCACGTATTTATTGACTCTTGAAAGGGTATACTCCTTTTTGGAATTGAACATTTTTTAAATAGACTTTAGTTAAGATTATTTACACTATAAAAAGTGTTTTTAAAAATGCGAATCTTAATGTTTACGTTATAATTGTTAAAATGTTATCGTTTAAATGTTTACTTAAAAAAAATGTAACTCCTATAAATAAACTTGTTTCATTTACTTCCTGCAAAAGAAGCGGGAGTACCATTACAGTATTTCATTACTTGAATTGACCAAACTTTCCGTGATGAGAATTAATACCAATATTTTTGGAAGCGAAAAGTCGCATTGATGCCAATGGCAAGCAAAATGGGACGAAGGCACGTAATGAAAAAAAACTTAATAAAAAGAATAAAAAAAAAACGCCAAGAAATTCGCTAGATAGTGCACATTATGGTTGTCGGCGAAGGGCTCCTTATCATCACAAAGAAACTTTTTTTACACCGTCTCCTTCCGTAAATTCAAAACTGTCACGAATTGTCGACGCTCGGCGAGAGACGTGGAACCTCCTTTGTGAATGTTAAATTTATCGTGAATGTTCATGTATACGAAAAAAGATGGAGGGGGCGAGGGAGTCAAATCCATTCCGACTGGCGCTGCAGCGCGTTTAAATTTGAATTTCGAGATCCCCGACGTATAATGTTATCGAGCGGCAGTGTCGATATACCCCCGGCGACGTAAAGCTGCCCGCACAACGCGTCGCCACGGTCGGATCGGTTTAATTTTCCCAAACTCGCCCCGCTTGTAATCGAACAAATCGAAATTCCATCGGTGATCAATTTTCAATTTCTCACTCGCCGGATTCAGCCCGCTTCATTTGGGTACGGGCCTCCGGTACACGAATAAAGGGGAATGCTCCTCGGATGATTGGCCAGCGCGCAGGCAGATAGTCCAAGACGCTCCAGGTATTAACGTCAGCCCTTAGCGAAGATTGATGGAGGCGACCCGACGGCGGGAGCCCTTCCCCGTCGCCCAGCGTCTTCAGCGCCCAAAAGCCACGGAAAAAGAGCGAGCTCGGTGTTTATGTGGCCCCGGGCTTCCTAATAATTATCCGATGAATTGGATTTTTTTTTCCGTCGAGGAAGCATTAGCCTAATGAGCCGTTCGCGAATAAATTTCATGGCCCTTTTTCATTCTGGTTGATAAAGCGCGTCAACGGATCCTGCCGTGGCTGAGATGAAATTTGTTGAAGGGAAGCGCGATGGGTATTCTGATGTTAATGAATTGGAGCTTATAGGATGGCTGTAGGTGGGTGAGACTGAAAAAATAATGTAGAGGCTGCTTAAGATGTCGCTTCGTGTGAATATTTGATGAGGCGAGAAAAACGTTTTAAGAGCATAATGCACACTTTAGATACTTGCGGTGAGTAATAGCAGCTTTTTATATTATTCTGTACCTTCTTTCCTCTGCGTCATTTTACAGTCACAGCATTTCGTATGCTAGAATACAATTATTATAATTGCATTGTACGTAGTGTATTCTCTAAATTTTTATTACTTACTTGTTACTTTTTTCTATCAGATTTATTCCCATAAGTTTTTTTTGTACTATTTTGTTATTTTCTACACAAAATTGATTTACTCCTAATTATGCTGTTTGAAAAGTTCTACATAAATAATTCTATTAGAATATGCTACCAGCAAAAAAGCATAATCTACATATTGAGAAAAAAATACTACAAAAATTACTATCTGCATGGGAAGGTAACCACAGACTGAACTCTTCATTAAAAATTACCATACTCTACAGTAAATTTTGCCACAACTGCATTAAATTTTACTAGACAGAAGTGAAAATAATCCAGTAGGCACAGCAAATTTTACTGTAAAGTATGGTAATTTTTTCTCTAAGAGTCTGTGGTTCTGTTTCCAACCCGGATTGCAATTTTTACAATATTTTTTTACTGCAGTAGACAATTATCGCATTATTACTTAATCCACGATTCATGAATATTAGTAAGGTACAAACAAGATTATTATCCCGTCAGTCTCAACCTCATTATCACGAAATCACGCGTAACCAAGTTTAACGAAGTGAGACCGCATTCGAATTCCCTTTATTGCATTAACAATAGACAGAATATGATCGGCCATATCGAACGCGCAATCACGATTAGCTAACGAAATAACGCAATTTGGACTGGCGATGCCGGCCGATAATCGCCCGTCAAACAGCATCCATCGCGTTCTCGAAAACTCGGACCACTGCGGGCGAAGTTTATTAATCGAATGACGTGGAGCTGGTACAAGTTGCCCGTAAATCGCGCTTCCTTCCTGGAGATTTTAAAGCCACCGACGTCGAAAAAATATTTTTATTTCGAAATTTATTCGCTCGCTTCTTTTTTTTCGCTCTCCCTAATTGCCCGAGCGATTGCGGGTCTCGTAGGAATGCAGCAGCGTGAGATCTGACCCTCCTTTTGTTTCGATGTATTTTCTTTGAAGGAGGAATTATCGGTTTTTTTTTCCGTTGCGCTATCATTTTAGAATTTAAATATTGTTTGTATAAAATTTGAATGCGAAAAAGGTAAATAGAGATTACACCGTCGCCCAGAATGAAAAACGCATTTCAATTTACCGGTGAAATCTAGCGGATTTCGAGCTTTCTGCAAAGACTAATATAGTCTGCAGGGTAGAAACGAAATTGCAAATTGCATGGATTCCTCCGAAGAACAACACATTTTGTGGGATTCTTGTCAAAAAAGCACATTTCGCGAAATTAACGAGAAGAAAAAGAGCATTCCCGAAATTGTCGCTAAAAAGTAAACTAAATATTTCGTACTGCAGGTATTTTGTACACTATGTGCTATATAAGGCAAAATTGGATTGCCTTAGTTTTCTTAAAAAACTGAATTTTGTTTTTAACACAGTCTGTTTCATAAATAAGATAAAACATTTTGCGTAATCTGGAAGTATGTAAGAAAGATTAATCCAAATAATACCGATAACTTAGTTAAGAAAAGAAATGTAAAAAATGTATGTTTATTAGACGACACAAAATTAAATATAAAGTATAAAAAGATAATAAATTTTAAAACTATTTATAATTAATATTAGTAAATTAATTTGAAACACTTTATTCGTGCAGAGGACCAGAAACTATATGAAACGCCGCGTCTGACCGAACACGTATGTTACTACTTACAATGCAAAGAAATGCCTTTTTACTATGCTTTAATTTTCCTTATGAATTTATTGCTATTTCAAAAATTAAACTATATCTATGAAATAAAGAAGCGCCCGAACCCTTCAATTTTTTCATTCACCCTAAAAAATAACTGCACCGTTAAAATAAAATATTTTTTGTGTTAGAACGTCATTTTACTCGAACGATCCATTCGCGCAAGACATTCCAACCGAACGTAACCTTCTTTATTTTTTAAACGAATAATGCCGCGGCTTCTGGGTCCCGTGACACGTTTCTTCTTTTCTCTCCTCGCGAGAGCGTGTTCCGGACTCCTCGAGCGCCGAGCACTTGGCCCGAGCTACTCCAGGTTCTAACGGCTTGTTCAAACAGGCCAAATGGGTTAATGGGCTCGCTGAAAATTCCCCCGCGGCGACCCCTTACGTCCGGATAGTCACGCGTCTCACTCCCTTCCTTTTTTTTTTTCATCGCGCGACGGTCGTCACGTGTTTGCTTGGAACTTCTCGCACGAGGTTGCGGCTGACTGCGAGGCATCCACACACTCGGGCGACGAGTGTGTGCGAACGCGCGAGTCACCGATTTCGCCGTCAAATGCCGACGGCGCGAGGAGAGCCCGCAAAGTGAAAGATGGATGAGCCGGCACTGACACTTTAAGAATGTCGAGCCGAGGATTTTCTCGGGGGAGCTGAGGATCTTCGCCGTTATCCCTCTTGCTTTTTTGCAATGAATTTGCAAGTTAACAATCGCTTAACCTTTTGCTGGTGATTGATGGAAATAAATTTTTTACGGAAATCGAGTTTTTGCTTTTTTTAAATGATATTTTGAAAGGAGTTGTCACCGCGTTTGAAATGCACTTCAATAATTTTAAGAATTATTTATATCTTGACAGAGTTCGTTACGTAATGTTAATTAATTAATTAATTAATTCACGATCTCATATTTCGTAAATTGTTCGAAACTTTAATGAAGTATTTTTCTTACTACACAAAAAAGGAGCTCAGAATACTGCATAGTAATAATTATTTCGTAGTTTTTAACTCAGCCCAAGAAATAAACTATTTAAAAAATATATATTTTAAACAGTAAGAATATCGATTTTGAAAATAACAAGATCTTAAATTGCATCAATTAATTTTAACACTGCAGTCATTATTTCGCACTGTACTGCGTAGGAAGAATTGAAAAACCTTTCGAAATAGCAGAGATTAGAATTTCTGCGGATTTCAACAGCTGCACAAAATAAAGAATCCATTAAAGCAGCAAAAGTCACAATAGCTCTTTTATTATACTTTCCAAAGGCTAAACTGCACTTCGGGACAACTATCTTTACCCACGCGGCATACGAATGACACGTGTTCACCGTTACAGCGAGCTCGATCGAGCATCTAAAAAAATAAAGAGGAAAGAGTACTTATGTTTTATTCAAGCGACAGCCGCGTATAACTGCATGGCGCGAGGCAGACAGACGCTGCGCCCTGAGCAAAAAAAAAAAAAAACAGCGAATCGACTACACCAGGACGAAGATAGGAGGAAGAGAAAAAAGAGGGGATCTTTCCTCCTTCCGAAATAGTACGAAGTGAGATTTTCTCATCGGTAATGGTGCCCCGGAGCTATGCGGGCGGCAGGGAGCGATAGGACCGAGTCGCGCCTAATTGATATATCGCGTGATGCAACGACTGCAGGCTGCGTATACGGCACGGCGAGCTCCACCCGGGGATCACAGTAGATCCTGGTAATCGACGGGTCTAGTGTTTCTCTTTTATCGTCGGGGATTGTCGTGATTCTCGCGAATCGAATGAGATTATTTAAAAAGTTCTTATTCTACGATAAAGAGGACTTGGCGCTGAATGTGCTCGAGCGTTAAAATGGTAGGCCAATAAATTATAATAGCAGATTATGGTAATATTATTCGATACCGATTGACCCGCTCATTTTGTACTTGTATAAACGAATAAAAAGAATCGCGTTTACTTATTGTTTGTTAGACAAAAAAAGGTATTTGAATAATAATAATGAATATTCATTATAGTTTCGTTCTCTAGTACACAATTTTAATGGTTTGCTTTATGAAAACTGAGTAGTATTCAAAATTAAATAAAATTTCAGCTTACTTTAATTATATTTCAAGTAAGTTTTGTAAAAGTAATTATATAAATAGCAACGATAATGAAAAAAGTTTTAATTGTAATAAACTTTACCTTATTTTGAAAATAGATATATCTGTTCTTTGAAATTCTAATAATAACTATTTTCAAATTTTGCATTACGAATTTTGTTTATCAATGAATTATCACAAAAAAAATACTGTGGTTTGAGAAATGTTACGAAAAGAGGAGTACAAGTAACGAGACAGGTTAAGCCGAAGACCAAAACGTAATTGAATTTATTCTCTGTACACGAGTATCCCGTAAAGGAAAAAAAAACATGGCTCGAAGAAATAAAGGTCGACGATAGCAAAAAAACTCGGGAGAATTTATCATCGTGCTACGACGGCGACAAGCCCGAAATTGCGGTATTTGGAAGTCGAGTAGGAGTCGAGTGGGCCAAGATTGGGCGGCGGTCGCTCTCGAACCTCGAAAGGCGTCGGCGGGCCAAGAGAATGCAGTCGGATACAAAATGAGAGCGGCGAAAAATTTTCTAAGCGAGAGTGACGTGGAGAGCACATCCTCTCGTCGATGTGGGAGGTACGCGCATCGGCGAAATTTTCTCCCCTGCTCATGCCGCAGATATATATTCCTTTATCATACAATCTTTTTCCGCACTTTAAATCATTGTATTATTTTAGTTCTTTTATTACTGAAATTTAATTTTTTTAAATTGTAGTGATGCATTAGAAAAGATGACTCAAAAAAATTGAAAATTGTATAAATCTTCTTCACTGAGATAAAGTTACCTTCTAAAATTGAATTAGTAAAACTTTACTAATACTAGTAAATGATGATCCACTAATATAAAAAATTCACTAATTTTAGTAGTAAAAAAATGTAATCATGGAATAATAATATTACGAATAAGTCCTGATAATATGTATTGTGAATTTCATTGTCATTTTTCGAGAAATTTTACTGGCACTACTTCATTATCAAAATATTTTTTTTTAAACTGTTTAGAAAGTTTTGTTACAAAAGAAGAAGAAGAAGAAGAAAATTAATAATAATAAATAACAGCGAAGCCATAAAAACGACAGAAGAAAACTTATCAGAGGCAAACAGAAAAGTCTCTCTGGGCCGTTATTTATACGGAGAGGCAGACGCAGCCGAGTAAACTTGGAAGGAGCAGATGTCGTCGAGGCGTGTAGGCGCGCCGGACGTCCGTAGGAACCGGGCACTCGGTTAACCCAGAGGCGGAAGCTTCGCGACAGTTCGACGGATCTGGCTTTCGCGCCCCGTTGCTCCTTAATTAGAATGGCAAAGTCTCGACCAGCGACTCCCGGCGTCTTTGTCGATTACTCCGATACGTTGGACGAACGCGCAATAAGCTCACCCCTGGTTTGCGCAACCGCACGCTTCGTTGAACTTGCCTATATGACGCAGCATTACATCATCCATTATGACGGCAGTCATTAAAAATAATGTATTGCTATTTTTATCTTGCATTCACGTTGAAAGAGAATCATTTTTGACTTTATTCTGCAATTTATTATGAAAAGTATTGGCTACTTTAAAAACATTTATTTTGTGTATAATGAAAAGTACATTGAAAATGCTCCACTATTTAAGTAGAAACAGACGAATGAGTGTGGTAAAACACTGCTTTAGAGTTAAAATTTTTCAACGTTTTTTTAACCAAAATGTTAAAAGTAGTTTCACATAATTTATGAAAGCCTAGTTTACTTCTCGTTATTCAACGATTAGTCGACAAATGAGTTTTGAAAAAATTTCCTATAGACGTAAAATTTTAAGGAAAGAAATGAAAGAATCAGTGGCGTATCAAGGAAAACGAGGGAGAAAGTTTTCATCGGCGTTGCAATCAATTGTTGAATGGGCGCTGCTACGAGTGGTTTTCGACCTATACCCTCGTCGCCGTACTGCAGTGCGACAATTCGATAGCTCGTTCGGGTCGCGGTGGGAAGACGAAAGGAACGGTTACCTACACTTCTGACGCACATATTAAAGTCTTATATCGATTTTTCCTGGCGGAGTTCACCGTCAACTTCCAATTACACTTTTCAAATTAAAGTATTTCCACTATTTGGAAAAGTTTTTATTACTAATTTACTACTCCTTATTTCAGTTGATAAATGTAATCGTAAAATTGATTAATGAATTTTATGATAAAAAAGGATATTGTCATTCTATTTGAATACACTGCTAAAAATTATCAATATTTGTGAGATAAAATATTGTAGATTGCAGGGTAACTGTCTAAACTTGAAATATCCTTTTTCAGTAATAAATTGTCTACTAAAAGTAGATTTTTAAAGGAAAGAAAAGAAAATTTAGGAGAATTTTCTTAAACTCGATGAAACTGTCCTAAAAATATTTGGAAAAGTTTCCAATTTTATGCACATAAGATATTTTCCAAGAAAAGGAGAAGAAATTCTTTATTTAAAAAACCTTAAAGTATTCCCCTTATTTAAACAAAATATTTATTTTCTTTATGAAAAACTATCTATGATTTGCATGACCTTAAAACAATTAAACGTCTGGATTTTTTCTCCATGTGCTTATTCAAATGATCTGAATCATAAGAAAAAGAATACGAATACAGTAAATTAATATCATTACTCCACAAAAATATAATCTTAAAATGTCCTTTGTTTGTTGCAGCTGAACCTTAACCGAAGCAAGGATTTCCCAAACAACTCGACTCTCCGGATTCGTGACAACGTAAGTTAAAACGCAGTCGTCTGCCTGCATCAGCACTGGGTGCATAATTACAAACGTTTCATGGACAAGCTCATCAATCTCTAAAACATTCGCAAAACAATTTCCCGGAAGGGAGCTTCTCGCGCTCGCGTCCCCGCCGATAATCCGTCCCGCGCAGGCTCCTCCATTCATCAGGGCTGGCGGAGCTTGGCATCGGGCGCGCTCTCCCAGCCCCCATAAAGACTTTATCGAAATTGTCGCGCGGTAATAGAATCCTCGGCGCAGCGCCCTTATTAGGATCGCTAGTAATTTGTCGCGGCGGTAAGTTTCGCCGTACTGATGAAAGCGCGACTCTCGAGACAGCGCCTCCTTGTCTGTGAGTGTGTGCCCCTTCCATCCAAGTTGCGACCCGCCCGCCAAGGTACAGAGTCGCGAGTTTGTCGGAGTGCAACTTCCGAGTCTGATTGCCGCGTGCCATCGGGAGGCCGCCTTTATATCCACCAAGGCCGATCCGTCAGGCCCCGCGCGCGTTTATCCCGCGCCCTTTCTCTCTCTCTCTCTCTCTCTCTCTCGTAAACTCAATTAACGCAACCGCGCGAGCGAGTAATCCGTTCCGTGGAGACCGACACGGACGGTATAATGTGTATACGCTGGAGACACTGGCCGCGAGGATGAATATACGAGCTCCGGACTGATATGACGCGAATCGCGATGACTTTTTGACGACGCGGAGATTAAAGGTGCGGTAAGTTCGCTCGACACGAGGGAACATTTCGAGAGAGCTTGCGAAAGTTTCTTGAAAGGAATAGTTAGATGCGCTTGTGTGCGCTTATTTATCAACATTAAAAAAGTATCTAGTATGAGTAACGTCGAATTTTTAATATAAAAATTGTGGGAATCAGCTTTTGTGTCGTAAAAATGTTGTGGTAGACTCTTATCACATCGCACGTTTTAATCATTAATTTTATAATTTATCGACCAAGTGTACGTGAATTTTAAAAGTCTTAAAAACAGTTATCAGTCTCCCAGAAATATAGCCAATTTTACGAATTAATGATTAACTTTTACAATGAGTAATAATTTAAATTACAAGATAATGTCATTTAAAAATATCTTAATTATGAAATTCATAAAAAGGGATAAATAGAATAAAAAAAGAACTTGCGTGAAAAGTCTGTAAGATATTACTGCGATTATAATGGTTCGTAAAAAAATGAACTTTAATAATTACTTACTAATTCTGAGACACACGAGAAATATTTTCACCCTAAAATATTGTCATTATACAAAAAAAAAAAAAAAATAATAAAAAAAGAGGTCGTCATTCCCTTCGTGAAATCCACCAATAAGTTTCCGAATGCTCTTGGTTCACATCTTGGTTCCTATCTTGGTTCACTCCGCCAAAGAGAAAGGCCAGCCTATTAAAAAGAGCCATTTATCCTGTGGTCAGACCTGGAGCGTCAGCCCACAAAAACGCGTCCGCCCTGTCTCGCGGCCGACGTCCAAAGCGAGATCTACAAAGGAGGACTCCCGCCCATTTTTTTTCCATCGCGCGGAGACACCGATTTACGAGCCGCTGCCAGCTTTTGCCCATTTTTTTTTGTTCCTTCACGAGACTTTCTCTTTTTTTTGCGATAGAGATTCGCGCGCGTAACGAGCGAGCGCATGCGCGGCCATTAAGCCGGGCTCCCGAAAATCCCTTAAGCCAATTTGCGCTGAGGACGAGTAATGACGAGCCTGAGAGAGGGTGGCTCCTCTTCTCCGTGTGTCGAATATCATTAGGAAAAAGTTGGGAAGCGCGCACCTGACCATTAATCTTGAGAGCCGCGCGCTCACCGGCGTCTCGTTTCTACGCCGCTGCGCACGGCGAGATTCGCCGCTGAGGCTTTATTTGTAAGAGACGAGAAGATTTATTCTGTCCCTTTATTTGTAAGGGACGGGAAAATTGATTCTGTCTCTATCGGAAGATTCTGAGCGCCAGCCAATTGTCATGTGTTTTAATGGCGGGGATTAATAGCTTGCTGGATGGAATTTCCAATGGGCTGATTTATTGGAAAGATTCGGAGGTGTTACGTTGATGTCGATTTTTTTAAATTATCCCTTAAATTTAAACTACGTGAATGCATAATATTGGAAAATATGTTTTTTGTCGTGACAATTGTTAAAATACTTTTTTATGGAATCACGTACAATATTCTTGAAAAGTACTATAAATTATTGAAATGTGCATTTTTTTCTGTTAATTACATCACTATTGCATCATTACATTTAAGAATTTTAATGTACGTCAAATAAGATTTTCTTTATCGACTTCGAATTTATGAAAAATGTAGAACGATGATAGATTTAATCCGATAAAAACTAATAAATACATGAAAAACTTAAACATCAATATCACACGACGTCAACTTTAGCTGTTAACTTCGAATTTTTACTACCAGCTCACAATTTATTTTCTACCCCCAAGAAACTTTAAATTACCACCTATCCATTACAAAATCGATCCTCTATACGCCGGGCTCTTATTTACGCGCGCCAACTAAACTTCTTCGACGAAAGCTCGACTATATACCTTGCATTTTAATTAAAAAAAAAAATCTCTCAGTATAGATTCAATTATGGTGGAACCAAGCGTCAATTAATATCCTACATATATAAAAATATATATGATTGTATCGTGAAGTTATTAAATCGCTCGTATATTGCTGCCATTGCATTGCAACAGGTATAACTCGCACCTTACGTCGATTTACCCCCTCTTAACTTTAATTTCGCGTGTCGGTTTAATTTTTGTGTACAATGGTGTGCACGCCTGATACGCGGCTGGCATTTCCAATTTCAAGTCAAAGTAGCGCAGCGTCGCGACAATTGAAAAGAGTGAGAGAGAAACGACGAGTTCAGGAGGTAGGGAGTGCGTAGGTGGGAGAACGTCGAAAGGTCCCGATATTCCCCGAAGTGCACGTCGCATATACCGTACGCCGGATAGGCGATCTTGATAGGGGCACAGGAGCCAATCTTGGGCGAACGAGAGGAAAGTATAGCCGCGGCCGATATGAGCCGAGCTCCTGCGGATCGAGAACGGCTATTCGATTTGTGCTTGGAAATATTAATGACACATTTTTTATGATTAAATGATAAAATTTACTTTCTTTTTATTGCGATTTCAAGGCGATATTTTTTTTTCTTTTAAGCCTTTGAAAAGACAATTATTATAACTTTAATATTCTTTGTTCAAAGCAATAAAAAATAAAAATAAACTGGTCTCTTTCTTAAATAACAGATAATTCAATTAAATATAATTTCTAAATAGTATAATTCAGTCTAGTGAGACATAAAAATTAAGAGATCATCTAATTTATATAATATCAATAAAAAAAAAATTTAAAATGAAACTGAATAAAGCTTTGAATTGGAACTTCTAACCCACTTCTAAGTACACTGAAGTATCCGGCATCTTTCTTTTGTAATAAACTTGGATAAATAATTCCTTTTTCGTGCGATATGCATATATCAAAATCAAATTCATAATATTAAAGCGTTTCGTTATTATTTTACTACACCAATAAGGTCTCGGAGTAGCAGCACTTAAAGCAAAGGGGAGGCGCTTCAGAAAAAGGTCGGCCACGTCAAACCCCGACACCGGATTTCTTCTGGCAAGTTTTTCAAGAAAACTCATAAATCTCTCTAGTATAAGTGATAACAGAGCTCCCGAGTGGATATTAACGCGGCGTAACCCGACGCACGGCGTAGAAACGAAGACGGGAATGCTGCCGGCTAAGAGACGACTTTGCTGCAGAAAACAAGCTTAAATCGCTGAGAGGCTTGTTTACAGGCGGCTTGCGACCCTCCTCCTTTGTCCCCGTCTCTTTGGCGGTTATAACGGGCGCGTGCTCAATTCCGCTCCAATTTAACCTTCACTCCCGCACCACCAGCTCACAGGAAGCCGAACTATACGGGAGTAATGCGCGAGGCAATCCCACGAGTCTTCGTCGACGCGTTTCTCCACGTACTATCGATTGTATAACGATGAAAGGAGCGGGTCCAAATTTACACTGATAAAAATTAATCGAATGATTTCTGCAGCCGCTTACTGTCGGCTAAATGATGCGAAACGTTTATGCTTGCGAGATGTTAATTGGAGAAACAATTTGTATTAAAAATTACTGTATTATTTATTAAAGGAAGGACCAACACGAAAATAAAAAAATTACTACGACAGGGAGAACATTTTGAAAGATTTCAATTAGATAAATAACTTAGAGATATTCTAAGTATACTTATTTATTTACTTTATTTCTTCAATATTTCAATTTTCTCAGATGTTAAGTATAATTAATAATAACATTAAAATTGTACTATAGGCGCGAAGCTAATTAATTCATTAAAAAATAAACATGGTTTAAAGTGTTAAATTAAAACTTCATATCCCGGGCTAAAATGACTAATAATCCTCGTTGTACAAACATTGATTAAAACTAAATAGTATTAAATGCACGATTCATTGCAGATTTCCGCATTAAATCGCAAAGTTCATTAATTCGCCCAAAAACAAAAATGATAGAAAATTCTTAATTAAGGCTTCAAACCCCACGCTAAAATGACTATACGCAAACGTTGAAGCAAGTATGATACAACAATGAATTCTCGCTTACCTCCGAGTAAGCAGACGAGGCCGGGCGTCGTCTGCACAGCAGCCCGGCACGCCAACGCGGGCAGACGCGCACGCACACTCCAGTCGACCCAGGATATCAGCGCATTTGTAACGAGCGTGTAATTATGCATACCGAGGCTGTCTCGTGTGCAGCGCATTCCTCGAGCCTCCTACTCCCCATCCGCCCCCTCCTACGTACGTGTCACTTGACACTGCAGAACCAGCCTGCGAAGCACACAATAATGCCGAGATAACTGTGTACTGGGAACTCGCGAGAAGGACGACGACAGCCGACACCTAAATTAGACACTTGGATGATTTTTAGGCGCGCACGCGCGTTGCATATTAAAAGCGCGGACATGAGAAACTGGAGTGCGCTTCTAATAGGGATGTAAATATTTTATTGGGACTACGTGTGTACTTGCTCTTTTACTCTTACATTATTTTCAAGCTGCGTCGGGACGCTAAGTTTCAGTCTGCTTCGTAGAATCCGAAAGGGATTTATGTATGTCATAACGGCGTTCACGGGTAGAATCTTACTTTTTTAACGACGTCTTATTCTTTAAGAAAAGAAAAAGAATGTCTGAACAAATATTATTAAAAATTTATTTAAATCGCGTAATATAAGAGTCATCAAATTGTAACGTGTATACTACATTATAAATATGAATATTATTTCTGAATTTAAAAATGAAAATGTGTATCGTGTGTCCTAGAATCTAGAACTCAACGCTCCCACGTAAAACGCAGCTGTAGAACTCTTTCTCAATGATGGAACTTTTGGTAAAAGGAAATCCTAAAACTTGTACAAAAAGTTGTTCTAAAAATAATCTGAGCTAAAAAGAAATATTAACCGTATTGCTTGTCTCTTAACAACTCCTTTGCTTTAAAAAATATTCTTAATCAATAAATTAGAAAATATACAATTATTTTATTTTATTACAGTACAAATATTAATAAAGTTTTTAATCGTAATATAAGAAATATCAAACACCATCGTCAACATTTTACAAACGTGAATATTATTTCTAAAATAATAAAAAAAGCTTCATATAATAAAACACAGTTACAACTTTTCCTCAACAATAGTAATTCTTGACAAAAATAGAATTCTAAAACCTACTTAAAAGTCATTTCTAAAAAATATCAAAGTTAAAAAGAAGTACCAAGATCAAAGAAAAACCGAGTAAAAAAGGACACAGCGCCTTATAAAATGTAACGAAATGGCAAAGTCCGCGGCTCTCATAATTCGTCGGGATCGTTTAACGAAGTGCACGAGCATCAGGGCAGGAGGCCGTAAAGCGCGCGAACGTATAAACCCCCCGCGGCTTAATACGTACTTGGAGGGAGCGAGGCAGAGGGACAGAGAGTACTCGCGGCGGCGAAGGAGGGGGGGGGGGCGAAGTACAATACGCAAGCTCTGCGGTAGGTGCCAGGGCATCCGCAGAACCATAAACGCTCCTCGAGCCGGCCTTAATCTTCGTTTTGCCGATTATACGCTCCGCCGCGAATAAATTTCAATCTTGCCGTGTTTATTAACGCGCCACCGTAATTTCGTTGACCCGCCTGTCTTTTATTCGCCGAGCGAGTAGTTTTTATCTGCTGGTGGATTAAGCCTGGGTTTGATGGTGATGAAGACTCTTTTTCTTTTCGTAACAGAACGGAGCTGGATTGTTCGAAAAATTGCGGAAGCAGTAGTTACGTCTGACCGTTCGTTGACTTGACTACTGACGGCTCTCTTCCCTTTTTACCGCTAGTAAATTTTGAATAAAATTCTCGTTAGTCCCTATTCTTTTTTTTATACCGTCAACGTTAATGCGTCCCGCGTAAAAATGAAAATCATAAACTTTATATTGAAACGCTTATTGCAATTTATATATAAGAAGTTATTTCAGGGTCGAAATTTCTGGAATATGAGTATGAGGAGTGATAACTTCTCGATAGCCCATTGAAGTCTCGAGCATCGAAGATTGAAAGGACTACACGCTAATCCAGTAAACCGTTTAGTCAGGGAGAGAGAAAAAAAAAACGAAGAGCAAACAGGAGCGAAGCGACAAATCGAATACGGTCACGTGTCGGGGTAGCGTGCTGTTCCCCGTCATAGTGCCCGGAAACCGATATCCCCCTCCCCTCACTCTAAACTCGGCCCGACTCGCCGTTATACGTAACGTAAGCCCGTAACGAACCTATTTATTTTTCCCTTCGTGACGCTAGGACGACTCACGGGTACCGGTCACGTGCCAATCGTGAACTGGCGGCTCGATAAACCGCGCTCGTGTTTTCGAGAAACGCGACTAAGTTATGAAGCATTCGACTCAGTTGTTTATTTGGTTTTTTAAAGAGCCAACTTGTGGTGTTTTCTTTCTTCACTTTAAAACAGGTGTGAATGTAAGAGGCTTATTTTTAACCCTCTAAAGGCAATTAAGAGCTTATAATTCTAAGAGTATCAAGAAATGTTAATATAAGTAGGCATTTTTATGAAATTGGGGTATATCTTTTCGTTAATTTATTAATTACAACCGTGTGTTAGTAACAAAGGAAAATTTTAATTTAGTGACTATAAAAAAATTACTACTTTTTATGAAAAGCTTTAAGAAATAAATAGGCGTTTTTTAAATACTCCTAAATTAATGGAAATAAAATTAAAAAATTTTAGTTCCTAAAATTTTCTGCTACGTGCTCTCACGATTTATACTTATTTAAATAAAATACTAGCTAGCCTTTGTCGTCAAATAATTCACGAATACCCAGCGCGCAGCGATTTTGAATACGCCCAGGCAGTTAATTTTTTTCCAGCCCAAAGCAAACTGACGCAATTAATCCAAACGCCCCTGTGCGTAAATCGTCGAATTGCAAAGGTTCGATTTGAGCAAACAAACGGAAGAGAGCCTGAAAAAAAACAGACATCTAATTACGGGGTAACGAATAGCTCCACGCGACGTGGTGTTTTTTTCGGTTATCCCGCCCCTTTTATTTATCACGAACCAAAAGCAGCGGCTTCGGGCAAAAAAAAAACTAAAAAAAAAAAGCAGTTCCCTTATTTCTTATTTCTCGGAAACGCGTCCCCTGAGGCCGTTTCCATTCTTCAGCCGCGATTCTAATTTATTAAGAATCCACGGTGTGTTAAACGCGACGCGCGGGTAGGGTGGGCTACTCATTACCGGAGAAATCCACCCGGGCGAGAGTGACGTTTCATCAGAACCCCGTTGGAGTAGCCACCCTCCGAATGTCGGGCTTTGCGATTCGATTATTAACGTTTGTTTTGTGATGAATCAACTCACGAAGGCTTTGACGCCGCTGACGCGCGATTCTACGCGTTACATAATGTACATAATTTGTAACTCCGGAATTTTGGTATACAGAAGCATGTCGAAATAATTCCGAGAGGAATGAAAAGTTTGGTTTTACATATATTCCTATATTCTCATCACTATTCACTTTGATATTTCTTTTTTATATAAATATACGTAAATTTTTCTAAAATTTATTATAATTTTTTTTCATTCTTATAGTAATGATTTGAAGTCTTGTAATTGCATAAAGAATTGATAGTAGATTCAAACGATTTGTTGATTTATTTCTGAATTATTTAATATTCAGTATTTTAATGAAAGGAATAATTCCAAGTCATGCGTCATTTAGCTGACTAAAAAGTTTCTGTGTTGTAAACGATAAAAATATAAAAAATGTATTCTCTAAACTTCAATCAGTGAAATTTTCACGTTATTTAAACAATGATGGTCGTGTTCATTGATTAAATAGTGGTATTTCACTTATTCATTCAGTGAATATTCACTTTAAAACAGTGACCTGATCCCCACTAACGGAAATAGTGAATATTCAATGAATTCAATAAAGAGTAAGTAATTGAAAATAGTAGTTAATGAACTGTAACATTACTCTTTTAAGACGCCTTGATTTAACATAATTACATTCTAATAATAACAACCGAACCATATTTCAATAAAAGTAATATTTTAAGTACATACGAATTTGATAAGAACCACACAAGACTATAAAGCAATATATTACAATAAAAGTATTCATAGTACTTTAACAATTCACAGGGAGGCCTCTTACAAAGCAATTGAATCCCCACAAAAATTTGAAAACTCCTGAAAAGAGCTCGGAGGGTTTGGCACCCCTCCTGGCCACATCCCGAATGCGAAATAATGGTCTTGTTTTCCCTCTGCTTTCAGCGAGTGGCTGCCTCGGCACGGCTCGATTAAGACGCACTCCACAGGCAGGGCTGACGCGCGCGCACTGCGGCGGCGGCAATCTCTTTGGAAGTTGAAGCCGCGCGAGGGTAGGCGGTGGCTTCGCTCGAGAGGGGTAAGTTTCAGCGATTTAATTGCTTAATCCCGGCGCGATACACTTGTCGAATAATTTCCCAGAGCAAATTAGCGCCGTTCGTTTTTGCCCGGATTCGATTTCAAAAGCGGCGGGAGGGACTCGATCGATGTCAGATAGGAGAATTATGGTAAGTGGCACTTTCCTTTTAAATCTCAGAGTGAGGAGAGAGGATGCTGCTACAGTTTTGCATGCAATAACGCAGGGACGAGCAGCTACTTTTTCAGAAGCTGCCGGATGCAACCAGGTCGAAAGTTTATGCCTCGCTTTAGAAGGAGCTGACGCGGGAATTTTATGGTGATCTTGTTAAAATATTTTAAGAAACTTGCTTGAAATTCAGGGGGAATTTTTTCGCGAGAAAATGGAGTAGGAGGAAAATTATTGTAAGGCACTGTGCGCGTATACCTTGGATTTAAGATGAAAGGTTGAATAACGCATTCATTGGCTTCGGCGAGATTATCATTATTGACCGTACGCGTTTTAGAAACATTTTTTTTAAATTAGTTCGAGTTACAGAAAATAAGCACGTAGCATACAAAATTAAAATTTTTCTTGCAGAGCCTGGAAAGTGTCCGAATATCCAGATTATAGCAAAATTCTACACAATTTTTCTCATGAAATTTTAGCCAAGGCTAAGCAAACGAGAAAAAATGCAAGAATACATAAATAATCTGCATGTCTCGCGTATTTTCCTTTAGAAGCTACTTTTCAGTCAGTCCGCTTCTCAACAGCGCAATTCGCGAACTCGACATAATGTCCCATCCCCCGAAAGCCTCGACTGCCTCCTTCACAAATAGAGCACGATAGTCAAAACAAACGGGGAAGGGCATCGCCGGAGGATGAAAGAAGACAGAGACGACGAGGATAGCGCGACCGTCATAAAATTGATCAGTCGACCAGAATCATTCGATTAAGTCGCAGCCCTTCTTTCGTTTACGCGAGCGCCCCGCCTTTTTTCTCCCTTTTTCTTTGTTTTTTCGCGGACTCGCCCTTTCTTCTCCGGTCGATCGGTCCCTATTAATCGTCTGGTCACCGGAGGACGGTGACTTTTTGTGATCAACTGAAAAGTCCACTCGCTTGGCCGTAGTATTCATTTGCGGAATCGTGAATTTTTATTTTATTATTTTCTTCTTTTTCGATGGTGGCAATCTATTCAAATGTGGAATGGGCGTGTTTCGCGGAGAGAAGATACTTTTTGCAGAGCACCGCTTTTTTTTTTTTTTTTTTTAAGAAAGTAGAAAAATACAAAGATTTCTTCTCATTGAGAAAGTCAAAAAGAAGTAGTTTGAAAAATCAAATTTAAGCGGGAAATTTGAAAGTTCCGCTTCGAACAATCGTAAAAGCACCTTGTGGCTCTGTGGAATATTATAATGGAAAAGTTGGAGCAATGACTTTTCAAACTTATAATTTGCTGAAGTTGTCATTAAATATTACAGAAAAATTTTCATCTTGCATTTGTGGTTTAAATTAATTGAAATATGTATATAGTTCAAGTTATAAATATTCTAATTTTACAAAAAATAACAATGTATCCCAAAATATTGAATGTTAGAAAAAACTATTTAATTTAACCTTTCATTACACTTGTACAGTGAAATCGTCCCAGTTTTCTAATAACTAACTAAAATACTTTCAATTAAATCGCAGTGTCTTCTACGGTAATTTTAATTAATCCATTTCGTAGAGCGCCAGTTTAAAATTTAATTCATCATTCTTTTTTTACGAATAAAAAACCCTTTTAATTACCCTAACTCGATAATACTATTCATCAACGCCTTGCATATTCATTGATGTTGCTTTATTCATTGCACTCGTAAATTATACAGGCTCATCTCTTTTAACATGAAATCGTAAAAATTGCTCCAAATTCATAGATTTTAA
This sequence comes from Sycophila sp. Sp_5, assembly GCA_018906775.1. Taxonomy (NCBI): domain Eukaryota; kingdom Metazoa; phylum Arthropoda; class Insecta; order Hymenoptera; family Eurytomidae; genus Sycophila; species Sycophila sp. Sp_5. The sequence continues at coordinate 308,404 of JACCID010000043.1, forward strand.
TGAATCTTTCACATATCATTCAGTAAAAAATCTCTTTCACGAAAAGTACTAATTAAAATAAACGAAAAATAATAATTAAAATAAAACAAGTATCCATTATTCGAATCTCTCGTAAAGACTCCCCGAGTTACAGCGAGGCATCTCGAATTAAAAAGAAAGTACGTTGAACCTTCGCCCGAATTACATCATCCAGATCCCAAATACCTGTGCAGAGTAAATCGAAAATCCATTTTGCGGTGAGCCCAGGCTCTTCAGCGTGACAAACTGGCTGAACTCCGTGGAAGCATATCCGGGAAGCAGAGTAAGTGTGAACAACAGCCCTCGGCAACGTAACACCGAAATCGACGGCGCGTAATCCCATCCGCGCGGCACGTCACGGGATTATTCGCCGTCGCGAAACTCGAGAAGCTGGGCAAAGGACGTCGCCGAAGACAAAGACCAAGTCGGACACTATACCCCCGCCCTCTGCCTGCGCCAAGTTCGAGCCGATTTTGGCGAAACTTGGTGTGGGGAAGGGAGGTCCGCTGCCGATAAAAGTGGAATATACGTCACGGCATGGAGCAAAGTCTCGGCGGCTCCCTGGCCCGTGCGCAAATTGACATTCGGCCGAAGGGAGTCGATGCTCGCCGCGGCGTAGCCCCTTAAATCTCGAGTTGGCGCAAAATTGCCCCCGGATAGTCTCGGTTTTCACTTGCGAAATGAATTTCCGATTCTCGTGCCGCGGAAAGGGGAGAGTGGTTATACTGCTTCTCGTTTCGAAATAGTTTCCAGCAGCTCTCGCCTTGTTATTCCAGCGGAAATTATTACCGTCGCGGCCCGCGGATACAATCGAATCTTCGCTCTCCCGCGAGCGCGATCTTTTTGCCGCCTTTACGGGGATTTATTAAGGGTCTGGGGATTCTCCGAGCTGGTGAATTTTTTTTTATGGTGTAACTCGCGATCGCTTGAGCGAGCCTCGATTGCTTCTGCGAATCAATTCTTTCTTTGATGGGATTGTTTTTATATGAGACTCAAGCGTTTTATAGTTTAACATTTCGAGGGACTTGTATTATTTAATATTTCAGACACTAACTTTTTGTTAATATTTAAAGTGCTTATTTTTCTAGAATTAAACGTACAATCCAAGTGAAATACTTTGTGTACGTGATTGTAAATGTAGTAGATATTATCGTTTCATCTTTTATTACGAAATAATAAAATATATAAAATGAACAAAAGCTTTATTATTTTTAAACTCTATCATAAAGGATTTTATTTCAGGTCATCTAATGATTCGTTATAACCGGACGATGCGTTGTAAACTTGAAAATACGAGTTCCTCTGAATTTATTGCAGTGAAATAGTTATTGAATTTTAAGGCAGTGACATACTTTTATCTGCAAAACAATTTAAATTCATTGTTTTGCAGTCAAAAGTATGGTCTCAGCTTTGAGATTTACTGGAAATTTCACTCGATTAAATTTTGAGAGATCATAAATCCGGACTAAAAAATTCAAATACTGCCAAAAACTTTTATTAAAAGAAGCTCTAGATATCAGTCAGTACGAAGAGGGAAATCACGCAAGAACGAACCATTTAAGCGAACCCGTATCCCACGAAATCCGATTACCCGGCCAGTGGGGCGCGTGGAAGTCATCATCTCGCGAGTGAGAGAGAAAGAGAGATCCAAGCGATGCCCACAAGGTAATCTTTGGAGCGTATAGGAGCGGCGTGTAAACGCGTGCCCAGCGTGGTGCTTTGCTGGTACGCGCGTCTTATCTACTATTGGTCCGATGCGCGCCGTAAATTTCAGCGACGGTTAATCTGCGTTTATCTTTCGGACCTTTGAAGCTTCAGTATATATGTTCGCTCGGCTACTGTCGATTGATATATCTTAGTCCGCTGCTCCGTTCAGCCTGCTATTGTTTACTTTCAAGACCTACACTATTCGCTAAATTTTAAAAACTATAAATGTAAATCATTCATATAACCGTGAAAATTCTATATTCTGTCAGATCGAAAGAGTAGTTTGTTATTAAAGGGAAATTTATTCCCATTAAAAGTTATTCATTTAAATTCTAGACCGAACAACAAAAGCGGAGAAGTTATTAATTTTCTCAATGTAAATTTAATTACGAATTTAAATTTCTCATCGATAAGTAACGAATGCGAATGGACGCAAAAGAAAATTAACTGTAGTAATGTGCATTAACTTGCCTTCTTCTCCAAATCGTTAATTAACATAAATAATTAAAGAAGAGCCATCATTAACTGAGCCTTTCAACTCCGCACGGAATCTCCCGCAGTGAGGAAAAAAAAAGAAAGAAATGAACTCCCGACAACAACGGCAATTCTCGAGGACACTGGGAAATAATTAATTGGCGCGGGTAACGTCGGGCACTTGGAAGGAAAACAGTGCATTTTAAAGGGTAACTCTGGGAAATTCGAGGCGTGCGCCATCAACGACTTTCTTTGTCCGCGGGTGGCCATCTTTAATTACGGCCACTTAAGTCGCCTCGGCGCTCAGTTCGAGCGTGTCCAGGCGAAATTCCCGGCTATCGCTGTCGCTCGCCGGGAGGAGAGGCGAACCCTCGCAGATCGATCGAATTAGCCGATAGCCCCGGCGCTCTTCCTGAATTTGACTAGAAAGTCGATAACGCGACTATCTCTATCTCCATCTCTCTCGGCCCCTCTCTCTGTTACAGCGACGGGAAATCGAGGAAGCGGATTAGCCCCGCATCGGCCCCAAACAAAATTATCCGAGGCTCTTTACCCTATCCCTCGTCCGAACCTAAAACCCACCTCGCCTCCTGACGCTGACCGCTTTTCGTCCCGATGGTCGAGCGTGTAAGTGAGGAGCTGTGCTTGCGAGCGTGAAGCTGATCTACAACTGCAAGGAAATACCTTTTGAAGCAAATTGCACGTGGCTGCTGCTCGTTAGGTATGCTAATGTTAGTATTGCCTTTGTACTGACTTTGAACAAACGATTCTTTATTTAGATAGATAGAAAATGTTAAACTAGTTTGTTTATATAGATCCACATTTATTATTTAAAATATTTAAAACGTTTGAATAATTTCAATGGATATTTTATTTGACTAGATGAGGCGCGCACTACGCACGCGAAAATGCGGGTTAGCTTTATAAATAGTAACAAAGAATTTGAAAAACAAAATAGTATCTACAGCTCGACCAATCACATCACGAGAAGTAGGGACTACAATTAAATCGCCATTGATTTTTTACTTATTGATTTCAATGATTTCAAATATAAAAATGAAGAAGCAGGTTCAAATTCAAACTACTTCAAAACTCTGTTTGTATATGATGATTTTTGAACGAACAACTGCATCAACCTAAGTCTATTAAAATTTGAATGTACTTTTTTTCACTTTCTGTATTCAGTTCTGTACAGTAAATAATTAAAAAAAAATAACTACGCAACTTCTATAAAGTTTTCTATAAAGATGTTGCTCTAATCGTCACAAAAAAATAATCGAAAAAACAATTTTTTCAAAAATGAAAATCCACTTATCATTTATGTTCCCACTCCAACGAGAAACGGCGATAATCACTAGTCCTACCAAAAGATTTGAACACCCTAACGAAATAAAATATTTACCTATCGAGAGCCCGGCTCCTCAACGACGCCCGAGAGGCAAGCTAATAAAAGTAAAAGCCGAAATCGAGCGAGGAAAGGATCGTAGGTGGTTCTCGCAGATAGAAAAAAAAGGTGCGCTCGCTTAAATAAACTACGACCCCCCCTATCATCCCCTCCAAAAAAAGAAGGCGGAATAAAGCGAGGGCGTCGAGATAGGTGAGGTCGAGCGCGCGATAGTCGAGTCGACGAGGGATAAAAAAAGGGACTGCCGCTCGCGCACAAAGAGAGAGAAGGAGAGAGAAATAGAAGCACATTCTCGCGGCCGTGGAAATAGTCTGCGCGCGAAGATTTCTAAAGCGCGCCACTTTTTCTTCTCTCTAGTAAGCGCATGTGTGAACGTACGTGTACTTGCGCGTGCGTCCATGTAGGCGTGCGGCGCTTACCCCGTCGCCACGTCCACGGCCGAGTCTCCCGAGGGGAGAGGGGGGAGAAAACGTTCGACGTTAATGGGGTTGCCTATAGCAGTAAAGCGTGCGATTTGATGGGAGCCAATACATTTGAGCTTATCACCTTATCGCGAGGGTATATATACCCCCCGCCTGGGTAACCGCCATAAAATACCGAATGAAGCTCCCGCAGGATGGGACCCCGCGACCCTCTAAAAAGCGCTCGAATGCGAGGGAGAGAGCGAGAGGGAGCTAATGCACTGCAGGTGTGCAAACTCGTATCTACGCGAGTGTCCGTGTGTGCGTAAGTTCGCGTGAATGTAGGAGACTCGCACCTGGAAATTGCACGGAGGGAACAAAAAGACGCCGCAAGGAATGATTTGCATTTTGTTCACTCGTAAAATTTTTTAATACAAAGTTTTTTTGAGACAGCATAAAATTTATCCTCCTGATCATCCTAAAACAAAGCTGTTTCCGTTTTAGTGCTGCTGATAAAATTTACGTGCTTTACTCGCGAGAGCGATGGATGCTCGTCGTTTGAATGGTAAAAGAAAAAAAAAATACTTTTTCAGCGAAATGAAGAAGTGCTAGTTTTGGGAACAATTAACGCTGCGCGGAAACGCCGGGGGATTCCTTCCGCAAGATAAGCAGAAAACCCATCACTTCAAAAGATTGACTCTTTTCTTGACAATGGATGCTTCTCCCTTTCCGCACTTATCTCCTTCAGTCTGCTCTTAAAGCAGTTACGCTTTTTTGCAGCTGAAGAAAATACTTATACCCCTTTAAGAAATTGCGAAGTTAGCATTTTACTTTTTTGTTTTTTTTTTTTTTTGCTTTTTCGAAAAAAATTGATGGCCTCTATTCTCCGCATTTAACTTGAAGTTTAAATTTTAAAGCTTCACAAATAAATTTTAATTCTTAACGAAATCTTTTTTTTAGAGAAAATAAGGATCTTTGACTGTCAGTTCGTTTGATGAATTTCTCATGTGCTGGAAAGCATTTCCTATTCCACAACAGACTCCAAACTCAGTCTCAGTGTTACTTACCCTGCCTCAAAGAGCTTAAGAGCATAGTCTCCGAATTTCCTCGTAAACAAACTTATAATCCCTTTCATTTACTAAAAACACGTTGAAAATATAATCGCGTGCCAAATACTCACAGACAAATTCGTCAAAGAGGCATTCTACCAAAAAAGAAAGAAAAAACCCGCAAAATATGCGTATAAACAGGCGAAAGCGGCATCAGATCGTTTGCTCGTCTCGCAAAAGAGCTCGTCAGTCGATGAGGGGTGCAGCGGGACGAATTTGCGCGTGTGCGGAGGGTAATCACTGTGGTCTCGCTACGTGATCGCGCGTTTAATAATCGAGCGACGCGCTTAAATGCATTTAGATTTCGAGCTACCGATTAGCGAGGCTGCGCACGCGTGTCAACTGAATTCCGCCGAGCTGCCCACGAATTATCGGCTGATTATCTCAATTAGCCTTTATCCGCGGTTCTCGTGTGACTCATGCTCAGCCTTCTTTTTTTTTAGGGATAAATTGATTGAGAATGACAGTGAAAAATATTTGCGAATTTAATGGAGAGTTATTTCGTTTAGTATGAAGCTATTTAAGCTTGCGAGCTTCAACGAAAAGCTGGAATATCTTAATTGACTTTAGATAAATTTTATCGTTTGTCCGTTCCGTTTGGAAATTACCCCAGTTTAGGTATTACGATTAAACCCCATACCCCAGTTTAGATATTAAATAAATAAATAGGTCAATGATATATATAATCAGAGTTTTTAAGATGGAAAATGTAAATTAAAAATGAAATAATTATAGTAACTATATACTGTTAAAGAAAAAGCTGGTTATTTTTCGTATGACAATTAAAGTAATTATTTAATAAAAAAATCATTAAACACGGCAGTAACCAGATGAACGTTGATTACTTTGCATTTTTATCATCTCATAATAAATATGTATTTCATGCATTAAAATAATTATTATTTATCTGCTTTATCTTTAATTACATTAAAAATAATTAAGTTACATATATTTTTATAAAAATACGATTTAATTATCGATATACGATATAATTACGATTTATAATTATCGAATGGGAAGATTAATAAAATTAAAAAAAAGCAATTTAACTTTATTAATAATTTTAATAATGACGGAAAAACCCAATTCGTTAATAATCAATAAAATTTATAATATATACCATTTCCATTTCTAATGCAAATTTAACTCCAAAAAAGCTCTCCACAAATAAAAATGGATCCCTCGTAAATTCATTACGAGAACACGATCCAGTCCGCGCCGAAAAGTGCCCCAAGAATTAAATCCGCACTTCGCGTAAAAAATTCAATTTTTTCGCGACCCTCACGCGGCAAAAATTCCCCTCGCAGTTAGCGCACCAGGCTAATGCAGCACCGTAGGTGTACATCAACGATTAAAGTGCGCGCGCTTGTAACGGCTGCTTGCGCGCGCGAATATAAATATTTAACGTGGCCGTGCACGCGCCCGACCGCGGCTTCGGGGTGCAAATAAAATGTGCTTTAATTTATTATGGGGCGCCGTAGAGGCTGGCCTGATAAACTGCGGCTGGCTGATTACTCTCCGTAATATCATCATCGAGTACCCCACCGGCCGGCGTCATCGGCGTCATTGATATGCAAAAGCATGGGGAACTTGTAATTTTTCCGCGCGCTGACTGCTCGGCGTTAACGAGCACCTGCGCGTGCTGCGGCTCGAGCGATGAATTTCATTTTGTCCCTCGTCTTTTCCGGAGTGAATTACCGACGACCATTTGCTTCTACGGAATGGACTTTTAAAATTCAGTGCAGCTAATGCAGTTTTTCATTAATTTTCAAAGCGGAATTTTTAAATAATCGAATATTCGAATGAATTGAGGGCATTTTGGATGCTTGAAAACGTGTATTTTGAACAAGTTTAAGCAAAATTATCTTCAGTTTTTTTATGAAAAAAAAAAATAGAAGAAAACTGTATTAACTACTCTGACTTTAAAAATTCATTACATACATTATTCATGCAATTTATTTGTTGGCGAAAAATTTATTTTACATTTCAATTTAAAGGATCACTCTGTTTTAAGTGGTAACAGTAGACGGCGTTACAATGGCTTTTATCGTTAAAACAACTTTATCTTTACATTACATTATATTAAATTAAGCGAAAGGATGAAAAGCTCAAAAATTCAACGTATTAAATGTGCAACAATAATTCAATTTTAATTTTGTTTGACGCCTCATATTTACCTTTACATTTCAGTGAAAAGTATGAATAAATAATAAAATTGAACTGAGGGGAACGATTGCTGTTTCAAGTAAAGCTAATTAAAATTGTGTTTCGTTAAATTTTACAATTCCAGCTTTGATTACAGACCAAATGACATATCGGAATCATTTCAATATTTATATACGTGATCGAGTAAATATAAATTCGCATTCCACGTGACATTAATCCAATATGTAAAACTTTATTCCCGTTTGCTTAACATTAAAGCTGGGCTTAACCAATCGCCAAAAATGCAAATGAATACCATTTGCCGGAATTTCCAAGAGTTATACGCCGAAGCAGTGTAAAAAACATTTTTGAATTTTAAAAAAACTAAAATTTAAATATCGAATTGAGTCGCGGCGAGCGCATTGTTTTTTATCAAACAAAAAAACAAACCCTCCCCGCATTTAAAAATTTAAAGGTATCCCAACGCGTCACCTCGTCAAATACAATCAAAGCGAATAAATTGCCATGCAGAAACAAATAAAGATAAACGCGGAAAATAAAAAAAATATCCAAACGCCCGTCAACCAGGAAACAAAGAGAATAAAAAGGCAGCTAAGCGGTTCCAGCCTAGTGCACCGTCGAGAGAGCCAGGAGGAGCTCGGCCGCCCGTTTCAGCGTTGTGGGATCAGTTTTGTCGGTCCAGGCCAAACATTTCTCCCAGAGTATCGCGTTGCATCGATCGGCGCACTTTAGCGAAATCGGACACGGCGAATTCGATTCGCGAGGAAGCGCCCGGCGCCGAGAGGATATAATCTCGGCGCGGGGGAGCTAAAAGTGTCGGGGCGCGATTGACGCGGCGCGGACTTCCCCTCGGGGACGGATGTTTACACGCCTACGGGGACGTGCCTTTGATATTCGGCGCTGCCTTGTGTATAACCGACTCGATACCGACAGTGGCCACTGCGAGCCGCTCAGTTCCAACCGTTCTCTACTCTCCCCTTCCGCTTTTGCGCTTTTCGATGATCCTCAACACGTCTATTCTTGCGGGCGGTAGCTTCTTTCGCAACGAGTATTGCTTCGATTTTTGGGTATTTCATTTGACAAAGACGCTCGAGTATAAAGTTTATTATACGATTTTAGAAATTTTTGGTATTTTTCGTTAGTTTTATTATTAAATTATTATGCAAAGTGACACATCTCAAAATAGGCCCATTTTAATTTATCATTTTTTAAATATTAAACTAAAGTAAATTCTTCTGGAACCTATTATAAACGCGTATTTATTTTTTTATTTAACAACGATTCAACGGATTAAACCATACTTAAAATAATCTTAAGCTGTTTTTTTTTGTTTTTAATTGGCATTCGATTACTTAGTACTTTTTAGTATTTTTTGTGATAACTTTTGCGGAGCTTCGATCGAGCAAGCCCATTGAAGTCCCTGTTTACTATACACGTATGATACCCTGTAAATTTATTAGATTATCGAGGCATTTAATTTAGTTTAGTGTTTAATAAGAGCTAAACTGATTAAATAGGTCTTTTTTGAAATGCAGTATACAAAATACAATCAAATCTTCATCCTAAAACGTTTATAACAATTTTATTGCAGTAAATTATTGCATTTCCTTTCAATTCAGGAAAAATAACATACAATTTGAACAAATATTTAAAATATTATGATTTTAATGTTTTACTATAAATTCAACTGAAAGATAATATAACTCGAAAAACAATATCTTAGAAGTTCCCATCGAAAAACTCTGAGATCCTCGTTAAGCCAAGAAACACAAGTAATTCTCTTTCGTCGGCCCTTATTATCTCTTTTAACATATATCCTTCATAATCTCCTTACATGCAAACATCGAGAGCTCGCGCTTTTTCTCGGAAAGATATTTTTCCGGATTCTCCGCAGTTCATTTGATACTCCCGGAAAAGGTAACAGAAAAGGAAAAGCGAGAAAGCAAGAGATAGATAAATATAGAAAGAAAGGGAGAAAGAAACTGAGGCACGTCCGGGGTATATTGTTTTAAAGTGGAAATCTGTCCCCGGCGAGCCGTAAGGAGACGCGGGCGAGGGAGAATGAGAAAGAGAGAGAGAGAGACTCGTAAATTGGGGAGTCAACCTGGGCGAAATGACGACGCGTCGCTCCGGAAAAATTGAATTTATGCAAAGTCGATGCCGCACGCGCTCCCGATGCACCACCCCCTCGGCGCGGAATCGCGCTCATTGATTTTGCGCGACGCGCATTACAGAGGAGAGGGCGGGAGGGGCTTCGCTCCCCCGGCGCGGAAGATCGATGGCCGATCGAATTTGCGAGGGAGCACGGATGCGAATAATACGGGTCGATGATTGGCCCCCGCGCCCGTAGTCGTGATTTTTCGAGGCCTCTGCCTTTTTCCCCGTGAGGCGCTGCAGTTTTACAATTGAGGCCTTTATTTCTTTTACCTCCTGCCCGCTTTTTTTATTGATGACGGTATGTTTTATGGATTTAGAGGGAAATATTGAACGAGGAGCGGTGAATTTTTGAAGCCCGCATTGGGATGGATCTGCGATTTACCCTCTGGTCTGGGGTGAAAATTATTTATGACATGGTAATAAAATGCGTGTGAAAAATCTAAGGCCGTGTTGAAAGGCGCAGCGGTCACTAATAATTCATTTGGACTGATAATACGTTTTTATAGTCAGATTAAAAGTTTCTTTGCCGAAATTTACGATCTGAAGTTTGAAAATCTTTTTTAGCATTATTCGCGTTTATCGTTGGAGACATAATGATAATAGCATTATCTGATAGCTTTAATAAATTATACACGCTAAATCAGCTGGAGTGAAATGGAGTGAAAATTAACTCTATTGGACTTTAGGAAGGTAGGAAAGTTAATTTAAATCACAATATTCATGTGAAATTTGACTCCAACCGTTTTAGCGCGTTAACACTAATTAATACTAACGTCAATACTTAAAACACACTGAAACAAAGGTATGTAATGAAAAGTAAGGACTAATAGTTGTTCAAATTGATATTTAATTGTTTTCAAATCAAAATATGGATTAAATATGTAATGATTAGTTAATATTACTGACCTTGCACATGACCATTTTTAGGGTAAAAATGAGTATTTCAATTTAAAAGCCAAAGACAATAATTTGATTACCGAAAAAGTACACTGAGAGAAATGTTTTGGAGAAATTACTATCCAGTCTGGGAACGGAGCCACAAACTATATTTAGTGGAAAATTTATTTATTATAATTTATTCTATATTATAAATTTTACTAGAATTTTAGTAACATATACTAGAAATTCTAGTAAATATTACTAGAATTCTAGTATCACTACATATAAAAATGGTAATTTTTTACTCAATGCAATCTGTAGTTCCGCCCCCAGACCTAGATAATAATTTTTCTTAGAATATTAGTAATTTTTCCAAATCATTTCCCTCGCAGCATTTTTATCATTTTGATTTAAATATGAATATCGCAAAACGAACTCAATAAATCTCTTGAATAATAATTTATCCTACTCTTGAAGCGCCGTAGGGTCCCTCTAACGTATTCACTCTTACCGCTCTATGTGCAGATGATAAAAAAAGTGTTATTTATTACACTTCCATCAGTCGATCCAGCTTGCACGTATAAATCCTCCGCTCAACGACGTAGTCACCGTGAATTCTCGTGTCTCCCGTCCCAGCACCATCGCAAGGAGGTCGCACTCCGCGGGCGAGGGCGGCATAATTCCGCGGCGTAACTCCCAGCGCGCGCTGGCTCCTCGCGCGAGGATTCGTCTTGCCGGTGCGCCCGGGCCGCAAATGGACTTGGCCAAAATGGAAACGAGGAGGGGGGGATCTCTCGAGAGCGTTGTTAGCCCCGGCGCATTGCATCGTTATCGCAGCTGCAGAGCCGCCCCGGCCACGTACGTCAAACGTTTCTCGTGTTCCTGAAAACCTGGGGGAAATCTCGGCCGGCGCCCGGGACACGGGAGTCCCATTTATATCCTCCTACGCTGGGGCGCCCGTGCCGCCGAGACTCGACGAGCCAATCGAGGCGCGGTCGCGAGACGACGATGTGAGCTTCCTGAAAAATCGACCGGATGCCAGCGATCCCTCACGACGCATAGCTCTTTCAAGGAAAGGTAACTCGCTCCTTCCGTCCTCTTTCATTGTGCGCACGGATTCGCTACGAACTTATACATGGGGACGTCGCGCAGTCGCGGGATGATGCCGTGGTCTCTCTCTCTTTTTTTTTACTGCTGTATTTGTAAATTAGGCGCTTGCATTTAACGTTTAAGTATAGATTTGTTTTTTTTAGTAGACGAAAATAATGGCAGGTTAAGTGGTGAATTATTGTAGCAAAGCGACTAAATCTGAATAACTTATCGGATGCCTTCTTTAAACTGTTATATAACAGTTGTGTAACTAACATTATCATAATAGACTTGACGAAACTATTGTCAAGAATTTACTGATATTCGTTATGTAACTGTTGTATAAGACCCATAGAAGGTAATTTGACTATAGTGGAATATGTACATATTCCACTACAAAATTTAATACAATCAATTAATTCTTTCTCCAATCACACAACGATCGGAGATTAAAATTCTTTCGAATTAGTGTTTTAAAATTTAATTTAATTAAAATCCAATTTGTAGTTTTATTATGAAGCTATACACCGATTAAAAAAGATAATAAATTCAATAAAATATTTAGTACAATTAAAAAAGATATATTCTCAAGCACATTTAATTAATTTTAAATGCCAGTTAAACGTTTGAAAAAAATTATTCGCACATTTCATGCAAAATTTTTTACCCACGTAGAATTCCAATTTAAGTTTCTCAAAGATTCCAGAACACGCATCTCCATAGTGGTACGATAAAAGGCGTAATTCCAATTTGAAATCGCAGCAAACATTTAGAAAAGTTGCTGAAAGCATCGGCAGCCAGTTCGCGTTAAAAAGAGACGTAGAGCCTTCCAAGATACTCGTGCGCGAGCGAAACTTTGAAAAGGAGTCGAAGACGCGAGTGTGAAAAAGCGACGGATGGCGCCGACGACAGGGGTGAGGGGGTGGTTGCCCCTGCCCCCCTTCTTTATCCGCTCGTTCGTTTTCGAGCGCACACGCGGAAATTGGAAAATTCCCGGGGAAAAGCAGTTCGCGCCCTGAATTTCCGAGGCTCGTCGTCTTCTCGTCTTTTTTTTTCAACCCTCGTACGTACCCCACCCCCGGACGATGGTTCTCTCCGATGAGCTTCGGGCAACCGTGTATATTGTCGCAACACGTGCAGCGCTTTTTTCCCTCGAATAACGACTCGCGCCGTGGCCAATGAGAGAGAAAGCATAGGCGCGACTCTCGATAATTCCAAGCCGTCTGCTCTTATTTTGCACCGGTCTCACCTTGAATATCGTATTCTCGTCGTGTCAGGTTGCTTCATAAGTTCAGTGCGAATAATGGGAACAGCAAGTTTTCTTTTTTTCTTCTGCCTGACAGTAAAAACTTTTGATTTGACGTTTGCGCCGGACCGGATCTGGTCATGTTCTACTTGTCGCGGTGCGGTATTTTAAGTGAATAAGTTGGGATACATTTAGTCATTTCTAAGTATGAGTAATAATATTGTAAAATGTAAAAAAGAAATAATAATATTGTAAGGCTGCGATTTTTTCTTTTTTTTTTTGAATTTTCGTTAAATCTCTAACTATACCCTGATAATTCTACTTGCATTTGTAAAGAACGTTAGTTAAACCATAAAATATTTATTTACTTTGCGATCAAAGTAGAAATCTTTGAGGTAAAGTATAAAAAAATATAATTGAAGCTATAAGATTATTTGTAGTCCTTGTTTTAAGAATGTCTGACTATATCTGGACTTAACTACTTGTTATGAGAGAATATTTCAAGATGTCAATGATTATTTGAGAAAAAAAAATTCAATTAAAATAGTTTTACATACATTCATAAATAATGAATTAACTGAGATTATTAAGTGAAAACTACTTTATTTGTTACTAATATATTATAACTAGAAAAAATAATTATTTAACCCTGCGGACTTCTTCAAACTATACCAACTGAAAAGGTAAAAAAGTTCCACGAATCTATTCTATTATTTAAATTAGAAAAAAGAATATATAATTATGTATATCAGAATAAATAATTCACAGAAAAATGAGAAAAATTTCGATCATTGAAGGGTCTCGAATCATTCTCAGCCTTTTCATGTAGGCAAGCATAAAGAAGCATTTAGTTTACATAGCGTTTACGAAAATTTGAACGACGGCTCAATGAATAAGTACGAGGGATTACCGCGTGAAGTACATAGGCCACCTCAACCCCGCTATCCCTTATAATAATTGATCTTCGACCCGAGGAATAAATCAACCGCTCTCCTCCAACTCTCCGCGCGACTGCCTCTAAATATTCATGCTTTCACCCCACGCGCCTTTTTTTCCTACCTTCCCTCCGTCTCCCGCACGTAATCCCGCGTCATAAGTCGTTGTTTACTGCCAAACGCGACGAACTTTTTCATGCAAATTTTTCGAAATTAATCTCCTCCGCACTCAAAAAAAAAAGACTAACGAAGTTCGCGCATTGTCGAAGTCGAGCAGCTATGTCCTCTCGCCGGCGCTCTTTTTCGCGGCAATTTGTTGCTTTGAACCGGCGCTCTGAATGGACTCGGTGACTTTGATCTTGGTGGAAGCACTTCTGGCCAGTCTACCGGCGCTTCGCGTCAAAGAATCGATGGTAAATGTAACGCGTGAATGCTCGGCTGAAAAATCGCTCAATCTCGTGGCTGTGCGGCTAGTTTCGTTCAGCCTGAACAAAGTTTTACAACTTGCGATACAATATATATCCGCGTTTTAAATTGTAAAGAAAAAAATTAATGCGATTTTTTTTAATTCAAGATTATTTTAAAATAGTAATATTCAACTGATGTGCATTTTTAAAGGAACATTCTTTTCTGAGAAGAATAAGAAGGACACTCAAACCCAAGATAAATAAATTTCAGTCAACGCCTAATTCTGACGTGAACCAAACTTTTTTTAATGGTGAGCTGACACTGCTTTTTATACAAACCTGGTCACAATACACCAAACAAAGGAGAATTTTAATATTTTCTACTGTAATAACGAGTTTAAAAGAAGCGTAGAAAACTAATTTCATACGTTATTTACTAAAAGTACACTGACGAAAAATTATTACAGAAATTACTATCTGGTTGGTAACACAGACACAGATTGGACTCTCCGTTAAAAATTACCATAATCTAAAGTAAATTTTGCCATAACTGTAATAAATTTTACTAGCCAGTAGTGAAACTAATCGTATACACACATCAAATTTTATTGAAAAATATGGTAACTTTTATTTAAGAGTCCAGTCTGTTTTCGCGTTTCCATCCCAGATGGCCATTTTTAGAATATTCTTTTCTTAGTGTAGCTTCAATTTTCTTAGCCCGTTCATGTAAAATTTAATGATTCCACTGGTACACGCATCCCTTTTACTCGAAACCTTTACCCTGTCAACGTCTCGCGTAACAATGGCACCGGCGATGGAATCACGCTCGGCTCAGCCGGGAGAGAAAAAAAAGGACCAGCTCGGCAGTGGTCGTCCGAAACGGAATCGCCGATAACTCAGTATCCCCGTAAGTACCGGCAAAAGGCCTGACGCTCGTGAACCTCCCTCCGCAAGTCGCATGAGTAAAAAGAGAGGGACAGCCTGTAGGTCGATAAGGAGCAGATAGAGAGAATGAGAGGCAGAGACAGTGTGGACTAACTGCAGTCCCAGGTCGTGCGAACTCGAAAATCAAAGCCATGGGACGGGGTGGGGAGTCTGAGCGGCGACGATGAAGCTGAGCGCCGGAATGGCTCTCTAAAAAAGTTTTAAGAGTAAACCGCGCGCGAGCGGTCGGCCGCCGTGAGTCCGATCACGTAGACTCATCTCGGCCGTAAAACAACCCTCTTTCGCGACAAGACCCTCTACGACGACTCCATCGTGTTGGCGCCCTGTTTCCTTGAAACCTCCCCTTTTTTTCTCTCGTCTTCGCTTTCTTGAACTCGCGCTTCCCTTCACCCGGTCGGCATTCACATTTTACAGAATTAATATCCATCGAGTCTTTTGCACACAATAGCTCAAGTTTTTTTTTCATTTCTAGTCTTTCACTCGTTTTGTATTTCATTTTTTTTTAACGTGTATATTAGATATTATAGTTATGAGCTGCGAATTAGAGTCGATTTATTAAACAGTATACAAAGAATATTAATTACATGATTCTTTTTAACCTCGATAATTTGCAGCACTTTGAATAATAAATTAAGATTATAAAGAATTAAAAAATTTGCCCAACACGGTAATCCGATTTAAAAATTATCACACTGATAAAAAATGTCAATAATCCCAACTAATCATCTCTTGCTTTAACTGAAATTTAGTTGTTTCGATAGAATATTAGTTAAAACAATTAAATATCGATTAAAACAACTAATCGTTAATTACAATCACTGACCTTTTCGCATCAATAATTTCCCGATAATTTGAAATGCATTTGGGCATTATCAGAAAGCAGCAACACAAATGCGCGTATCCCTCTGACGTTACTAAAATTTTGAAAGCAAGCTCCTCCCGTCATTCCCTGTCGTTCCACAAATCCACTTCATCCCCGCTCTCCCGGGAAAATCTCGAGAAATCTGAAGATAGCACCGCGTCCAATCCGCCCCAACACGCCAGCCGGTCCGTGTAGTAACCACCCGCCGACGCGCGAACTCGGAGATCCTAGACACTGCCGCCCGTAAGAAACGACTCGCTTGGTGCGCTCGCGACGTGTAGGTGGGCGATAAAAAAAAAGAAGACAGAGAGGAAAAAAGTTGGCCATGAAAAAATCATGCTCCGCTTTATTTTACGGCGAGCTCCGGCCTATCTCGCGCCCCGGATACTTCTTACTCCGGCTGACGCTCGGCTTTTATTCCGCGGGGCTCGCGCCACGGCTGTAGATCTACGTGCGCGATAAGAGACGGCGAGATACGGCGCGCCGACGGAATTGCATAAAGTCATTATGTGCGAGCGCGACCACGTCCCCTTCCCCCTCCCGCGGCGCTTGACATATTCTTCGGCGAGCTTGGCGTCAAGCTTGGGTGGGTTGCTTTGCCGAGGCGCGATCGCTACGAAAAGTTTAGACTTGCTTCGGTTGATGTTGTTTTGGCCCGGCTTTACTTTTGACTGAGTTGCATAGTGGGCATTGAAGATGAGATAGAAACTTAAAACTGCGTTGTTTAATTATTTGGAATAATGGAAAGTCTAATGGGGTTGCAAGTTTCATTTGTCTTTCGATGTCTCGGTGTTAGCCTCTTTTTGAGGGGGAGTGAAAAATTACTGTTGAATGGATTCGAGTGAAAATTAAGTCGGTCGAAATTTGAATGACTTGGAATACAGTGCTTTTGCACGTCTCGTTTGCAGAAGGGTAATATGGTAAATTATATAAATAAAAAAGTAATTATTAGTGTGAAATATGTAAAAAAAAAAATTAAAACAAATTTTAAAAACTTACTTGTGGACTAATGAAGCTTTATATTCTCCTTCGTACATAGGTACTTTAATTTTTTAGCCCTTTATCTAGTGCATCTCTAAGTGTGCTTTGCCTTATAAATCATCTAAGTGCTAAAAAATAAAAAAATATAAATTAGAAGAAGCTAGCATCGAGTTATCTTTTATATTCAAAAAGAATTTTTTACAATTATAATTACAAACTAAAATAGAAAAAGAGTTAATTTTAAATGACAATCATGACTATAATGTTTGAAAAGAAATGTACGACGAAAATTGAACTAAAATTTAAATAATCATCAGGTATAAAAATAGAGGCTGAAGAAGTAAACATAATTACAATTAAATTCCATTCATCAGGCTGAAAGGGACTATCCACCGCCGCTTCCCTTAATGAAGTAAAAAAGCGATCAGTGGGTTAAAGCCCGAGTTTCAGGTTACAGATCGGCCTCGCCAACAAATCGATGCGCGAAAATTGAGATGATTAGCGCCCCGCTTCCCCTCAAACGAGGAAACGAGGTGCGCGCGAAAAGCCAGAGAGAGAAAGAGAGAGGAAGGGAGTGAGGGTGAGAGAGGGAAGGAAAAAGTAGCGAGGGAGCGATAAATTAAGACTCGGCGGGGCTTTATGGGGCGAATATGCACATCCATATCCGCACTTTGGGAGCTTCGTGCCGAGTGCACATTCCGAGTCCTCGCGGCGAGCTCGACTCGCCGTTTCCGCCGGGCGGCCCGCGGAGTATGATGTCGCGTGGCTCAGGAAACAACCTCCACCCCCTCGTCACCCCGTGTGTATTCACGTATGTGTTGGTGCGCGACGCGACGAGCGTCGGAACGAAACGAGCCGAAAAACGCGAGGCTCTCTTTCGCTCTGGCTCGTCGCTTCCTACGGATTTCCAGAATAATTGCAACTTGTCGCCGGAGAGGCTCTCGTTCCGTTTGCTTTGCCAATTTATCGCGTCTCGCTTGTCTGAAAATTTAATTTTATTTAATGGATCCCTTTGATTTAATTTAAAAATTTTATGTTATTAACAGTTCGCTCAAACGTGAGGGCATTAATTTACTCCTTTTTTATTAGCGATTTAAATTAATTAAGAACGATCTAATACGTCGTGAAATAATTTCGCAGTAGATTGATAATTTATTCTAGCGTATATGTTTTAGCATAATATCATTAAATTTATCTGAATTTTAAATAAAAATTCCAGTTCGCTTGTTAAACTTCACAGTGAATTAATTTTAACAGCTTGCGTCCTTTAAAAAAAAAGACTTATTCGCGCGTTCTATTACTATTTATTCCGTTAAAAATTTTAACGCTTTGACATTTATATTTATAAATTAAATTTGAAGATTTACACTTTAACAAAGTAGAAACTGCAGCGCTCGGTATCAACAAGTACTGTAATGATCGCAGCAACAACTGCGACATTAAAGTCGAGTGCTTACTTTTAATTAAACAAACTGCCGCATTTACCGGAAGCAACAACAGTCCTTCCTGGCGCCCCGTGCACTTTCAATTAGTTAACCAAACGAAATTTATGAAGTTTAAACCGAAGCACTCTTGAATCTCAGCGTGCCGGGCTTAAGCTCTGGGCCGCGCATTGTTCCCCCGGCAGGTAGGATTTATTCAAACAAGGCACTTAAAGCAGTTTAAGAAGCCGCTCGGGCAAAACGAACCGTCGCGATTTCCATTGAAAGCCGGAGGAGGGGTGTACATGCACACAGCCCCTCGCACCCGGCCAATAACTTAATCCCTCGACGGCGCTGCGCTCGCGCATGAAAGGCGCAACGCTAGGGGGTGTATCAAAGTGCGGCGATCGCTCGTCGTCCGCCGGAAGAAAAGAGAGGCGGCCGGGCGTGCAGCATCGGCGCATTAATCGTCGCGGCGCTCACGTGTCCTATCTTCGCGTGGCGCGGCCGGAAACAGCCGAGGAAATATGGCCGAGCGCCAAGAAGAAGGAGAGCGGCCCGCCGATACGCGGAAAGAGATAAGGCGGAAAGAGAAACGGCTAATGCAGCGCGCCGCATAAATCCGATTCGCCCCGAAGTCCGTGCAGCCCCCCTGCGCCTCGCTCCTTCCTCGGTCTTTGAGATACTGCCGGGAGGCGCATTGCTAGGCGCACACTTCGAGTCGGGACTCTTTTGCACGGGGGTGAGGAGAGAAACAACGCGAGAACGAACAATGGCTGGCTTCTCGGGCGAGACGGCGCTGAGGATGAGCGAGAGGTGAATGCGTTGGATACGAGTGCGATTGAGCAATGGTGCTTTAATATTGATTGATTGCTTAAAATAATAATAGTATTTTCAATGATTTATCGCAGTTTTGGTTTTTGCAAGTTCTGCGACCTTTTAAAAAAAGTTATGAAATTTTATCTCACCAGTATTTTATTTTTGGAAGATTATACCTGTCAAGTGTTATCGTTTTCAGAAAAGATTTTAAGTGTTCACTTAAATAATCGTTAATATTCTAGTCAAATATTGCATCTTAAAAGTACTGTGAATGTGTTTAAGCACGAGAAGTAATAAGTAAAACTCTGTTGAATTTTCATTGGTGTACTTTAAAAAGAAAAATGTAAATTTATGTAAAAACAAATTGGTACCTTTTTGTGATGTTAAATATTTATCTTAGCAGACTGTTTAACTACTCATTTTCTGTACTGTATAAAAACAAGTAGAAAAAAAAGAGTTCAGTCAGACACTGTTTAAAACATACTTTTTCACTCTCTTCTAATCCTTAAGCTTATAAAAAATGAAATAAATTGTTGTTTTATTCTTTTTTTACGGATTAAATATTTAAACCGATTAATTAACTATTTACTTTTTGTACTTAAAACAATCAAGTGGATCAAGTCGAGTTTAGTCAGACGACTCCTTCAATGTAATGTATTTTAAATCTCCCCTGACCTTTATAGGTTTATATAACATTTTATGCACTTTAACAATAATATATTTTTATATTAATAATTGTTTTTAATTAAGACTCATTTTTCACATAAATCCTCTATTTTACATATTAATAGAAAATATGTTTTTCATGAAAGGATTCGCATGTCTATCCGAAACAAATATAGAAAACATCGTTCCACATTAATCTTCACAACCGTTTCCTCTTAATCAACACTTTCACGCTTGAAATAATAAACAATCATGATGAGGCTCTCACAAAGCAGCAGTGATTACTGTCGTGCGAGCTGTTCCGAGAGTAATTTTTCAAAACTAGATTGCAATGCCAAGTGCGCGAGCAGGCGATCCATCTCGAAAAATTCCCGGCGACACAATCGAAAAAACTCGTTCCAAAGAGCAAACAAAGCGCCGACAACGTCTGCTCGACGTTCCACGCGCAGAGCCTGTATATATGTGCATTCACACGTATGCACACTTACGAGAGAGAAAATCGGAGTGCGAAAAAGAGTTGACTCGCAGGTGCGCTCGGAAGGGGTTAAAAAGGCGCGGCGCTCCGAGAGCAATCATAACGAGGAGCTGCGAGGAGGTCGAGATGATATCTCGTGGCGGGTGGCGGCAGCTGCCTTTGACTCTTGCGCCGGAAAAGCTCGAAACGAGGTAGGCGGGATCGATCGATCGAACGGACTTTCGCGGCGCGGCTTCGCTCCTCCGCCCCTCCCTGTTTTGCCCTCGCATTGTCGGCAAACAATGAAACGGTTACGGGAGCGCGTTAACGGCGCCCATTGTCTGCTCTCAAAGGGGACAGACCCCGCGCGCCGCCGCCTTTGCAGCGGAGTTTTCGCGCGGAATCGAGCGCCGGAACTCGGCTGGAATGGTTTTTCGAGCGACCAAAGGGGTTGACGAGTCTGATCTATAGGAACTTTGGAGGTATTATAGACTGCCATTCTAAGCATTTGAATGAAGGAAAATCTTATAAATATTGTTTTAAATTTATTATATACGTTGAGGAAAAACATAATTAATTTCACTCATTAAAACGAAAAAAAAAAATATTAAATTTTTGCTTTTATTTGTAAGCTAATTCATTTGTATTTATCAAAAGAATGTTTAATATGTTTAATATGTACAATACTTCATATTTTTTTCACCAAAATTATACCACAGGTGTACGTATATATTTTTATTGTAAAACTAGAATAGCGTAGCGGCATACAATGAGTGTGCTTATAAACAGGCCAATTGAGGTACGTCGAATTTCTTTTCATCTCCGGTATAATAGATTTTTTTTTAATCACATTCAATGAAAGTTTTGAGCAGAAAAAAATGTTCCACCCTGACAAGCTGCCAGCACCAAAAGGTTACGCAACTACTCTTTTTTATTCCCAAAATTCAAAACTTGCTTCAGCCTACAAATATTTTAGAATTACAAGCGCACTTATTCACATGCAAAAGTCAGCGTACCATCTAACATAGAATCAGTGAAAAACTACTGCAATTACAGAAATTTCACGGAAAATTAATAGAAAGAGTTCCATTGTTTAATCACACAATTAGTGAAGCGGTTTATACTAATTTTCACAAATTCCAAGTTAATAGGGCAAATATTCCCCTCGAAAATCTCCTCAATTGCAATCAAACGTACAAAAAACTACCAATAGAACTAAAAATTTATTTCACTCGCATAAAAAAAAAAAAGAAATCTCATACGAGTAAAGCGCTTACGCTGCAAAAAGAGGTGAATGAACTGCGCGCGTTAATCAGATGCGAGGGCCGGTGAGCTCCCTCCGGTGCGGTGTCGCTTGATAATCGACGCGCGCGTAATTCCAATTTAATAAGCGAGCGCGCCGATTGTCATACGCGCCGCTCGAGCGCGGAACTCGCGCCCCGGCGTATCGAGATATATAGGGGCCGGGCGAGGGAAGGGGGAGGGGAAGAGGAAAAGCCGAGTAGGTGCGCCGCCGGCGCTTTTCCCTCCCGTCCAAGTGATTTGTGTGACAGATCGGGGCCAGCCGCAGCAACGCCAATATATTTCGTCTCCTCCCTCCGCGCGCGCGCGCAACTGTTTCCCAATAACGCCGCCCGAGCACCGCGACGACCCGTCGTTCGTCTCCCGCTTCGGCATGTAACAAGTGCGCGTCGGCGTGCACCTGCGCGGAGGAGAGCGTCGCTACAAATGACTGTGCCTGCTGGGGGAAGAGATCGTACTGCCGAGCGGGAGGAAGGATCGTATAGAGCGCGATGTTTACCTGCTGGGGTTTGTGTGCTTGTACTGTGATTATATGAGGGACTGAAGATTCAGTTGGAGCAAAACGGTTCGATATTCACCTTTGAAGGGATCAAAATTGTTTTTGGAATAAATTGACTTTTAGATACGGTGATCCCGTTCCAGTGAATTCTTTGCTATTTTTTATTACTAATTCGAGCGGCGAGAGTAAGGTTGGTGATTTATTAGAAGGTATTTACATCTTTTTTGTTACTTAAAGATTGCTGCTAAAAAAAAGCTATTTTTTGGTTTTAATTTCATTATCACTTTCAGTTGATTTGCAATCCGCAATTAGTTAACCTTTTTTTGATCACTATATCAGGATTTTATAGATTTTAATATAGTTTAGTAAAATTTCTTGACGATAATAAAATTTGTTTCGTTACCATAAATAATATTTAGCACTTAACAAAATTTTTTTAAATGTACGCGTTGAAAAACAAAATTGATTAAAAAACAGTAATGTTTCGCGTGAAAACACAATGTTAAATGAATGTTAAAGTACGGTGTCTGTTTTAATAACCGTCAAATTGAAAAATTCGTATCAATGATTTGTCAATATCATTTCAGTCACCTACAATAGAATATGACATTTTTTCAAGCGAGATCCTAATGCCTTTATTTTTCCAGATTAAGAGAGTATTACAGAGATCCGCAGTGAAAATCCTATCACCGATAATCCAATTAAAATTCCAGACTTCCTTCAAAAATCTGGAAAAAAATACAGTAGTTAAAGCGCTTATAACGATCACCTAGGATTAAAAAAATAATCACAATTTCAAGTAAACACTTAAATAAAATACTTAAAAACAATTAAAAGCTCTTTAATCATTCAGATTCGACTATTTAATTCGGTCCTCTTTTTTATAAAAAAACAAGATACTATGAACTTTTCCTACATTCAGCTGCGTACCCAGCATCCGCAGTATAACGAACAACTTACCCTCTCGCGAACCTTGACTCCGTCGCGTCAGAAGCATATTTAGTCGCGCGCATCCCTGCTCATTCGTAAGGGCGCACTTACGTGCACGTCGAGGCGCGTTAATGCCCGGACTCAAGTGGCTATGCCCGGCTGAATGCGGGCCAAACGAGCGCAAAACGGCCCGCGGCAGCGACGCGCGCACTGCTCGATTCGACGACTCTTGTTCTCTCCGAATGTGACTAAATTACCCGTGAAGCCCGATTCCCGCTGTCGAGAAAATTTGCTTTCCACCCTCTTTCCACCTCCTCTCCGTCGACTCAAAGGAGGCCGCATGTCGGCTTGTTAATTCAAACGAGAAAACCTCGTTGTTGTCGTTGCTTTGGCAAATCAGATGGTATGCGGGTGCCTCAGCAAGCGAATTGCGGTCGACTCTTGCGGAATCATCGGCGAACGGTGTTGTGCTTTACTGTTTAATTATTTTCGAGTTTTTCTTATTGAACGTCGATTTTGTGAAATAGAGTTTCACCTGCATTTGTTAATTGATCGCTATTTTAAACTATGTTATAATAATGTCCAAAATAAAAAAAAAATAATTAATAGATATCGTTTGAAAAGTACTATGCCTGACTATACCGATTTATTCTACTTCGTATATTTTCGTTTGTACGAAGGGGTAAAATTATTTCCTTAAATTGAACATATTTTTAAATTCACAATGGCACGTAGAGTCTTTGATTGACAGTCCTCTGCTTTTTACCTTTTTATTGTGTTTTATGCCATAATTTCTTATATCTATAAAATAACAATCTTAAAAAAGTAAATATAATTTACAAGTAATATAAATTCTTCTATTTTTTAATTTTAAATAATTTCTGTACTATCTGTAAGAAAGCAGTGTAGATGCTCTCTTCTCAGAGAAGCTGTTATCTAAAGAAGAAAAGTATACTCTTGAATGTAGGTCAATTACCTCACGCAGTTACCTTGCAAATGAACATAATTATAAATCAAATTGACTTTGCGAAGCCCTGAAATATTTTAATTAAAGCACCTTCCCACTCTTCCACGTTTCAAAATGAAAACAATGCAAAATTAATCACAAACAAATACAACACAAACACTTTTTTAAACTACAGACTAAAATATCAGCGCATAGGAAGACATCCATTCTATACTGCAATCCGTAAATAAATTTGAACGCATATAAAGTTAATTCGAAAAGTATGTAAGAGGATGAAATTCGGCCGCCGTCAAGGACCGGAGAGGAACTTTAACTGGTCCTAAAAGTGTCATTTGCAATTCAAGCATGTAAATGAAAGTGACCTAACTCAGTTTGGAGCAAAACTGTGCGCAGCGACGCTAATGACACTCACCTTGCAACTATAACCGAACAACAAGTTAACCAGCCGTCGCCCCTGACCAGGCGAGTGTACGGTTCGTATTGCAGCAGCGTCGATCGAAGTGCGAAAGCGATAAATCATCTCGCGTTTTGCCCTCCCTCCTGAATCGCCTCGTCCCGCTTAATTTACGAGATGCTCGCGCTGCGTTGAAGAAGAAAAAAAAAGAAAGGTAAGAAACGAGGCGTAAACTCCGGCGAGGGTTTCGCGATTTGTCGAGAAACGGCCACTCCACGGTGCCTTTTACGCTCATTCATGCGCTTTTACGGTCGACGATTTTCGCCGTAAAACGCGCCGATAGCTATGTGCTTTTTCACGAATACGCTGTGCGCGTATATTCTCCGTCGTAAATCGCGCTGAGATTGAATCCGCCAGCTAGTTAGTCGGCCCGAGCCGACTTTACGATGTTATTGCTCTTCGTCGTCTAACCGAAGCGAGTGAAAAGCGTAACACTAGCGCTAGTACCATCCGATGCGATCTTTTGGGTTTTTTTTCCCTTTGAAGCCATCACTTTCGAGTGAGAAGATGACAATAGGCATGCCTTTTTCGTAAAGACCGTTTGTTCACGATAGATTTTTAAAAGAAATTTGAGTTTAAGATTCTCGATTAAACGTAAATTAAACGTAGCCTAACAAATTTTTGAGTGAGTTAATATCGCTTTTTTAAACAAAATAAAAATGTTACGCTTTATATTTTTCGATAGAAAATTACAAAAAATTTGTTTATTTTACGCCTTTCTTGCTGTTCTCTTATCTTCATGCAGAGTAATATTTTTTTTTATTTTCATTCAATTGTAAATATTTTTTTTATGTTTATAATTAACGATTTTTTACCGATTTATGCAAGGGAGCAATTGTACATTATATCTACATGAGGAAATCATCCTTTAACTATAATAGCGTGATGGAATTCAAAGAATAAATATTTATTTGAATATACACAATTTCATTGCACAAATAGTGCATCGGGAAAACGAAGTCCAATTATACATACCGATGCATTTTAAAAGATTAAAGCAAAGTGTATTTTTTTAGTTGATCAATTGAATGACGTGTTTGAACTGTGGTCCTCGATTGAATTGCTACGTTAACATCTTCAACAATCGAATCCCAACTTTAATGCCTTTTTCCAACCGGATTCTGGGTTAATGCCTTTTTATACAGTAAGCGATGAAGTACAAAATGCATTAAACCGTCGCTCAGTAAATTCACCCAGACACGTTTTTTCCCGTGAAGATAGCATTCAAGCGGGAATTTCGCGCATTTGGTTTAAAAAAAACTCCGAATAATTTGGGAGTTACGAGGCTTTTTCGGACGTCATTGCAGCTCGGCGGCCGCGTCGATCGTCATTATTATCGTTATTATTATCGGCGTATCGCGGCGTTCCGCGCCGATAAAAACACGGCGGACGCATTGTCGGGGCTTCATTGTGTCGCGGTGGCGCGCGCAGTAAAGTGCACACGTCGCGAGCCGGTCGTGGGTGCAAAGTGCCTCTTTTCAGTCGGTCGGCAATTGTTTGGCCCTCGGCGTTGCTTTTTTTTTTAACGCGGCCACGCGATAAATGCGTGCAGCAGCTCCGATGCGTCGCGTGAATTGTCCCTAAAATGCCGTGGGCAGCTTTCCCGTGATAATTCGCCGATTCGCCCGATGCTTTGTGCGATATTCAAAAGTTTTATGGTGGCGACTTTTTATTGCTCCACCGAGGAAAAATCAAAGTGAATAATTGCTAGTTGAGACTTCTTGACAGGAATGAGAGAGATTGTTTGATTTGTACGTATACAACTATTTTAAACTCTATATATAGGTTATTTATGGTTCTTTAAAATACACGCAAACACACTCCTAGTAAATTACGTCTGAAATTTTCGATTAAAAAAAAAAAAAACAAATTTTTAAGGCTTTGAAGAAACACTGTGTTTAATGATTTGAATTTCCTTTAGAAAACAGTAATAGGATTTTATCATCTCCACATTCATTCCATATACGATTTCCTCAACTTGAAATCATTGGTAAATAAACTCAATTTATACTTAGTTCGAATTTTCATTAATGAAAAATTAAATAGAATCAAAACAAATGATTAATTACAAAAAAAAATCGAAAGATTCCTAAACCAGCTCTCTAAATTTAAGTCACTTACATAGACACTAAATTTTAAATAATAAAAATGGCAGTAGCGGTTTTGCAGTCAAAAGTATGTCACTTCAAAATTCAGTGGAAATTTTACTCGATTAAATTTAGTAAGAAGGAATTTCAAAATCACCCAACAACTAATCGGTCAAAAAGAAGCTGCTTCCATCATACTCTGAAGATAGTCCATTAATCCCTGAATAAACCATAATTATCGCTGAAATTTCTGCTTGCAAAACAATCCCATTAGGTAGACGCGTGCGCGCGTATCATCAGCGTCGCGTGATTCAGTGTTTTCGATAAACGCGCCCCGACCTACGGCGCGCCCGCGGGAAAATCCTCTCCCCGAAGAATCCATTTGGCGAGGGCATACATATTGATCGATTACCCGAGCGAAAAAAACCTTGGCTCCTCTCCTCCTCGCGAAAAAACAGAGCCTCGGATTTCGCGGAGTGATTGAGCGCGGACTATGCGCGTCTCCTACCACCGCCAGCAGCTAAAATGCGTCGGAGGCACTGCGGAGGCTCCTTCTCTCTCACTCCTTCTCTTCGATGTCGAGGATGACGAATCGCGGACTATATGCACCTGTCGGTGCTGGTAAGAAGCGACTTAATCGAGAAGTTCCGTCAGATTCTTTTTCGGAGAATTTTTTTGCCCACAGATGATGGTAGGCAAGGAGACGGCTCCCCGTGACGGTCCATTAGCGACGTTGTTACTCCGTTAATTACAAAAAACTGCGCGATGAAGTTTGATTGCCCGAGAACCTCTATAGAAATAATAAAAATCGTTATTTTATAAATTAAGTTTAATAACACAATTTTTCAATACAATTAATAAATTTATCTACAATGGAACTGTATATTAATAAATTTGGAAGAAAAAAAATTCTCGTAGTTAAGAATCAACCTTAAAAATGGTCTATTATTATTTCCGTAATTATTTTTAACTATATAATCTAGCACTAGCAACTTTCGCAAAAAAGACGTATGTGCAGGTATTTACATGATCCAAAACAATTTTTCTGAATGTCCGGGTAAAAAACTATAAATTGCGTAAGTTTCAATAGCAGTTTCTTTCCGAGGATGACGAATGACGATGATACACCTCGCAGTTAAAAAGCGAGGCAGTCATACCTCGTTACCACGGATATCTAGCTGGCCATCGGTGTAAGAAGTAGCCGAGTTAATTGAGAAATTTCATCGGCCGTTTTACGTGAGTCGGCTTTTCCTCCACCGACAATGTGTAGGGTTTTTTGCTACTCGGTAAGTGGATACCAGCGCGAAGTGCACTGTCAGTTAGCGTTAGACCGTCGTTTCAATTAACTCGAACTTTTATTACTATGGAATGGGTTTTGCAGCATGAGTATGTGCGGTATTCTCATTATCAACAGATTCGGCGCTATTAGCGCGTGAGACTCGCTAGGGATAAGGGGAAGCAGATGATTAATCGATGGTCGATGCTATCCCGCAGAAATAACTGCGGATATGTATTTTGTTTGATGATAGAATGTTTATCAATGTGTCTAGGAAAAAAGAAGCATTGTAAATGGTGTTATAGATTCTTTTCGAAGCTATGATAAATTACGGTAATTTATTTCATATCATGATAAATATTAGTGTACAAAAAATGTATATTCTCCGTATTATTTCTTTTAAGAAAAAGTATGTAAACAATTTAGAGGGGTTCTATACATAATTATAAAGAAACGAAAATAACGTAACGTATTCATAGCAAGTGTAAAATTTAAATATTTTTTTTAAAACTGTTTAATTACGAATAGTGAAATAATTTCCTTGACTCGCGTTCGCTAATGAATCTATAAGAAAAGTCTATCGAGCAATTAACATTATAACACTGAAAAACAAAGAGAAACTCAAGGCTAATTTCGAAAACGAGATAAAAATTCTAAACATACCTCGAACGGAAAAAAAAAACGGGGGCTCATGTTCCATTCTAAAATTCAAGAAGTGTAGCGCAGTTTCCTGTACGCGCGGAAAAGTAAGACATTATGGAGGCGAGAGAGAAAGAAGCAGGGGCTGTACAGCACCGGCAGGAAATCAGTAGTCGAAGGTCGAAGCGCCGCGCCGAAAGCGAAGAAGACTGAGGGAGGTCGAGATGAGCGTCGAGGGGGAAGGAGGGGGAGCCGAAGGGGGAGCGTGTTACGGATAGTACGGAATCGATTGGACGGCCAATGAAAATTTATACGGTCGCGATCCCTTACGAGCCTATGAATAAAAAATGTCCCGAGCGCCGTGGCGCTGTCTCATTTCCCGCTATCTTCGCGCGCCACGGGAGGGCCGGGAGATCCTCGAGTCTAATAAATTCGAGCCCGAGCTGTCTCTCACCTTTCCTCGGCTCATCCTTTACAATTTCCCACCCGTTCTCCCCCCTGTTTCTTTCCTCGTCTTTGTGCCACTGCTTTTTTCCCGCTGTCTCTGCGAATTTACTCGGCTTCTTCTTCTTTTTTGCTCCTGCTTCACTTTGCTCGCTGCGCTTTCGCGGGGATGAAGTAGTCATTAAAAAATCGATGGACTAGAAATTCAAGGCTCTTCTTCCTCTGAATAATAGGCGGTGGATAAAAAGTGAAATATTACGACGATTAAATAAATTAAGTGCCGACTGTAAAAGTATAAGTGAATTAATTTTTAATTTCGAAAAAGCTTATAAAACCCCTTGTAATAAAATTTAAGTGAATTACAAAATGAGCAACGGTTCCTCCGCTGATTGACGTTCACTCAGATAAACTTTAACTGCATGCCTTTGGCTTCGGTAAGTCGATAATAAAATGTAATTGAGTCGTAAGGCCAATCCTTCATTCCATGCCCCCAAAGAAAAAAAATTGATTGCGCGATTTAACAACTTTTGACAGCGGCAAGTGTATTGCACATAAGATAAGTAATTCTTTTTTATGTATCCCTAATAACCTAATATTCAAGTATGCATTATGAAATTTAAAAAGGAAAGGTTCTAATCACGTACAACTTATTAATTAGAAAAATTAAAAGTTAATAGAAATTTTTTTTCTCGAGTTAGTTTAATCCCAAAGAAAGACAGAATAATAGATAATAAATTAATTAAAAAGCTTTATAATTTCAATTGAACTAAAAAACATTAAATCCAGATGTACCAAGACTATCGAATCTAACACAGAAAATCCCCAACGCTTTGCAACGAAGAAAGGGAAAGGTCACCAACCGCTCGGATTTCGATATCCGTAAAATGAAAAATCCACGAAGCAAGCCAGCACCTTGGGGAGTGAGGAGCGGCAGCTACAAGGCCGAGGGAAAGCGCCCGGCTGGTCCGCGAAGACTTTTCAATTAACAAACATTTCGGGGAAGGGCACGTCCGTATCCCCGCCGTCGTTTCCCAGCCACGTTTCACTACTTAGGACTCGGAGTGGATCGCCGCTGCGCTTTGTCTCCCCCCCGCTTTTTTTCTTCTTCCTCCGGCTCGCTCGTCCCTCCGACCGCGTCAGCGGACCGCTCTGCACTCCCCCGCTCGGGGCGGCGATATTCGACTCGCTGGAAGTCCTCGCGAAGACGTCCTGTGTCCTCGTGGAAATCAAGGAGATCCGCCCATCCCCGCAGCCGGAATCGATCTCGGCGCGTCTGCGGCGAAGTCTTCGAGGACGTGAGACGAGTTCCTACGGAATTCCAAATCAAGATTAAAGTCCGCGTACAGCCGAGGGGACTGGGGACGACGACGCCTCCGTACCCCCTCGATCTCCGCCTCTTAGGTCCCTTTTAATTTTACGATAATGTTTTCCTTAGGACGCCGTCGAGATCCTCTCGTTTTTCTTTTATCGGCCAGGGACAACGCGTCGAGTACTCGCCGAAATAGAGGTGCGGCTGCCAGAGCGAGGTGAGAATCGGGGAAGCGCCTAGCAAGGTCGGACTCGCCGAAGTGAATTATTTGGTTCTCCGACTTCGATGGAAAATTACGCGGCGAAGTGAGTTTCTTTTATGGGTTTGCATTGATCTTGAGAATTAAGTTGATCAGCATGGAGTCGACGAATTTCCGACGGTTACGCTCCATTTAAGTTTGGCGAAGTAAAACTTGGTGTTACGAGTAATTGAAATTGTCCTTCGTCTGTTTTTTATGGATTTTACAGTGAAAGCAGTTATTGCGCTTCTACAAATTCATTTTTTTTTGTTCTATTGAGGAAGCTGGGAAGAGATAATTCTCCAAAGGTGTATTATTTTTAAATTTTGATATTCAAAGTAAGAAAGCGTGCCTTTTTTTACGGCGATCCCGATATAAGCCTAAAATCCTAATGCGATTATTATCTTTATTTATTTTTTGTATTTTAACGGGCTTAGGTATATACTTTTACATTTTATTGGAGCGTCAGACTTAACTGTAAGACTGATTGATGCATGGATTTCAGCACTTATTTTTTCCTTATCCTAATAAAAAGTCTTGACACAAATAGCACTACATCTTTCTTATGTTAAAATCGAAGAAATATTTTAGCACATTACATTTCATTTGAAAACTTTTACATTATATATTTCATCTACTAGTCAGTTGCATTGCAAGATGCCAAGCAAAAAATCTTCTACTATATACAGCACTTTAATTATGAAAATTATGAATAAAACAGCTCCACGGAGAATAATCGCGTGACTAAAATTCGAGCTTTGTGGGAAGGAAAAATGAAATAAAATCATTAACTCTTTTCTTATCATAGTACCGCTGAGCAACTACTTCTATGAGTGAAAAAAATCTTAAATACAGTATAAATTACATTCTATGCAGCGGAGCAAAAACAATCAATCCCAGCAAACGCATAAACAACGCCGAAAAACTTTCTCGAAACGTAAATTTGCATTTGAAGCTATCGAGAATCGTCGCTCGCGAGACGTCCTCCAAGTTATACCAAAGTAGAGAAGAAGGGAAGCAAAGGGAGGGGCAGGGCAAAAAGCTTGCGTTAAGGTCTCGGAGCGAACGAGGCGGAAGAAAGGAAAGCGAGAGAAGAAAGCTTCGAAACGACGTCTGTTCATTTGAGTTCACGTCGCGGGGGGCGGCGATCTCGAGCGACACCTCGAGCCCCGATGGTATCGCAAGAGCGAGCGCGCCGCCGGCTCCGCGACTCGGAAAAAGGCGAGATAGCTTATCGGGGGGCGGGCGAGCGAGGAGAAGGAGGAGGCCGGCGAAGAGCCTACTCAGAGCCGCGGGCGATGCTGCGCACAGCCGATCGATGCGCCACCGCGAGAGAGCCCCTCTTCTCCGTTCTTTGACCAACCGACGCTCGGCTCCGCCGAAACTTCCTTTCTCCGCCTGGACTTTGTTGCGCCGCTCTATCTCTTCCTTTTTTTTCTTTTTTTGTAGATTTTTTTTTCGTCAGGAGGAGAAAGCAGAGGGTGTACGCGTGGGATGAATTTTAAGGAGTTGTGGGGAATTATGAATCGTCGAGGTGCGGACGAGCGAAATAATGTGATGTGTCGAAGTATTTTACAGGGGAGACAACGTGGGAAATGAGGTATAATGCAGCACCCAGACGAAAGTAAAAGTGTCGAAATGTAACGAAAAATTAACGAGCCTAAATAGTATTTGCAAGGATGCTTAATGTAAACGGTTCTGTAAGACGATTTTTTTTCGTCAAATAAAAAGTAAAAATATTCAATTGAAAATATTTCTTCGTATACAAAATTTCTATTTAGAAATGCACGATTATTTGTGGATGCAAACTTAAATTATTCAATTAAAAAGTTTTTTTTTGTAAAGAATTTCTATTAGAAATGTATTATTATTTGTAGTACGAAAATGTTGGACGCAATCGTGACTACATAAAAAATCGTAGGGTCATTCTCATCCAGTCTAAATTCTAGGATTTTTATCTACACCACCCCACAACAATCGATACCCAAAAAAACCCACCTCAACCATCTTCTATGGCATTATTAATCTACTCATCCCTAGCCCAATCGAATATAATATCCGATGCCGCGAAGAAGCTCTTCCACTATTGTTTCCTCTCAAAGTCGTCCGATGATTTCAGGAAACGTCGCGCCTAATCGAGCCCGAGCCTCCCCATCAGAAGTGCCATCAATTTTGTTCGAACACTTCCTTTTCTTCCGGCGCTTCCCTCATAATGCGCGGCCGCTCTGCCGACTCCCGCGCCTTTTTTTTATCCTGTCACTTTATCATTGTCATCATCATCCACGTCATTGTCGTGCGAGCGTGGACCCCGACGGAGTCATCGTCGGCGTCGGCGCGAGCGAAGATGGATGGAGCGACCCCCTCCCGACGCGCAGCTGTTACGGCACGGCCTCGAGATTCGAAGAAATCTACCCGAAGCCCGACGATAGACACGCGTGCGACACCCTGTGCACGAGGCGCGCCTGTTTTGCTCGACTTGCTGAATCTCCAGTCGCTCCGGTGGATGCATGAATTTCTGCCAATTTATTCTTCTTGCGATTGCGATATTTTAAATCGAGGTACGTGCTGGAAGATTTTGCTTCATTAAGAAGTAGTACTAATATGATTAAGGAATTATTTAATTAAATTTCTGGGCATTGTTGAGCATCCTTTTACCTCTTTTTTTCTCAAGTGTATTAAGAATAAATTATGCAGAGAAATTAATGGAAAAAGGAAAATTTCGGCGTTTATTGTATTTTAATAAAAGATATTGATTAAATAATGCATTTTGCACACCTTGGTGAGGAAAAAATTTCAGTATTTGTCAAATTAAATTAAATTCTAAAGAAAAATTTAAATCAATTTGCAACGACTTTTAATCAATATCTCTTCATAAAATTGGGTTTATTTATCTTAATAATTTTAACTTAATATTATTTTATATTTATTCTTTCCAAACTCAGATGAAAATGAAAATCAAGATTTGATAAAAAAAGGCCTGTTAGATAGAAGAAGACTCCCCGCTCTTGTAGTTATTATTCGAGTATTTTTTTTATCTGTTCTTGAAGTTTTTTTTTGTCGATCTAAAGTCTGTTCTTTAGCGATAAAAAAAATTTGACTCTAAAATTAGAAACATTCATAAATTTATTAGTAAAGTCAGCAAATGACTGCTTAATAATACGCTGATTAGTGTACATTAACTATTATTACATATTAAAAAAAAAGCTCTACGCTCTCAAAACTTAACACAACTTCTATATACCTTCCCATTAAAAACAAGAGCATCATTCATTAAAAAAAGGAACAGTCAGTTAGCCCTCATTCTTTCTGAAGCATTCGCCCGCAAACTCGCTCTTTCGAATCAATTAACTTGGCTGAGCCCTCACGAACAGAGCCTCCCTGGCACTCCACGAGCACCGAAGGGAGGGACTCGTCCAGGTCAGGAATCGCGTCGTCGAGAGGGTCAGCGTGATAAACCGTCGGTCGGCCCAGCGACGCGGCTTCGTTCCGCGGCTCGTCCTCTCCCCTACCCCCATCGATCCGGAAGCACCCCCACCCCCACTCCTTATACTTGCAAGTAGGTGCACGCTGAAGCGAAATTGATTGAGCGAGCGGACGGGCGGCCCTTGCTCGCTTGCGCGTGTCAGCCCGCTGCTGCGTCATCTTTGATCGGGCTGCCAGGTGGAATGGAGGAGGTCACGGAACCGGGCAGCCATGAGCCGGGGTCGACGACGCTCCCTGGTAAGGGAAACAATTGGCCCCGTCAAGTTTTGCGTCTACGCCACACAAGCTTTGCTTTCTGGGATTGACGATGGAATATTTTGCTCGAGTACACCCCGAGCTTCTATTAAGCCTTCGTAATTTTTCCGACGGATGTGAAAAATTATTTAGTTTAATTATGCAATTAATTTATCTTAAATAAATTAAGTAGATTACGTGGAGAATATATAATGGAGGTATTTGGCGTGCGTAACGCGCAGAGGGCGCAGCCCCCCCCCCCCCGGTTTAATTAATTTATCTTTAGATCGGATTATACTGAAAAGCGAATTGTGGAATGTAATTAGTTGTTTATAGATGGCTCCAAGTATAGAATAATATCTAATTGTAGAAAGTGCTAGTATCAGTGCTTTAAGTGAATTAACTTGTATATAAATATTTTGAAGATTAAGTAAAAACGTGATTTTTTATGCATAAAGTCTCAAGTTCTTAAAAGAATCATCTGAAAGAATAAAAGAATACACAACTGTAATTTTTTACATCACAGAGTAAAAGGGCAACTTCATTTTACTACTCCTAAAATAACGCTGAGATCAAACTCTTAAAAAAGTGTTTCCAAACATATATTTGTCATCTTTATAAAAGCCTACAAAAATGCTCATATCTTGAAACATCTTTTTATTATTACGGAAGACACTGAACATGTGTTT
This sequence comes from Sycophila sp. Sp_5, assembly GCA_018906775.1. Taxonomy (NCBI): domain Eukaryota; kingdom Metazoa; phylum Arthropoda; class Insecta; order Hymenoptera; family Eurytomidae; genus Sycophila; species Sycophila sp. Sp_5. The sequence continues at coordinate 343,096 of JACCID010000043.1, forward strand.
TCCTTATATTTTTCTTATAATGATGGCATAAAAAAAAGTTCCGCTCGTCTTGGCATACCAACGTGAAAAATCGATTGCACCGCGACAAAAAACGCCAACGGAGAAAAGAGTGGCGCCAGTGTCACTTCACGATACGGCAAAGCAAATAACTCACGTGAAATTTTCGCTGCGGCAAACGAAATAAAAGTTAAGCCGGTCAGAACATCGGCGAGATATATCCGGAGTGCAGGCTACAAGAGAAACGAAGGAGGAGAGAAACGGACGCGGGTAGGTTTTGTCCGCTCATTTTGCCGAGGAGCTAACGAAGTTAGATCCCCGGAGAAACGCTAACCCAATCAGCGGCTGCGCGGCCTTTCACCGCCCGTGGCCAGCAGGGGCTGCAGCCTTTTCTTTCGAGCGACGCCGCGGATTTTGGCCCGAGGCCGCGAGTGCTCCACGAAGATTGCATTTGCACTTCCTTTCAGCGCCGCGAGCACTGAAAATTGAGATCGCGGATCATTCTCGCCGGCGCGCTTTCGTATCTTTAAATTTCCCGGATAAAGGATCCCGCACGCGCAGTGCTGGAGCCCGAGTTTAGTCGGACACGCCTCTAACCAGACCAGCGTTTTTCGAGTGAATTTGTTGAATAATGGTGTAGAAATTAATTGCAACGGGGTGTAGTTTTTTTTTCTAACTTATTCCAGTAAATCGTTCCCGTTGATTATCGTGGAATATGCGGCTATAGTTTGGTTAGGAAGAAAATAAAAAAGTTAATGCAACTGCAATATGTCAAATTAAATATTTACCTTGAACATACCACACTTACTTTATTAGATAGAACAAAAAAAGTTAATCAAAGAATAAATTAATTCGTTTAAGGAAAAATTACGTTATAACAATTTTAATAATTACGGCTGATCGGACTTGTCTGTTACTACTTTAATATACTGAGTGAAGGCTATATTGTGAAAATATTTTCTACTTGAGTGTTTTCTCTTACATTATAGAAGCAATATTATTAAACTAATATTAACTGATAAGCCATAATATACAAAGTAAAGTACTTTTTTGTTTAAATTCAGAATAATAAATGAATTATAGTCTCCAAAGTCGTAAATAAAAAATTTATTATTAATACCACAAGTAATTTAAAAATAATCTACCCCAAGTGACTATACTACAATTGCTTGTTATTAAAACATATTTATTAGATAAAAATTTAAAGCTTCGAATATGACACAATAAATTTCAATCGCGCACACCACATTCGTGCATTTAATATCATTTCACGACGAAGCATAAACACAGCAAATTATTTAAAAATAAATTCGCCTCACAATTAAACTCGATCTAACCGTGTATACACCCATCGCCGGTTTCATTAATGCTACTCGTAAAACTTATATCGCGCGCTCCAAATTCGAAAATTATTCAATCAGCCTCATTTCAGCCTACAAACGAAGGCAATCAAAATTAAAACGGATGCGGGCCACATTTCCGCCGGCGACGAAAAGAAATCCGCACCAGGCGAGTGGCGCATTTCGCGCGATGCCCAGCGAAACAAATAATCGCGCTAATGAATTCGCGGAACGAGGCAAGCGCACGCGAGTGTCGAATTAGCATGGGCGGCCGAAAAAATTTTCCTCGCTTGGCCGCCACCACCTTAAACGAGAATCGATGCAGAGTTCAAAAAGCGCGATTTCGCGTGATGTGCGCTCGGTCGGCCGTCTACCCTCCATCGCCTGAGATACTGCTGTCGGCGCGGCGGTCCCTTCCGTATCGCGGCTCGTTTTTCCGCGGCTTACGTCCCCCGCTTGACATTCGATCGTGAGGCGAGGTCGGCGGAATTCACGGAGTAGATGGCTTGAAGAATTACACGATTTATACAGCAGACCCACGCACTTGCTTCTAGCCATGAAATACATATCAATAGATTTCTTTTTCATTTAGATAAATAAATGATGTGGAAAATGTTATTTGCTTAAGGTGCAGCAGTGCATGTTGTAAATAATGTATAACTGCATACATTTAAATTCGAGTATTTTGTTGATCAGAATTATGAAGGCAAAATTTTTTTGAATTGAAACAATCGAAATATTGATGGTATCAAACAATGTTTATGTTTTGAATAAAATTCTTTCCTGAATAGATGGAATAAAATAGAATATTATTATTAAAAAATAGGATGACAATATGTAAATATTATTTGTGTATGCAACTGCGTATATGTAATCTGATAAATAAATAAAGTAAATATCATGAAAAACAATATTACAATATGATAATGGATACAATTTTTATTAAACGCTACGCAATTTCTAAATAATATTTAAATTTAATTCCTGAAATCCAACTCTTTACAGGAAACTTTACACTCTGTATGCACGATTATTTCTGCAAAAATTATTTTTTATTTTTTTTTATCAGAAAGACTCGCACATTTTTGCTGCTAATATTGCAGCAGTAAATATTTTTATTCTACTAGATCCTTAAATTAAAATAACTATCCACTTACGCAAGCAAGCAATTCATTGCTATCAAACTTTAAAAAAAATGCATAAAAAACGTTTATCAGCTTCAGAAAAAAAAATTATTAAAAGTCTCTCTCCATCTACTTTTCCACGTTAAAAGATAAGAGAACCGAAGTAAGTTAAGGGAGTCAAGAGTCTCAATTTACTCTGGTGTGCAATTAAAAAATTTCATAAGGACAAATGATTAGCGCGATTATCCCGGCGCTCGTAAAGCGCAGCTAGTTAAGGATTCCCCTAACGCCCGGAATAATTGAATAATAAAACTTTTTACTTCTCCGGCGCAACGGTCATCGTTACGGCCCCCGCGTCCCGATGGCCTTGCGTTGATTAATCAACGAAATCGGGGAGCCTCGGCCACGCACCTCGTAAAGGCGAGCCACAACGCGTCCGCGGATGGGGCACGTGCGCGCGATTGCGCGGGGCGATAACGCGCCTCCGGGAAATGACGGGGCGTCGATTCGTATATAAGCTGGGATTACGAAATATCAGAGTTCATCTCCGGTCGGCAAGACCAACCTCGCAACTCTACTCCTTTATCATCCGAAATCCATCTCCAGCGGGTCATAACGAGATCTTAAAGACTGTACGTGAAACTTAGTGAATTCTTAATTTCCAAATTGAGATTATAAGTTTAAAAAAGTTACTATATTTATAATTCCATGCAGTAGTTTCAGTCGTTTAAAAGTAATTAAATATAAATAAGGAAAAACAGTTTTTCTTCTTAGAATTTTACGCTATAGTTTTATTTATTTAATAATAAGAAATTCTTTGATTATGAATTATATTTAAAGAAACGTAATCCGTAATCAAATAATATCTTATTTAACATCGAATAACAGCAATTAACTTTATTGGAAAAAAAAAGAAATATTTAAAACTTCATTAATATCACGCCTGACTAAAGTCGACTGTTTCTACTTCGATCGTTGGCAATTTAAATGTTAGCTTTTCTTCAAATACTTTATTTTATTTAAATGTTAAATAAAAAATTCGTTCGCTAAAATTATAATAGAAAAGAAGATGTTTAACAAGCATTTCGAAATTAACTATTGGTGCATTAATTTATCTTTGAGAAAAAAAAATAATTAACGCCCAATTGAAAGTTGTAATCAAGACAGACTTTGGAAGCTAATCTTTAAAAAAAGCGTTTCTTGTTAGAATTCTCTTTATATACTATAAACAAATTGTTATTTAACGCGAAACGTCAAAATCGAATTCCTATACACGGGCCAATGTATTTTTATCTCTCTTTGTTTCAGCGCAGCTCCGACTTCTTAACAGAGGCCGGCCAGTTTACATAATTCGCCTCCGTTTTCAATAAGCCGTGGCACGCTATAATAATGCACGGAAAGAAATGACGCGGCGCGATAGCCGAGGAGCGAATGCTTTTCACGAAACGTTACGCAATCTTTGAAGTACAGTACCGGATACTGTGAATATTATTATGACACGAAAACTCTCCGATATTGAAATTGAATTTTTTTCCTTACCCTTTACTTACGATTTTATGCGTTCGGTTATGCGTTCGGTATATAATATCTAGTGCGTAATCATTAATACTGACTATAAAATTACGTAACGCGATAACACCGTCCTGTAAGTAAAATTAAAGAATACGCTTCGTAGTATTATTTACAGTTCAATTATATTATTTCAAAATAGAAAGTGAATTCCAAATTGTACGTATTTGAACAGAAAGGAAAAAAATTACATTTTATAAGGTTCAAACACATTCAATGCAATTTTCAATAAATGTTTTTACAGAATAATGTTACTGAAAAAATTACGTAGATAAAACTGAAGCTGCAATATATTTTACCGGTAATTATGGCAATTTTTCATTTTAACGTCTCTCCGCGCAAACGTTAAAATCGACCCTTGCAATTTTTAGTAATGCTCTTAGCTTCGTATATCCTTCGTCCATCCCTCCTCCGTCCTAACCCCGTATCATTCGATCCATAAACAAAACGCAAACAAAAAAAAAGAGTACGAAAACTACATTCCGATGATAAAGAAACATTTCACATCGTAAGCTTCGCTCTCCAAGTTAGAGTTCGTTCTGCGGAAAAAAAGCAAAAAAGGTCAGGGACGAGAGGGGCACGGAGCCAGAGGGCGAGTGAAAGACTCAGCAGCAGCCCTTTCACGGGGAAAAGGTGCAATTCTGCAAGAAAAGGGGGCGGCGCGCGTCCCCCGTAAAAAACGCGCGTCTCCGTGTGCTTGCGCTCGCGCGAAGAAAGCCGAAAGAAGAAAGAAGAAGAGCAGCAGCGGCGTCGTTCGCTCTACAAAGCTGGGGTACCAGCGGGCGAAGGGTCGACGGGCGCTATAGGGCCATCCAGCCGGCCGAGAAGCGCGGTAAGTAGGGTAAGCGAGACGAGGGCCAGGAGGAACAAAGGAAGCCGAAGGTGGGGGAGGAGAGTGAGAGAGAGGAGAGAGCACCTCGGCGTTGTCTCGGGCTATGATTGTCCAAACGCAATTCTTGTCTGAGTCTTGAGATATCAAGGATTGTGTGGGGACATCAGCGCTCGGAGCGCGGATCAACGATGACTGAGCCAACGGAATCTTGCGCAACGAGCTAGGTTGGGGCCGATTGCTTCCTTACTGCCGCGCCGAAACGAGGCGTAGGTGCTCGGGGTAATTGATGGGCCGCCCGTTCCTTTTTGCGCTTGAATAGGCATCGTGTGCGTATGGCTTTTCTGACGGAGCGAAACGAATTCTGCCGCGAAAGTGAGAAAACGAAGTGAAAAAAATTGTTGGTGCTTCGGAAAGATCTTGTTTGAATAATGAGCAGCGAAATTATGTGTACTGCGAAAAGTATCTGAATTATCGTGATTGTCTCTTCAAATGTATACATCGCTAAAAGATAAATAAAGTGTTTGAATTCAATTAATATTTTTTGTTGTATGCGATACGATTATAAAACGAATAAACTGTAAACAATCAAAGGAATCAAAATATCTTCTTACATGAATAAAAAATACTAACGTGTGTCTGACTATAAACGACTGTTTCTACTTCGATCGTTGGCAATTTGAATGTTGCTTCGAATATTTTACTTTATTAAGTATATAAAATAGTGTTAATATTATATTTTCATACTAAATGTTATCATTATTATATTTACTAAAATAGAAATGAAGATGTTTAATGAGTAGATGATGAGTTATTTAAAATAGAAAAATATAAAATAAAATAGGTCGTAATAATTATTAATGATTTTAATTATTTTTAAGAAACAAATAATTACGCGTCCATTACAATTTTTAATCAATTTTAAAAGGCAACCTATTATCTTTTAATGAGATTCAATACTGTTCCAGTCAGTCTAATTATGAAATACTTTACAGATGAATGATGTATTAAGCAAAACTTTTTGTACCATCGAAAGCGCATTTTTCTTATTGTTTATGAAAATGGTCTAAACCCTCTCATAATTATTCAATACGTAAAATTATCACAATAAGGATTGCTGTAAAATATTATCTTTACTGTCAATTAAAAAAAGCTTATACAAAGAAAAACATATTAATTGTAACCACGACCTATGTTGATCATCTTCTCTAAATAAATGTAAAAAAAGAAATTATTTCAAAATATCGATAAACTAAAAGAATGTAAAACGTATATTGCACTCGCATTATTGAATCCTATTTGCAATAAAAAATTTAAAAGATAAAAAAATTTAATATAATTTAGTGTTACATCCGCTCAAAAAATGTCCATGGTTAGTGACCTAGAATTCGAACAAGCCATACAATACTTCATCAGCCACGTCCGAAATACGCAGAAAGTCGGTCATCGCTCGAGTCCAGACTTCAACTCTTCGATATTTCGTAATCTCGACAAGCCGGAACCCATCGGCCGCTCGTACCGTCGTTAACGCGTGCACTCCCCTCGTGCGAATCAGTGCTTCGACAATTTATCATTGGACCCCAGGTCCCTGAAAATTCGCAGCGTCACGCGGGGAGCCTCCGATACGAAACGAAGCATCCGGTTCGCTCGTAATCATAGGATTTGAGGAATTTGGAAGGAGAAAAAATTGACCATACGCAGAGTCCACTCAACAAATTACGATAATCAGTTCATCGAATGATTTGTGGTGCTTCTAACGTAAATGTCTAGTCATCGAGCGGATGTACTTTAATGGGTATATCATTTTATATTAATACTTTTAAAAATATTTACGAAATCTCAAAATTATAAATATTACCGAATGACTGGCGTTGTTATTAAAAATTTTGTGTATTAGTTTGATAATTACGTGTAAACATATGTACATATACTATTTGTGTAATTAATGTAACTTCTACAAATTAATTAAATTATAATAAGACCTTCCTCTAATAAAGCATTCACGAACGTCAACGAAATTTCCTAACATGTACTAAAACATTTCAGAACTCCATATTACTCGCAATAAAACATTTTGATACACGCTATAATGTGGAATTATTAAAAACTAATATAATCAGCGAAATTTCACTAAAAATTAGTGACAATGCTTGTATTATTTAGTGATTAGTAGAGCCACTTTTTATTAATTTGATTATAGATTTTAATTAAGGGGGTAAGCCTATGTACCGAATATGAAAAAAATAAAAAATTTATTTATATATATTAAAAATTATTGATTTCACTTGATACTTACATACTGAAGTTAAATATTTTAACTATTATAATTGTTGGACATTTTGAAACAAATTAAACTTGGAAATTCTTATTCGAACCTTACTCGTGCACATCCTCTTTTAAATTAGAATAAAACCTAAGTTTCGAAATCTGTCTCAACTTGCAACCAATATATTGACTTTTTTTTCATTCTACAGGTTTTTAGAATCCCTACAATGTAAGCGGAACAGAATATTAAAAAAGGTCAAGCCAGATTTTGTATTTTACTAATAGTAAAGAAAAATGTCAACTTGTAGTCAAAACTGTTTTGATTTTTTTAAAACTATTTGATTCTGTACTGCTTGTATTGAAATTCTGCTTCGCTCACGTTGTAGGAAATATAAAAAGCTTTAGCATGAAAGAAAAATAAGTCTATATGTTGGGTGTAAGTTGAGATAGATTTCAAAAGTTAGTTTTTACTTACTTTAATTTAAAAAGATATGCACGAGTAAGGTTCGAATAAGAATTTCCAAGTTTAATTCATTTCAAAATGTTCAACAATTATCGTAGTTACTATTTATTATTAATATAATAGTTACTATTAAAACATTTAACTCCAATAAGTAAAGTATCAAGTGAAAATTCATAATTTTTAATATATAAATATATTTGTTTCACATTCAGAATACATACTCGCCCCTTAATTTAACTTAACAGAGTATATCAACACAATTTCTAGTTAACACTAAACAAAAAATTAGCCTGTAACATTACAAGCCAGCGGCAGGTAATCGATACACATCCCAGCACTAAACCCAAAACTACCATAATCAGGGGCGCGTCGCGCGCTCGCAACTCCGAGCTAAAGTCTCGCGCGTCGCACTTTCTCAAAGGGAGCATTGTGCGCGCGAGAGACAGGGGCTCGGATTTCCGGCATGCGGATACATTATGCATTCCAAATTTCGCGGCGGGTAATGCAGTGCACACGACAAAAATCAAACAGCGCGGCACGTACTAGACGCGTGAGCCTTGACAAGCGTCCGGGTGGGTCGCACTGAGTGAAAAACTGTCGCGTTATCGCGAAACCACGGCTTTCGAGGATTTTTCACCGGTGGAAGCAAACATATCGGCCTTATTACGTTACTGCTCTTATTTTATGTACAGTGGAGTTCGGATGACTGACTTTTGAAATTAACGCAGTTTAAAATGGTTTGTCGGTGTGCGAAGCTAATTGTAATACGAGTAAAATTTGACTATATCATTTGAATTATCCTATAGGAATTGAAATACGATTTATTTTTCGTTAGTTTACGAGTGACGAGGAGCAATTGACGTTACATTTGTTTTGCATTCGAGCATTTATATGTGCGTTTATGTGCGTATACAAACTCGAGAGATTTCGAATGGCACACTGTATAAATTATTGGAAAAAACTTTTTTAATTCCCTTTTAATAAATGTGGACTTGAATTATTTGAATTTTTATCAGTTTTACACGCTGCCTACTGATATTTACCAAGAGAGCTGATTTAGCATGCATGAGAGCATGCCGGAAATAAAATGCAAAAGCTGCGAATTTAACGATTCGAATTTAACGATATTGTACAAACTTTCAATTGACTTTATTTACAATAAGAACGCATTTTCGTTATTTATCAAACAAAAAGAAACAATCATATACGAAAGTATTTGCATAATTGCAGTTATAAAATAATATTAAAAATATAATAGCCCATGCTTCTCTCTAGCTCATACAGTAACGGACAGTAAACAGTAAAAGGGAGAGTGATTATTTACATTACATGATCGAAACCACTACTACTGGCGTAGCACTGTAACGTGTTCTTTGTAACTGACGTTATTGTTGTTTCGGGCCTATTCATACTGATATACGCAGTTCATAATAGCTTTTACACCCTTTTTTATTATCCCTTCATAAAAAAAAGAATAAGTAACCTTTCACAATATAAACTGAGCTTATATTTTAATGCATTTATTTTATGGTTTATTTATATCTCAAGTACATTATAGTTACTATTCGCATTTCCATTAAATTAAAACGTCTGTCTGTCTGCACGGTTATTACTCTCATTTTTATCGCACGAGAAAGTGAAAAAAGTTCGAAGGAACGATAAACAAAAGGCTATATTCAAACAAAAAAACTGCTCAAATAAATTTTAGTAAAGCGGCGATCAGAAACTACGCTTAGCTAATTAAACCCCCAGCCACCGCGGAGTCATAACAATGAGGCGTCGCCGGGCATTAAGAAAAACGTACGCGGGGGGTCTGCTTAAATGAGTCAAAGTTCGCGACGCGTAACGCCAGGCGATTATCCCCGAGCCTACGCTAAAGCCACAACAAATAACAAACCCATTCGCGCCATTATTATTTGCACCGTTACGACGGGATCCGCCGGAGGAAGCGCACCCTTACCACCCCCCTTCCTGCCGTTACGCCGTCTAATTTCTTCGAATCTCCTTAATGTCTTTTTAATCTGCCGTTTCGCGCGCGACCCCGTCGTAATTGGAATCGAAAAGATGGAGCCATTACGCGCAGATAGTCGCGATAGCGCCGCGGGGAGAAAAAAAATGGGAGGGTAGGGAGAGATGCACGACGCGGCAGCAGGGGAAAGCATTTAGTCGGGGACAATTAAGCGCGAGTGTGCTCGTTGTCAGTAGTAAATGCGAGCTGTGAGGTAAATGTAAACATTACCACCGCTGCTGAGTTCTGGAACGATTTTACTTGATTCTTCATTTTGTCGTTACCATTTATTTTGCGAAAGTTTTAGTGGCTTGCCTTTGGGATTAAATGGCCAAAGTTGCTTGACGCTGTGCTTTATTTTTTTAAGGCAGACGTTTTAAATTTCACTAACTAACATCAGCAACGCAATTGTTTATCGATTTTTGCGGTGAATGTAAAAACTTGAATCACCGTTTTTATAATGAACAAAAAACGATTTTTTTTCAGATAATATACGTATACGTAATTTAAATGTAAAGTATATTAGAGGAAACTATTTCAAGATTTTAAAATGATAAACAACTTAATACTATGATTCTCATTTATATTAAATTTATATTTTATGTTTCTAAAAATAATATAAAAATAAGGCATACCGTGTAGCGGTCGTGCCTAATTATTTGTACATACTAAAATACTTCACAAGTCTGTTATTCAACAACAAAGCTTTCTGTATATAAATAAGCGAATGAGAAAAAAGCGTGAAATGGTTTGTTATCTGAATGTTGCGCGAATATTCTCTAAATCTATAAAGTTATCCAGTGTCACGCTTAGTTTGCTGTTATATATTTAGCACTAAAGGCTAAAACGAACATCTTCCCAAACCACCTGCTGTTTCTAGTTACCCGACTCCTTACTACTGACCCAAAATTACTAAACAATTAGCAGATTTGCATAAGCTAAGGCGCTGTATACGCAACGGTCGAATTTGCATCGGCGCACTCAAAGTTTCCTTGGAACGTCGGAAGTATAACCATTGTCCGGCGGTTCAGCTCGTCCCGACCTCGATTCTACATTCTTCGGCATCCCGAGCACAGGGCCAATCTGCTAATTGAACTCGTCGTCGCGACTCGTCGAAAATGCCGAATTCATCTAATTAGCCGTTCAATTATGGTGGGCGTGGGCGGGCGCTAGATGGGATTACCCGTAATCGAATTATGCAGGTCGCACAATTACCCTTACGAGGCAAGCGCCTCTATCTCGTCGGGCACGCATCGGGAATTCGTGCGGTGCTCTCTCCGCCTTCTTTGCATTTCTTTTTTCAGCCTTTCTTCCGCGGAGTACCCTCTAGTCTGGGTCCCCTTTCTTAGGGAGCTTACGGGGATTCTCAGGAGCCGCTTTATTTCGACGATCGTACTGGGAATATTAGGAACGAAATTTTACCCGCTTCTAATCGAAATCATGCTGCTGCTGCCCGCATCTGCGCAAGCCTGGTCATTCGTTTAAGCCGTATTACACGCTAATAGGAACTGGCAACAATACATATGCAGAATCGCAATGACGTATTTTGTTCTGAAAGTTAACATGTATTTTGCTAATTTATTTTTAAATAAAATCGATCTATTATTATAAATTTAATTTGAAAAAGAAATTTTTTGATAGTAAAAAGCAGTAAAACAAATACGAAGAGAAATCGTAATTTTTAAAATATTTGTGGAAATTATCGCGTACTTCTTAATAAGTTTTATCGAATTTGGAGTCATTAATTTTTGTCAAACTTCACAATTCAATATTTAATCATATCAAATAATAGCTTACTAATTAAACACAAATAAATTAAGATTTGCAATAGGATAAACACAAATAAAGCCTTTTCGCTTTTTAAAAAAGGGAAATCTATTACTTTGACAGTTCCGATATACAAGAGAAATTTACACAATATGTTGTCTCACAAGTGCACAGTTTGCTCAGGCAATGAGATTTTTAGTTCTTTTAATGCCCTCAAAGAACGCATGCGAAGAAAACATGATTTACATTGCTGTGATATCTGCAGTGAAAATCTCAAAATCTTTTCACACGAACAGCGAAGCTATACAAAAGCGGAGCTATCTCGTCACCGTCGTAAGGGCGACCACGATGAAAAGAGCCGCAAAGGTCATCCACTCTGTGAATTTTGCAATCGTCGATATATGGACAACGAAAAGCTCTACCGACACTTAAGACGCAACCATCTATACTGCCACGTATTCAAAAAATTAGCTTCATGCAGTATTGAAAATAATCCTACACATAAAGCAAGATTTACTGAAAAGTATATATTTTTTATTCAAAAGTCCAGTCTGCAGTCACGTTTCAATCTGTACAATACTTTTTTCTCAGTACAGCAATAAATACCCGTAACTCACTTAATTTGAAGATTAAAAAGATAAATAAAAAAAAAAGAAAGCTGACAGTGACATTACAAGCAAGGCATTCGCAGCGCGTCCAAAATCCAATAATCCCAAAAAAGAAAAACCGTAGAAGTAAAAAGAAGCTGTAACGCCTCTCACTGTATGTTTATGCAAACTTTCCTCCTCATCACCATTCCGCGTGAACAAGCAGCTCGTGCGCTGAATGGCGCCGGAGCCGACAAAGGGCGAGGGCGCGAGAGCGGGTAGGAAATAACCGCACGTGCGCGTTATCCTGCGCCACGGAGTGTCCCCGTAGAAAAAAAGAGCACGACTCGCCGGGCGCGGCCCCCTTCGATCCGGGCCAATTTCTGCGCGTAATCGAGGCCATCGATCAGCGGCCGCTAAAAATGTGCGCATCGCTGCTCCGGGGTGCAGAGAGGTATCCGGGATCTGTAGAGGTCCCCTCCCATTTGTTTGGCTGGAGGAACGAATGGACCGCGGACTCGAGCCATCGCGTCATTTCTGCCGCGAGTGCGCGTCATTTTTCCGAGTCTGCAGAATCCTCGCAGCCACCTCCTTTTCTTACACTTCGAAAGGAGGCAGTTTGTTCCGCGGAACGAGTTGAGCTGCAGGGACATTTGTCGGAGTTCAGTTTCATTCGGTGGCGCAGTGCCGCTTGTTTATTCGAAGCTATGAGCTGGAAGAGGTTGGCTGATTCACTAAAGATTTCTTGCTGTCTTTGGGTGTTTGACTTGCCTTGTTCAATATTAACAATGACCAAAAATATTGTGTTGTTATAGGCATTACGATAACTTGTTTGATGAGTTAAATAGAAAGTATATTTTTACAAAAGATTTTTTTAAATAATTAAAATATTATAAGTAATAAATCATAAATAATGAAGTACTGAACCTAACTGTACACCAAAACATGTTTATTTTTACCGAAGCTTTGTTACTCGTGAACCCAAGCATTTCTTGTTTGACACATTCGCTTTTACTAGGCTCTTTCAGTAGATTCTGCCCAATAGCTAAGAGAAAATCGCGTATATGCCACGCGAGAATTGCTTTGGGACGCGTAAAGCACAATTTATGTAGAATGTATAGCTATTATAGACGTATTCTATTTTCTTTTCTTTTTCTTGCAATGGAGAAAAGAATATGACTCTTGAGTCACGAAATTTTACTTGGAATAACTTATTCTTACATCAAAATGTGAGAAAAAAGCGAAACTACTGAGATCTGCAACTCGAACGTGTTAAAACGAATATTCATTTTAAATTTTCACTACAAAAAACGAGAGTAATAATTTTATTAATAAAGTGTGTAATTATTACTGACCCTGCATTCTACGGGATTTTCTTTTTAATCTTGCAAATCTCCTATCAACATTTACTCCGCGCGCTAATCACTTTAATTTTTTTTAATCCTCCGCACTTATCGTCCCAGTTATTACGTATCTAAAATAAGAATATCGATGTAAACATAGCGCAAAACTCATTTTTCAGTCCAATCACCTATTATATGTACATAGGTCGGTGGAAAAGCACGCTGAACGCTAACTGTACGCGCATCCATAACGACAGTTAACTTTTTACGGTAACGTTTAGAATTACCCCGTGAAATGTAGCGAAACCGTTCCTAAAGCGCTTCGCGCTGCGCATACAATATTCACGAGATTATGCGAGCGCTTAATGCAGCGACGGTGAGCGTCGAGCGATAACAACATCGCGCAGAATGCTCATCGTACCTCGCACTGATTAAATCCCCGCGCACGATCTCATCCTACCAGCCGCGCATGGCTTACACTTATTTTCCCCAACCTCTGCCTCGACAACGATTGCTCGCCGCGTCTGAATTCCGCATGCGAAACGAAGGGGTGAAATCCACGATGCGCGCGGAAAAAACTTCGGTCCGGCAACTCCTAACTCGTAGGAGAGCGGCGATGTCTTCAGTGTGATATGTAACTGTTGAACCGAATTTTGAAGACTTACTAGAAGTGTTATATATTTTTTGAGACGTTGCATGGTGGTTTTCCGTTCGCCCGCTACTCATTAGAATTATATAAGCATCAGTTATTATTTAATTTATTTGGTTAATATTCAAATAGTATTAAAATTATTTTATTTGAATTACGATCAGGTGAATAAATAAACATTTATTTATATTTTATTAAATATACTACATATATAAAAAATTCATCATACTTTTAAGAAAATAAAATACCATTCAGTAGTGTATTAATCTAATTTTGTGTTTAATTAAATTGAATCAAAGTGTTCGTAGAATCTGAAGATCTGAATTTGCAATACAAATGTCATGAATTTAAATTTGAATAAGTGAAGTTTCATTTAACCTATTCAATGTAAATTGTCTTACTGTAATTATTATACTAAGAAGTAGACATTCCCTGTCAAATAAACGTATTCACTTATATAAGAGAAACGTTCCTTACTGAGCTTCAAATAAAAAAATCATCCAATCTTCTATCTTTAAAAAATACTTGAAATCATAAATCAGATCTAAAAGACAGGAAATTTCTAATATTTTTGTACCACCGAGCCTCATTTATTTTATTATTATTCTGTTCTCATACACCAAGAGAAATGTTTTGGAGCAATTATTATCCACTCTGGAAGCGAAGCCACATACTGTATTTATAGTGAAAAAATTACTATCCTAGCAAAATTTATGTAATTTTTTCACTTATTGCAGTCTGTGGCTCCACTCCCAGACTGGATAGTAATTTTTCCAAAACATTTCTCTCAGTGTACAATTTGACTACACCCACTCAACGCCTCTCCGAAATACACGTCAATTTTCCTTGTCTATATTTAGATACGTGGCCATCACAACAATTTCAATTTAATCTCGACCAAAACTTCTCTCCGGCGAAAATACTCGACTAACAATTACTGGTGCTCGGCGACGTATCGCTACGATAACCAACGATCCATCCGCGAATTTTTCCGCCGAGGAAGCGATTCCGGGGCACTTAGAGGGCGGCGCTCGACTCGACGATGATGCATGGCCCTCAGCGGAGAAAGAAGCGCGGCCGGAGGAAGGAAGCTCGACGGCCGCGCCATAACTCCTCGTCGCGCCCCGGTGCTGTACCTGCGCGACGTGTCCCGACAATATGCGCCTCGAGACGCTCCGCAAATATACGGAGGGCACGGCCGCCGAGGAAAAATCACGAGGCGTCGCGGCTCGGCGCACTTTGGGGCCGCCGCCCGGAATTTTTCGCGAGTGGGAGACGCCCGGGATAAATGTACGGGGTGCGGGTGCACTCACGCGATTCTCCGGTTGCCGCGTGTAAACTGTTGCGCAACTGAATGCGCCACTGAGATTTACGCTGGGTAATGGATGGCAGGCACGGAGAGGAGGTCCTTTGGTTAAAATCGCACTTGTGCCGGTGATATCTTACTTTGGAAATTTTTATTAGCTTCTTGCTTGTCATTTTTAAGTTAAAGAGGTCATTTAACAATGTCTACAGTTTATTTGTCGTGTATAACTAACAGTTTAAAAAATGAATCTAAATTAAGTTGTTATCGTGATGAATTTATTCAATATAATAACAGTGAATTTAGGGCAAAAATTCAATTTAGTAGAACTATTTTTCTCTGTCCACCGGTTATTCTTACATTATATCCAATTTCGCGCGAAAAAATGTCGTAAAACAAATAAAAAGCCGGTAAACATCTTTTTTATAAACTATAAATCCAGATAGTCATAGTAAATCTTGAATATAAACATTTTCTTTTATATTTCAATACCTAGCTACAACGAGGTTTTTTTCTTAAAAAAAAAGTGTTTAAAAAGGTGCCTTTAAACCACGTATCCGGACCCTCTTCGACGCACCACAGAAAAGAATACATTATTTACATTTTTAATACCGTAAAGAAAAGCGTAGAATCACCTTTCTCGGCGGTCAACGTTAAATACGAGAGTGTATCCCGCACGATGTTTTTATACATCGTCCGGGTATTACGTTACGTACATCCAAGGCGCAAAAGCTGTACGTTTCCATAGGATACACGCGCGGCTCGCTCGTCCTCTCATCCCCCTCGGCGAGCAGCTCGTTTCGTCCCTCTCATTTCCCACTTTCCTCCTTCGCTCTCTCTTATTGCGGCGATCGCGCCCGAGAAAGCGGAGTCACTCCTCCGGCTTTCCCCCTTTTTCCCGGATCCGCCCGACACTTTTTGCGTCGCGCGACTGTATGACGCGACCAGGAATAAACGAATAGGCGGCGCTCGGACGCGCGATAGAGGAATCGCGGGCGTGGCCCTCCTGCTTATCTCGCGCTTTCACGTGCGACCGCGCTATTCCGGCGAAAGCAAAAAGTAACACGGGAAAGGATTCGTACAGATTTTTTTTTAAATTCTATACGTTTAGAGGTCGCCTTTGACTAGGGATATTGATTAGTAGAAGACTTTTTAATGAATAACGAAAATAAATATTTGAATGTGCGCGAAATAGAGACGGATACAATTTTTATATATTTATTAGACAGAGGTACACTTGTAATAGAAAGATAACTGTTAGATTCAATCACATTGTGGAATATTTTTATCATATACGTGTACGTCCATCTCATTCAAGGTACACTCAGAGAAATGTTCGTGTAAAAATTCAACTATGCTACATGGAATAGTCGTTGTACAGCGTTATAAAAACATGACTATTATTATACCATTATATTATTTGATAATTTAAATTTGTTTCTAAAATTTATTATATTATTTTTCTGGACGTACACCTTATAGTAGTTTTTTATGAACAATTCTCTCAGTGTATAAATACAAAAAATACAATAAGTAGATAGGCTAATTATACTATTGGAAACACTTTTTTGTAAATAAAGTCAATTACATAAATTCTAACTCTGTTTCGGTGGATTATTTCAAGTACGTTTAATTAATGATTAGCAGTAGTATCCTATAGAATCCTCCATTAGCGAAATACACTGCTCAATTAAAATCCAGACAATTAAGACCTCGATTAAAAATCTAAATTCTTCACTTTAAAAATAAAGCTAAGAAGTTACTTTTAAACTAAAACAATAGCATTTACAAAATTTTACGGTTTTTTTACATAAAACTATTTTTTAACGCAGTTAAAAAAAGTATACGTACACGAGTATTTTTCAAGCAATTGAACAATTTGCAAAAAGCGGCTTGAGCGAGTGGTACGTTCGTCGCGCGCGAGGCGAAAAAACTTTTTTTTCCTCGCCAACGAAATAAATAAATCCCGTGAATTCACGTCAATTTGTTCAATTCGTTTAATTCGCTGCGCCCGGATCGTGCGCGGACCAACCTCGAATTCATACGGTCAAGCGTATTTCCAGAGGCACACGGCGCGGAAATCGCCGCAGCAAAAAGCGAGGATCAAAAAAGTGCCGGGCACTCGAAATATTTCCCGCTGCGGTCCCGCAACGTAACCTCGTTGCACCGTAGCAGCGCGCTCAAAGGGCATTACCTCGACTCCATTGCTTAATAAAGTTTACCGGCCTGCCCCCCGAGTGCTTATCGCGATAACTGCCTTTTTATTCCGGCCGCCGGAGAAAATGAAAAAGCCCCGGCATTGTTATTACATTCCACGACGCAAGAATAAAAAACGCGCGACTTTAAAAAAAAAAGAAAAGAAAGACAAAAAGAAGAAGGAAGAAAGAAAAGATAAAGAGACCAGAGGGGAAGCCCGGAGTGGCATCTTCCTTTGTTTCGCCTTTTCTCTCTTTCTCGCTGGGAACAGTCGCGCTGAAAAGTGCCGCGCGCTGAGGAAAATTGCGCTCGCGCCCCCGCCTTTTTTTGTTCCGCCCGTATAAGCGCGCGAAGGTGAGAGGTTTCCCGGCCCATTTCCCGCGGGATAACAGCGCGCGAGAGCCATTCTTCACGTGGACGTAAAAAAAAAACAACAACAAGCGGCCGCTTTCGAAGAATGACACATGCGAGGGAGAAACTTGATTGGCTATTTATTACGGGCGCGCGACGTTATTTTTGCGCGTGATGATGAAGTAACTGCCATTGGCTTTTATGCCGCACGCGCGGCCTTTTAATGTATCGTTTCCGTTTGGCCGTCGTATAAGAAATAATATCCGTTTGTGCTCGATTCATTGGGTCATCAAATTTTTAATGATGCTTATTGAATAGGAAAAGTTGGATCTCTCTGCATTATCATGATATACGCGTGCTTTTTATTACAGTTCTAATATTTTAATACTCATTGTCCGTCACGGGAAATCACCAGTGCAGTGGATAATAAAAGAAGCTATATTCATAAATTCATTTATAGATATTTTCGATCAATTATAAAAGTATTCGTAAATAAGTCAAAAGATACTCTGCTAAAAACAGTCTACTTATAACAGTATTAGTCATTCATCGAACCAGCTATGACATCAAAAAATTGTTTTATCGATATAAGGAAAACAGTGGACGATTAAACCTGCTGATATATTAAAATGATATTAAAATATTTAATTGATACTACTAAATAATAATAATAATTGCAGGTGCTATCCATCATTCTCGCCGTTTCTATTAAATTTTCATATATGTATGTTTCACCTTGAAAAATCGTGAAAATTGAATAAAAGAAAAAAATCGATTCCCTCAACATATGAAAACGTAGGTCCGAGTCAATATAATCGGAGCGTCGTATACGTCAGCAGAAGCTGCGATCGGAGCCAATAGCGAGGGCCGGCGAGTAAACGCCGGAGAACCGGGAATAATTTTAATACGCCATTCCATGGGGCGGAAGGTGACAAGAACGACCTCACGTATTCAGTGGTGTACGCGTATGGAAAAAGCGTACGCTCCCGGGCAAGGAGGTGCTGTCGAAGGGTAAAATAAAGGAAGGAAGGAAGGAAGGAACGGGAAGAAGGCGCATGCCGGGAATGGCAGAGACCGATGATACGTGTGCGGAGAGCAAAATAAGCGTTTAATGCGCGGAAGGTGGAGAGAGAGAGAGAGGGGGGGGGGGCATCGTCACGATTGTCCGAAAATGGCACCGGCCCGCCGCTCCCGCCCCGGACAATCGGCCGCTCCCGGTTTCCGCGTGCGCGGCCCTGGCCCATCTTGGCGATCCGCCAAATAAACTCCCGACCAAGCATCAGGACCTGTACACGCGCAACGCTGCGCCTCAATGGGATTTATATACGCGATGTACCCGTGAGCGGCCGTCGGAAGATTCCTTTAATCCGGAAGAGAAGCGACGTTCGACTTCTTTTAGTAGAATGGAGAGCTAAATTTTACGTTAGAAGCTCAAAAAGTTCACGGGCTGACGAGATATTTAAATGGAATAATTGTTTTTGGCTTCTTCAGGCGCTTTATAATTCTTTGTTGTTAATAATTAGTCCTCGTCTAAATCGTAGAGAAATTTAATGCACGAATCCTATGATTCTCATGCTTGAATCGCATGGAAAGAAGATCGCGTGGGAATCACATGATATCACACGAGAACCGTTTACATGTTTATACAAAAAATAAATAATTATTAATTACTTTTTGATTAATTATTATTGTTTATTACAGCAATGTGCACGCTAAAACTGTTGGAGTCTAATTTCAGTATTAGTAAATTTGACTCTATTACAGTCATTTTTGGTTCTACATGAATAGAGCGATTTAAATCCACTTTAAAGTATAGCGTAAAATTCACTCTAAGGTAGAATAGCCCCTACCTTTCGATTTACTTAAAAGTCAAAAAATCACTCTATTTCACTCCAGCAAGGGAGTTAATTTTACTATACAAAATTAGAGTGAAATTCTGACTCCAATAGAGTTAATTTTCACTCTATTACACTCCAGCTGATTTATCGTATAACTATATTTTTAATTGATCAACTGCGCTGTCATATTATTCTCAAACAGTGGCATTTCAATTTGAAGAATGTTAATTAATATACGATCGGATTTATTCTACTTGATTGCTCATTCCATGTACACATTCTTCCGTCGAAGATTTCATCAGATCGGCAAAATGCGACTCCGATCAATCGCCATAAAAACTAACGATCGACTTGGCCATTTAACTAAACTCGGTTAACGAGTTCAGAAAAACGGCTCGGCCATTTCCTCCTGGAAGCCCATTAGCCGTGAAGCATCCACCTTGACTTACGACTCAAGTGGAAATCGCACGAAATCCGCGCCGAAGGCGACAGCTGATCGACCGGGTCACACCAATCCTCGGACTGCAGGGAGAAAAGAGAGAGAGAGAGAGAAAAAAAATGGTGGAGAGCGGAGAGAGCGCTCGAAAAAGCAATCTGCGCTGAGCTCACGTCCGATGAGTCCAACGGCCGAGCGCGAAGCGAAATGGATTTGACCGACATACCGACGCACGCGGCCTGCGACATTGTGTCACGTCTGCCCGGCGGAAAAATGACGGCCACCGCCGCCGGAGAAAATTCGTTCACGGTAAATGCCTTGTACTTTTTTTTGCCGATTGGATTTTTTCCCAGATTTATCAGAAAGATATAGATGCCAATAGTTGGAGGGATTTGTTACGATTGAAGGCATGTCGCCGTGGAGCGCACGAAACAAGTTTCATATTTGGAATAACAATGGATGCGATCATTTTCCCTTTTTTTTACTTTCAATGTAAATGCAAATGTATAGGGTTAAAATAATTGTACGGAATATTTAATTTCACTTAGAAGTTCGTAGCAGTTCATTCTATGAACATAAACTTATGAGTAAGTTTTCTTTAGCACGCTATCGCAGATATTTATTTCAACGTTCCTTATATAGTTCGCAAAATTGAGAAAATACAATTTAAGTTTTTTTTTAATACTTCTAGAGAAATAAATGTGAAATATTCATTCATACGAAAACGTATGTAGTATTTTTTTTAAATCTATTATTATAAATACTGCAAGTTATTCCTACAATCAATCTTTCTTAATGCATTATATTACAAACTATAATGATAAAAAATTATTATTAACAAAGAAAAATGCAATCCACATTAAATACTACCCAAAATTATAGAGTAAGTTTTGCAATAGAACCCAAAATACAAATTATTACATTGCTCTCAGCTGCTACACGAACAACATGTAATATAAGGTTCGCAAAAGCTCTGAAGTGAAATCCGCGCGTGCAAGCTAAGCCGACTTCGCAAAGGCGGCCCATTCAAAGAAGAATCCTCAAACGAAACCGCCATGTCCGGAATGAAAAACTAGTCGAGATGAGTGAGAGGGGAAAGTTCAAGTAAAACACCACAGAGTAATTTATGTAGGTCAAGCGAGTAGGGTGTCAGGATCGATATGGTCCGCGTGTTCGCACACGTAATTTCCTCGGGCGCTCGGGAAACTGCAGGGGTGAGCAGGTGTCGCGACGTATACAGCTGCAGATTGTCGAAGTTCGACGCCGGCCGATAACCGCAAGGCCGTTCGAATCGCGGAGGCGCCCACTCTTCATCGCGCCCCGGCGATTATCGGCTGGCTGTGCACCGCCGAACTTTTTTCGTCCCCGCCCTCTGTATCCGGTAACACAGATTAAATTCCGCATGGGTATTTTTCTAATAAGCCGACAGCAGGCGCGAAACTTCCCTTATTTCGCCTTTTTTTTGTATCGCGGGTCGCCTCATCTGTAACTGTCAAACTGATCAGAAATTAAAAAGGACGCACTATCGTAAGCTCGTTTGCACACTGGGAAATCTCGTGAAGTAGCCTCTCTTCCCCCGCCTCCTTTTTTCTCTTTTTCTCTTACTTCCTCGACCCTCGTTTATCGTTGACGTCGCGTTCCCAGACCTCGCTCTTTATTAGAATCGACGATCTTTTCCCTGGGATTCTTCGGCAACTTTTAATAGAGTATCGCTAACTTTCATTTAAATGCGCTTTCTTGAACTTCCCTTATTTTCCTGATTATTGCTGGGCCATGCTCTCGTTATCGGGGAAATAAAGTAGAGTGATGAATTGATCGATAACTGAACTAACAAGAGGATGATCGGAAATGCTTTTATTTTCTATTTATATTCATTTCTATGAGAATTCAGATATTCCTGTAATTTTTTTAAGAGGTCTCAATATTTTATGATATTTCTCTGTAATTTAATTTTGTTGTTTAGATGTAGGTGCAATTCCTTGCGAAAAAATACCAAACAAATTAAAAAACACAATCATTGAAGCTACTTGCAATTAATAATGTTTTATTAATTACAAGGAAACGTATTGTTCCTTTTATTAAAGTCCATTACTATTAATTAGGTATAGTTTTTATATTATTTATTTATTAGAACGTACAACTTGTTAAGTTTTTATTTAATTTTTCCTGCTGGTTATTAATATCATCTACTTAAAACATTAAAGAAAAGCGCCTTTACTAATGCCAACGTTATTTTGTGGTACGCGTTATAAACAGTTTTGAACGACGATGAAACTTCTAAATAAGTAGAATAAATCAATATTCCTTCCGACATTCAGTAGTAAAAACCAAAAAATACTCGAGTGATGTTTTATTTAAATTATGAAGTTAAAAAGATTTTCACGTTCACACCAATTTTACCAAACTCTAATCCATATTTTCTTTTTCAGGGGCTTTCTCATTTAATTCTACAATTTATAACAAAATAATTATCATCGACTCTTTTAAAGAAAAACCTACCCGCAAAAAAAAAAAAACATTTATCACGGGAAAAACATACAATTCGTCCACAACATTTCCAGTATAACTCTGCGGAAATCATTACTAAAATTCTCAGCGAGCACTGCAAGCGAACATTTCAATAGGACTGAGGGTAGCATCAAACGTAATTTTCCAAACTAGGCAAAATGAATGCGCGGCGAAATCGGGAATGAAAAGTCAGCGATCAAAGCGAGACTTCAAAGATCCGCTACCGACTCGGTACTCGTCGCGTGCAATTTCCTCTCGATTCAGGGGGCCGCGACGCTTGCAAGAAGTCGAACGCGCCACGCACTTTGTGCCGAGACCGCGGCAGCGACGCTCGAGCGGGCGATGCCACGAAAGCGGATACGCGCCAGGCGAAGGCTGGGACGGTATCGCATAGTTTACACAGCGATAAAAATCCCCATAAAACGATCGTAAACTTCAGGAGCCGGTCTCGGGGATCCCGAGTTACGGCTTCATACTTTACAGGTCGCGACGCTCGGCGACAAAAGGTCAGGGGGGATTGCGCAACGTATCGCCACGTAATAATGCGAGAGGCACGCTGTTTAATCAATTTCGACGTGCGCTGCGTGCCGGCGCTTTACGGGCGATGAGTACTTATTTTTCTCTCGGATGCGAGCTTACTATCAAGTTATGGGCTTAATTGTTTACGAGCTTAGAGTGGGTATTAATGATCTTAAATTGATAAGCATTACACGAAAAAATCAAGAGTATAATTCTCTCAATCCGAACGTATTATTTCTCTGTAATTTCATTAACTTCTTGTCAAAAACGTCTTGTCTTCTTATCGGAATCAAGGACAAGAAATGTACTAAATAATTATTGGAATATATTATACTCAGAGTATGTCACTATGAAATAAAATTAGTGATAATTTTATTGTAACAAACTTCAAACTTTGCAAGATGAGAATTCGTTACAGAAATGCTTTAATTAAACAACGGTGATATCCAATGAATTCAGTTTGACTGCGATCGACTATTACTACTTATATTTTCTCCTTGGTTTTTTATATTAGATTATTGTCATATGTTCCTTCGGCTAGTGACATTTAAATTTATTTTAACATCCAGTGTATCTCATTTATATTTTATGGGCAATCCCGGTCGAAATGGAATATCTATTTTATCATGATTTGTTATATTCGCATATTACTTAACATGTATTTTTCTCTAAAGGTAGAGGAGGTTGCAGGGGGATCGAACAGACATGGAGTAGAATGTTTTGGCGAAACTTTAGCGAATGGTAATTCGGTTCGTTATAAACGACAAGTCGTCCACGCGAATTCCGAGAAACTCGAGAAAGAGAAAGCAGGAATTTTCGAAATTTCTGTGAAACTCCTGTCTCGACCAGTAATAGTTTTAGGAGGATCGTTTTTGCTAGAAGCAGTGACCTGAAATAAGTTGAAAAATAATTAACTAATTGAGCGAGAGCAATTTCCAAATTTACGCTATTTTAATTTTTAAAGCAAATATACGCTACTAAAAAAGGCACATGAAGTAAGTAAATTTGTTTAATGTTTTATATAGAACTTTGAAAAAGAGAACTAATATACTTTAATAATAAAATAATATTTAATAAAGTAGAGAGCTACTACTAAGACAACTATTGATCAATCTCGATTAAAATATAACAGACCAAACGTAAAACTCAAAGGCTAAGTATCTCTTTAAAGTTTAATAGTTCAGAACTTTTTAGAATCCGTTACCTTTTTAATTCTGTTTTAATATTTTTAGAAACCTTTAGAATACATGTGAAGAGAGAAAAAAAATATAAAGAAAGTAAAAAAGGAAAGATAAATAAAATCCAGGGCAAAGTGCAAAAACTCGAAAAGCGTAAAGCGCGACAATTTCCCTCGGCAACGGCCGTTCGCACTTTTATGCGTCGAGGGCCGCTCGGACTTACCTCGGGCGGACGTGGATTTCAAAATCGTAGCCAACGCAAATAAAAGTAAAACGAGCGTGGGGAGAAAAAGCGGTCGCGTTTGCATGGGAACGACGACTGCTACGACGACGCGGGAAAGTCCGAGCTCCGGACTGGTCGCTTTTTTCTCTCCTGGCGGGCGGGCCCGCACGGTGGCTTTGACAGTTTTCGCGAACGAGAGTGGTGAAAAAAAGTCTGGACGATCTGGTAGTTTAACGTGAATACCGAATGGACTTTGCAAATTTACCAGAGGTGAGGAATGTTTACATAGGAAGTTTATAAGGAGTGTCATACTTATTGATTCGGCTTATAAATGAATGTAATTCCTACCAGGATTTTCACAGGTAACCATTTCAGAATACAAAATAAACTAGAGGATAAGTAAAATAACTTATGCTAATGATTTTTTTTTACTGGAGAAAAGAAAATTTAACGTTATATAGTTTTTTTTTTGTCAATGATATTGAGTTGACTGAAAATGTCTTTGATCTTTCGAACATTGAGTTTTACGTAATTTTAGTATATAAAGTAAACTTCTACTTTAGATAAATTAAAGCTTAATTCTTATCTTCCACAAACTGAAAAATCTATAAGAAAAATTATCTACATATTAAGATTGAATTAAGAATAAATAGCATGAAATTTAAACTAATTTACTTATTCTTAATCGAAAGTTAAGAAAAATAATTCTACATTCATATATAAACTCATTTACTACTATTATCTGCTATACTTTATTAAGATTTAATAAAAAAAAATCTGTTTAATAAGTACATTTCACAAATCATATATTTTTTACAGCGTGCCTATTTTCACTTAATTTTAGTTTTCTGCATAGGATTAGCCTTTATATTTTTAATTTCCTTAATAATTAACAGCCAAAGACATACTCAATTTCTACTGCCTACTTTAAATAATGTACACGGATAGAAATGTTCTAGTAAAAGTCGTCATAAGTCGAATATGGAACAATAATTTGTACTATAACATTTCTCTGCGTGTACAAAAAATCTATCCTAACAGTCACCAAAGCGAGAAAAAAAGAACTAGACGCAAGAAAAGGAATTATTCAGCAGGCAATCGAAAATCAGACTCGACGCCGTTCGTCAAGCCGCGATGTCCGAGTCCGAATAAAGGAGACAAGCGTCTGTCGCGGACGGGCCTCCCGCGTATAAAAATGGAATATTTGAAGGAAGTTTCGCGGGATAAACAGTTTTTGTCAAAGAAGTTGTCGTCAACCCCACCGAGTTGAAATCCGAATTTCAAATGCCTCCCCCCCCCCCCCCCGCTCCCCTTTCACCTCGGCGAAAGTGTTCGCGGATCTCCTGACAGCTGCCGCGCGTCGACGTGCTGGGCGTGTCGCGCGCCCGACGAAATAGCGGCAACTTCGCCGACGAGCGAGGCGACTCATACTTATGCGGCGCGGCTTTTATGACGGCCGATGCGCAAGAGATCGAGCACCGGGCACCGCGAGACAGATGGCTCTTCCGCGGCCGTCCGTAATGCACTCGCTGCCCTTGCGATTCAATATGCGACTTCCGACACTCAGCACGTTCACGGAATCTCCGCTATTTCAATATTACGAATGGAGTCTATTATTTGGATGTGCTTTGTTTTATTTATTTTTTTTTTTAATAACTCGAGGAAAAATGAGTGCAGCTGGAGAGAATTTCCTGGTTATTTTAGAAAAGAAGGTGTGCCACTTTGTACCAACTAGTAAATAAAAGAAAATTCTACTTCAGAGTCCTGCAGTAGTTTATAATTATTTCACTATTATTTAATAGTTAGTCTTTAAAAGTTTATAAAAAAGTTGTGAATTTATGCATTTCAATATAGTAACGAAAATAAAAAGTTACGATGGTTCACTTACCCAAAATAAATTTTTGAAATTTTCCGAAAGAACATTCGATCTTACCTTTTACTTTATCTTTTACATACTTCCAACCTCGAAGCTGTTAAGAAAAGGATAAAGTAAACATAAAAAGACAAAATGTAATCTTCTTTTTGAAAATTCAAAAATGCACAGAAATTTATTTCAGGTAGACATACATAAATTTTAAAGATATTTTTGGACTTGAAAATTCTACACAAAGAACTTTCTCTCTAAACTTAATGCAATAAAATATCACTCAATTTTAAATGTGTGACATGCTTTTGACTGCAGAACAGTGATATTAAACTGCATTAAAATTTAAAGAGTTCGCAATAATTTTGTCATTATACTTAATATCCATAGGAACATTATACCAGACTGCTGCAATTACTATAAAGAGTTCGTTCGAGACAATAAAACTTTTTTACAATTAAATAAAAATTGTTATTAAAATTTTAAATATATTTAGTTCGGCCTCAAATATTCTCCACTGGTTACCCTTATAATTCGGCGGAACTCTCAGAATATCTCTATATATCTACAGTCCAAAAATGCACAGTCCGATTCACATGCAAATCCAGCAGTGCAGATAATGGTCGCACTTTGGGATAATAACTCGAGCGGATAACAATTTAATCTTCGGGTAATATCAAATTAATTTTTATCCAGTCGAGCCCACCATCCGGAACTGCCGCAGAATTACCTCGAATTTCACAGTAATTTTCAGGACGAATTTCCTTCTCCCCTTTTCTCCCTCTATCTTTCTCTTTCTCCTTCTCTCTTTCACTTTTCCTTCCTCTCTCTCCGAGTGCGCACGAGCGTGAGATGAAAAAAGCAGGTGAGCGAGCGCTTCGCGTCAGTCGCACGACGAAGAGAAGAGAAAAAAGAAACTCAGGCTTGATGACTGCAGACTCGAATCGCGCAGCCCGCTCTGACAGACAAATTGCGAGAATTTCAGTGCGGCACGAGGACGTAGTACAGACCCCCAGTCAGTCTTCCCGGACAAATGAAGAAATAAAAGAAGAGTGACGGCGATGTCCTCGCTCTCCCATAGCTTGGAGCTTCTTTCCTCCCCCGTTGTCTCGTCTTTTTTCACAACCGAGGCGCCGGAACATTGCGACTGGGTCAGCAGTGCGATTGTCTACGAGCGTGTAGATCGCTGCGTTTGTGTAGATAGAAATTGGCACGGTACTTGAAATATGCGGCGAGTGGGTGTCGTACTGTATGATTAATAAATTTATTTATTTATCTATCGAATACGGGTAGACAGGAATTTAGTCAAATATTTATATTTAAATGAACGGCAAACATACGAGATGAATAATTCAATTACAATGTTCGTTATTTTTAATAAAGCATGGTTCTTTGAATATTTAATATTAATGATATAAATCTGGTTAATGGTTGTTTGTACAAACTGATAATTAAATATGAAACGCGTATATACGTAAATGTTTACTTATGAGGATACTTTGATAGGATGTAAAAGCGCTAATTTATAGCTGTGAAATTGAAGTCTAAATCGCCGTGTACTAATTAATAAACAGTTTAATGTTAGCATAAACTGCAATATGCAAATTGCTGTATACACCTTCGCAATCGAAAAAAATAAGAAGACATAATAATAAGCGACGATTTACTTGCAAATTATTTAAATCCTTCAGTATACGTCGTTAAAAGTGAGCTTAAAAGCATTTTTATGCGTAGTTTAAACCTCGGTTATGACGAAACCGAACCTTGGTCGAATTTGTTCTTATTTTAAAATTCGCGGGTAACCCTCGAAAACTTTTAGTTGAATGTTAGAACGACCCCTGGGGTACCTTCGGGTCAATCCTCGGGTTAGTTTCTTGAAAAAAAAAAAAAAAAAAACATGTTTTATTTTTACAATGCAGTATCAACATCAGCCGCGGTATTTACGCCACTGCGAACGCACTGTTACTAAATAACACTAAAACTAAAAATATTTTTCCATAACGCTCTTAAGATTACTATAAAAATCAATAAAAATTCTATATACTATATATACCTAAGTATAGACAGAATTCTGTTATCAAAAGACCAGGTCTGACCTAACGTACGTTATACCACTTACGTACACCCACCAAACAAAGCCACGCTCACCGCGGCAACTTAATTTTTCGCAGCTCAATAAATGCATCTTCCACACTTTACACAGAGATGCCGTAATTAAGATTTACCGGTGAATTACAATCCGCCCAGTGACCACAATTTATTCACCACGACCTCGTAAAAAAAGCGCGAACCGGTAGCCCAGACGAATACACAGAGGTGTAACAAGCCGCGACACGTGCTATTTTTCGAACATGCCGTCGGAAATCCGTGTAAGCGCCTTGATGGAGCGTAGGTGCAAAATAGAATTAAGAGTGGCGTCAGCTCCGTCTAACATACAAGGCCCGCACACGCGACTCTCGTGCGCGTTGTCGTAACCCCTGCTCTTCGTGCTGCTCGCGATAACCACTCGTTCAGTTGAAAAAAAAAAAAAGAGGAGGAAGAGGAGAGAGGGAGAAATGAAGGCTGCAAGTGTTTTCGCCGTTAATTTGATCCCTTTCTCTGGTTGAGCATCTTCATTCATTAGGGTTGACTCGTTCACCTAAAAGCACGAGTGCACCTGCGAAATTCGTTAAAACACAAGTGCCAAGCCGAGTGGCTCTGCATAATTTTTTATTAATCCCAGAGCGGCTGGGTAATCGAGTAATTGAGTTTCCGCTCGGAATATTATGTTTCGTCAGAGAAAAAAAAACTACGAGTGGCGAAAAAAGGAAAATAGCGAATGATACTACATGTAACGCATATATATAGCTGCTGAGCATACTTTGAGTTCATAAGATTTATACAAGATACGCGCAGCTACTTAGGATGATTTTTCACTATATTTATCATTATCAATATTTGCCTGTGAAACGTTTCAAGAACCTTAAGATTACCTTTCTAAGATTAATATTTATCTTAAAAATAATCACTTATGATTTTAATAATTAAGTAATTATAATAGTTTGAAAAAAAGAAATCTGTAAGAATTTTAATAACATCAAGCTTTAAACATCTTCAATGGTTAATTATATTAATTTTAAAATAATTTTTTTTTCAAATTTCAACTATTAATAATTAGCCTTAACTATAACTTCAACTATTAATAAAATTAGCCTCATCGTTCATAACTATGAAAGCAGTACATCATTAATATAATAATGAAAAGAAGTTGAATACCATTAACTTTAAATTAGCCTCAGAATTTCTTCCCCAGTTTTTTTACATTCTTTTTTTTTCATTTCAACTGCACGTTTACGTAATCTTACGTCACAGTTTCATAAATCATCCGCAAATAATATTTCAAAAAAGTCACCGCGGGAGAAAGCGTATATTTGCACCGTCGTTCCTTCTAACAGCAAAATAAAGAAGCGCTAATGACGCAAAAAGAAAGCCGAACGCATTTTTCAGAATCTCCCCCCCCCCCCTATTATCAGTGCGTGATCTCGTCGAGCTTTCTCGTCGAGCTTTCGAAGGATATGTAGGTGCAAGTATGGAAGAACGAAGGGGAAGCGGGGGTGTATGAGCGAGCGAGCCTAACAGCCGCGCATTTGTCTCTGTGACACGTACGAATGTACAGCTGAATGATACATGAGGCAGGGGAGAGCGGGCGCCGGCCTTTTTTGCCCTTTAACGTCGACGCGTCGCCGCTTATTCAAATACCAGCGCAAGCCATTGTGCAACTGTCGGCAAAAAAATTCCCGGGACTCGCGGTTTTATTGACTGTTAATGCGCCAGGTCGACGCTTCGCTAAAATATACATGGCCAGGGTCGAAGTGTTTTCGCCGGCAAAAATTAAAGACCGCATCTCTGTTTTACCTTGTTAAAAACATTCGTTTTTGTTATTGCAATGATCTTAAAGTTTTTAATCAATTAATTTATTTATCCCTATGAGGATTAAATTACTGCACTGCGGCAAATTAATTTCTTATTTTTAATTTTTCAATCAAATTTTAATATACAGTAAAATGTGTTTAAACTAACTAAAAATAAGTATTTAGTTTAGTGCGTAAAGGCTTTCTCAAGATGCTCTAAGTAAAATTACAATCATTTTACACCTATATAAAAATCATACAGCAGGATCTACTATGTAAATTTATCTAGTAAAATAAAATAATAAAAAAAATAAATTCTATTTCTGCGATATTCCAATATATTTTCTCTTTCTGCAAGCGAATGGAAAAAAAAATTCAAAATTTCAAAACCTACACGACCTCGCCGCGCGAACATTTTCTCACTCACCGGCAAGAAATATTACTCACACTCCGGCGCCGTGGGTCGACACGTAGATTGATAAATCAGTCGCTTTAATTAGGGCCCGCCGGCTGCGCGTCGCCGGACTTTTTTTGCGCGAGCCCGTGGAAAAGTGCGCGCAAAAGTTGAGCGGATCGACCGGTCATCAATCACGCGCGACAATATCGAAGCTCCACGGGCGGCTCGCTTTATGCGCGCGTCACGAAATTTCCTCGCCCAACCGAAAACGTCTCTCGAATAAGTAAGGATATATCGTGCTCTTAAAAAAAAAAAAAAAAAAGACGCCACCGTCTTGTTAGAAATAATATACCTGTCCCATCTTCGATTTACATAAAGTATTCCATTAAAAAAAGAACACAATTTATGTAAGTTAGAGGATAGATTCAATAAATAACTTTAATTGAATATTCCCAAATTGCTCCATGGTAAATCTGAAAATGTGATATTCACTTGGAAAATGGGAACAGTGACATTTGATAAGTTAAAGGCCGTTCGCATGCTAAATATATGAATGATTTTTCACAAAAAATATGTCACTTTTCACATTTTCCAAGTGAATTTTACGTTTTCGGATTTAGAGAGCTCGTAAAAATTAATAATTAAATCTCAAAAAAATTTAATTAATACTATGTTTGTACAATTTATTATACTAAAATTTCTTTTCACGTGTGCACTTATTTGTATAATTTATTATACTAAAATTTTTTTTCGCATGTGCACTTATTTGTATAATTTATTATACTAAAATTTCTTTTTACATGTGCACTTCTAAAAAATGCATATATTTGACGTCTCTACAGTTATTCCGAAAACTAATAAGCATTAATATAACAGCGTGTTGAAACTTTCATGTCAGCGGTGTTTAATGAAACATTCAGCCGGACTTGAGCGGCAACAAGTTCGAAGAGCGAGAAGGAAGAGGGGGAAAGGGGACCAAGGAAAAAACTCGGCTACAGTTCGACGCGCGCGACTGAGACAAAAAAAGTTCGCCGAGCGAGTTTCTCCCGTTTGGTGCTCGAGCGAAGAAAGTCACTTTGAAGCGGAGAATCCGTACACGTTCTCTCCCGAAAGAGAAATCAGCTGTAGTCGCTCGAATTGTTTTTTCCACGCTAACGTCCCCCACCGGGGCTATATCGACTCGCCCGAACCAAACTACAAGGAACGGCCTCCAGAACTTCAGTCCTACTGTCCCTTCTGGCCCGCTGGCCAGTCCGTTAATAATGCCCTCGTTAATATTTTCTTTCGTCAATTTTTTTTTAAATAGCCGAAAGAAAAAAAGGTTGGAAAGTACACTTTAGGACTGTTTATGAATGGATTTTTCGACTCGCGCATGGAAAACATCACGATTCTCGACACTCGATTGTTTATTTGACTGCTTTAATGGACATTTCGTACGCGATCGACAATTCTTCAATATTCGAAGCAAGGAAGTACGTTCGTTTTTAAAGGATTCCACATTTGCGTTAAAAAACAACACCACACAGAAATAAAAAAAAACGAAGCAACGTACATAAACCTACTTTAAACTCATGAAAAAAAGTTTTCCCGGTAACAAATCGCAACTCCAAAGGTATACCTCTCGATTAAGGATAAACCGCGGAAAATGTTAATCGCGCGTGCACGAGGTAACTCCTTCGACGCAGAGTCCGAAACTCGAAGCGGAAGGGAGCGTTCAGAGTGCGCCGGGCTACCTTAAAGTCGCAAGGGCGGAGGGATCGATAAATGGCACCGGTTCCATTAGGGAGTCGCTTGAATGGAAAATGGATTCCCCCGGACTTTTAGTTCTTGTGTACCGGGTCCGTAATTCGAGCTTGTTTTGCAGCGGCACGAACGAATCCGTCTGGCGCGCGTCGCTCGTTCTGTTTCCTTTTGAGCCCCCGCGGCACTTCCCCCTACTCCTCGATCCGCTGCTTTTTTCTAGAAACCTTCTTTTCGACTGCTACACTGCGCCCTTTCTTTATTTCGCCTCGATGGATTATTTTTGGCTTTGGAAGCTGCGACGCTACTACGGCCTCATTAAACTGTAGTCAATCAAGCCTAGGACTGCTAATTTTAGGCCGACGCTGTGGTTCGTCTTGTGTGTAAATTCGCAGCGAGGAAACTAGTTATCGATGCTTGACGCGCAGCAATCACGCGTAGATGCATAGTTATGAGATTGTTTGAAAAATGGATCGACGTACGGAAGTATCTGAACGATCGCTCCATTTTTAAACTGAATAAATAGAAAATCTACTGATTAAAGTGAAACAGAAATAAATAAGTTATCATTGCGCATTCCTTTCGCATCTGTGTACAAAATAGTTGTCATTGACTATCGATAAATTTTTTAAGAAATAAAAAACGATGCGTCACGTCGTGTGTTATGATTTTTGTTTACACAATAATTTATTTGCGAACATCTGACTATATATTGTAAAGCTCTGCGAAAATAACTTTCATTTTATCTATTACAGGTATAAAATCTGTGTACAACAAAATATACATCAATATACATATACAAAAATAAACAAGTTGATTGGCTACATACAACGTAAATAAAAATGTTCCAGTCTACAAATAATTTTTATATAGTCGAAGTTAATATCACAGAATACAATGAAATTAAATTCGTATAAAATTACGTAAAAAATTTACAGGGTAATATATCAATTGCACGAATCGAACGTGTTCCCCATGTTCAATGTACTCTATTGTCACTCCTGAGCCTTAATAAGAATCCCTCTGTACGCGTTGCGGTCATCTTTGACACCTGGTGAGACTCTGAGTAATCGCTTAGACCCCTTGAAATTCCAAAACTCACTTATTTCGCGCACCGCCTAACGCGTTAATTGTTCCGGGCCGATAACCAGGGCGACACACCCGAGCAAAGAGAAGCGAGAGAGAAAGATAGATAGGCAGAGAGAGGAGAGAAAGGCGGACTCGTTAAGTGGGCTATTAAGGCCTGTCGGGGCAACGTCTGCTCGCGACACGTCGATACATAGCTCGCGCACCCTGGCACGTACGAAAGTCATTGTCCAATAAATTTTTTTGCTCATTCAATTAGTTCCTCTTTCTCTCTCCCTCTCTTTATATACATCTCTCTCTCTCTCTCTTATCTCTCTCTCTCTCTCTCTCTCTCTCTCTCTCGCGAGATCCCCTTCGCTTTTCAATTTCTCGTCGGCTGCTGCTCTCGTTCGCAACTCTGCAATCACTTTCGCGGCGCGCGGGATTTCTTTATCGGGGCAGCCGAGAATCGACGCAGTATTGATAATTTATTTTCTGGTAATTGTCGGGTGCGAGCTGCGCCCCTGCATTTTTCATGCTGCGCGCGAGTGACGCTTTTTATTAGGAAGAAAGTAATTGTATATACACAGGCAGTCGGTGATTTTTTTTTCCCCCGACTATGCTGAATTTCACGTCGCGATTGATTATGTTCGCTCGATTTTCGGGTATAATCAATCTCTCCCGCTGCAATTTCGGGAGAGGAAAATTGAGCCCTCGATTTTCATTAGCTGCAAATTCGTCTTAATAAGGTAAGAAAAATTTATTGGATTTTACATAGATGAATTATCGTGTTTTATTTCCGTAATTTAAATATTAACCTTTCAGCAATTTTTAATCCAATTCTGTAAAAATGCAATATATTAAAGTGCAATCAGGGTAAAGAGCTAATTATTATTAGTTTAGATTTATTGAGCAAATGGCGAATCAATAAAAGAGAATTATGTATTTTCTTGTTTTACAGTGAATTTATACTAACAAGAACTTTAAAATGTTATTTTATATCAAACGTATTTTTATTAGAAAACTCTTATTTACAATTGATTGTTTTACAAATAATGTATTAAAGAAGCAGCAAATCAAATCAAACAAATAAAATAAGTCTTGCTTTCAAATTGTCTGAATTGATAAAAATATATTTACATTGTAACTTAACCAGCCATCTATTCTACTTTATTTAATAAATATGTATTTATTTTAATAATTTCTTTAACTTACTCTACTAGATACACTATTTAAACTCGAGATTCACCGATTCCTGCGTTTAACGCTTAAACAACATTAAGCATCTCCTAGATTAAAAGCAAAATATCTTAACTAAATGAAATAATGAAAGTAACGAAAGAATGAACAAAAAAAATTACCGGCTACTCAAAAGTTACCCGATCGACGTCGGCGCATTATCGGCCCTTCTAACGAGCGCCGTAATTAATTTTCGAAAACTCGTTAATTCCGGAGTTCTATCTCTTTAGAACCGCGGCGGCGCATCCCTCAGCCGCTTTCCCCCGGCGCGTTTCTCGCTCTCGCGGATAACGTCGTTAACTCGAGTATGTACCCACTTGATTCGCGCACGGCCCGGGGGAAATTGGAGGGAAGGCCGCGCGGCGGCGTCGCAGGTGAGGGAGCGAAAATTGCGCGTCTAGCGCGTAGGCGCGCGTCGGACTTTTCGACAGAACGGGCCTCGAGTGCGGAACCCCCGCTGTTCCTTGTACAGACCGGACGGGGCGACCGCGCGCAAGTTTTAATTGTGCGCTAACGACGCGTAATTGCGCGAGCCCAGGCCTCTTCCGGCTCCCAACCTTTATTCGGTCGAATACCGAATAGATGGAAATGGCGCGGAGGATTGCACAATCTTGTGGTCATGCTCTTCGGTGATGAATGCTTTTTGCCCCAATTGTGAATTTTTTTTAAGCCGTACGTAAATCAAAGGTGAAAGTTATGCGCGGCTGACCGAACCGCGTTATTACTACTTAAAAAGTGGGCAGCAGGTTTTTTACATTTTTTCGTAATTAATTCATCGCTGATTTTTTTCTATTTATTACTGTATTCTAAAAAATTAGTTATAAAATGAAGAATATTCGTTTTGCAATTCTTAAAAAAGAAACCAGCATGTAGTAAGTAGAAGAAGACATAGAAGAAGACCCTGCAGATATATAAGTAAGATGCATGTAAAAAATTAATTAATTATTGATTTCATTTGCTTAATAAAAGACATACAAGTTTTTCTTTTCAATGTTCAGTATGTTTCTTATATTTCCTTAAAAAGAACAGGAAATTTTAACGTTAAAGACTTATATCTACAAAACTAATGTGAAAAATATCGAAACTACTGTAAACTGTTTATATTAACATTCTATTAAAAAATGGAATATTTACAATAAGGTGAAATTAAAAATGCCTTCAGTCAATAAAATCCCAAGGCACAAGTTATTTGTTTCTCAGCGTCGCACTCGAACTGCAGGACTATCAATTTGTAAAATGGGCTCTCGATTCTCACCAGGAAGTTCCTAATCAAACGGGGGAAGACTGCGCCTCGGTCAGAAAAGTACGAATTGAAGGTGTACAAGACCAGGGTGAATTTCGTCGACAGTACAGGCGAAACTATGCGCGAGAAACTCGCGAAGCGCATGCCTAACCAGGCCGACCTAATGCGGTCCCGCCGACTGTACGCCATCGCCGCATCCCGGACAATTACAAGCCATCGGCACTGCCAAACTACTGCACGATGATTACGGCCACTAATTTTCCATTTACCGTTCTGCGTTCGCGTGTATAACGCACTGAACTTCCTACATAATTTCAATGCGAGGCTCGATAGCATACGCAATGAGCAATTACGGACGCTCGCTCGCCTGCCCAGTTCCAGGGAAGATGTAAAATAATTTGATTAGTTGGAATATGCGCTTCGACTGCGAAATTTTGATTGCAGTCACCTGGTAAATTCACCCAAAACATTCATCTTCGAACTAGTAGGCTGCGAAGAAACTTAGTGAAAGAAGCTCGATGCGGTAGGGTGATATACGAATTTAAGGGGTGACCGTTGATGCAAATTTTGTGCCTTTTTATTTTTTATTAGCCGGCGGAATATTTTTAAGCTCCCAAAGATTTTTAAAACTTTTCGTACTCTTTAAACGATAAGTAGATGTTAAGAGATTTTAATTTTAATTTATTCGTCTAACAAATGCGAAGTACATTGAATACACGAAACATTCTTGTAAAAATTATTATACAGTTTTGTAGCGCAGGGACAGACTCGACAAATACAAAATTTTACTAGAAAGTATAGTAAAATTTTTTATTTGTCGAGTAATTAATCAAGTAAAATATTAATAACACAACAGGCTAATGAATGCTTCAAAGCTT
Source organism: Sycophila sp. Sp_5 (assembly GCA_018906775.1). Taxonomy (NCBI): domain Eukaryota; kingdom Metazoa; phylum Arthropoda; class Insecta; order Hymenoptera; family Eurytomidae; genus Sycophila; species Sycophila sp. Sp_5. The sequence goes on from JACCID010000043.1 coordinate 379,905, forward strand.
TCAACAGTAAATTAGTACTTCTTCATGCATTATTCACCTATCCTTGTTAAAAATTGTTTTTTATATACAATTTAAATTATATTATTCATCAATAGCGTGTGAAAAAGACTGAAAAAAAAAATCTACTTAATCGAGCCCTCGTTCAGCACGCTTTATTACGAGCAGCTGGAAGCCAACTCGATACTCGTAAACTCATTTTTTTAATATCAAAATCCAGCTAGCACGAACCGGTTTCTAAAATTACCGTCATTGGCATTAAACCAGCGGCTCGAGTGCGCGGCGGAAGAAGCCGGAACAATCATAAATCAATTACCCACATTGGCGAGCGAGCCAGCATTAGCCGCCGATACTATTTCGAAACTCACGGCGTGCAGAATAAATCGAGCCGATCGATATAGCCCGATGCTCGCCGAGCGGTAGGAGGCACGGAAGGAAGAAAAGAAAAGAAAAAAAATAGTCGACGGCGGCAGCTGCGATGGCCGCGGCTCCTCCGGGCGCGCGACGATGCGACGATTGTATACGGGCTTTCGCCGCGTCTGCGGTCGCATTAAGCCAACCTGTTACTGCTGGCTCGCCGAAATCTCGCGCAGAATCGCTGAGCACTCGTTTTTCGCGGCTGCGCCTCCCCTTCGCCGATCCGCATCCGACGGAGCCTATACGACACGGGCGCGATGACGAATTAATTTTGCGCCGTCCCCGGGCTGGCGCAGGATTTTATTGAATTTTTTTCTATAAGCGAAAATCGTCGGAGGGGGAGTGTAGTTTGGAAAAGTTTTTTGTTGGTTGGAAAAAAGTTGAAGAATTCGTTGCCCGGCACGGTGTTTGTGCAAGATCTTCATTATCGAGGGTCCGGACCTCGAAACTTCGCCAAGTTGTCTAAGGGCGGTTTTCTCGATATTTCTATCGTCTGGCCAACGCGGGACGTATAAGTTATGATCAAACTTCATTTCCATTCAATCTGTTATTCTCTATGTATTTTGCAGATTCACCCCTACTTGAACGCGGATCTTAATGTGTCTGCTACACGTCAAATGATGAGAAAAATTGATGACCTTTGCACGGATAACTGAAATGTTAATAGTTTCAATTTTGCAGTAAAATGATATTCAATAAATATGACTCAAAGTAGACTTAAAGAACTACAATTAATAATTTATTTACCATGACAAGAATGCATGAATTAATTTTCATAAAAAAATTCATGTAATAGTTTTTCGTGAAGTGTAAACGTAGAAATTCAGCTTTAAGGCTTATCATAAACTATCGTTCATCGAATTCAAATCTAGTTTACAACGATATCCTCGGTTTTCCTACCTACACTTTACGTTGACGCGATAAACGTTTTTTCCACAAAAGGATATCGTCTCTCTACGAAATACGAAATCTCTTGGAAAACTAAAAAAAAAACAAAGGGAAGCATCGAATCGACAAAGTTTAACAAACAAAAAAGAAAAAAAGAAAAGGAAACAGAGAAATGCAGGAAATCAGAAAGGAGTACAAGGGACTGCAGATACGTACCATCGAGTTTCTCGATCGCGGCGAACGCGGTGTGCATCCGAAGCGCGGAAAAGGGCGCGTTCCGCTTAAAGAGAGAAATCGCCGAAAGAAGGTCGAGGACGAGACAATTGCGAGGTGCAGAGCCAAGAGCCGCGCTCGGCGGGCGACCGACAGGCCAGGACGAAGGGAGTGGGGGCACAGAGAACGTGGAAGGAGCGAGCCTTTCAAGGAAATCGGTTACACTGCGGAACAAAGGACAGTTAAGGTTTCTCCGTGTTCTTTGGCCGTTTTAAGAGAAAATGTCGATTCGCGAACTCTCGCCGATGCCGCTCTGTCTCGCTCTCGCTCTTGTCTCTGCCAGACGCGAAACTAGTAACCTAGCAACACCCCAGCGGCAGCCGCGTACCAGCGACGGAGACGGAAGGAGGCGAGGAGTCGACCTCTAACCTCCCTGTATTTCCGTCCTACTCGGGGCTGCCTTCTTCCTTTGCTTTCAATTTGTCCTATCTTTTGCATCTGCCTTGTCGCGCGGCTCCTTTCCCCTTCCCGCTGCTTCTACGTGGCCCCCGTGGTCCTCCTTTGGCTTGAGAAAAAAGGATTCACTTTGAAACATAACGGCCGAATCAAAAATTTATCTTTTCCAGCTGCCTCAAAGTGGTCGCATATAATTTCATCCTTTTAGCGAAAGGCCAAAGTGACATTCTTTGCGGGAATATATTTGATAGTAGTTACGCGCTATAGATCAACTGAAGTAAAATAGAGTGAAAATTAAATCTATTGGAGTCAAATTTTCACTTTAATTTTATAGCGATATTAACTTCGTTAATGCGAGCGAAGTAGAGTGATTTTTTTGACTCTTATGCATGTACTTTCAGATTTTCTCAATTTTTGTTTTACTAATCCTGTGCACTTTAAATGTAACATAAAAGACCATAATAAATTTAAAATACTACCACAATCATTCCTTAATTCCAAAAAAATATAGTAAACAGGAAGCATAATAACTTATAAAAATAACCCACGTTGGCTGACAAATGCTTTATACACACCACTTAAAAGTTTAATCGATTATATGAAGCTCGTTGTTAAGGCTCAACAAGTTCCTCCGCAAACATTGAAAAAGTCCCCCGGTAAATTCTGAAACAGCACTATCGTCAAGATGCCAGCTAATTTACATCGAAAGCATCTCGCCGCAGCGCGCGCGAACTCGCTAACTCGCAAGACAAGTTGCAGGAGCGAGTGCACCTAATGTATCGCACGTAGGGCAGTTTAATTCCAGCCCGCGGCCCAGATTCTCGCGGATTGTTTAATTTTCATCAGGCAACGTCGGGCACGTGCACGCGTCTGCGTGTGCGTGGGTGTGAGTGTGCGTGCGTGTGCCTGTGCGTGTGTGAAAGCCCGCGTGGCGTATTATTCCCACTCGCCAATTAAGCATCGCGATTCTCCGGATTGCGTCGATCTCACACAGTCTCGATCACGTTGCGAGACGCGTGCACCGAAAACGTGAGCACCCACGCAATAGTCCACCTAATTGCATATGCCATTGACGAGCGTCCTGCCTCGGCGACGTGGGTATGCATGCTTGAAGTAAGTTTTTCAATGCCCTGGCACGTATTGTTGCATTGATGAAACAATGGAGGATCGAGCCGACTAGATAGTTTGTGATCTTAGAAAATATTCTCTTTGCTGTGCTTACATTTTTAGGGAAGTGTTATCCCTAAGAAATGAATTTTCTTAAAACTTTGGGCAAGATCTTTTTATTAGATCTAAAAAGACTGAACTATACTGTTAGTTAAGGTCCGTGAATATTATTTTTGAACGCAGGAAGAGTGATTCGATAAAATTTTTTTTTTTTATAAAATATAATTACATTGTTACGCAACAAGTTTCTAAAAAATATTTGATCCATAGAAAGAAATTATTTACAGTTGGTATTGTTCAAAGAACTACTTAATTGAAAACTAATTTTGCTTTTTTCAGTGTACATATAAAATTACATCGTCATCTCTGACGAAAAAGCACGTCTATTTGAATTTGTTATTTTTAAAGCAGAAAAAAGTAAACTCTAACAGAACTTTATAAATGTGAAATATATAATGGAATTGAATGAGCTTTCTTTATTTTAGTGATTAAAAAATTCAAATTATCTTTTTCAAATTATTTTCGTCATTAAAGACAATGACATGTTATTAAACTTTTATAATTCGCTTCAGCCTAATACTAAAATAATGTGTACGAAGAAAGACATCGAAATATTAAGACATTTTCAAATTTCAACGTGCAAATTCAACGCCATTTCTAAAGCTAATCCAGTAAAGTTTCTACTGAATACCAAATCAGTGAAATACTTTCACGTACTGAATTCAGTGTTTTGCTGTTAAAAAACATTTCACTTGCTTAAAACTCAATTACCATTTATTTAATGGTACCACTTATATGCTACTTTTAATGAGGTATTAAATGTGATATTTATTTTCTGAACTGCATTAACATTTTTTATATATACATCAGACCCACGCTGTACGCGTGGAAATGCAGGTTAGCTTTATAAATAGTGTCATAACAAATAATTGAAAAACAAAATAACTTCTACAGCTCGACCATGACTACAATGAAACCTCCATAGATTTTTTATTTATTGATATTCTAAACTGTGAATCTGTAAAATTTTGAAAATACCATAATTTGCAATAGACCATATTATTCTATTCTATTCGGAACGCACATAATAATTAACAATGTAGTCAACGGTCGATGAAAATATACGATGCTCACCCCACAATTTTTAACCAATTTCGCTCGATACACGCGTTAACCGCTGTACGGTGGGGGTGACGAGGTACACCAGGGCCTCCCGAATGTATTTTGCAAAGTATGCCAAGCGTGGAGAACGGGGAAGGGGTCGGTAGGAGGAAGACGTCTCTCGCAACTATAACTACCCCAGCAAACAAACAGAGCAGCGCCGTGCCCCGCGGACAACCTCCGGTGAAGGCGAAGGCGAAGGAGAGTACTTTCAAGATTGGCAAGTAAAGTGGATAGGAAGGGACTGGCTGCGCCGCTTGCCGGCTTGACTGACTGCCTTTATAATAAAGTCTAAATATTGTTTCTAAGGATCCTCCGAGCTGTCGGTTCCTCTTTCCTCGGCTTTTACCGGCGTCTGCCGGCGTCCCCGCACCAGACTACGCCCTCGAATGTCAAGAGTCTCGCTCGCGGACCAGCTTCCATTGTCGAGGGACTGAAACGTTAATACTCCGAGATTGGCCTCGATTCTTTCGGAAAAAGACGAGCGGGAGTGGCCGCAAAACCTGTTTCGTCAATTAGAGACTGCCGCCTCTCCGCGGGCTGTAAGTGGATGCTGATGGAATTTTAAGGATTGCCAGCGGCCGCGGTATGCTCGATTGTTATCGCAAGGAAATTTTCGCCGCGCATAAATAAAAAAAGTGTATGAATTTATTATTCAAATATTCATATTTCCAATGAACGAGAAAGATTTTATACTTTGGGGATTACTCATTAATTTCACAGCGAAATAATCGCTGATTATATGAATGTGATGTTGCTTTGTTGCTTTGCTACATCGGACCAGGCTAGACACTGCACTTTGCGTGTCTTCACAGTATATATTTATACTATACATTTACAGTGTCGTTGAATAGTGACAAATGAATTGCTAAAAAGATAAAAGGTCGTGGATACCTAACAACGACAATCTAAGTAACTTTAATTTGGCTTAAAAAGTTTATGTCGCGGTAACAACTTAATTAATTGAATAAAAATGTCGCGACCGATCGGTAAAAACGCAGGCCGATTCATGAAAAGAAAAATACACTCACATTAGCTGCTGGACCTGCATCGTCATTTTCACACCTTGGGAGGTCGGAGATCCCTTCGAATCCCACTACTTTAGAGCACGAATTTTAACCGAAGACCGACGCCCAAGGTGCATAGATGCAACAATGAGAAGTTGTAAAAAAAGTTTGTTGCTGCTTCTACTTTCATAGAGACATCACAGCATCCAGCAATTGGTTGAAGAAAGCACTCCTTTTTCTGTAAAGTACATAGTTATGTTTTAAATACAAGTTGAAACAACTATAATGTAAGAAATCACATGAAATTAACTCTAATCATAAAAATCAGCAAAGAAATTATCAATGAACAACAATCTTATCAAGTCTATAAAATGAACTGTCATTGAACTTTAATCGTGGTCATCTTTATATTAATTAAATTTTCATCTTCATCATAAAATTTAGAGAGGCATAACTGTAGAATTAAAATAGTAATTTCCTATTTCCTGTTAAGAATTTCCTATTTCATTATAATCTACAATTTCTTGTAATGTATATGCTCGTACTGGCTCAGGTAGTATTAAATTCATTTAAAAAATATGAACATCCTTTTCTTACATAAAAGACGTCACTATTCTCATTTTTAATTTAATTTTACATTATCAGTTTTACATGGAAAATCCCTGTAAAATAGTGTCTAATATGAGACTCGATAATAATGTAAGTGACACTAAACGCGGACTATTCTGCAAAAAAATTTCGAACACAATGTAAAAAAAATTGCTCTATTCAGTTTCACACACGGCCCATTCAGTCCTTTCTCTTGGAGAAACGCCATGAAAAATGCCGAATTAATTCAACAGTGACACAAAAATGGTCACTATAATGGAAGGGAACGTATTTAATGGATCATTAGTCGGTTCAGGCGCGCGCGACCCATTTTCCACCACAAAAGAGCGGCGCTCGCTCATTTTTCGCGCGCGCCATTATCGGACACGAGGTCCCGTTTTGTGCGAGATAAGCACCGACGGCGAGCAAGTGGCTCCTATCGCTCGCGCGCGTTGCAAGCCGATCGGCGATTTTCGAGGCGTTGGCCACGTAAATCTTGGCTACTTTTATGCGTCTTACAGCAGACGGCGCGTTTGAGTTTTGGATGTTTTGTACCTCAGCTCAGCCGATCGTTACCATTCTCACGGAGCAGTCGTCAGCTCTCCGTGAAACGACGAGATAATGCTTCTTTAAATCTGAGATTTTAAATCGACCGCATTGTTTTATATTTATTACCATATTTAGTTTACATACGATAATATACATTTTTTACTCTAAATTCGTTTAAATATTCAAATCCTTGAAATAATGATTTTGCAATTAAATATAGTATTGCTATATCCAAAATCTCTTTGCATTTACTCAGACTGGAGCCAGTCTATAATAAGACATTTATCCATATTTTATAACTCAGGAAAAGCTTACGCCAGAAAACTGATAAATAGCTCACAATCAATTATACGTTGCATAGAATACTGTTATATTTTTCTTGGAATATTTGAAATTTCATCCTCCTTTTTATACGGGAATAATAGGTACAAAATAGAAAGAAAGTCATCATATAAACTATAGAGAACTGGTCCTTTAAGACTAACTCGAATGTGACTAAAATATTCTCTTAGATAATTTAAATAATTTCAATAAATAATTTAAACGGCATCCGTCCACTTGAAATCTACATATTTAAACGAGTAAACTGCAGGACTATCTGAGCCAAGAATACCTTTAAAAATAATAAAAAGACTCAAAACTTCATTAACTTCTCAAGTGTATCAAATTAACAGTACTTCTTGCGCATTCACAGCTTACCATACCTTGCGCATCGATGAAGATCGCCAGCTCAAATTTACGAATTCCGCCTTGAGACGGTAACAATTTAAACGCTTTAAATACAGATCGAAAAGGGTGATGACGCGGAAGCGGAGTTAACGGCGATCCAGCAGCGCGTCGTCGCGTAATTTATCTATGCAGGCGCCGTGCACGCGCTCGCGGTTTATTATATCGGAGGCGCGCCGAGCTCTCGGCTTAACACGGGATCCTGGCACCGAGCCGGGGCCACTTTTCGCAGCAAGCCCACACGCAACCCCCACCACACGTACATCGACCGATATCGCGATCTTCGCCCAGGAACTCTGCGTTGCGCAATCGGTTACAACGCCGCGCGACCTAATTGATTAGGCCCTGCGCGCCGGTTCTTGTCGATGTCGTAACGATAGCTTTTTGCCCTCCCTCCCCCCAGAGTGGTTTACGATTATAGTTTCATTGCTAAGACTATTCATTAAACTCTGAAGGTTTTTATTCTAATTATGCTGATTCCGTTAAGGGATGTTTTGTCATTCTGGATTTTGGTGGTTATTTATTTCATGAGTCAAGAATTCTATTAATCTTTGAGAAATTAATATTTAATTTTGTTACTGATAGGATTACTCTTATTTACGATAGCATGGAAAACGCCAATCAATTGTATGATAAAGAATAAAATTGGCAGGGTAGTTCTTTGTAAAAACGACAGTTTAATTATCGAAGAACAGTAGCAACAAATAGTCGCGTAAAGATCACCCAGACAGAAAATAAAATATAAATAAGAAGTAAAAATTACAGTATTTTCATTATCTTTTTCGCTGGCAAATTTCTGATTCTGCCGGGAACAGGTGTTGAAATAAATCCTACTATTGTTTAATACAATGATACTTATTTATTCATTTATGATTATCTTAAGAAACAACCCGGAATTCAAAGAGTCTGTTTCGTCGACAGAAAAATAAAAAACTGCCTTATCGCAAGGAAAGGATAATAGCGGAAGTAATCGATATTATAGTCAAGACTGAGTTCGCTTCGTGAAATGGCTTCGACAATTTTCTATAAAATCTGTACTCTTGTGACGAGTTTTTCGTATGCAACTCCAAAATCTGGATACATTTTGCAATTGATTCCCGAAAAATACCACGTCCTTTGTGGGAAAATCCATTTCGGTGTATGCACGCAGAATTAATACTATAATTCACGAAAATGGATGTACGAAATTGTATTAATTCAATTTTGGTATGGGAATACGATTACTCGACGTACTCTCGCAGCGACGCTCACTATGGAGAGTATCTTTGTATTAAGCAAGAATGAATAACTGCTAGCAATCCCACGAGCCTTATTATTTTAACTATCTAATACTAATAGATATTTAATACTTAACATCAACGTTTTTTCGTAATACTGATAAAAGTATATGTATTTGAAATATAATCAGTAAAATCAATTTTTAAAAAAGTCTACTGTAAGTATCTGCAGACAAGATTTCTACTTAACATTTCGATTGATTTCACATAAAATCCCAAAATAGTAATAACAGTAAAAAAAATAAAAACAATAAAGAGCATGGTAAATATTTTACAAGTTTAATAAAGCAATATAATTAAAATGTTCAACATATCGAAACTAATCGAACTTATTGCAAAAAAAGGAGCGTATAGACGGCGAACAAGGAAGTTCAAGCCCCGAGTCCGAGCGCATTAATCTCGCCCGCGAAACTCGCTTCATTTAGGCGGCTGAAAAACAAAGCAATTGGCCCGAAGAAGGAGAGCTCGGCAGGTCTGCACACACCGGCGTGGCGCGGCGAGGCTTCGAAACTAAGGTAAATTAAAGTATCCAGGCGGCGCTCGCCCGCAGGGCCGCGCCGAATTCCATCGATTAAAGCGCCGCTGCCTGCGAGAGGGTCTACGCTCGCGCGAGGCTTCCCGAAAGCGGGATTCGATGTGGCACGTTAATTAAACTTAAAGTTACTTTGGGGCCGATCGGCCCCGCGGGGCTGCAGCTGCCAAAAGTATTGCAGTCGCGAGTTGGACGGCCGCTCGGATGAACGACGGGGGAAAAAAGGGGGGAATCCCCGGGAATCGGAAAGTTTTTTAAGCCTCGCGAGCGGCTCGTCAATGATGCAGCCAACTTTCTGCTCCCTAGTTACGAATTATTTATTTGTCGAACGAAATTTTTTTCGTAAACCTGAGTGTTTAGAAATTTTTTAGAGGAAATTCACAAGCTGAAGTTGAGATTTGTATATAATTCATTCATTTCTGGAAGCGTATCGAGTCATTTATAACATAAACGAGTAAAATTATTAAGTAATCGAAAATTAACAGAAAGTTTTCTCAATGTAGTAGTAATTTAATAATGATTCACGTGTACATTTCGTTGTACAAGTTGCAAACTCCATTGTTTTAATTTGTTATTTGAAGAATTTGCGTATCACGATGTAACAGGATTATTCGGAATGAAATAAGTTCCAGAAAGTTAAAATTGAGATTAAGTAATTTCGCAATACCGCGGTAGATTATCAAAAATAAATTCATCATCCAAAGAGTACCAAAATATTTTCATAATTAAATTGTGTAAATAAAGATATTTACACCGAAAAAAAAGTATTTATTACTTTTTCGCAAGAGTAAGATCTACTAAACTAGGAAAAAGTAAAAACTGCTTTGCAAAATCAGTAAAATTAACATTTCTTAAAGTAAGAATAGCAGTTTATTTGAAAAGCTAAAATTACTTTATTAACAAATAGAACCGCCTTTTTCTTAAAATGTAAAATCTACTATGAAAAAAATAGAATCTCCTTTCTGAAAAAGCAGGTTCTCCGTTTTATGACCGCGTTATTATTTTTAAATCAAAATAAAAAGTTATTCAAATGAAGAAAAATACTTTTTGATAAAAATAAAACAATAATAAAATTATTTATTTTGTATTGTTGTCTAATTTTAAAAAATCTAACATTATGAGTTATTTTCAGAAAATGTAGAATCTCCTTTTTCAAAAAATAATATACAATAAAGTAAAATTCATCTTATAATCAAAATTGTTTAAAAATTTATTAAAATCTATGGAATAATTTAAATTCGCAAATTACGAAACTAAGTACAATACAAGACTTTATAATAAATCACAGTATACATCAGATGAATGTATAGAACCCTGCGAATCTCACTTGCCAGGATTTCAGATAATAACAGGATGTAATCCGTATGAGCCATCGAAATTCAAACGGCCTCGTCACAAGTGACATCGCCCTGCTCGGGAATATCGCGTTTACGCGAGGCTCGCCTTTCGTCGCGATTGAAAAACAGCTGGAATCGCCGCGCGTTAAAGCGACGAATAAAGCCTGGCGCGCATGACAAAGACGCGCACGTACGCGGATAAGCCCGCGGATGTAGGGGGGAGGGGCTGCCCCCATACATTCATCCCGGGGGCAATCTCGCGCGTTAAAGCTCAAGTGCGCCTAAGCGGCCTGAGTTATAAGATTGCCCGTGGACCTCTGCCAAGGTAATATCGAACTTTAAAGCCGGCTTCGGACCTACAAGCTACCGCCCCTTCGCCGCTTCCCCTCCACCACCTCTACCTTTGTCCATATGGAATGTTCCACCTGAAGTCACTGCGCCGAAGGATTTTCGATTTCTCTATATTGGAAAAGCTGCGTTTTGAAAATTATAATTTAATTTACTTCGTTGGCATAAGATAATTTAATAAAATGAGGGTGTGGTTTATGAAGTTACTGGAATCCGTAAAAACCTACATTTTAATTACGCAGTGAATTGTTGAAAATTTTTATTATTGTCCATAAGTCTATTTAAAAAGTTAGTTAACAAAATTCATCTTCTTGTAGAAGTAAATATTTGAGAAGAAAATCGCTTTTAATAATACCCTTCTGTTAAAAGTCTGTATGCCAAGTAAAAGCAGACGGGTATAGACAGACACCGGCGTTAAAATTGTATGAAATCTTACGAAGAAAAGTACCTACCGAATCTTTGCTAAATATAATTAAATGTAAAGATAATTAGAATGTTTCATACTATACACAACTTAGACAGTTTATTAAATTAATCATTTTTTCTAGACTTTGTAGATAAATAATCGATTGGATAATAAAAATGTATATTTGCAATACTAAAATTACAAGTAAATTAATAAACTCTACAAAATAAATTATTAATACTTAATTAAACGGCCTTATCCTACATTTAAGCAGATCACTTAAGATATACACACTTGCTATACCTGATATATAAAAATAAAAAAAAGTTCTTTTATCCTAACAAAATTTCCAACGACCGGCGAAATAAGAGATCGAATCTGCAAAGTTCGACCATCGAAAACTCGTCATCCGTATTTCTCGTGGAATGGCCCGTGCGCGCACTTACGCACACGCGAGCATCCGCACGGCAGTCGCGTCGTAAAGGCTCACGCGCGCGGACACGTGAACTCGCACGAGGTGCGCACTACTTTGCCACTCTCGCCCCATTCGCTCTTCTCTCTTTGTCCGCGCGCTTCCCCGGAATATACATCGCGCGAGAGATTGTTCAATACTAGAGGAGAGAGCTTGACCAGCGCCGTGTGGGTGTGCGGGCGGTCGGCTCGAATTAACGATCGGATCGAAATCACTCGAGATACACTCGTGGGCTAACGACCCTCCGCGGACAAAGGGAAAATTTTACTTGCAAACTGTGTCTTATGTGCACCGCGGCGCCCACGGCCTGTTCGGCCATTCCTCCTCTCTCTCTCTCTCTTTCTCTTTTTTTCTTTACCGTGGCTGATTTTAATTCAAAGCTGGGCACGTATGGTGTAGAAGTGCAAAAGTGATACAAAACTTATTTTACAGAATCGATCGAACTATAAAAAATGAAAAAGTTTCTTTCAAAATTTGCAGCTGAATGCATTTTGTAATAGTATTTGCAAATGAAGTTATTAATTCGAGTTGATTTTTACTGTTTTGTATTAGAAAAATGAATGTAAATGAACACTTGCGATTTGCAGTATGACTTATGTGTTTTCTAATAATTATAAACATACAAAATATTTTAAAAAATATGTTTTATCCTACAATTGTACATGCACTTTTGTCTACAATTCCAAAAAAAAATCCTTAACTCAAAAGAAATGATAAAATGGTCGTCATGAAATTACGTCCAATAGCCTAAATTTTATTTTTTCAAACTGCAAAACTGCAAAAAGCATTAACCATCCCGACGAAATTTCAATGAAAAAAGCAATTAAAGTACGGTAAATTTGTCGGAAGATTTAGCGGGAGTTCAGTCGGAGAAAACACCTCACGAGAGCCGGCGCTAAGTCAAAGCGAGACCGAAGTATGAAGTAAGATTGAAGAAAAGGCGAGTCGAATTTTTTGTTATTTTTCAATTAAAGAGTTAACGCGGATGTTGGCATGTTGCGCCCAGAGCTGCGCGCGCACAAATGAGATTCGACGATGAAAGGGCGTCGAGAGCTTAAAGAGAAAGCGAGAGAGAGAGAGAGAAGAGGTAGGGGTAAAAAGCGCGAGAAGAGACTGGAGACGGAGAGCTAGCGATTACGATAATTCAATTCCGGATCCTTGAATTTCCTTTCACCGATCTGGTTATGGAAAAATAACAGAAATGACTATTGCAAAGTTGATACCTAAAACTAAGTTCAATTTTATAATTTTTGTCTTTATGCTTAAAAAAATTTTTAACTATTAGAATATTTTAATTTACTATGTAGCATTTAATAAAGAATTTATAGAAACATTTATGTAATTTTTTCTTAATCTTAAGCAGCAGACAGCAATGGAATGTTTTACAAAAAAGTTTCCACACTTTTGACCGAAAAAGTCTTGCATAAAATTCTGCTTAATTATTGTGAACATTTTGAAATAAAAATTTCTTATACAACCAACCATCTACGATTCAGATAAAAATTGCAATAATTTTTCAATAAAATCTTCTACATTTTTTACATGTATTAATTACATAACGACCAGTTACAATGTTGCTAAAAAATTTCATTCTAGTTTAAGCAGAATTAATAAATCGCGTACATTATACTTAAAAAATATTCATTAAGTTTTTTCACCCTAATTATATCATCAATTTTACTTGTTTAGCTTCTTAATTAATTGCTGCACCTCATTAAATGAAATTTTTACTTGTCAACCTTTATCAGCGAACTTACGGTATAGCTAACTGTATAACGGTGAAATTAACAAGATCCCGCATTAGAAGCTGAACTTAGTTAAAACTTCGTCAGATGAAGTTCTAATGAATTTTTAAAAATCTATCTACCCTGTTAATTTAAAAAACTAAAACGCCAACCTTGCGCAATGCATTCCTCTGCCCAAATGAAATTTTAGCTAGAATGCGATCGAAAGATGGACAACAAAAAATAACTATAATAAAAGATTAAAACGGTAAAAAAATTTCTTTATTAGAATTATTTGTGCTAGTAGCTATACACTCACATTGATACTTTTAGAATTAAATTTAAATGAGTTTGAAACTTGGTGACGTTATGTTACAGTTTAATTTATGTGTCTAGCTTTAGAATACCTCTCAAATCGCGATTCCCGATAGCAGGACATACGTTTTCAAGTGCAAATAGAGATTGCCCATCTTTAGAGATCTGTTACTGTCCACTCCACCTTTCGGTTCCAGCTCCGACTTTAGGAACCGCGTACATAGTTTTTAAAAGTCATTTATTGAATATAAAAGAGCATGAAAATAAGTTATTTTTTATATAAGTCGACAAAAAAGATGAAAAATTAATAATTACACTAAGAATTTTTTAAGCAATTCGTTTCTTCCTTCTGTACTCGCCCTTTGTTATTTACAAGTTTGAAAAAGTGTCCCAGTTTTGAATATACTTTAACTTAATGAAAATTATTCTACATAATACCAAATTTTACTGTAAAGTTTGGTAATTCTTGTAGGAGAGACCGCCGTCTGTTGTCGTCTTCCCATACAGATAGTTCTTTTTACAATATTTTTTCTCAGTGTCGGCTGTTCAAGAAACAATCGTAAAGGAAGCCTAAAAAAAAACTCTCTGGAGCTGCATATAATGCTGCTGCGAAGGGAAATCAAGCGAGTGAAGCGTATCCCGCGGAAATCCGAAGACGCAGAGGCTGTTCGTGGATTCCGCTTGCGAACGGCTTGCACCACCCTCGGCGGCACGTAGGTACTCATCCTACCACTCCCAATAGCTCGCTGATGCTAATGCATATTCAATGGACGGCAGTTCGAACGCCCGCCTGCCTCCCCCTCCGAACTGTCATGCTCGAAATTTCCCGGATCAAACTGCTCGCTCTTGTGTTCGATTGCGAAATCTGTTTCTCGGATAATCGCCCGGCGAAACGTTACCCCATGCTAATCGGACAACCGAATCATCCGCGCTCCCGAGCGTCCGTCTTATTTGTACTTCCTCGTTTGATCCTCGGATCGCTGCACGCAACGGGGCCGCTCGTTCGCCAGTCGTCGGGGTGATTGCTTTTTTTTTGCAGGGACAGGCGCGTGCTGTTGACAGTGCGGTAATTGGACATTTTGTAAATTAGAGCATCGGTTTTTTTTCGTTCGAATTACGGCGCGACGTGAAATTAAATTATTTTTCGGACCAGCAAGTATTAAACTCGCGCGATCTCTTGACTACTGCAATTTTTTTTCCTCGGGATCCTATTTTCTAATGGGAGAGTCTTGAGAGAGCAAATACGGGTGGTGAAGAGTTTTTGCGAAGGAGATTCCTTTTCTCTCTTAAAAAACGAATGACTGCAGCGAGCCCCATAAGGGCTTCGCGGAAGGATCGCCAACTCAGTTTTTTATTGCCATAAAAATTTTCCGCTGGAGCGGGTTTTTACGCGGTTCTGCTTACATTTCAATTTTTAATTCCTCGAATTTCCGGAGCGAATTTCGAAGTTAAATAATGGTCACATAATTGGCGAGATCAAAATTTTATCAGTCAGTGAATAACGCTTGGTTCGACTGCACTGAATGCGAGCTTTGCCTAACTTTGGATTACCTAGCAGAGCCATAACTACTACCTAGATAACAGACGTCTAATCCTTGCGCAGATAAGGGGCTTTGGCGATCGAGCTCTTAAACGTCCCATAAGTTTTTCGCGATCAAAAATGTATCCTGTTAGATTTGAGAACAAAACATTTATAATGGGTACGTCTCACGTTTACGTCTCAATGTTCTCTTTTTACAGGATCAAAAGTATCTAAAAATTTGATTTTACTTTGTCAAATAAAATAAATGTAATGTTTAAAAATAAACTGTCATTAACTAATTGTTAAAAACTGCGACGTTTAAAAATAAACTGCTGTTGCTGGTGCTAAATTAATTACCATTTTGAATTTTGAATATTCTCTTTAATAAAGAGTACCCAAAAAGTAATAACACTTATCACAGTAGAATTTTATTTTACAATTATTCGAAAAAACGGGTTGACTCGTATTGAATCATACAATGCCCTAATCAGAGTCTTATTAATCGACTTTACATGTACGTATTAGGATAACAGCTGATATAATTGTTATGTAACTCTAAAAGTTCCTTTTACTCACACTTGCGTGTGTGAGAGCAACTTTTTCGTCATAAAATATTGTTCGATTCAGGTGTAAACATTTCTAAACTCACACTCCTCCAAGAATCAACATTTTCGCACATGTTGCGAAAACTACTATTAATTAAAATAATTGCCTTTTCCAATTGCCTACCAATTCAGAAATGCGGAGCACTAGAAAGACAGTCAAGTTTAATAATACGTAATAATATAAAAACGTAAACAAAATTAAAATCCAGATATTATAATATACAATTTTATTAACCCTATAGTGCGTAAAACACCTACTTATGCCACGACGCTTTCCGTCCTCATGTTATAAATCTTGTTCAATACTTGTGCGAAAATTGATTAGCGCTAAACTGACACCCTTCCTAGAATCAACTTTTACGCACTAATATCGAAAATATTTATATACCATTCCTGCGATACACAACAGCAAAGCAAAACAATTTCGAAAACCATACAAAAAACCGATATATCCAAAATCAACTAAATACCAATAAAGCCTCTCACACCCCTCTCTATCTCTATTCCCAGAGCGAGCTCCTAAAACCCCATCATCTTGTCGGTCTAAATCATCTTCTCGAACTCGCCCTCGGGCGGCTGCACCTTCGGTCTCTCCTTGGCGGCGCTGGAGAGCCCGTAAGAATAAATGAACACGGTCGCGCAGTAAAGATCGGCGGGCCATGGCTCCGCAGTTAAAGCCGTAACTCGTGCCAAAACGCATTCCGTCGCCGATCGAGAGGAGAGCGAGCCACCCGCGCACCAACCCCTCCAGGCTCTTACGCTACTACCTTCTTTCGGCGCTCACGAGCTTCTATCGATTCGCCGGGACGGCGGGGCGCGCCTGTACATCTGGCCGACGCGCGCCGGAGGAGCCTGTTTTCCTCGGGTCCGAGGGGGTCATTAATAACCGATAAGAGAGTCAGACAGGCGTCGAGAGTAATTAGTTAATTACCGTAATTAGCATCTCTTTCCGTATCGTCTTCTACGGGCTGTCGTGAATTTACCGGCGGCGCGAGTCTTCGGTGAGCTGCAAGAGGAAGGTGCCGCGAGTTGAGAGCCGATACAATGCTTTGTTCCCTTTTAACAAAGATGATCTTTTTTTCTGCTTAAAATATTAATATGTCCGTCTGGCCTTCATAAAGACAAGATGAATGAGAACTACTCGGTAAACGTACCTCTTAAATAGCAGGTATATTATTGCATTATCGCGATTATACTCTTGTAAAAGTAAAAGTATAGGCAATTTTATAGAAAATATTAAAAAAATCTCATGTATAGAATATCTAATTTATTTGTTTTAGATATTACTTTGGTATATAGTCAAGTGGAATTTTTTTCATGCATTTAAAAAAGCCTAAGTGTGTCACAAAATGTTTTCCATGCAACTCTGTAAAAGTCCCTTTTACGCACGCTTACGTATGCGGTCTTAAACTCTGACGTTGCATATAAAATATTGTTCGATACGTGGGTTAACATTGATTCTCGGAGTCGTGTGATTATGACCTGAAAAGTACTATTTTGCCAAGGAAATCTTTCGAAATATGCTTTTTATTGATCCATAAAGTACTTGAAATATATTTGATCGATATAGATGGTACTAGAACCATCATAATGACCTTCAGATTCTTAACTCAAAGCGTAAATCTGCCTAAAAGCTTTATTCGGAAATTCCTATCAAACGATATTGAGTAGTACAGAAAAAGCATATCGATTTACACAGGAGTGAGGGAAAATTGTCTACAGTACACTGTTAAAAAAGCATTAAATTTAATGCAAATACTACTGGAAGCAAATTTTATCGACGTACATGAACTTTACTGAATTTACAATAAATTTAATTTAATTTAAATTAAAATTAATGTAAAAATGTAAATTTAATGTAAATTTAGTAAAGTTCATGTACGCCGATAAAATTTGCTTTCAGTATTCGCATTAAAATTCATGCAGTTTTTTTACAGTGTACCTTTACAAGATACCTTAGTCATTTTGTCCCAGAATGCCAATGTAATGTGCTATTTTAAGTTTTCATATTCTTCACTATAAAGCGAAAATATCTACACTAATTTTTAGTGAAATTTCACTAATTGTAATAATTTTTTTACTTAATTTTAGATAAAAGGAAACTAAGAAATTTCTCTAAAAAAGTCTTGCTAAAACGTCAGTCCATGATAAAATTACAACAGCATCTTATAAAATTTAATAATCTGTACGTGGAAAAATGAAGCTACATTTATGTATAAACAAAAACAAAAAAAGTTTATAAAACTCACAGAAAGTATAATGAAAAAATAAGTCATTCACGAAATTCGACTTGAATTATTTTGCAATGTAAATTAGTACTAAACATAAATATAAATAACTTCTTATCCCGCACAGGTCAAAAAGCGATAGCCAATCGTCATCCTGCAGGACAAAAAAAAAGCGATAACCTCCCAACGCCGAAAAAAAAGTGAGCCAGCAATAACGCGCGAAAGAGCGAACGCGGCTCTAAAATAGCTCGCGAATTCAAATTCCGCGCGGGCGCGCAAGCACAGCGGGAAAAGATAGGAATCGTCGCATCGACCAAACGGTCCCACGCGACACGGCGGAATGATTAATCGGGCCATTGTTGGAATAGTTAAAAGTGTACGCTTGGTACACAGGTAAAACGAATGGTCCCCGCGTGACCGCTCGTGTGCACCCTGCATACGTACATACATATATATACGTGCATACTCGACTCCTACCGGCGGCGCAGCCTTATCTCGGCGGGATCTTAACGCCACTTGGAAATAATTTGGCTTTCGTCTCTAATCGAAATAGTTGACCGCGCGATATGGACTTTGGATTTTCGGCCGTGGGTGCCCCCCTCGAGGGACAGGTCAACCCCTTACGCGGCGAGAGAATACAGTTCCTCGGCGCTCGGCTTTAGTGGCTTTGAATTACCAGTCCAACTCGGGAAGATAACGTTTCATGGTCACGCGAGGACTCGGGGCTGCCGCCTTTTAGCCGAAAAACCCTTTAAACGGCCCTTTACGAGGCTCTCGCTTTCCTGCGGAGCCGCCACCGCCTCAAGACCCCTTATACGCCGTAGTATTAGCCGTCGCCTTTCTGCTACGACTTTATGCCTTTCTTTGGCCGTTTCACTTCGCTTTATATGGCCGAACTGATTTGTTACAGTTGTATTCCTTATGATATACAGCCTGTCTTATCTGTAT
Source organism: Sycophila sp. Sp_5 (assembly GCA_018906775.1). NCBI lineage: Eukaryota > Metazoa > Arthropoda > Insecta > Hymenoptera > Eurytomidae > Sycophila > Sycophila sp. Sp_5. Next base: position 398,788 of record JACCID010000043.1, read on the forward strand.
TCACAATTATTTCCCAAATTCGAATTATTTTCGTTTGATCAAATTCTAAATTAACCGCCAAAGCCTATCGATCTTGAAAGCCCAATATTTTCTTACCCTTAGACTAAAAAAATTCAGAAAAAATAAATTTCTTTGTAATTTCATTCCATTGTTCTACTCAAAAAGACTTGAAAACGTTTGGAATTTTGGATATCTACTTATATAACCGATTAATTTGCTTTTTAAAGTTAAATACTTCGTAACAACCTTTTTTTACGTGGATATCTCTTATCCTGCTAAAGTTTTTTCTTCTTACTCAAATTAAATCCAAGAGAAACTTAAAAACAAAAATCCACCACATTGCACTAATAAAACTTTATTCTAAAGACTAAAGAATGCAATTTTAATATGCAGAAATCGCCGGGGCAATTCTCCGTAATGATTCATTCGGAGGACGATCTCTCGGTGATATCGCGGGGCGCCTCGAACAAAAGAAAATTCCAGCCTCTCTCTCGGGCGAGTCATTGGATATCCGGAGGAACGTCCTTGCACACGCATACGTGTGCAAATCGTCCGGCTTATCCCCTCTACGTCTATCGTCTGGACTAATAGAACGTGCGCGCAAGAGAACGAGAGAGAAAGCAACAAGGCGTACGCCCGCACCCCCGACCGTTAAAGTAAATGTTATTTTGAAAGTTAAATTTGAAAGTCTAGCCACGCGACGAAAGAGTCGTCGCGGGGGTAGCCAACGACGGCGATACACCTCCCCGACCGATAAATTATAATATGCAAATTGACCGCGAGGGCCTCGCAATTACGGCGGACTTAGCGAGGCGGCGCGGGCTGGCTCTTCTCGCGGTGGATGTTAACGCTTCTGGTGTACTTTGGAAAAGACCGCGGAGGTGAATGCGCGAGTACTTAGATGTAGACTGACTGTGCCGGAAGCATATAGTGTCGATAATGTTTTAATACCGCAAGAGGAGTCCAATTTTAACCATTTTATTTTAAAATGAAATTCTTATTTTTCTTCAACTTGTCGAGAATTAATTAAATTTTTAATAGTAAATCTGATAAGGAGATTTAATTAAAAGAATGAATATTGTTGTGTGAAATCACCAAGTAAATTTATAAAGTATAGACAAATCGAACTAAGCATTACGTTAACGAAAGAAAAAAATTGTATTTCTTGTAATATTTGGAAATATTTATTCCGTTGATGAAAAAAGTAATAAGTGTGTGTATAGTAACTGAGTTCATTATATATCAAGATAAGAATTTTCGGTTTTTATTGCGATAATAAGGAAGATCACTAAAGAATTAAGAAGTAAGAAAGAAGAAATAAATTACAGCAAAAGTAGGCGAAACTTGTAGCTCAACAGTAAACTTATACATATATGTAACTTAATTTTGTAGAATGGAATAAAGTTGTAACCAAAATATAACAATATTAATTACGCCACCACTTTTTCCACGATTGAGAAGCAAACTTATTAGTATTAGCTAACTAAATTATAACAGCACTCAACTGAAATTCGTCAGTGCAATTTAAAGCAATTCCAATGCCTACATAAAACCCTCATATGTACACAGTAAAAATGTACCTCCCACCTCCGACACGCAGGCAAACAATGAAGCTAATAAAACGAAATAGCTGGAGCTGTTTCCGCACGTCGGGCGAGAGTAGAAAGGAGAAAGAGCCGATGCCGGACTAAAAGTAAGTAAACGTCGTGAAAAGCAGCCGGCGGGCGCGCTCAGCACCGACCTGGTGAACGAGTGAGAGGAGCGCCTGTTTGAGATTCGGGTCAGCGGCATTCCTCCCCGAGTGTACCGCCGGACAAATTATCCACCGACGACATCGCGTCGCTCCCTTTCTACGCCGTCGTCCCTCCCGCAGTAATGGCCGGCCGCGGGGAACGCGCCTGGGATTCCCGATGGACCGGACGAAATCTCACGCCGTCCCCAAGGAGGCGGGGGTGCGCTTCCAATTTGCCAGGCCCGTGCATCCGACAATATTGGAGCGGGGATTTCCAGCAGCGCGCATCTTTGCTTCTTCTTTTTTTTTATCCCTTACTTCGATCCTCGACGCAGCACGGCGACCGTTTCCTTTCATCCCACGGAGCCGTTAATACGCCGACAGGTGCACGAGATCGGCCTTTGACTGGCGCGTCGGTCCTCCTTGCTACCCCACTGTCTTTTTCCACTTATCACCGTGATCTTTCGACCTTCCTTCGCGTTCGGCTTACTATAGCTCGACTTCTTTCCTTTTTCGAGACGCATTTTAGATTACCCAACGCTGCGTAGCGATTTTCATATCCTGCGCATATCCCTTTTTAATCTGGAAACTACCGAAGGCAATATTTTTTATACTGAAGGAGGTTCGTTTCTAAAAATCTAATTTTTATGCAACAACGTTATTTAGCTATAAGAACGACATTTCAATTTATTAAATAATTAAGTGTTATATAGCCTATAAACGTAAATATCCTAGTTTAGATAGAAATTAATAATAAAATGTATTGCGAATTTAAAGCAGTCAACAAATAATATTATAAACAAATGTGAAAAACTACGAATTAACTTGTAACTATACAATGTATACCGAACTTTCTACCATTCATAAAAACACAATAAATAAGTTAATAAATAATTTTAAATACTACGTTACTAAATAAAATCGTACAAATAAAGCTTAATTTTATATTTATACGATTTAAATCATTCTTTTCTTCATTGTCAATTACAAAAAACTGCATCTCTAAAATCAAACCACGAACCTTCGTTCCTTGTCCCATTTAAACTAGCGCCTCCAAAAAAACGGTACGAGAGAAAGAAAGAAAATACATAAAAGAAAGATCCAGTGGTGATCGAAGCGAAATCGCTGCGATGGACGGGGATTCAATGTCCATCTCGCGCAAAGAAGTTGAGAGACACTCAGAATCGTAAATTTTCTCGCACACCTACAGGCAAATAGCAATTCTGCACGCACGCACACACACACGTACGCATGCACTCACACGCACACACGCACGCATGCACGCACAAAAGGGCATGTGCAATGACGATGCCGGCGACCTGGGAGGAGGAAAAGGCGTTTGCTTTTATGGAAGGAATTAAGCCGGACTTACGCGCTATGTGTCAAGATCCCTGTTTACGAGGCAGAGTCTCCCCATAAAGCGCCATCAAATGTTTCTCCCTCCGGCATTGCCTCCGGTAGCGCGGTGCCCGCTCGATATCTCGACGGTGCGCGCCTCGTTCTCGAGCGACGCGCGTCCCTCCCACACTCTCATTAAGGCACGCACTCGTACGTAATTCTTCGTGGCCCGCCGGCGGGTTCCCACACCCCTGTCCGTGGATCGTTATGATTTTCAGGAGAATTTGAATGTGGCGAGTTCGCAATTACAAGGATACATTTTTGCTTCTTGAGCATTGTGATGTAGGCGATTTTTTAATATTTTATAAAGGATTGTGATTAGAAAAATCATGAATGAAATGTATACTTTAAAAAACGATGAGAAGCTATAACTGAATCGAAATTTAAGAAGAAATTCAATATCTCTGAAGTATGAAAATACATATTTTTTTATCTTCTAATATCTAAAACTTTGTGGAAATAGAGAAATCTATACAATTTAACAAAAGTAGCGAATTTGCTATCTGATTATTGAGACAACAGACTTTTATCTATGTAAATAATATTTATGTAGCAATTTTAATCGCATAATGATACCATTTTTAGATGGTGTGATAGGTGAGACATGGCATTTTTACAATGTGCAGTGGCTATATACAGATAGCACACTGCATATTTGGTGACATTGGATATCGATTACCTATTTGCTAATAAAGCTAATGGGATCTGGGGGTTCTTTCATATTTGAGTTTAAATTTAGATGGAAAATCAATAAAAATCTAAATAAAAACTGTATTACTAATCATTATTTAAAAACGAAGCTTAATTGAAATATTATTTAAATTAAGAAAACAAAAATTTATTCTATTATCTATAAAAATAATCTAATTTTATATTTAGTATATAAGGAACAATGACTCACTGATGCAGATTCCTTCATTGGGATTAGATGTAATTAAAAGAACATAAGAGACTCCTTTTTCTGCAATCATAAACACACATTGTATTATTATTTCTTTAGAAAAATGTTTTCAATCCCTTTTAGAAATTTTTATATTAGAAAATTACTCTTTAAAAGTCACTATTAATATAATAATTATAAATTAAAACTAATTTAGCATATTTCTGTTTAACATGTACAGAAACAATCGTTAAATAAGCAATTTGCAATCTGTCGATTTCAACTAACGTTAAAAAATAATCTTACAAAGAACATTGGAAATAAAAACAATATATTCTTTAATAAAATTAACCAAATATATTTTTACAAATTGTTGAAAATTATAAAAAAATGTTTAACTTATCATCTAATACAATATATAATTAACGCAAACAAAGTATAAAACGTCCCGTTTTGAAAAAAAAAATCTGCACATCAAACTCTCCGATTTCAGAAGCAAAGCGCTCCGCGCAGCCTCGAAAAAAGGTACCGTCTCCATCGCTTGATTTTCCCCAAGCAGCGCAATGGCCACACGCAGAGCGCTGCAAGGGAATCGCCTCCTCCCGCAAGCAGGAGTCGGAGACCAGTCTAGTTTACCCTGAAAAATCACAGCAAGGACGCCGCCACGCGCCCATAGGGCAATGGACGCGGCACGCGCTTTCGGTAGGGAAACACAATGTCGGGCATTTGAGGAAGATGTAACGCGAGACCGTCTACTCGGCTACGGCTCATAAAACCGGGCGTTTTATGCTGATGGCTCGAGAATAGGGGTGGAAAGGGGGCGGAGGAAAAAGTCTCCCGGGGAGGAAAATACAGGGCCAAGGGAAAAGCGATAGCCCTTTCCTCTCGAGATGATTTTGGCCTCCTCCTAGGAGCAGCCAGGTATAACCGGCTCGTCCGTTTCTGCGAGCGCTTCTCACTTTTGCGGATGAAATTTCACTCGCGCGCCTTTCTTTTCTTATATAGCCACGCTCCGAGGGGATAACCCAATTTTCAAACCGCGTCCCTACCGATTTTCGTGTATCTGAGTCTCTCTCTCTCTCTCGGCCCTTCTCGACCTGCCCTTTGCCTTTTATTCTTATTAATTTCGTAATCTTGTTATGAAGATTTATTGTACGCACTGTTTTCCAACGTAGCTACATATATATTTTCCGCCGGAGTATTTTGAGCTTGAATGTAAACAGAAGCTGCTGTTATTTCAGATGGTACTAAAGTATGTACTGCATGGTGGATGAATCGCAAGATATTTTACGATAATATATTGCAATTGTTCAAATACTGCAGGTATTAAAAGATATTTTATGTTTCGTGCCAATCGTGAATGTGACTCTTCGTTAGCTGCAGCTAGATTCAAAGACAAATAATAATAAATGCAGTTAAATCCATTTTTTCAATTAAATGTGTAGAATAATGAGATAAAGCTTTTATTCAGAGGTTTGAATTTATGCATTTTAGTTCAAGATTATTCGTAATCGTCGAGCCACTTCACTTGGTTTATGTCCTCTTAATAAACTATAAATTTAACATCAATTAAAAAATTTATTTCTACAAATTTCCATCGTTGCATATAAAATACATAAAGATAATGTCATCACCCCACGTACAACTTATTTATTCCCTTCGATACAATACCTTTACAATTTCATCAACAGCTTCTTGTATCAATTATTAAATCTGTCAAATGCTAAAACAATTATATAAATTAAAAAATAATTATTGTATTATTAACTCTGCAATCCCGTATTTCTGCCTCTACAAAACAAGTCCACAGTCTACCCGAGAAAATCGCATAGCACGGACGCAGTATAAAGATCTCTGCGCTATCCCTAATGACACTCGCTATTTGCGAATGCAATTCCAGAGAGTGGAGAGACCCTGTCTATTCTCCCCTCCCCGAAGCGACGTAACACCAGGAAGGCTAGATGGTCCCGCGGTAAATAAGGTGAAAAACGAGGCGGTACCTAGTAGCACCGAGCCAAAAATTAATTCCTTACGATCGCTGAGGATGTTCCTCGTAAAGTGGGGGATCTGGCCCCTTTTTCCACGCCGCCTCGTAAATATTGATTCCCTTTCGACTAGATGGGAACGTATTGTCTTCAATTACGTGCCTTGCGGAATTTTAACCGTCCTAAGTAGAATCAAGAAGAGCAAATGACGTTCCAAGCAAATTACCAGCGCTCAACGAGTGACAAGCACGTGAATATAAACCGTTACTATTACTATATTGCTGTATAATTACGCCTATTAAACGAATGCAGTGAAAAATGTAGGTTGTATTAATTGGAGATTCTTCCATAATAGTCAATTAAAAGTACAAAATATTAAAAAAGAATTAAATAACAACTTATTTAAGAACTGAAATGTACATAGTAACATTAAAACTGCAGGACTTTCTGAAGAATAGGAATATTAAAATTCAAGAAGACCCAGGCTCTTTGTGCAAATAAGTCTTTAAACAAAGGTTTTTCGTCAGAATCGCATTAAATTGCAATTTAAGGCAATGTATCATAAAATGCGTATACAATAAAATACGAAAGTTTCTCATGATATAGTTTTGCCTGTCCTAAGTAAAAACGGTACTTTTACTTTTACTACCTGGCACGATTCCGGAAGGTGCGTGTCGTGATCCCTTGCTACCTGGAGTCCGAGAAACTGCAGGTACCAACTCTGGAATTTAATGGATATACCCAGCTTAGATGCTTACAAAAATATTCACCAGATTGGTGGGGGTAACACGGATCGCCTAGAATTTCTTTCTCAGATAAATCGCATTCACTCACTCATCGACACTCATTCGGTCGTCATCGTATAGTGAAGAAGGAACTCAGCCTAAGCAGCAGTACGCTGTGAAACCTCTCCGCAAGAAATAAATAGTAAGTATTTATCTTGACTGAATCTTTTAAAATAATTTTTGCTTATATCAATCTACCTACGTCGGATGTAGACATTTTTTAAAACGCGCTGACAACGTAAGAGTGCTATGCGAACCTGTGAAAAAAGCATTGCTTTTCTTTCTCTTTCTATTCCTTTGTACTTTCATAAAATGTGCCTCAAGTAAAAAAAATTAAATTTCATTAGTTCAAATATTTCAAAAATATTATAATATATAATCTCTAGTATACTTGATTGATACGATACAATATTTTAATTAAATTATAACTTCACTGTTATCATAAAATTTAAAACACATACTTTGAACTGTAGAGTTGTAAGTAAAGGTCGTTGAACGCAGTTCACTCTTTGCATTACCATAGTTTAAGTGTGGGTTAAATTTCTATAGCATGTCGTTGAATGCACCATGTTTGTATGCATACTGAAACTCACAAGAGTAAACATTAAAGTGCGGTAAATATCCAGGCTATCGAAGTTCAATGCCTGCTTCAACTATTGTATCACAAAGCGCAGACTGCATTAATCGATTATTTGTAACCTTACGTTTCAAAATGTACAAAACGGTTTCATGTATTTCGATTTACATTACATTAATTTGTCTATTTAGATCAATAAAAATTTAAACTCCGATAAAATCGTTAACCAGTTCTTAATCACCTGTTGAGTAATGCCTTATTGATTTCACAGGGTCGGACAAAGAAGTTGTTTCATTTTTTATCAGGGAATTTTACTTCATATCTGCGATTCTAAAAAATCTGCATTACACATTGTACTTAAAACAGCGGCCAAGACTAAAAAATTAAAACTTAAACTTTATAAATTTCAGATTGAACAAGTAATATGTTGAACTGCTGGCAAAAGGTGAGGGCTCTCACGAAAAATGTTCGAGCGTTCTCAGAACTAGTACAAGTAGTAGAGGTGGGACCTTGCAACGGTTTACAAAATTTAAAAGACACTATCCCAACGGAAACAAAAATCGAGCTTATCAATAAGCTCTCGGAAACGGGACTACGTTCCATCAAAACAGCGAGTTTTGACTCGACCCAAAGAATATCTCAACTGGCTGATAGCAAGGAAGTTTACGAAGGCATCAGAAAAAATCCAAAAGTCGACTATTCAGTTGATGTTCCTACTCTCGAGGGAATGAAGAAGGCTATTGCATTGCGAGCTAACGAAGTTGAATTCCTCATCGGTGCCAGCGAAACTTTCAACAAAAAAAAATCCAACAACTCAGTCGAAGAAAGTCTTCGCATAGGTAGAGAAATCAGAAAACTCTGCATAGAGAAAAAGATTCGCACGAGGGGAGTGATCTCCTGTGTCCTTGGATGTCCTTATGAAGGCGAAATCAAACCTAAATCGGTAGCTAAAATCGTCGAGAATCTCTTTCAAATGGGTTGCTACGAGATTCTCCTGGCGGACAATATCGGTGTCGCTACCCCTTCTAAGTTCGTTCTGCTTCTTCAGGAGCTCAAGGCTGTCACTGGTGGAGATGTATGGAGATTCTCAGTTGATTTTCATGACACATATGGCCAAGGACTTGTCAACATTTACGAGTGCTTGAATCAAGGCATTCGCGTCTTCAACTCGTCGATCGCTGGACTTGGAGGAGTTACAGGAAGTGTTCCGACTGAAGATCTGGTTTACTTGCTTCACGGCCAGGGTATGGAGACCGGCGTTGATCTCGACAAACTTATCAAAATCGGCAATTTTATTAGTCAAAATATACCTAATATAAGCAACAACTCCAAGGTAGGCAGACTTGCTTTAGCCAGAAAAACGTAACGTACATCTGCCTGAAAACAATTTTTTAAAATCAATTTTAAAATACAAATGATGAATATACAGTGACTCCGTAAAAGGATGCCAAATAATTCAATAAATTTTTACCTGAAACTCTGTACTTACAGTGAAATTTATAAAAAATATATTTCTAATTAACTTTACAAATGCCAATAAAAGTAATAAGTCAAATTTTTTCTTTTTTTCTTCCAAAAAATATACTTCCCATCCTTCAATTACCTTCAATTCATTTCAATTCGTATTCTTTCAATTACCTTATAGGTCAAATAATCCATATCTAAAATAAGTTCTTCAATGGCAAAGGAGCATCAATCTTATCTTATTTTTAGATTAGCAGGTGCAAATTAAATCATTGTGATAAAATATTTCGTTGAAATGATTGTTTAATGTGGATTTTACTTTTTGGTATTTTATTATAACTACTTGATTCTATAGATGCATCTTCCTAAGTCTTTCTAAGTCTTTATCACTCAGAAGCTTTATTTGTGAATAGCGCATAAACTAAACATTTCTGTTGCTGTGTATATGCTATTAATATGAGTTGGAGCTCATGGAGTTTTCTGCAACAAGCAAAAATCCAATTAAAATCATTGATTATTACAGTAAATTTAACAAAATAATAAACAAACACTTTGATTTACTATAATCATTTGTATTTCAATTATTGCCATTACCTAAATTTCCACCACATGTTTTTACTGCTGTTTCACTTGTCGGAGTTGGTGATAATGTTTCTGTCTAATGTGCAGTTGTTAATTGCAAACTAGAATTGTGGATTCTTCACTTCATAGTAGTTTTTTAGTTAGACACTGGTAGATGAAATTGTTACCTATAAATATTTTAAATAAAAATTACTAACCGAAATGATAATTAAGAATTTTGTGAATTTATATTAGTTAGTTTTATTATTCTCAATGATCTGTAATAATTATTAAATAAAATTTATGAATTATACTTGCCTATTTAGTTAATTATGTCGACATGATGATTGCTGTATTCTGGGAAAGCATTTGGCTCTACATTTTGGTAATCCGGTTCTTCACTTTACAGTTCTAGATGATGTTTCAGTAACAAGGATCAGTAGAACTAACTTCTTCTCGCAATGATTATATAGCTTTGGTTAAGACATTGGACAAGTCCTGCAACACTAACAAAGTTACATCCTCTTGCACAGATTCATAACAATTCAAATTATAATTTTCTTCAGTACTACTATGAATTGATGTTTTTTGTTATTTACTTCTTTAATATTCCCAGTACAACTTGCTATTGTCTGCCAGTGTTCTATATTTTCCAAAATGATATTTAATACAAAAATTATAAATGACAAAGTCTTGTTTTGTTTGTCGCAAAATTGCTGGAACAAAAGCCAAAGCTTCTTTAGCAGAATGTATGCATTTTTAAAAATTAAATCAATTGTTGGCTCCATCAACCATAATACAGATTGCAAACTACACTTACTTGTATTATTTATGCAAATTATAACCATTTCTTGCTTCGATCTTGCATTTAAGGTGCCAATTGTCAAATTTTATGCACTTAATGTGTCTCAAGAAATACGACTGAATGAAGTAACACGCAATAAGAATGGAAGCAAATTATAACTTACAAACTGATGGCATTTTAGTTGAAAAAGATTGCAGATTATGAGGGGTACGTGGGATTAGGTATTAACACATCATAAGTGCACGGAAACAATTTACGATACACTGTACTTTAGTAAATATATTTGATATATATCAAGATGTAACCATGAAGATACTTTAATGTAAGCATTTAACCCATGGTACAATTCGACAGAAATGCATAAAAACTTATTTACTCAATCATCGAAATTAAAATCTCCTAATTTTTCTAATATAAATCAGAAACCAATTAAACAGACTTACAATAGCTAAAAATCCAAATGTAGACGGTGACAGGAGCCTTGTTCGAATATTACAATCTGCCTTGGTTGACTCATTTTCCAGCAAAATACCGATGCCTGAAACAAAAACCGTGAGAGATGTAAATATGGATACACACATACATGTTACATTACAAAATAATTAAATATCATGTGCTCTCGCGGAACAACCCAGTAGTTACTATATTATATTCAACAAGAATCAATGGCTTTCTGTTTATAATTTTTTTTAAATTTTTAAAATCGGAATAAAACTATTTTCCCTTTTTTTCACAGTTTCAGTTTTTTCAGCTACCATACCGATTGTCTAACAATTAGATAATTATAAATAATAACAATAATAATAATTTATAATTACAGATATAAATTACATACAGCGTAAAAACGGAAATAAAAAAAGCTGTGGCAGAGCTCAAGCAGGACCCAAAATGACCGCCCTTATTGAAGCTGGGCCGGCTAAATTCTTTTTTATCTCTCTTCACGCGGTTCAACTGCGTCTCGCGTTAATAAAACGTCTTAATAAAACAGCTCGATGCAATCGCGAAGTTGAGAGGCACCGAAGGCATCGAACTTTCTCGACGTCCTCAGCAGCGGTCCGGCGGCTAATGGCGATTGCCCTTCGCGGCTCGCGACTTCGCGTCCCGCACTTGCCAATCCCCCTTCTCTCCCATCCCTTCTCAACAGGCCTTACCGATGCGACTCATCCTTTCGCCAATATTTTTGCAATATCTAATGATCCACTAATCTAATCTAATGATCCACTAATCTAATCTAATGATCCACTAATCAAATCTAATGATCCGCGCATGGAAGCTTCGAGAAAACCGCCTTCTCGGAAGCACTTGAAAAAACCGTTGCAATTTGCAAAAGTGGACTCGTCCAAGATGGCGGTCACAAACCCCCGGCTGAAGCGACTAATTCTTTTCGCGACTTTAGAGTACTTTTTTCTCGTTTTATTCTACTGTGCCTCTACTTTTTTTGTATCGAAAGTTATTAAAAAAGTTTTTTTTATGTTTCTAAGGCTACGCGTTTCTAGTTTTAAATGGATAAAAGTGTGTACCGGTTTCTCGACCGAAATCACCGAAGCTCCTTTGTCCGTTGATATCCGCAGGAATTTGCAAAGACATAATTAACTCAACTGACTTTTACTCAACTTTTAGTAGAAGAAATTAATAAAAGAAACTAAAAATGTACTTAATAAAAAAGTTAAAGACACTGATACACTGCACGGATTCTCTGGTTACTGACTCGGGGGCCCGTCCAGCAGCTACTGATGGACCTGCGACCCTCGGCGCGGACCGCGAGTTCATGCCTACCAACCCCCTCCCCTACAGTCCCTCTTCTACACTCACTCTTGTACAGTGATTGGAAATCACTGACGATATAAACATTTTAATTTCATTTATTTCGTTTTCAATAAAATAAATAGTCCTATGTATTAAAATGTATGTGATTTTCTTGATAAAAAATTTAAAAAATTAATGCATCGCAAATATTTTAAAATAAGAAACTTACTATAAGTTCATTAAGATATAATAATTTTTTTATGAAATGTAGTAAAGATATGAAATAATATAAAATAATAACATTTATTTAAATAATCTAGTTAATTGTAATTATTTGATTACATTATTGTTAAATATTTTTAAGTGTAATTAATTGATTATTTAATTCTGCAGTTCACACTGATTAATAAATCAGTATCGACTATAGAATTAGATGATTAATTTTATTTTACTTTTTATTGATTTATAGATTATTGTAATTTAATTATAAGAATTACAACATCTTAGTAATTTTTTACAATAATCTATATTATATGAATGGTTCAATTAACAATATTTAACAATAAGTAATTTATTAAGATATTTGGTATGATAAATTTTCAAATTTTTTACCATCTTATGTACATTGACCACAATTTTTGTTTATAACAGCTATTATAAAGTATATTTTGTCAGGTAATTATCAAATAAAAAGTGAAAAATGGTTATATACGGCTTATGCCTGACCTGGCTTTCATTTTTGTTGGACTTTTACAACGTAAGAATAAGTAAATTGAAAACTGTTGTAATAGAATGAAACCATATAAGTTAACAGTTACAACAATTTACAATTACGTCTGTACGAAATTCACAATGTAACTTGTCAAATTTTATCCATTTAATAGTTATTATAATAATCTTATATTCTTTAAACCATTAATAATTCAAAAAGATTTTATTCTGTGAATGTGTTGGTTTTCAAAACATTAATTTCGTTTAAATAATTTTTCTTAGATATTCTTAAAAAATATAATCTCTACTTTTTTATAATAATCTTTAATATGTAATAAACTTGTGGATAAGTTTCATGGACCCTCAACATTGAAAAATGATAAATAAATCATGTTATTTTCATGGCTGTGAAATATCTTCAAAAGCTTTCATATTAATGGAATGTATTTAAATTCTCAAATTTTTGCTCAAGAAGTTTCCATGTAGGTCAATACCTCTATCTTCAATTAAACTAAAAGTAATTTGTGGTATCCATAATAAAAAGCATCCAAACAATTATTAGTCGCCATTAATACAGTTTTAAAAAAATTAAAATCATGTTAAATAATTGATGATGTATTACATTTAAACTCTGTTTTGTTCAACTTTCGAGTTAAAGTTTCTCTTACCTATATCTAACAAAAATGATTCTTGAAGGCAAGTAAGTTAAACCACAGCAGCCCAACATTCTGCTAATATTTTACTTTGTGTAGAGATTCTAAACAGTTGTATTTAACATATCAATCGCTGCCATAGATGATTAGGTGTTAGATAATTAATTTTTCTGCCAAAACACATAAAACATTATATACAATATTAATAAATTATAAAGTAAATTTAATAATTTAACTAGTATGAATAAACATTAAAATAGTAATATCATTTAAAGTTATTATAAAATTTTTTACCTTGATTACACAGTTGAAGTACCATCTTCATCAATTCTAAATTATATTACTGTACACACTAGAAGTATAAGTATTCATTATTTCTTCTAAGTGTCAATTTAGTTTTAATTAAAACTTTTAACATCAATTAGCTTTGCTTACTTCGGCAAATTATTTTCATTGTTGCTGCAATTTTTATTCATTTTATTGTTATCTCATTTGGTTTGAACCAAGCCTTGTATAATGAACAAGATTTACAACCTTCTTTAAATTATTGTTTTTATTGTTTCCATCATTGCTGTCATCAACATCCATTCCATTGTTTTTGCTCGTTAGTCAATCGAAATTGTTGTTTCATTGTCGTGAAATAGATCTGCAAATTTTCCTCTGAAGTTTGTTTATCTTTCTCTTTATCTTTTGTACAAAATTTTAAAGTAAATATTTTTGTATAGTTACCACTTTATGCTGCTCTTGACACATCACTCATCTGTAATGACAAAGATATTCTTTCAAAGTGTTTTATTTATTTTCAAATGCTGATTTGATAATATTAATTATTATTTATCGCCAACTGATTATTCATTACTATTAATTAGACAAATTACAATCATTACTATTAGTAATTCCAACCGAGACACAAGCCAACTTTATGAAGCTGCGTGCTCATGCAATCTACAATGGAGCGACGTCGTTTTTATATACTTTGTAATTAAGTATACCTAAAATAAGTATAATACAAGGCCGGAAATGGACTTCGAAATTTGCGCGCGCAAATTTTAAACACAGCAAATTCATTAAGTCACTTGATATTTTAATAAAAAAATTGATTAACAAATAAAACTGATTCTCACATGATATTCGTGTCAAAAATTGTTATCTGATTATCTTAGGATAATCACGTGATTTTTTCAATAATTTACACTAAAAATTATTTGGTAATTTTAAGTAAATATTTGCTTCAATAGTACTTGTTAAATATTTCTTTAGAACTATAAATAATGCATTTATTTGATTCGAAATAAATGTAATAGCTTCAAAAAAATAATTACATGATTCAAGTAACATTGAATAGTAACAAGTATTACTGAAATATTTATTTTTACCTAAAATTACTAAATTTCTTTCAGTGTTCATGCACACACGCAGGTACACAAAAAAACCAAATTACCGCCTTAAAAAATCTACTTCCACGCATTTGATCCTGCTCACAGAGGATATAGGCTCTGTTCAGCTCGGCCAGGCAGTGGTTAATCTGTGCAAGCTCGGCGATTATCGATAGCCGTTTCATCGGCGAACTTCGTTAACGCCATCCTGTAAATTGGCTAACGACACTTTCACAGGGCGAATATGGCGAGTTCGCTGCGGCCGCGAGCGCGTGTACAGCCACGTATGCCACGACACCCTCGCGTTTAAGTACTTTTATGTCTTTTTATTGAATGGAAAGTAAAAAGGTTTTACGGGCTCGGCATAAAAAAATTTTACGGCTAAGCTCTGGGCCCTTTACGCTTCCACTATTTACTAATCACGCACTTTTTTCCTCCAAGCGTGTAAAAAATTTTATTTTCTCGCGTTCGCCACCTACGCGCTGATATTCTTTACGCCCCTCGAAACGCTTTCCTTCGAGCCGACTGCTCAAGGTATACTGTAAAAACCTCATTATAGCGACTTTCAAATTTTTTACAATTGCTTTAAAGCCCGGTAAAACATATAAGGGTGAGTGTTTTTGTAAATATTGAACATTCGTGGATTGAGAGAATGCCTCAAGCCCTCGTACTTGCTTCATTATTTTAAATAAATATACGCTTAAATTGCAACTACAAAATTTAATTCTTTTACTTATACCACTACTAAAAAAATGTTTCCAAAATTTACTACGTAAATTATATAATACAAAATTTGACGATCGTCCTACATCACACGCTAGGTCAGCTAGAGTGACATAGAGTGAAAATTAACTCTATTTGAGTCTAAATTTCTCTCTAACTTTATAGTGAAATTAACTCCCTTGATTAAGTGCTTTTTTCACTCTTAAATAGAGCGAATAGTTAAGGCCTTACAATCTACAATATGCTACTTTACTTTAGACTAAATTTTACTCTACTTTAATTCGAATTTTAATCACTCTATGTAGTTAAATTTAACTCTTTGAGTGATTTCACTATAAACTAAGAGTGAAATTTCACTTTAACCGTTTTAGTGTGCATACAAAAAAAAAGGATAATCTCTTTTAAAAAACGTAACGATAAAGGAGAATTTCGTATAATTTTTTAAGAGAATCTCTTTAAAGAAAAAAAGATTCTCATACAAAAATTATAGGAAGTTCTTCTTTTTCATTTAGGCGTTTTTCCTTGAAAATCCCTAATTTATGTAATTTATTATAATTTATGAAAAAGGAGAATTTCCTATAAGTTCTGAGAATCTCCTTTTTTTCTATCATAGTATATTGAACTCTCAAATTGCAATTTTCATCCGTCCTCTAAATTACGTAAGAAATGCGTTCATATGCCCGTTACTTAATAAAAAAATAAATGTACCTATTAAAAAATAAAAACTGCTGTCATAAAAAATTTGACTGCAACGGCGAAATGCTAAAAAACAGAAGAAGGAGAAAAAAAATATGCGAACACTTCGTCCGCGCATCCCCGGCGAACAAAAGCGCCCGTTAAATAATACACCCGACGTGGGTGCGATTCTCGCCGCAAATTAGAGCCATTAGCGGAAATAAGAGAGGTTGCGAAAAGGCGAGCGATTCCGCGCGAACTCCCTAAAGTGATTTTTGAGCAACGTAAGGGGGAGGGAGGTAAGGGGTTGTGACAGTGCCGCCGTTAAAAGTTGAAGACGCGTTAGCGCAAAACAGTTCTCGGACGCGTAATAGGCAAAGTTGCAGCCGGGAGCCTTTATTATTTTATATTCCGCGTCTCCCCGGGCCCGAGATAACAGAAATTATACGCGCAGGATCCGGGCGAACAAACGCGCCCAGCGACGCGAAAACTTTAATTTGGGCCTCGGGACGAGGCGCAGCGGTTCGGCCGCCCTCGCGATTTCACCATCTGCTATTGCCTGGAGTGAACCTATCGCGATGCGGGATGCCTCCGCACCTTGGCTCTTGATTAAGTTAAGCCTTGGCTTTATACAGGAAATTTCTCGATCGCAAATTCTTCGCGCGAAAAGTATTATTGATTCGTTCTTAAGTGAAATTTACTCGCGGGAATATTTCGTGCTGAGGTAAATGTTACGTCACAGAAGAAAAGGTATACGCAAACATTTGCGCAGGATTTACGCGTAAAATATATATTGTATAGAGATTTTTTTATGGTAAATTTTGGTGTAAATGTTTCATATTAGAGAAAAAAAAGATGTACAGATTATTTTCGATTGGAATAAAATACTCCGCGGAGATTTGTTTAGAAACCTTTTGGCGTAAATTTTACATCGTAGGCAACAATTTGCGCAGAATTTTTGCGTAAACAAATACTACAATATTTTTTTTTGGATAAATAAATTTAACTTTCTATATGCAGTAAATTTTGCAGACTTTTATTTGATACGGATTATTGGTGTATGTTCATGAGATTATACCTGATCTCGTTCAGTGGAAAGTGCTACGCAGCATTTTAAAAATTATCCAGAAAAATCCTAATTTTTGACAGTGGGTATAATTTTTGAACGATTCTCTTCGCGTACAATTCATTTCCAAATGCAGGGGCAATGTGGCAGGTGAAAGAATAAAATGCCAACATGAAATGAATGGCTTCTGTTTTAAAAATATTGCTAAACGAGTTAACAATATAATTTTATTTATTTTTTAATTAAACGGATGATATATAGTATCCAATTTTCATGATGGATAACTACATACTACATTTCCCTCAGATTGAATCGCTTCAATTAATTTTATCTTTATTGAACAAAAATCTTAAATGTTTCTATCTGCAACGTGTAAATGTAAAAAAAGACTTCATCTTCTTTAAATTTATTATCTTTATATCTTTAGTTCTTACTCCGTTAATGCTCGTCTACGCTCAGTATATAAAGTATCATTAATTCTGTACTTTAATTAAATAAATTAAATATAGTAAACATCTGGAACTAACAGTATAAGTATACAAAAAATAAAAAACCCGTTTAAAACTAAATAATTAAAATGAAAAAAAAATCGATTCCAAAGCCAGGTAGCACCGTCCGCAACCCGAAATTTCCTCGCTGGCACCGCGAGAGCCGCACAACCCATACATCACATCCCTTCACACTCATCACCGAGAAATTCGAAAAAAAAATGCTCACCGCATTACGCGAAGACAGCTCACCGCTGCCCTCCCTGCAGGCTTCCCACCCCGCAAAAAAATCCAAAGAAACAACCCCGCGAAGGAAAAAACCAATCACTAATAGAGGCAGGGGTTAGCATCGCACCTCTCTCCTGCTCTCACCCCGCTTCCCCCCCCCAAAAAAAAAAAAAAAAAGAGAGAGAGAGACAACAGTCGAGAGCTGCGCCGCGCCCGACAGAGTCGGAGATATGCAGGTATCCCGCGAGTACAAGCGCACCGAGGGGACGCGGTCGGGTGATTAATTGTGTCGGGCGTGATTACGTCGCGGGCCCCTGGCAGGGCTATACGTTAGCGCGCGGCCGTGCACCGCTACATACGCGCACCGCGTGGATTAGACTCGCGTGCGTGCGCACGTGTCCCGCAGCGAGAGATACGCGACTACTGGACGAGACAGCGGGATTCCGCGGGTGTGGCAGCTCTCGCGCGCGGGCGGGCGCACCGTTTGATACACTGCACACGTCCCCCTGTCCCACCCCCTCGCCACCCTCCGGCCATCCCCCGGAGGGCCGCTGCAGCCCGCTCGTGCCTGCATCCGGCGACGATTGTGTATAACTTTCTTAGCGACTCGCCGGATTCGCAGCGTTGACGGCTCGGAATTCGGGGCTGCTTCGCTTTCGCCCTGTGTGCTCGTCCCGTAGTTTGCGAAAATTTACACTCTGCTTGTTACAGCGTACGTGTGTATAAAGGCTAAGGTGCTCGCAGTGTTCTAAACTGCGCGTGTTTTATATTACGTATTTTTGTATCCTTTATTTTTTGCCTTCGAACTATTCTGGTAAATTGGTGGGGGAAAGGATCCCCGTGGAAACTATCTTATAAAATACTATAAAAATGTACAAATTTTAGTATAAAATACTATAAAAATGTACAAATTTTATAAAATCCGATAAATTATTTATCAGGTTTTATGCGGTTTTTGCACCATTTTATAGAGTTTTATAAGACCCTTTCAATAGGGATGTAAACTTGTTGGCGAGTAATTTGGTATATTCAAAATTAAATTAAGAGTGTTCCACGTAAATCTGAAAATGCGGAGAGTGACATTTAATTCGTGAAAAGCCGTTGTCATGCTAAATGTCTGAACGATTTTTCACGTAAAATTTGTCACTATACACATTTTCCAAGTGAATTTCGCATTTTCAGATTTAGAAATTTCTGAGCAGGTGATGTATTAATAGACATACTACGAGAATTTTCTCGTAAGACTCGAGTGAAAGAATCAAAAGGTAATCGTTGGAAAGGTTGAGAATACTGTAAATTCTTGGTAGAAAATCGACGTAATTATCCTTTTTATTTGTACCTGAATCTTGGTCGATCGACTAAGTTTTATAAATTTTACAAGAAAAACTCTATGAAAATTACGAGAACATTTTAAACGAATGCGTGTTTTTTCACGCAATTTTTACAGGAACGACGTCGTTATGTTCACGAGAAAATTCTGTCAGTACATATTTTAATTATTTACATCAAAATTATTATATTAAACTGGTGGGAGCGGGCAGATAAAAAATCTACCTTTTGGAGTGTAATCGGATGAATGCAGTAATCATGTCATTACGTTTATCAAGCCGGTTAAATACAGGGATGAAAATTGCAGTATTCATGATTTACGTCGGTATTCACAAACTTTATTGAAAAAAATTATCAGAAAATGCATGAAGTAGAGGACAGGAGATAAAATTGGTATCCACGTAAAAATGCTGAATTTGCAATTAAAAACTTACAATAAATCTTTCACAACAGAAATTAAAAACAGAATTTTCCACGCTTTTTCTTTTTAAAAAACTGACCTAAAGAATTTTTAACGTGGTGGCCCTTTTAAAACCCGCTGGTTTATTTTACCTCCTGGCGCATTGTGTACTTCTCACCGCTATGTTTCAACATTTTTTAACAAAAAGCATAAACTTTTAAAAAATAATAGAATAAATCTGGCTAAATGATATTGCAACAAACTACTGTTTACTTTTTAATTATAAAAAAAAAATTAAAAACGAATGCAATTAGCGTTTAAATAGAAATAAATTTTCTGACAAAAAGTTTTATTAAAAATGTAGCCTTTACGAGACAAATTATTTTTCGACATAGAATTACGCGTGTATTGTTGAAGTGTCCCGTGCACCCGTCGCCCACAAATTAATCTTAATTTACGGAGCCCCAATTTACGTTACCAATATATATTTTTTTAATTTTCTACGATTAAAATTTACGGTCAAATAACAGATTTAAGGAATTCAGCAAAAGAAACTGATCATAAGTCCACTGTACTAAAAAAAACCTAAAATTTTGACACAATAAGAGAAAGAACTAAAATTTGTCTTCGTATACTTTTTAGTCAAGTCTTGGCAAGCCCCATTCAATTCTCGCTAGGAAAATAAAGCAGTGCGCTTCCAGCAGTTATATCGCAGCTCATTGCGAGTGGCGCAACTCACTTTGTTATAGAAAAGAAATCTTACCCCGCGGCCGATTTATACACCACCGAACGAATTCACCCCCACGCAAATGAATTCCTTCCCGCGATATAATTCACGAGTCAAGTTTTCAACCGGCGATAAATCGGACTGTCGCCTCGGCGAGAAGAATAAGTCGAACCGAAAAAAAAAATTAACAAAAAAAAATAAGAATTAAATCCGAGCCACGAAGACGGCGATACTGATCGCCAGTCCTTTGCAAAAGCGCGAAACTTTAACCACTAAAAAAAAAAATTAAACGCAAGCCACGAAGACGGCGACGGCGCGATACACGAGGAGACACATCGGGAGTCATTTGCAAAAGCGCGAAACTCGGAGGGTGGGTACAAGGCGAGGCGCAATGTTAATTGTAACATAATGTATGTAAAGCCGCAGCGCGACGCCCAGAGTCGCTTAAGAACTAAACGCATTCGCGAGGACTCGCGAGCCCGGCTGGCAGTCCTGGAGCTAGAAAGAGCGGAGCAATAACAGCGCGGAAGCTCTTGGAGGTCGGCCAAACTGTCGCCCGTTATATTATGGCCATTAGGTACAACTTATCCCCCGCGCTCGGCTCTGTGTAGGTGCGAAGGTGGCCCCGGCCGTTTCATTTTCTCGTGCGAAATACGCGCCCCGCGCCGATGGGAAATTCATCGCGCGAAATTGGAAAGTTAATTGCGAAGGGGGTGTGGGGGGCTGCGCCGTCTTAGCGAGTGCGGTGCATTTTTCAGAGCGTCATTTCTTTTCTTCGCCCGCACCCTCGGATCTTTCGTTTTTTTTTCCTTTGCCGTTATACTCACTTGACGTCTTCGCTCGACCTTTTTTTTAAACGGGTGTTTCGTTAAACTTTCAAAGTGAAAATTAATTAGTCACCTTTTCAGTAGTAAATGTGCCGTCGAGGAAGTCTCGCGAGGCACTTGGGTTTTAATTAAATTTTAATCAAAATAAATAATTTCGTTTTAATTGATATTTTGGATTTCTGAGCTCGCGATGAAAGTGTTTAACCGTCGAATACCAATTTAATGTAATAGGCTCTGGTTGGACATAGCTAATTCAAATATTTTATATTCTACAATAACATTACCGCACCTACGTAATAGCGTTCCATTATATTTTAAATTAGAAATTGATTATGTTACACTGAATTAAAAGTTACTTGATTAATTATTATTTAAGATACTTAAATGAGCGACAGAAATGAAAAATATTTTAATCAGGGTAGTCCCAGATGTAATATAATCAGACCAAATTCATAATTAAGTTAACAATTTAAACAGTTTTATTCAACATAACATTGAAAAATTATACAATTATTTATTACTTAATAATTCACTTTGTATAAATGTACAAAATTAATTCTACAATTCTTTGAATTTTATAACAATAGGGTTGAAATGGGGTCAGACCTTTGGGGATTAAAAAATCGCAGGAGGACAGTGGCAGGCATAAATGACATGAGAGCACATAGGTAAATGAAAGGATAAAAGGATAAGGACATGTGATACATACGTTCAATAATAATCCACAGTCGATTTCCATTTCTAGTCTGAAGTGTCCGTAACTTATATCAAACGAAAGCTCCAATCTCCGATGTAACGGAAAAATATCATTTTTAGCCGCCGTGCAGAGTCGAAATAAATAAAACCGTGTCGTTTGGCTGCAGCACATACTCGCCTTCACCCTGCAGGAAAAAAAAGATGCAATCAAACAGTCGCTCAAAGAAATAACCGACGAACACGAATAAATTATACTATCCAAGCTATTATCTCATTCCCGCGCTCGCGTAACTTGACGTTTACTTTCGGAAGAAAATAGCGAGGTGTAAATTTAAGATGAAATATTAACCGTGAGCAAGGTTCAGCAGTGGCTAAACTTTATCGTGATAAATGTGCTAAAAATGAGAGCAACTCAGGTGCACTATTCCATCCGGAGTTTCTCCAGGAACCTTAGCCCGCTTACTTCTGCATGCATAAGTATATCTGTATTTGCATTTGGGGAATTCCACTCATAATTTGACAAAGAATAAGCTCGTTTCGCAATTTGACGAATGCAACGAGATTAGCTTACCAATAATTCCCAGTCTGCCTCATTTACCAATACGAGGATCCCCGGCCTTCTGCAAAATTGAAAAGGACAAGATTTATATAAGTTAAAGAAAGCGTTTTGAATAAAGAGCAACTAAGGCACCGGTAAATTTACTTAATCACTGCTACTTTGTATTTCTCCCCCAATGCATGTAGATTGCAATTATAAATAGTTATTTTACAATGTTAGTTGTTAATAAATTTTAGATTTTATAATTATCGTAATAAAAAAATGCAGATTAAAAATTTAAATAAAAATATAAATAAATTATAACTATATCATTTATTTATATACACGCGGAGGTAAAATGTACAACTGTCGCCATCTGCATCATCCTCTAAGTACTTTTACACCCAAGTTTCAATCCCTTGAATCTGTTCGCAGTGCGCTCTGCACTTTGCAGTTATCACGAGGTAAATTTATCGATCAATTTTTAACTAAATTTATTCAGATTAAACAATTTAAAAAAATTCATAATAATGAAATTTATTCAAAGCCTTTCTTGCATTTAACATTTTTATGTTGCATTGTAATAGTGAATAAAAAATAGCAGTTTTCGTAGTCCAGTTGTTACAAAAAGTATTAAATAAATCAAAAAAGGAACTTACATAGTCTCATTCTGGACAAATAACTCTGGCCGTTCCTTCAGCATATTATCCCGCATCCATAAAATGAGTTGGCCGAGTGTCCCTGCGACAAAAGTAAGGTAAACAATACGTTTTCAAGAACACATGCAAACAATCAACCTGTTGGCTGTGTATACATGTATTACACGCAATGCGGTTCTTACATTCTTGACCGGCCGGCAATTTAATGTCATGCTTTTTCCTTTTATCGAACAGCAACTCCGCTCCGCCACTAAAATAACGAAAAATTAATTAATTCTCATTTAGTGACTTACGGCCATAGCAAGTAAATCAACATTAAAGAATTCTCTCTCCGTAAATAAGTAATTCAATTCATAAAATACTGCAGCACAGCGACAGTCGCCAAATTGTCGATTGTTGATCTAATAAAAAAGAATACGTCCATTCAGAAATTAACCATTAGCAACAAGCGAAAGCACGAATTCGAATGCCGTGATAAAAGTAAGGTTATAATCGTCGCGATGTCACATTACCCGAACTCGATAGTCAGTGGCAGTTCGCCGGTGCCGGTGGCCATGGCGCAATACAAATCAGCCTCGAAAATCCTCCGACAAATGCACAGAATCTCCAAAGAGAAAGAGAAAGAAATTCCCGCGAAAGGAAAAGCACCAGCCACTCAGCGGTGCCGTGCATTCACCGCTCGCTGCAACTCAATGTACACTCATGACTCGCGCGCGTCATTGGCTCTTCGTAAAAAGGCGCGCGGTCCTCTGTACCGCGCGTTCCTCTACCCGCGCACACATACACCCAAAATACAGTCGGCGGCAAGGGGGCAACAGTCGCGCACGCACGCTCCGTGCGAGCGAAACGAAACGGACGAAACTTGCGGCGCACAGGCACAGCACTACTTATATACATTCCACGCGAGGCGATTTCCCGGCCGCTCCGCGCCCACTGTGTGGAAAATCGTTGGCCGCACGTCTGCGATGGCCGCGTGAGCACCGCGAATCGCCGCACGCAAGTGTACCCGCGCGTCCCTCCGGAAGCGGGTGAAGAAGGCGACGTCGCCGAGAGCAGGACAATTGCAGTGCGCTCAGGGCGAGAGGCCATTGATCTTCGTGCAATCGTGTCAGTCGCTGCCACCGGCATAATACCCACCTGAGCGCTCGTCGCGCGTGCAGCTGCCGCCGCGTCCTTCTGGGGCGTAGTCGCGAGGAGTTCGTCGGCCGTCCGTGTGATAATAATAAAAAAAAAATCCTCCGGTGCGTTGCCGCTCGTTCCGCGCGTGGCAGAAAAAGGGGGGGGGGACTCACGGGGCTTGTTTAATGTCGAACCGCGGTCGAGGGCCCAGCGGTGACCGGACTTCTGAGTTGGCGACGTTTTCCAGGAAGTAGGCGGACATGTCAGAGTCGACGGAGCCGGCTTCGGAGGCGGCGGAGGTGAAGGGGAGCGAGGAGCAGGCGCAGGTGACGGAGGACCAGCAGCAGGCACAGGAGCCAGCGGCCGACGTGAAGGGTGAGAAGGTTGAGGGTGATGAAGGTGAAGTCGCCGACGAGAAATGCGAGGAGGCGGCGCAGGAGGTCGACGAGCAGGAGATTGTGAGAGAACCGGAGGAGAAGCCTGGGGACGAGCATACTCTTCAAAGGGAGGAGAAGGCCGGGAAAGATGAGGATGAGGAGCAGAGCAACGAAGAGAAGCATGAAAAACCTTTGGTTAGGATTCTGTATTATTTTTTTTTTGTTCATTGTTGCATGCTGTTCGTGGTTGCACTTAAAGATTGTAAGCAACGAGTGCGATCCTGTGTCTTGAGTAATTATAGTAGTATGTAATTAATATCGAGACATCGAAGTAACATTTTATGCAAATAACTAATTTGGTTTGGTTACTGATTAATATTGTATGTTGATTTAAGGAGGATTTGCAAAACACAATGCAACTGCCAGTGATAGACACATCCCAGAGAGCTATTGAAGATGAGGAAATGCCTTCGATGGTTACATTATCTAGTCCATCACGAATAGATGAGTCAGAGACAAATATGAAGCAAGAAGACGAGAGAAGGTTAGTCGAGGAAGAGAGTATTTCACAGTCCAATCCTGCAAAAGACAATGATGATAGTGATGATAGTGTCTGTGTTATCGATGATGATGATGATGATGAGGACGATGAGGGTGACAATGAAGAAGGTGAAGAAATGCATTTTGATGAAGATGAGGAAGGCTCTTCATATAGCGATGACGATGGTAGTGAAGAATCTGATCAACGGTGTACTGATAACTATGGTAATTGTCATTAAATAATTTAACTTTAAGAGCATACAATAAATATACATGTAAATTTTCAGAAAAACGTGTACGAGATGCTCGAGGATTAGAAGATGATGAAGAGGATGATGAGGAAGATGATGAACCTGAGGAGGGTGAAGAAATGGATTCTGAACCAGACAATTTTGATGGTGGATCTGACGATGTAATTCTTAGGCACAGTAATGGCCTTACAAAACGTAGTAAAGAACGTAGCGCTTCCCTTCAAGATATAAATCTTTTAAATGAATCACCTAAAAAAATTAATGTAAACCCATTTAGTCAAAAAGCTAGAATGGAGAGAAATATGGAACGTCCAGTTCCAGGTAAACAATATGCACATGTTGAAAGTAAAGTAAAAAAATACATAATGGACTTGTCTGAACAAAGGCGATTATCCACAGAAAAACGTAGAAGAGCTCAAGAGGAAGCTAGGTACAGGCATCAAAATATAAATGGTAAATATAAAAACTCCTTTCTCTAGATAAATAAAGATATTAAATAGATTAATAAATATCAATTAAAACAAAAATAAATTAAAATCTTTTTAAAATAACTTTTGCTATTTTTTTATTAATTTTTTTTTTTGCATATATTTCATTTTACTTTTTACAGAAATACAGCGTCTCAGAAATGAAGAAATAGTTATGACATGTAAAACTATAAAAGATTACACAGAAAAAGGTTTGCAAGAAGTGGCAGAATGTGACGAATCTGAAGGACTGTACCAGTTACCACAATGTTTAGAGAATGGTGAAGTATCTATTTTTCCAAGACCTTCAATGGGTAATGGTGAAAAATTGATAAGGCCTGATGACGATGGAATGGATGTCGACCCAATAGATGTCGAACCAGTAAGACACAATGAAAAAGTAGATAGGATTAATGGAGCTACAATCTCTGAAAGGAAGGGCATACACAGGCGTGAAGAGAATTCTAAGCCAATAATGAATGGTGAAGATCCATCCAGCACTGTATGTGATATGCGTTCATTAACCTACGAAGAGTACATGAAGGGTTCCATTGGTAAAATCACTGAAGAAATTATTGAGGAAGATGATGAAGAAATCCAAGAAGCTCTTACGCCTCCAACATACAACGATAACGGCACGAGTTTGCTTCGAGTGGACAATCTTTACCGTAATGAGCAGCAAGTGGATAGTAGCTTATGTGATCAAAAGACTCCACCACGTATGGTCAATCAAGCCACAGAAACTTTCAAGATAGAAGATCCAGAAGTCAGAATGATAAAAACACAACTACAGAATCGCAATACACAGTTTGAGAGTTTGCGTGATGCATATCAAAAGACTGTTTCAGAAAATATGTCCATGAAAATGGAATTAGAGAATCTTCGAAAAATGGTATCTTATTTACAAGAACAAAATAAGCCTGTTCCAAAAGCTACAACAGCAATACAAACCGACCAGCCACGTAGTATGCCCAACATTGAAATAGACGCGGAGGTACCCGCCGATCCGAGGTTAGCAACTACGAGTATGATCTCGGCAATGAGTTCTCAATGGACAGATAGCATTGGAAGTGCCCTACATTCTATGGAACCGCCGCCCAACGTAACGAATGCTCTGAACTCGGACGAGAGCAGTAGCCAAACCGGCAAAACCCCACTGAAGCAAAAAAATGCATTCTCGCGAGCATTTATGACTTCCTCCAGGATCTTGCAGACGCTTTCTAACATTACGCACGGCAGATCGAAACAAAGTAAGCAGTCTAAAGAACGCGCAAGAAAATTAAGCGCTTCCGAGAAAGAGTCAGCTGCAGAAGTAGGCCCATCGAACCCGAAGAAGCGAAAAGCTACCGACACCATGGAAATATCGAGTTCTGCGCAGCCCTTCAAAATTCCTCACAAAGAGCAGCAGCACCTTTCAAAAACGCAGGAGCCTGAAACGGTCGAGCTTGCCGACGAACATGCGCAAAACAGTGTTGCCGAGAACGACAATGCAAGCGAAATCGATTTTCAACAAATGGTTATCAATAACGACGATGTGAAAGTATTTGTTTATCCTGAGGATGAGAACGGCCAAGAGCACAGCTTCCTGATCCAGGCACGGGAAAGCGTTAGCAATGCGAAACCAGGAGTACGCGAATGCGGTCCCTACCTTCTGGGAAATGTCGAGGTCTACATGACTGAGATGAACGGAACTATCAACATCTGGGGTAAAGAAGTGAACCAAAGTATGGCGACGAGTCAGAATGCCGACGAAATGGACACGTCGACGCGCTCTAAGGATTTGAAGTCGGGTCTGCGATGGCAGAGTACACCGCGAATCTTCAACGAGGGATCGGCCTCCACCGGCAAAAAATCTCGCGTAGTCCCGAGGTTTACCCAGCAGCAGAAGCAGCACCTATGCGATGTGAACAACACGGCGCTCGAGTGCGAAAGTTGCCACTCCCACGGGCAACGACTCTCGTGGCCAAATTGCAGCCACGAAAATCAGCGCACTTGCTGCCCTGCAATGCGCACCAACGAGTTACACTGCGGCTGCGGAAACCACCGTAACACCACAGGTTCCTGCTGCCAGCTCAACAGCAGGTTCGTTGACGCGCGCAGGTTTTCCATGAACGACGTTCACCAGACACACTCGCCATGCTGCTATCATGGTAGCCATCAGTTCCGCTGCCGAAGTCCGACTCAGGCGGAGCCGCACACTAGCCATCATCCAATCGTCAGAAGACACTCCTTCCAACCGACGGACGACGAGGAGAATGCGGAGGAGTCGGCTGACGAAGAGACTGACCAGTATACCTCGAAAGGTAGCCACTTGAATGAAGATAACTCAGGGCATTCTTATAGCAACGGCAAATTAGCCCCGCCTACTTCGAGCAATAGAAGAGGAAGTGACGATAATTCGGATGGATCTCTTTTTATAAACGATAACGATCCCTTATTAGGCCAAAGACAATCTTCAGATACAGAGGTAAACAGAATAGCTGTTTATTGTTTTTATTCTGGATATTACAGTTACGTATTCTATGTTTAACGATTTACGATTATGTTGTAATTTTAGAGCAATAAACGAAGGCCACGCGGAAAGCGAGTGCGAGGGTTATTAATGGACCTCCTAAAAGGTTGCGGTGATTGTCGAACTTCCAATCCAATGAATAAGACAAATTTACAGCACAGCGCGTCGATATACGCGCCGAGTACTTCGGCGCAACAAAAGATTGCCTGCCCACCGAATCAACCGGCTTGCTCACTTCGCTCGAACGAAAAGTAAATAATTAGTAATAAATTAATAATAAATTTATTGAAATGAATTAATAAATCATTTGTTCTCGTATAGGTGTTCGTCGTGTCGAAGTGGAACCGATAAGACTGCTGAGTTTGAGGCTCAGCTTGAGTACTTCCGCTCTCAAATGGATAAACTACGAAGTCATTCTGACAATTTGCGCGAAATGCTAGATACTATACGCAAGGATAATACAAACTGATACTGCTATACATCTTCTATCGTTCGTTGTAAATAGTTGGCAAAAGAGGTACTTTTTTATTTTCTCACCGGCAATGTAATCTCTGATTACATCACTTTGTTCCTTTTTCACTCTAGTTAAGTGTATGAAATAAATATACGGCCAATCTAGATATCGTAAGAAAAAAAAAGCTGCAAAAATGATTGCGTTTGTTAGCTTTGCAAAAGCGACAGTGACGTACATTTTTTAAGTATCTATATATGTAATAAAAGAGATGAATTATAAGTTTCTGTTTTTATTTTATTTAAATAGTAAAAGACAAGACTTTGACTTTTCTTGTACATATAAAAGTAAGTGATCATCTCCTAAAAATACGGAGTGTCTGTACGGGCAATCTACTAGAATTTTGATTTTCTATCTCTATTCCTTTTTTTAGATTCAATATGTGCAATCACATGAGTCGTAGCCGGGTGTTGGTGAATCCGGACCCATTTTCATTGTAGTCGGCGATTCACCCTGGCCTTGTCCTCCGAATACAGTGCTGTAGGATACCTTCAGATAATCTACATGACCCTGTAGAGATCTTATCCTCCCTTGAGCTTGCTGTAAAGCTTCGTTTAAGTTTCCAATCTGGCCTTGCATCTTCTGCCTTATCTGTAATTTTTAATGAAACAATATGCGCATTTTTTATGCTTTCTTTCATGTATCATTTTTTGAAGATTTCGCTATCGATATTTTACCTCGTCTCTTTCTTTCTGTGCTGTCTTAGCGGCAGCTCTGCATTGAGCTAATTGTATTTCAAAATCACTAATCTGCGCTTGCATACTCCTCTTTATGGCCTCGCATCTCTCCTTAGTTCTTGCTACTTGGCGAGCTGAATCTTCTCTCACCTTTTAGATTTATAAAGGCACTCATTAGTAGTAATCCAATTAAATTGTTCTTTAGAACCAATAATTATTAAATTAAATTAAATTTTAATTCAAATAAACCTGAACATAAAATACTGTATTTGCAAAAAATGTTACCTGTTCCAGCATTGCAGTAAGTTGAACGATCTCATGTTGTTTTTCGTCGAGGCGTTTCTGGAGCTGAGCTTGCGCTTCTTCCAGCCGATTGCACGCAGACTTGAGTCGCTCGTTCTCATTTCTTAATTCACTATTTCTCCTTTCGAGTTCTTCCGTCTTACTGCCGCTGCTATCTCGCTCATCCTGTGCACAAAAGTTAACAAAACAAAATGTCATCAAATTGTTTCAAGTGTAACGCAACAAATTTTTAAGATACTGACCTGTAGATTCTGAATCTCGCGTTGCAACTCGCTGATCTGATTGTTCAAGGCATCGATTTTGTCTTTGGCACCGAGAAGCTCGCGCGACAGATCCTCGCAGTTGTGCTCGGCCATCATCTTCAGCTGCTGCGTCTCCTGCAGTTTTATCTGCGTTTGCTTCAAGATATCCGGCAGCGGTGCCAGCTCCGCAAGTTTCTCTTGAAATTGACTCTGCCGAATCACAATATTTTTTTTTCATACAATTTTGTTCTAACGAAATAATTTAAATTATATTGTACCTTCACGCGACCTATTTCCAACGTTACATTCTCGTTCATTCGAGCATTATCCATTTCCATCAGATCAAGCTGCCGCCTCTGTTCCTCTACTATTTGTTGAGCCTTTAAAGACGAAGCGAAACAAATTTTTATCAAGCTATAGAATTGTTTCTCAAATCCCATTTAATTTTTCATCCCATCATTATTATTTTGCAGAGACTGAACATAATAAGGCACGAGTACCTGCAAGTACTTATTCCGATAGTCATCAAGTTGAGCCGCTTGATCGCGAATCATGGTGCGCAGCTCCTCGACTTCGTCCTGCGCCTCTCGGAACCGCTGCTTCGCGACCTGCAGCTGCTGCTCCTGCTCGATCAGCTGTTCCTTCGCACCTTCCGCCGATATCAACAACGTCATGTTTATAACAATGTACGATAGACTCACCGGCAAAGGCCAGCGCAAAACCATTGCTACCTATTCTGACTTTATATGCCCAAACAAAATTAACACTTCAAATAACTTCTTGTTTAAAAAATTAATATTCTTGTTTGATATAAACACTGCATCGTAAAAAAATTGTCACTATTAAGACTGAGCCACTCTTAAATAAGAAAGAACGACTGTTTATAAAACAGAAAAAAAAACAAATAAATTTAAAAAATGTATAACGAACAATAAATTGACATGAGCTAACGAAACGATCGAATCGCCGAGGCACACTTTAAGAGCGAAAAGCTTAAATGTTTACCAAGCAGGCCGTTTCGCTCGCACTCAATTGCACGTAGGCGTTCTTGAGCGTCGATCAGCTTAATCTCGAAGCGGTCGCGCTCATCTTTGGCTTCGCGGGTATCGCGCTTCAGGGTCTCGGCGTCGGTTCTCAGTCGCGACACCTCGCACAGCTTGCTCTTATAATCGTCCTGCAGGCGGGCGTACTGTTCGCGCAGGTCACGCAGCTGCTGCATCGCGCACGAATTCGACTCCTGATTTCGGATTTACAGCAGGAATTTCAAGCGTTAAAGTCGTTCAAGAAAATTTACAACAGTGCTCATTGTGTTTAGTGTGGAAAATGATATTTCTGTAAGAAAAAAATTAAAAAACACAGGGAGATACTTTTAGGGTAGTTTGATTGTAATTAGATTGTTTTAAGTTTTTATTATTTATAATTTGTAAACATTCTTCCGCGTTAAGAAAATGTAGAATCGTTTGCTTTTTCAAGTATTTTAGGGGAGACTCGGGCAAGATGGACACAGCTTATTATTTATTTATTATATTTGTTTAAATAATATTGGAGAGCTGTAATTGCATAAGGATATTGATTTTAATTTTTACTTTACGTAAAAAATTTAATAATGCGATTGATTTGTTATTCATTTCCTTTTTTTCTCAAATTTTCTTTAAGGTGTCTGTCTTGTCTGGGTCTTCCTTATAGCAAAATGATTTAAAGATTTTTTTTTAAATCAATGCAAATGGACATATTATAACGATTAAGAAAAATTTATACAATTTACAGTATTAATTACTACTTTTTGAATTCAGATCAAAACAAAAAACTGAAATAAAATACTAAAAATAAGTGTCCGTAAATCTTTGTAAAAGAAAAAAAAATAATTTGTAACTAGTTGAAAAGTCTTACCGCTGATTCATTCGATGCGTTGTCCTAAAAAAAAAAGATTAAAATTAAAATTTTAATTCTTAATTAAATTGCAACATAACAATTCGTTAGGAGGCGTTAATAAAACCATGTTCGGAGTTTCAAGAAAAATTCATCTTCCAGACATTTGTTCGTCTCCTAATCGAAGTAGTAACTTAATGCATTAACCAGGGCACTTTTCGGAAGAGGCGATAGTTGCTGCGGTCCAGAACAGGGACAAGTGGCGCACGGTCCGGCACACTCCAGGAGCTTGCGTTGTTGCTCCAGCTGTTGTCTCTCTCGTTGCACGCACAAAAGCTCCGACTGCAGCGTGCGCACTTCATTTTCGATGGACGACAATTGCTCGCCCTTTTTTAATTATTTTTTTTATTATTTTTTATTTAGTTATACAATTATTATTATATAGACGTTTCCAAGAAACCCTCTTCGATCTTTCTAAATTTGTATTAGTGAAATTCGCTTGAAGTAAGTGAATATACACTTTATAAAGTGATAAAGTTTTCGTATATCAAATAAGAGAAATGTACTTATCACGTAGACTTTGTGTATATATTCACTTATTCAATGTGAATTTCTCTTGTTCGTTTTTAGAGAGATTCTCGAGATTTTAATAATGACAAATAAATTATTTAATAAGGAGCCTATCCATTTACCAAACACTTGGTGTTATTCCCGTAAGCGGCGAGTCGCTCCTCGATTTCCGCAGGACACACATTGCGCTGGCTAGAAGGCGGCAGCGACGGCGACGGCGGCGGACAATTACCGGGGACCTGGGCTACGCTGCATGTCGCGTGACGATAAACAATTGTTCCCGTTGGATGCTCCTCCGGCGAGACGCGGCGTGCCTCCTCCGCACAATTTCCCTGCGCATGGATCATCCAATTTATACGCTAATTTTTATGTTGGAACTCATGCTTTCGAACAAATTTCAATTTAATAGAGACTTTTTTTTTTAAATTTTCAGAATTTTAAATAAGAGAACCGTAAATTTTATATTATTATGAAATACATACCTACTTTACTGTACAGAATGTACTCGTGTAAAAGGTACATTTAAATTTGCAATTTCGTGCGCTGGAATTTTTTTTTTTTTTGCAGATCCAACTGAATATTTAGTTAAATTAACAGAATCTTTTCTATTAAAAAATCAATCTAGTTAAATATTTGGTTTATTTAACTAAAGCTTTTCTTGATTACAGTAAATTGATTTGTAAAAAGCCGGAAAGTGCCAACTTCCCGGCGTTGTGCGAATCTTAGTCGCGAAAATATAGTATACGTACCTCGGCCACGCCTCGATCGACAATTAATACATATGATTTTCAACATTTCTTATTATACATGGCTAGGTACGTAATATCCCTATAGAAAGGATCTTATAAAACTCCCTAAAATTGTAAAAAAAAAACACGTAAAATCTGATACATAATTTATGGCACTTTATAAAATTTGCAAATTTTTGTAGTATTTTATAAGATAGTTTCCACGGGGATCCTATTATAACACCAGGGCGGAAAACGCCGTTTTACGGCATGCTTCACTCACAAAAATTTAATCTAAGTAGTAGAATAATCCACTAAATAGCACTGGAAAATCTACTTATTATAGAGTTAAACGTATTTATGCGGTGGATAAGCGGACCATCATTTACGATTAATTTGCTATCGTGTTAAAGAATTCATCTTCGAATAAGTAGATTGTCGTCTTGGGATAAATGGATTCCAAGATAAATTCTAAATTGATTCATTGATCATTAGTTGACATTTAGTATCGTAAAAATCGAAAAATTAAATACACGGAAGAAGTCTCTAATAAACAGATAAATACTAACAATTATAGTTTTTATGATAAAATTCAGCAGATTCTATTTTTCTATTAAACTTATTGAAAATTATATTGAAGCAGACGCATTCTCTAATTTATTAAATTCATTTTAAAATTAAGTAGATAATGTTTAAGTAGATTGATCTACTAATATTAAGAATCTATTTTTGTGAGTGTTGCGTTGCGTATAACTAAGCGTCTTACGCACTAGTGTTATAAAAAATATAATTACTTCATTCAAAGACACATTTGACCGGCACTCTTGTATTAAATATCTACTCAAAATGAGCAAAGGTTCCTCTCAATGCAAAAGCAGTAGAATAAAAAGAAAACGAAAGAGCACGTAAGAAGTAACTCACTTGAGGTGCCGTGTTGCGTTTCCGCTCTTTCGCGCTCTCTGGCCTTGCACCTGCAGGACAGATCGAGGGTGGGCGATGGACAACGCGTACTTCTGCCGCTATTCCTATCCCTAAACGAGAAGAGACTCAGTCGTTATCGATTTCGTGAACATTTCCACCGACAAGGGGGTTTCCTAAGGGCAGGACACCAGAACGGATCTCTCGTAAAAGTTCACAGTAAAAATTTTACTATTCGAACAAGCGAACAATTTTTCCCTTTTGAAATTGTGATAATGAAGTTTCGGTTTATACTTAGCGAATAATCACTATTTAAAAATTGATTTTTTTAAGGAGATCGTTCACTTATTGAAACAGTGAAATTTTCACTGAGAACTTTTAAGGGACTTGGATGGCTGAAGGGTACCTAGTCATGTATCGGGAGGAATAATGATTATAGGAGGTATTTGTAGGCTGTTTGCAGTCGGGGCACCAGGGTGGAAAGTTATGTTCTTTTCCCGGTTTCTTATCTACATCGCCATTCTGTTCATCCTGCTTTTTCCCATTCTCCCCTAGATCAGGTGTCTTTCCATTATTCCCATGCTGGGACCCTGACCCTGGAGGTTGCTGAGCTTCGTCAGAGTCACTAGGAGGACAGTGGATTAGGTTTTGGCTATGAAACTGAGAGGAGGGATGAAACTCGCGAGGGTTACGGGCAGAGCTAGGCGACGGTGAACACCCAAGTGGCTAACAGCGTCGCGAGCTTCGCAGACCTCCGGTCGACGGTTAAACCGTCGAGTCTTCCCTACAGGAATAATATACCTTGTTTGTGGTGAAGGGCATGGTGAACATGGCGGGGTTCCACCTGGCTTACCAGGCGGGCGCGGACCTGGCTCACCAGGCGGTTTTGATCCACCAGGTGGGCGTGGTTTTGATTCACCAGGTGGGCGTGGTTTTGATTCACCAGGTGGATGTGGTTTTGATCCACCGGGCGGATCTGGACATTTAGGCGGGCACTCATAGACACAACAGATCGGAGGGCAAGGGTCGTTCCAAGGTGGACAAGGGACCCACGGTGACGGAAACGGCGGACAGGATATCTTCGGCCCCGGACAGGGTATCTTCGGCGGCGGGCAGGGAGGAGTCGACGGCGGGCAGCAGAACTTCTCCAGACAGCCGATCTTTTGGGTTAGCTCGCAGTTCTCCTTCACGATCATGCGCATCTCTGCCTGGAGGCCACAGATCTTGCGCTGCAGAGCGTCCACCGCGCCATCCTGCTGCAGCACCTGCTGCGTCAGTATGAACCTTGCGGGAGATTTTGAAAGTTTAGCGGATAATCCAATGGAAATAGTACGCGTCGATCGAATTCGCGAATAATTTTTAATGCCGACGGTTATGGTACTGACGATGAGCCACGACTTGAACGTGTCCGTTGATGCTCAATTTTTTGTTTTATGCACTGTTTATTTTGTTTTAATTTTGAATATACACTGTGCTAATCGAATCTTTGAGTGTAAGACTTAATCGAGTCAAAATTATGAAAAAAAGTTAAAAAAAAACAATATAAAAGTGGAGAAGATAAATCTTTTCGATGAAAAAAACGATTTTTTTTAAAGAAATTTAAAGAAAAAAATTGTGGAAATTACTAAAAGTGCACTTTATCAAATGAATTTCTAGACTAGTAGCGATAGATTATCAGATCATTGAATTATTTTATATAATATGCAATCTAATAGATGATTATTTATACAATTTTCAGCAACTTTAATAATTTCGAAAAAAAAATTACTTTTAGTAAAAAATAGAAATATTCTACCAATAAAAAAATAAATCACTTATTAATATTCGAATTCATTGCAGAATTCTTTAATAGATAGGATTTACAGTGCCGCTCAAATATTTAGGAACGCTAATGTAATTTTTTAGTTTCACAGAAAGTAGAATATCTCAGCAAATATTGATCGGTGAAAATTTTTCGACATCGCATTTTAAAGGTCTTTCCAAGAGCTTAAAAACAGTACATTTAAGCACATTTAAGCAATTAAAATTTTTCTTTTTTGTTATTGATAAGTGTATTAGAAAAATTAAAAAATTTGAATTTTTTAAAAGTTACTTTATTATTGGCCATTTTTTAAGGAAATGTCAGAAATGAATTTTACTATACAGATTTGGAAAGTACTCGGAAAAACCTTCAATTTTAATATTTTTAAAAATTTTGTGTGATTCTCTTTCTGGAAGGAATACATGTTTAAATTTAGCGCAGTAATAATTTTAATACAGTACCGCTCAAAAATTTAGGAACGATAATGTAATTTTTTAGTTTCACAGAAAGTAGAATATCTCAGAAAATATTGATTTCAAAAATATTTCTCCGATCAATATTTGCTGAGATATTCTACTTTCTGTGAAACTAAAAAATTACATTAGCGTTCCCAAATTTTTGAGCGGTACTGTATAAAACAGAAAAAAATCTTTTATACTTACTTTCCTCCTTCCAGCTGGGCATTTTCCTTTGCCAATTTGTCCGTTATGCACAGTCCATCGCTGAATCTACCGTGCTTCTGCCAGTGGCACTTGCTCCGTGGACGCTTTGGAAAACTGTCGGCAATCACGATTCTTGGGATATCTTCCTCAGTGTCACCGCAAACTATTACTCTCGGCAATCTTAAAAAGTGATCAAGTACATCGATTCAATTAAAAAAAAAAACTCCTCTTTAACTCGTCTGTATATTCTTCAACCGAACGAAGGGTCGACTAAAGATGCAGGTGATTGTGTGGAACTTTTTCACGAATACATCCAGCAAAAGCAATTCCCGACTAAAATCTCATGGTATATTTAAAATTAAAGTTGCATTGTATCTATATCTCTTTAAATTTTGTGGAGAACAAAACAAAATAAATAACATAAACAAAATAACAAAACAAAATAAATTTTGTTTTAAGTTTGTAAAGTGTACCTTTTGATGATCAAGCCGATGGTATACCGGAAAGGCGCATGTTACGAAACCTTTTATAGCCATTGTAGCATCTTTAAATTTTCTAAAAATTTTCTGAGATAAGGTCTCACTTGAGAACTCAGCTGTGATCTCCCCTGAGACTTTTTAGTATGCAACGAAAAAAAGTAAGTAACTTCTACTTTTTACACAGTGGATTTGACAGTGAAATTTCAGTAGAATCTGTTTTACATAACTGCCAAATCTACTTTTTTGTGGAGTAAAATCTACTTTGTAATGTTAATTTTACTGATTTTGCAAAGCACTTTTAGGGTAGGGTTGACGAAAATACAAAATTTCTTATTATCTTCACGTTCAATAAGACGAGGGACGTCGGGAATTTAAGATCCGCGACTTATAGCTATGATTCTTGTCAACAAGAATAAATTATCTTACACGTCCTCTGCAAACTTGTACTGAGGATAGTCGAACTTCTGCATATTTCTTTTATTCATCGTCAGCAGCACAGGATTTATGTCATCGGCATCATCATCATCATCATCATCATCACACCTTTCTACGTCCTCGCACTGGAATCCCAAGTAAAGATATCAATTATCAATCTCCGCCAAAACTGATAGCAAAAAAAAAAGAGATTCTTCTGAAAACTTACAGGAATCTTTTTCATAAATTAGAACTTTCTCATTTTTTCGAGAATTTCCTTTTTCGTTAACGAGATCTCCTTTTTTCAAAAAAGGAGAATTTCCTAAAAAGGTTTTAGGACATTCTCCTTTCATTAAAGAGATTCTCCTTTTTTATCGGTGAAGGAGTAAACACAACTTGGTAATTTTAAGTAAATATATTTCGTTTGATAGTACTCGTTGAATATTTCTTTAAATCTAAAATAATTTATAATTAAAACAAATATATTCCCCTTGATTCAAAGTTGGAGTAAATATTTACTTAAAAATATCAAATTTTTCCTTTCGAAACTTACGTCTGTGTGAGGTATCGGCAACATCTCGAACATCTTGGCAAAGGTCTTCGTAGAAGGATCACAGAGGCCTATCGTCCTCTGCAGTTTGCGCGTAATCTCGTTCAATTCGCCGATCTTTTGCATTACCGTCGTCTGTGTGTCTTTCATTAGTATCGTGTCCTCTTCGCTCAGATCCTCTTTCTATTATATATGCGTTTATTATAATAAAAATAAATTATTTCCTGTATAAAAAGAATAGTAAATTCTTTTAGTGGAAATCGTAATAATTGAGTCAATATTAAAAAAAAAAAGACGTTGAAATATGAATGACTACATTGATAGAAAAAAAGGAGATTCTCCTAAAAACTTGAAAAAAAAAGAGAAACTCCTAGAAAAAGGAGAATTTACTACAAGTTTTTGTAGGAGAGTCTCCTTTTTGTAAGATTCTCCTTTTTCTATCTTTGTAGCCGCCGTAAATTGATAAACAAGTCGCCTATTCAAACTTGTATAATACGATGGGAAAAAATTGTACCATAAGTATTTAAAAAAAGTTTTGCTGCAAACGTACGTTATTTATGTCATACAGGACTTTCTTCAACTCCTGGATTTCATCCCGAATACTTTTCGCCTTGGCCTCTGTCATCGAAATATCCTTCACGACGTTTGACTCGGTGATCGGCAACGAACTGACTATCGACTCGCGGTGCTTGCCAGACGGTAGGATACCTTCGTGTTTTTAAAATCGATGAATATTTTATTGCTTTTCTTTTAGTATCTACATTTAGAGCAGTGTTAATAGTCACTAAAAAACAATGAAAACTGATATTAAATTTAAAGAGTACAAATCTACATAATCGAAAATCAAACAAATTAGATTAGCTTTTAGTAAACTAGGAATGATGAATTTATTAGTCGAAAATGTTAAGCGGAGTCGTCAGTCTTAAAAATTTCAACATATCATCTGTAATTAAAAGTACAACGAGATTTAACGTGAACATGTGACCCTATAAAATTTTGATTTAAAAGTTTATTATTAATTAAGTGTTGTAGGAATTTTTTTAAAGAAATCTGACTATAGCAATCCACTTCGATTCCTCCAACCGATTCTATACGACTTCTTTTCACATTTATTTTGATAAAATTTTAATTCCAAATCAATTTGTTATTTTCGTTATATTGTTAATTTTATATACGATTTCTGACGTTAGAATAAAAGAGAAACGTCGATTCTTCTTACCGACGCTATATGACATTTTTCATATTAATTTTAATTACGAAAGCTTCAATTTCAAATCAATTCGTTATTTTCCTTATTTTGTCAGATCTATACGATTTCTGTCTTCAGAAAAAAAAAGAAGAAACGTCGATTCTTTTACCGACGCTATATGACATTTTTCATATTAATTTTAATTACGAAATCTTCAATTTCAAATCTATGTTATTTCGTCATTTTTAAAATTAAGTAAATAAATCAATTTTACATTAAAAAAAAAGGACATCGATTCCTCCAACACTTAAAAATCAATGGAAAATTAGCCACCTTCTCCGACACCGAGTGGAAGATCATGCTCGGGTGGACGTGCGCCCCTGACGCCGCCGACATCGACGGATTTCATCGTGACATTTTTGCTGGGCGCCTGACTGTGATTCGCCTGCGACGTTACATTGCTCGCGATCGCACTTTTTACTTCTCCATCCTCGTTCTCTGCCATCGCGCTGTTGGTTATCGTGATATCTCAGTTAATCAGTTATTTTATTATTATTTTTTTTTAAATGTTTAAACTAGATTTAAGCGTGCTTACTTTGGTGCGTTGTTTTCTTCGATCTCTGATAAAATAATCGGCTCCTCGGTGGGTTCGCTCTCGGGTTCTTCTGCAATTGGAGTTTCGGGCTCTTCTACGGGTTCATCGACTTTTTCTTCCTGTTGAATATATTTTATTTTGTTAGTACTTTAGTAAAATAAATAACATTTTAAATATTAATTAATATTAGTGTTATAAAAATAAAGTTTGGATAACGAAGGAAAGCTCATTTTTTAAGAAGGCCCTTAATTTGTCATTTTTAGAGAGCTTTAAAGAAAAGTAACCTCGCGTCTTTCAAAAATCATATATATAAAAATATAAATATAAAAATCATAAATAACTTACTATAGTAAGTTATTCCGCGAGATTACACTGAGAACATTTTCTCCAAAAGATTGCGATAAAGATTTACGTAAAAATTTTTGTTAGTAAATCACTACAATTTTTAAATAATTTTTGCAAAAAAAAAAAACTTAGTACAAGTTACCCGGATTTTCTCTAAAAAACGCAGTAAAATTTTCCATAAATTAATTTACTTCTCCAACAATGTAAGATTCGGGTAAAAAAAATGACGCTTTTCCTAAACAGCGAACCATCCTTCACCACATTTCCATTGAGCCCTTCGGCTTAAATTTTCACGAAAAATTCTCTCAGCACAGACAACGACAAAAAGTGAAGCACCAACCGGTACAGAGATATGGGCGTCGGACTCCTTACTCGCGCAGGATGACGGTACCTTCCTCGCGAGCTCGTCTTCGTGACCCTGGGGCTCCTCGTCGCCGACCTTGACTACGACCTCGTCCTCCTCCTTGACGTCGTCGTTCCTCTCCTCGAGCGGCGGCCTGTAAAACGGGTAGTCCTCGAGGCGGAGCTGGAACGGCTTGCCGAGGTCGAACAGAGAGTCTAAGCTGCTGAGGGCCTCGTCGCGCTTCTTCGGCCTTCCTCGTCGGGGCGACGCGTGGCTCCTCTGGGGGATCGCCGAGGACGAGCTCGAGCGCGGGCGCGCGTCCCGCAGCGACTGGCTTTGACTTAACGTACAAGACTTCCGCCTCTGCTCCCGTAAACAAGAGTGAAAAAATTTGTTTTCATTAACGCTGCAGGAGGCGGGCGCAGGTTTGCACTGTTACGAGAGCCGCGAGAGTACCTTCATGCCGTTTACCTTCGAAACGTCGACGCGATCGGCCGCTGAGAACAGCTACTCTCC
The DNA here is from genome assembly GCA_018906775.1 of Sycophila sp. Sp_5. Lineage (NCBI taxonomy): Eukaryota > Metazoa > Arthropoda > Insecta > Hymenoptera > Eurytomidae > Sycophila > Sycophila sp. Sp_5. Next base: position 439,795 of record JACCID010000043.1, read on the forward strand.
GGGATCCACGCGGATGTTTCGCAGTTGCGAAGGACAATTTGTTCACTTTTTTGCGCAGCCTTGCAAAAAATTCCTGGTCCTGTAAGTGGAGCGAGAACGACTAGGAGTGGACGTTTTAGAGGACTCGTGGAATTTGAAAAAATTTACCTAAAAGTTCTTAGAAAGTCCGAAAGGTGATGAGCATGGTGCGAAGCGGAGAGGCCGACGTCACAACCTGAAGGGTTGACAGTTCGAGGGTTGGGTTTGAAACGTTTACTTTCGATTGTTTTTTTTTCTTTCTTAGAATGTGTTGTATAGATATTTTGTTGTATTGTTGCACGATTTGAAGATAATAAGATTTTCTTAAATTTATAGTGCTCTAAATTAATTCTAATAAATTCTGTTTGGTTGAAGGCTAAATTTTGTATTCAAGACTGATAATTTGTATAAGTAACTCAAGAAGTGTAATTTTCATTGAAATCATTTGGCATGTGTCAGGACAATTAACCGGAAATAATAAAAAGGCCTGTCATAGTAACAGCTTTATTTAAGCAACTTCAGAATCATTGTGTATTTTAAGTACTTAAGTATAGAAAACAAAAAATGGTCTATCTAGTAAATTTTGTTCATAATTATCTCAATTATGATTATTTTAATTTTATTATTAGTATTGTTAAATAAAATCTTTTTACTGCAAATTTTAGGAATGAACTAATTGCCAGAAGGTAATCATATTTACACTTTTATCTTTATTTAATAAAATTAAACCTTTTTACATCAATAAAATTTGTATTCACGATCTACCTATGATTGAACAAAACCGTCTTTATCAATTTATTAATTTAGATGAATCTGTAAATAAAAGGCAAAAAATACTATAGGAATAACAATAAAGTCACAAATTAACATTTGTTTTACTATTTTTTTATTATTTCACATTATACTGTTATACAATAATTTTACAAAAATTTCGTAACACATTTGACAATTTTGAACACAGGTTATAATATTTCTGATGCTGTATTTCTTCGGAATTAACGTTCCCTGCACGTCCTAATTCTTTGATCTGTGTCGCAATATTTGAAACATCTTTGTCGCAGTTCTTCACGGAGGGACACAGAGACTGACGATCTTCTGCAGCATGTGCGTGATCTCTTTTAATTCGCTGATTTTGAAAATTACCGTCGACTGAATTTCCTTGAGCAGTAACCTGTCCTCTTCCGTCAGATCCTTCTTCTGTAAAATTTTGAAAAATAAAGTAAAAAATTAAATTGTATTACCTCATCAAAGATTTTAGAAAGCAATAGTGTAAGCAATTCTGCAGGATACTTTTTCTTTCATAAAATTTTTTATTCAAAGCAATTAACAATTTGCGAAATTATTTAATTTCTAATTGATTACTTTAAAAAAAAAATAAACAATCCAAATGAAAGGTAAGAATTTTTCAAATGAAATAGCGAAGTAGTCGATTTGATTAAATTAATTTTTTTTATATTTTTTGTCAAACCCTTGAAAACTCCTCACCTTGTAAAGATCGACCAGAATTTTTTTCAATTCTTTTATTTCAGCACGTATAACAGTTGCTCTGTTCTCGACCAACACCATTTCCTGTATGATCGTAGACTCGTTCAACGGATTTCCTGTGATTTTAGTGTCCTCGTAGCACTCAGGTTCCCGTACATCCTTTTCTTTTAACTCTTTAATTTCAACAAAAACACAATAAATAAAAAATAAAAAGAAGCGTAAAATGCATAAGACACCCAAGAAAAAAGTCGTACGTTCAGAAAAGTTAGTATAAATTTTTTAGATTCGGAAGAAATAGTACTGTATGCAATTATTAAAAAATTGGCAAAATTTTTAAATTTTGTAGTTTCTTTAAAAGGCAAAGTTTTTTTTTGTATATTTCCTACAAACATAAAAAATTAAAATCAATCAATGGATCGACCTTTGCGAAAATGGTTCGCGCATACAAAAAAACGGCAGGCTTAAAAAATTGCTGCTGGTACATTTTGCTAAGTAAATGTATCGATTCGCTAAGTGTAAGTTTCTTTGGTGTTAAAAATAGTACGCAGCAATTGTTTATTAATGTATATGTGCAAATCCAAGGCCAACAGGGAACAACTCAACTTCGGAAATTGATTGTTTTCTATAGCACACCTACCAGACCAATATTTTCTTGTTGTTTAGGTCATTTTAAAAGAGAATAAATAGATGCGTATACGGCCAATCTCTGGGCGTAGCTTTTTCCAAACCAAATAACGCAAAAAATTAAGAAAGCGTAATTTTTCGTACCTATTTTTTTTTTATTCATTTTTCAAAGGTTTTTCAGTTTGTAATAAACCTGGGGCCCTACTAAGTGGTGAAATAAATGTCTGAACTTTGAGAACCCATGGTTCAAAGATAATATTTTTTTGTTTTAGCATTTTCAAAATTGTGCCTTAATGGCAATTTTTATGTAAACATTCATTAATTTCTTTACAATAAACAATATACTTTTCGAAAAAATTCATAAGAGTAAAAAGTTCTTAGAATTAGCCAAGAAAGTCGACTCAATGTTTTCGAAACGTTTTGAGCAATTTTTTACTTTAGTAAACATGGTTTATGCAAAATTTTTAAAAATGGCTAAAAAGTTGGGTGAATTGTTTCCTGTTGGCCGTGGATTTACACATATACACTTTACGTGATAAGTCTTTCACATGTCAAATTAGTGAAATATATTTATCATATATAATTAGTATATATTTACTATTATTCAATGTTAATTTCACTTATTAATTTTTAGAGATTTTATAGTATTAAAAAGAATTATCTTGTATATCAAAAGTATAGTATAATCTTTTACTTAAATAAATATTTAAACACACCATCGACATCTTATCAAACCGCAAATAATAACGAAAATCATACCTTGAATCAGAATTCAAGGTATGAATTTTTCTCTAAGTATGAATAACTCTAAATAATATGAATAAGTCACATCTACAAGCAAATGCTTAATTTGTAAATTATAATACGTCGTTCACATATCGAAAACATTAAAGACTCATCGCGTAGAATCGCAGGGTATATACATTTATTTATTCTATGCGCGTATCACTTATTCCTTTTTAGAGACTTTACTGACTTCAATTTTCTTTTCTTTTTTTTTAATTTTGTACCTTGATCATGTTTTCGGATGGTGACGGTCTTGCGCTTCGTATGCCGAGAATCCTGCATCCTGCCGACCGCCGCCCCGTCTTCGCTATTTAAATCGCGACAGTGTCACCGATACTGGGGTCAGCGTCTTAGGCCTTGGGCTAGAAAAGGTAAGTGATGCGATTCGAGTCTGCAGCCGTTGCCTTGCGTGCTCCAGCCAGAGATAAACACCGGCTACATTGAGAGCGGAAGCGAAGGAGTCGAGGTTCGACAGAAGTCGCGGATTTAGCTGCATACCTTTCAGGAAATTTAAAATTTATTCTTGGGTCCGACGATTTCTCGGAGGAGCGTTTGGAGCGCGAAGTGCAATGGATTCCTGAAGATCGGAGGTTGGAAATATTATAGGTAAATGAGTGACTGGTTCGAGATCTTGATGTTTGAATCAATTGAAGATTTGCACTACGACGAGATTTTGATAAAAGTTTAGAAGGTTTATCGAAAAAAATTTTTTTTGATGTCCAAAAACCGAAGGGATGATCGGGGAAATGATGAGAGGAAAAGAGGCCGATCCACCGATCTGAAGGGCCTTGAGAGTTGATATCGAGTGCTGGTTCATTATTTTCAATTGTTTTTGTTGGATGTATTTAGGGAGTAGTCAAAAATGTATAATAAGTTCTTAATTAATTTTTTTTTAAATAATACATTACAATATTTATTTATTGTAAATTTGCATTTTCAATAATGTAAATAAATAAACGAATAATAAAAATAAATTATATCTATTTTATTTCAGGATAGATCGGGGAAGTTGGAACAGATTTGAAATGAAATTTATTATTCCATTAAACGAATTACATTTATTTCCAATTTTATGAACAATATTTTCGTTTTTGTCTTAATTCATTGTCACAATTAATTATAACTTGGAAAAAATAAGACTTGACTTTTTTATTATAGATTGATTTCAGTGTTTCGGTTAGGCTAATATTTAATTTCTTTTTTTGTTAGTGTAATTTTTTCCTGCAGGAAGATTCTGGGATTTAATATTTTTCTTAAAAGAAGCGCACAACCTTAATGTTTATGGAAAATACCGACGGTGAGAAAAATTCCAAAAGCAACTTCGATGTGAAAATTAATAAATAAAGTATGCAACGTTTTGCATTAGTAATGTGAAGAAAATCAATAATCATAATTTATGTGTAATATATATAATAACAAGATTTTGTGATATTTTTATACCTGCGCGTATCTTCATCAAGGGTTAGGTATACAAGCCTGCAATTTAAACAATTATTTTATTTTCTTATATCTGTATGCAGATAAATATCATGGCTAATATACAAACTTGTAAAATTGAGAAAATACAAAAACACCAAAATTTTAAGGCTTAATACTTAACATTCTAGATGAAACAGATCCCTGGAAAAATAATGGTTAATCGAAATCGAACTTGCGAGTAACTTTAAAAAGTCCAAAACCATAAAAGATATGAAAAAATGTAGACGGTATTTAATTATATCATAATGATACTGGCATTTTACTCCGATTAATTTAAAAAATGCTGATTATAAACCACTACAATAATTATTATATTATTTAAACTGGTGTAAACCACAGAATTTTTTTATTTTATAAACTAATATTCACACGTATACGACTATTAAATGATCAATTACTTTTTTTACGTACACGATCAATCATTTTAACCAAAATTTCCAATATGAAGATAGTAATTGAACAACAATAACCAACACATAATAGTATCCATACACCCGTAAATGAAATATAGCCCATGTTGACTCCTGCAAGTGTTGAATCTATATCAAATTTATGGTAATCTCTTCGATTCAACCAAATTGGAATACCGCCTTCACCAAGTCGTTGAAAGATTTCGCTAAATTTTTCATAATAAGGACATGTTCTTTCCAACACGTATGTTAACTTTAAGCAAGCCACTGCATTATTGGAAATTTTATACTTGTCACTAATACTTTTGTCTTTTTTAAGAATATCTAAGGCATACAGGCGAGAGGAGAAACATATGACTGGTTTATTTTTTTTTAAACATTCATAGCACAATGTATTGTTCAGTCTGTACTTCGAAATTATGTTTCTTATGTATTTGTCTGCAGTATCATTAAAAATATCTTCAAGCTTCGACGTAGTAATTATGGTCAAGTTGGATGTATCTATAGCTTCAAAAGTCTCAATATTTAGTAAGTCGTGATTCACTTGCAAATTTGTGCACTGTGAAATAAAATCGGACGCATATATCATTGACATAATAGCAATAGTTGTGTAAATTATTTTATTGAATAGAGTGCGTGGCCGAGGTACAGAAACTGTTCCGAAGGAAATTCTAATGATGTTCAATATATTGAGTTCCTCTTTAAAAATTTTTATTCTGTGCGAGATCATCTTGATGAGCAAAAATATAACCGGCACAATAAAAATGAAAAGTACAACCATTAATGGTAATTGTATAGTAGCTGAAGATGTAATTGGTCCGATGGAAACATATTCAAAGCAATCGTGTGAAACATAAAAATATAGGAGTCTATTTTCTTCTGAAAATCGGTGTACTATGGGCATCATCATCATATTTATATTTCCATTCTTAAAGTTAATTAAGCTTAGCTCCTCGAATAAATAAAATAGGTCCTCCTTTGGATTGAGTTTGATGAGTTTTATACTGAAATTCATTGCTTTCAGCGCGAGCTTCAAGGCTGAAAAATAGTATGCGTTGTTTGTTACTACCGTGCCATCCTCTTTTTCAATAACATCCATGATAGGTGGTATGTAATAATAAGATAGCTTCAATTCGTAACCATTAGCATCTGTTAATTTTTCAGGCAGTAATGGTAAATCTTCGTTAAGAATATTAGCGCTCAAAACATCGAAAAAGGGATTGAAATGTAAAAGCAGAGTTTCTTGCTTGGATTGCACTTTTAGCAGAGAGAAGTCAAGAAATTTTTTCGACCAAGCATACTTGAAAATAGAATTGTAATTATCGTTTGCACAGAATTTGTCCGTGAAATCCATAACTATAATTTTAGGTCGCTGAATATCAGTAGAATATTCTTCGTACAAGTCAAAAAATGCTTGGCCATCATCATAAAAGCATCCATAGTGAATATACAAATGTAAGGTAACATGACGAGAAACCTCGAATACTGGATGAAGGATCGGTTTTGATGTTGATTTTTCAGATGACACATCAAGTTTTATGCTTGGCATTTCTTGGGTAATTATATTAAATAAATACTCTTGTTTTTCCATCGTTGAAGTTAACGAAGTATTTGTAAAAATACTAATGTAATGTGGTTTTATGTCTCTTATAACTTGTAGGATGTAATTGAACTGTAATACATGCGATAAAGCTAGTGCATTATTACATATTAATGACATCAATAAACAATTTATTAAAACCATTTTGGGTTACTGACTTTTATTAGCTGGCAATCTATAACATTATTCTTATAAGAAACGTTAAGTGCTTATGGAAACTACCTTTGGTAGAAAAATACGTAGACATTTTTATTAATTATTTACCATACACGACAGATTTAAATAAGTTGAACACAACCACACAACAACTTTATGGCTTATCCCTATATGCTCCCAAATACAATTGTTTTCGACTCGTAATAGGCGACACACAATAGTGTTATTGTTTACATACACGCGATTCGGCAAGGTAGATGGAAGTGCTTGTGAGCACTTTAAGAGAGACGCTTAAGCGTCGATAGAGTTTATTAACAAAAGTATGCGGTCCGTACCGGTCGTCGTTGATAATGAACTCGTGAGCGCACTGACGTTACTTAGGTAAGCCGGATTGCCACTGTTATTCGCGATTTTTCTTGTAATTTAGGGACTCATAATAGTATTTTTGATACTAGAGCGTTAGGAATGATTCTCAGAAATCCCTTCTGACGGAAGTGTCAAACAATATATTATGCAACGAGGGCGTGAAGTGCTATTTTGAGGTTAGAGTGCTATAAAATTGCTTCACGCACTGCTTTACCCACGGAGTTATATAAATAAATTATGTATACTAACAATTTAATCGAGTGACCGAATTTATTTTCGTTCCTTGTAAAAACCATGACGTCATCCGCTTATTTTAAACAAACAAACTTTATCTTTCCTATCACAGCTTCCCCTCTGTGTCTGTCTTAAGCCTGGCGGAGTTAGTATATTACGCCACACTGACGATATCAATAAACCACTTATTAAAACTACTTTTGAAACACTAAATGTACGGAAATTACATTTTTTGAAAGAAACGTACGTCGTCTTATGAGGTAGAAAAATTGATACACATTTTCATTAATTCCCGATTCGGGATCGAAGTAAATAATGTGAACAATAATTATAATATGTTAATATTTGACAAACTGTAGAGAAACAAATTCCTTTTACTGACAGAAGTAACATCGCCTTTAGAATGAGGACTAATGAAAGTTACCTATACCGTTTTGCCATACAATTTAAAGAAAATCAATAGTAAAAAATCAATAGTAAAAAATCAATAGTAAAATGTCAATAGTAAAAAAGTAGCCGAAAATAAACTACGTAACTATATATAATGTGATGTCTCTTCTAAATTAGTTTATATAATACAATAAGAGAACTTTCTTTGTTAAGGACATATATAGCACGTGTCTGCAATTTTGACCTTTTGACCGCTGTCATATGGCGCACACTGTTACGTTTAGGATATGGAGAATAGGCTAAATTTATTCGGAAAATAAATAAATATGATTCACATAATTTTAAAGGTTATAGATTTTAATGATTAAAACTTCGAGTGGAATTACAATATAATACAATTTACAAGCGCAAGACGCGATATATTAAAGTTTATTCTTTTAAAATTAATTCGTCTATCGCAATAAAATAAGTAGATGTAAAGATTTTTGTTGGAACTTGTAGATGCGGCGGATTGAGTCGGCCGGTCGCGGGCCGAAGATGTCGATGCTCGCTTCTATTCGAAATCATTTATTGAATTTATTTTCTTACGAAAGTATAAAAAGAGACAAGTCTAAATTTATTGTTTAAATAAATATGTATTTAAATCTTAGAAATTATACAACACCGACATCTTAAATACTGCAACTCTTTTCCATATGAATTTTTTCAGTAAACTACTTAATAAATGAAGGCTTTGCGAAGTTTCTGAAACTCATTATCGAATAAAAACAAAGAACTAAAATTTAAATAAGCTTACAATTTTAAATTTAAATAAGTTACATTAAAATGTGTAAAGCATTTACTTTACACATTAAATATAATTAATACATTTATTTTTTAAAGAAACTTAACTTTCTTGGATAATTATATAATAGTAATATTTTATAGAAAAGAAAATTTAGTTATATTGTTTATTTATTGAAAAAGAAAAATTATTTATTTATTTATTATGTGAAAAGAATATTTGTTTATTTATTTAAAGAAAAAGAAAATTATTTTGAAAATATTTGTCCGCCTCAGATAGGAAAATTTCGCCGTAAATTTTATATCAAAGTGCTAAGCCAAGCGCGAGCGTGGAATGCGCTCTGGAATGCGCAAAATATAAACAAAGCGCATTCTAAGAGTTGCGAAAATTCCTCAGCGGCTTCGAAAGTTTAAATTTTTGTAAAGGGACAGGAATAGGGGAAAATTTTTTATTTTAAATCTTTTTGTGTTGAGTGGGAGGAGTCTCGGGCGACTCTATCAGCACGCTGTAGTGCGTGGCTGTCTTTAGCCTCAGCTCGAGGATTCGCTTGCTATCCTAAATAAATCGATTAATAATTTTCCTTTTTCAATAAAAAAATAAAACAAATAAATTTTCTTTCCTATAAAATATTACTATTATATAATTATCCAAGTTAAGTTTCTTTAAAAAATATATGTATTAATTATATTTAATGTGTAAAGTATATGCTTTACACATTTTAATGTAACTACTTAATAAATCAAGGCTTTGCGAAGTTTCTGAAACTCATTATCGAATAAAAACCGAGAACTAAAATTTAAATAAGCTTACAATTTTAAATTTAATAGTAATATTTTATGGAAAAGAAAATTAATTTATTTATTTATAGAAAAAGAAAATATTTTGAAAAATATTTGTCCGCCTCAGATTGGCGAAAGCAGCGGGCCTGGCTTGAGCGCCTTTCCGGCGGCTTCCGCGCTATGCGTGCGGTGGGGGGAAGAGCGCTTAAATAGCGAACGCAGGGCGGGCAGAGCCCTATTCCTTTGTGACATCCAACATGAACAGGTAAAAATAAAATAAAATAAATTTATTCAAAACTTTTTCTCACATTCCTATTAGTCCTCAAAAAGACTTATGAATCATTTTAAATGATTGATTTAAATAATTGATTTAAATGATTGATTTAAAGTCTTGTTGAGTACTAATAGGAATGTGAGAGAAAAAGTTTTGAATAAATTTATTTTATTTTATTTTTACCTGTTCATGTTGGATGTCACAAAGGAATAGGGCTCTGTCCCATTGCGCTCGCTATTTAGGCGCTCTTCCCCCCCCCCCCCCGCGCATAGCGCGGAGCTGCCGGAAAGGCGGTGCCTTCGCCGATCTGAGGAGGACAAATATTTTTCAAAATATTTTCTTTTTACATATTTTCTTTTTCTATAAATGAATAAATTAATTTTCTTTTCCATAAAATATTACTATTAAATTAAAAATTGTAAGCTTATTTAAATTTTAGTTCTTTGTTTTTATTCGATAATGAGTTTCAGAAACTTCGCAAAAATTTTGCTACACATCTTATATTCCGTACAAAAAATTAGTAAATGATAAAATTCCTTTTTATAACTTGTCAAGTGAATTTCTTTATTCTATAGATACTTAGATATTCAAAATTTTTTGCATATGCCAAGGGATTGTTATCAGATGACTCGATTTCATTTACGAATTCCACTAAAATGCGTAAATCGTTGCTCACCGAGCATAATTTAGCTTCTTTTTTCGAGGGCATTAATGTAGTTTATGTAAGTTTATGTGGTACCTCACAAAAGACTCGCGAAAATTTTTTTTCAAGGACTTAGAAATTTTTCAGGTAATGGACTTAGCCGAATTACCAAAAATTCTTAAAATAAAGTTTTCTATTTATATCGACAGGAAATGGTCCAAAACGCGTTAAAAACATGGTCCTATAAAAAATTTTTTTTCATGGACATATAAAATTTATATTCTTAAATCGCACATGTGTATTTAATACTAAATTTATTACATAGTGTTTATTAACAATTACTATTAACATCGCAATAATGAACACGTGTACGACTATTAAATGATCAATTACTGTTCTTACGTAAACGATTACTCATTTTAACGAAAATTTCCTAATATGAAGATAGTAATCGAACAACAGTAACCAACACATAATAGTAGCCATACATCCGTAAATGAAATATAGCCCATGTTGACCTCCGGTAGTTTTGGATCTATATAAAATTTATGGTAATCTCTTTGATTCAACCAAATTGGAATACCGCCTTCATCAAGCCGTTGAAAGATTTCGCTAAATTTTTCATAATGAGGACATGCTCTTTCAAACACGTACAATGACTTTGTGCAAGCCAAGGCATTATCGGAAATTTTATATCTTTCACTGATACTTTTGTCTTTTTTAAACATATCTAATGCATATAGGCGAGAGGAGAAACATATGACTGGTTTATTTTTTTTTAAACATTCATAGCACAGAGTATTGCTCAGTTTGTACTTCGCAATTACGTTTCTTATGTATTTGTCTCCAGTAATATTAAAAACATCATCAAGCTTCGTTGTGGTAATTATGGTCAAGTTAGAGGTATCTATTGCTTCGAAAGTCTCGAAATTCAGTAATTCGTGATTCACTTGCAAATTTGTGCACTGTGAAATGAAATCGGACGCATACATTATTGACATAATAGCAGTAGTTGTGTAAATTATTTTGTTGAATAGAGTGCGTGGCCGAGGTACAGGAACTGTTCCGAAAGAAATTCTAATGATGTTTAATATATTGAGTTTCTCTTTAAAAAGTATCATTTTGTACGTGATAAACTTGATGAGCAAAAATATAACCGGCACAATAAAGGTGAATAGCAAAATCATTAATGGTAGTTGTATAGTAGCTGAAGATGTAATTGGTCCGACGGAAGCAAACTCGAAGCTATCCTGTGAAATATCAAAATATAGGAGTCTATGTTCTTCTGAAAATCGGTGTATTGTGGGCGTTATCATCATATTTATTATTCCATTTTTAAAGTTATTTAAGCATAGCTCCTCATATAAAGTATACAGGTCCTCCTTTGGTTCAAGTTTGATGAGTTTTATACTGAAATTCATTGTTTTCAATACGACTTTCAAGGATGAAAAGTAGTATACGTTGTCCGCTACTAGCGTGCCATCTTCTTTTTCGATAACAATCAGGGTAGGTGGTATATTATAATAAGATAGCTTCAATTCGTAACCATTAGCATCTGTTAATTTTTCAGGCAGTAATGGTAAATCTTCGATAAGAGTTTTAGCGCTTAAAACATCGTAAAAGGGATTGAAATGTAAAAGCAGAGTTTCTTGCTTGGATCGCACTTTTATCAGAGAAAAGTCAAGAATTTTTTTCGACCAAGCATACTTGAAAATAGATTTGTAATTATCATTTGCACAGAATTTGTCCGTGAAATCCATAACTATAATTTTAGGTCGCTGCATATCAAAAGAATGTTCTTCGTACAAGTTAAAAAATGCTTGGCCGTCATCATAAAAGCATCCACTGTTAATATATAGATGTAAGGTAACTTGACGAGAAACCCTGAATACTGGATGAAGGATTGATTTTGATGTTGATTTTGCAGATGACACATCAAGTTTTATGCTTGGCATTTCTTGGGTAATTTTATTAAAAAAATACTCTTGCTTTTCCATCGTTGAAGTTAACGAAGTATTTGTGAAAATGCTAATGTAATGTGGTTTTATGTCTCTTATAACTTGTAGGATGTGATTGAACTGTAATACATCTGATGGAGGTAGTGTGTTGTTACATATTAATGACACCAATAAACAATTTATTAAAACCATTTTAGGATACTGAAATTTATTAAACTTCCTTTGAGAAAAAATACGCCATTTTCATTAATTAATCACCATACACGACAGACTTAAGTAAGTTGAACAATATTTATATCTTTTAATATTCGATATATTATAGAATTAAATTAAAATGTTCCAATTACTACAATCGTTGTTCCAAAGACAATTGTTATGGACTCGTAATAATGGAGTCGGGTAGGTACTAACATTTTGCCGACACGCACGTATGATATTGTTCATATACACGCAATTCAGCAAGGTAGATGTAAATGCTTGTACCAATTAAGAAAGACGCTTAAGCGTCAATAGAGTTTATTAACAAACGAATACTCTCTGTACGGTCGTCGCTGATAATGTACTCGTGAGTGTACTGACGTTATTCAGGACGAATCCGGATTGCCACTGTTATTTGCGATTTTTCTTGTAATTCAGGGACTCATAATAGTATTTTTGATACTATAGCGTCAGGAATGATTCTCAGAAATTCCTTCTGACAAAAATGTCGAAGAATATATTATGCAACAAGGGCGTAAAGTGCCATTTTGAGGTTAGAGTGCTATAAAATTGCTTCAAATAAATTATGTATACTAACAATTTAATCGAGTGACCGAATTTATTTTCGTTCCTTGTAAAAACCACCACGTCATCCGCTTATTTTAAACAAACAAACTTTATCTTTCCTATCACAACTTCCCCTCTGTTTCTGTCTTAAGCCTGGTGGAGTTAGTATATTACGACACACTGACGATATCAATATACCACTTACTAAAACTACTTTTGAAACACTAAATGTACGGAAAATTACATTTTTTGAAAGAAACGTATGTCGTCTTATGAGGTAGAAAAATTGATGCACATTTTTATTAATTCCCGATGCAGGATCGAAGTAAATAATGTGAACAACTTTTTGCTGACAGAAGCGACATCGCCTTCTGGATGTAGACTAATGAAAGTTACCCATTCCGTTTTGTCATACAATTTAAAGAAAGTTAATAGTAAAAAATCAATAGTAAAATGTCAATAGTAAAAAAGTAGCCGAAAGTAAACTACGCAACTATATATAATGTGATGTATTTTCTAAATTAGTTTATATTATACAATAAGAGAACTTTCTTTTTTAAGGACATATATAGCACGTGCCTGCAATTTTGACCTTTTGACCGCTGTCATATGTCGCACACTCTTACGTCCAGGCTAAATTTATTCGGAAAATAAATAAACATGATTCACACAATTTCAAAGGTTATAGATTTTAATGTTTAAAACTTCAAGTGGAATAACAATATAATACTATTTACGAGCGCAAGACGCGATATATTAAAGTTTATTCTTTTAAAAATTATTTCGTATATCTTGCAATAAAATAGATGTAAAAATTCATGTTGGAAGTTGTAGGTGCGGTGGATCGAGTCGGATGGTCACGGCAGGTAGCGGCGCTCCCGCTGTCACTTATCATTCATTGAAATTTTTACAAATCATTTATTGAATTTATTTTCTTACGAAAGTATAAAAAGAGACAAGTCTAAATTTATTGTTTAAATAAATAGTTTAAATAAAAATGTATTTAAATCTTAGAAATTATACACCGCACACATCTTAAATATTGCAACTCTTCTCCATATGAATTTTTTCAGTAAACTGTGACGCGAATCTACCCAATTCGGATTTTTCATACGTAAATTGTTTTGAAAACGGTTTAAAATATTATACTGCCACAGGGCGACCAGTACTCCTTCAAAAATAAGGCCTTTTAATATTCTATAATCACAACAACACGGAAAAATAAATTGCATCACAAATTAGTTTACCACTTTATTTAATTAATCTTTACTATTTGACGGACTAACTTGCTTAATGCAGGTATTTTAGTATTTTAATGTGTATTAATAGTACATTTGTACTATAATTAAATATGCACAAGAGATGATTGCATAAAAAGCTTTATAATTTAAAATAGCATATGTGTTTTAATCCTAAATTGACTACAAAGTACGTTTATAAACCCATTTACAAATTAACAATTACTATTTCTTTTTTTGTTAGTGTAATTTTTTCCTGCAGGAAGATTCTGGGATTTAATATTTTTCTTAAAAGAAGCGCACAACCTTAATGCTCATGGAAAATACCGACGGTGAGATAAATTCAAAAAGCAACTTTAAAGTGAAAATTAATAAATAAAGTATACAACGTTTTGCTTTAGTAATTTGAAGAAAATCAATAATCATAATTTATGTGTAATATATATAATAACAAGATTTTGTGATGTTTTTATACCTGCGCGTATCTTCATCAAGGATTAGGTATACAAGCCTGCAATTTAAACAATTATTTTATTTTCTTATATCTATATGCAGATAAATATCATGGCTAATATACAAACTTGTAAAATTGAGAAAATATAAAAATACCAAAATTTTAAGGCTTAATAATTAACATTCTAGATGAAACAGATCCCTGGAAAAATAATCGTTAATCGAAATCGAACTTGCGAGTAACTTTAAAAACTCCAAAACCATAAAAGATATGAAAAAATGTAGACGGTATTTAATTATATCATAATGATACTGGCATTTTACTCCGATTAATTTAAAAAATGCTGATTATAAACCACTACAATAATTATTATATTATTTAAATTGGTATAAACCATGGAATTTTTTTATTTTATAAACTAAGTATTAAGAATAAAAATTTTAATTAATATTGAGTTTCATAATCAATGCCGAATCAAGCTTTTCAACGTCTGCATCTTAGCGCACTGTAAAAAAGTTATCTCTTTTTTTTAAAGGATTCTTTAAAAAGGTTCGTGAAGTATATTTACTTACGTACTTCATGATTAGAGAAGAAATTTAGTCAAACATTAAAAAATATTAGCATAGTGTTTCATTGTTGCCAAAGATTTAAAACTTTGTAACATGCTCTGTACATTCAAGAATATTATTTTATGAACTGAGAGACAAATGTGGTAATTTCAGTTAATATTTACCTCAATAGTACTTATTAAGTATTTTGCTGAATCATCTAATTATTTTGTTGAAACTGCAAAATTATTTAGAAACAAATAAATTCATTTAGTTCTAAAGAAATATTTAGCAATTACTATTAAAAGAAATATGTACTGAAAATTTCCAAATTGGTCTCTCAGTGTGGTAACTGCATAGATCTATCACGTTTCGTTCCGATGAAAAATATAACTCTACAGAGTCAAATAATAACTATCATGGTAAAATAATTAATTATTTTTTAATTCCTAAATAAATTATACCATTTTTATCTGTTTAATTTATAGAACAAAAATTCAAAATTGAGCAAATCATAAACATATAAATGGTTGAGTACATCATTGAGAAAATTTCTCATTAACTGTGCTTAAAATTATAGATAATAATCTGATGCAATTTGAGAATTAAATCCAAATTAATAATTAAAAATATCATTAAATTAAGAAAGCTATTTGACATTTTCATGATTTTCATTATATTCGATTAATAAGAAAGAGGGTCAAAATTAATTTTATTATACAATTATATTATTTCTATTAAGCCTACAAGGAAATGTAAGAAAAAGTTGACAAATGAAAATAAATAATATTATGAAAATAAATAGTATTATGCAAATTGACGATTTTTTATAAACAATTAAATAATGGGCAAGAAACAATTGCATAAAAAGCTTTATATTTTTAAATCGCACATCTGTTTTTAATACTAAATTGACTACATAGTGTTTATTAACTCATTTACAAATTAACGATTACTATTAACAATACAATAATTAACACATGTACGACTATTACATGATCAATTACTGTTTTTATGTAAACAATTAATCATTTTAACCAAAATTTCTAATAAGAAGATAGTAATCGAAATACAATAACCAATACATAACGCTAGCCATACACCCGTAAATGAAATATATCCCATGTTGACCTCCGCTAGTTTTGAATCTATATAAAATTTATGGTAATCTCTTTGATTCAACCAAATTGGAATACCGCCTTCATCAAGCCGCTGAAAGATTTGGCTAAATTTTTCATAATGAGGACATGCTCTTTCAAACACGTAAGTTAACCTTGAGCAAGCCAATGCATTCTTGGAAATTTTATATCTTTCACTGATACTTTTATTTTTTTTTAAAACATCTAAGGCATACAGACGAGAGGAGAAACATATGACTGGTTTATTTTTTTTAAATATTCATAGCACAGCGTACTGCTCAGTTTGTACTTCGAAATTACATTTCTTATGTGTTTGTCTGCAGTATTATTATAAAAATCTTCAAACTTCGTCGTGGTAATTATGGTTAAGTTAGAGGTATCTATGGCTTCGAAAATCTCAATATTTAGTAAGTCGTGATTCACTTGCAAATTTGTGCACTGTGAAATGAAATCGGACGCATACATCATTGACATAATAGCAATAGTTGTGTAAATTATTTTGTTGTATAGAGTGCGTGGCCGAGGTACAGGAACTGTTCCGAAGGAAATTCTAATGATGTTCAATATATTGAGTTCCTCTTTAAAAGGTTTCATTTTGTATGTGATCAATTTGATGAGCAAAAATAAAAGCGGCACAATAAAAGTGAAAATCAAAATCATTAATGGTAGTTGTATAGTAGCTGAAGATATAATTGGTCCGATGGAAGCATATTCGAAGCAATCATGCGAAATGTAAAAATACAGAAGTCTATTTTCTTCTGAAAATTGGTGTACCGAGGGCACTATCATCATATTTATATTTCCATTTTTTAAGTTAACCAAGCTCAGCTCTTCGTATGAACAATACAGGTTCCCCTTTGGTTTGAGTTTGATTAATTTTATACTGAAATTCATTGCTTTCAGCACGACTTTTAAGGCTGAAAAATAGTATACGTTGTTTGTTACTACCGTGCCATCCTCTTTTTCGATAACATCAATGTTAGGTGGTATGTAATAATAAGATAGTTTCAATTCGTAACCATTAGTATCTGTTAATTTTTCAGGCAGTAATGGTAAATCTTCGATAAGAGTTTTAGCGCTCAAAACATTGTAAAAGGGATTGAAATGTAAAAGCAGAATTTCTTGCTTGGATCGCACTTTTATCAGAGAAAAGTCAAGAATTTTTTTCGACCAAGCATACTTGAAAATAGATTTGTAATTATCATTTGCACAGAATTTGTCCGTGAAATCCATAACTATAATTTTAGGTCGCTGCATATCAAAAGAATATTCTTCGTACAAGTTAAAAAATGCTTGGCCGTCATCATAAAAGCATCCACTGTGAATATATAAATGTAAGGTAACTTGACGAGAAACCCTGAATACTGGATGAAGGATTGATTTTGATGTTGATTTTGCAGATGACACATCAAGTTTTATGCTTGGCATTTCTTGGGTAATTTTATTAAAAAAATACTCTTGCTTTTCCATCGTTGAAGTTAACGAAGTATTTGTGAAAATGCTAATGTAATGTGGTTTTACGTCTCTTAGAACTTGTTGGATGTAATTGAACTGTAATACATCCGATGGAGGTAGTGCATTATTACATATTAATGTCATCAAAAGACAATTTATTAAAACCATTTTGGGACACTGAAATTTATTAGTGAGCAATCTATAACATGTTCCTTAAAAGAAACATAATACGCCTTTCGTGCTTATGGAAACTACCTTTAGTAGAAAAATACGTAGACATTTTCATTAGTAATTAAAGTAGTAGTAATTAAGTAGTTAGTAATTTAAACTGTTCCAATTAAATTAAAATTTTCCAACTATTTAAATTGTTGCGGCCTATACCTGTCTCCCAAGCATACAACAACTGCACGACTTACGCTTATATGCTGCCAAAGACAACCGTTTATAGACTCGCAATATGGAAGTTAGCTATGCACTAACACGTAGGCGATACACGCGTGTGTCCTTGTTTACATATACGCGATTGGACAACGTATATATTATATATTATAACTGTGCATAATGGTACTATACGCACTGCATTGCGCACGGAGTTACATAAATAAATTATATTTACTAACAATTTAATCGCCTGGAGGAGTTAGTATATTACTGCACACTAACGACATCAATAAACCACTTCATAAAACAATTTTTGGGACACTAAATTTTGTGCAGAAAACTACATTTTTTGATAGAAATGTATGTCGTCTTATAAGGTAAAAGAATGACACATTTTTTCAATAATTCCCTATGCGGGATCGAAGTAAATAATGCGAATAATAATTATAATATGTTAATATTCGATTTACTATAGCGAAACAAATTCTTTTTCCTGCAGAAGTTACATCGCCTTTGAGTCAAAGACTAATGAAAGTCACCTATTCCGTTTTACCGTACAATTTGAAAAAAATCAATATTAAAAAAAAGACAGAATATAAAATATGCAGTTCTATAGAATGTGAAGGTTTGTTAAGGACATACTGCGCGTGCCTGCAGTTTTAACCTTTTGAGCGTTAGGATGCGCCATATAGCGCACATGTCTGACTTGCCTATATATACCCTTGATTTGGTTTTATCTACTAGATAACTCAAAAATATTTTATACCGCCACAGGGCGACCTGTAATCATCCTTCAGAAATAGGGCCTTTTAATATTCTATAATCACAGCTACACGGAAAAATAAATTGCATTACAAAATAGTTTACTATATTTACTTAATATTTACTATTCGACGAACTAACATGCTTAATGCAGGTATTTTAGTATTTCAATGTGTATTAATGGTACATTTGTACTATAATTAAATACACCCAAGAGACGATTGCATAAAAAGGTTTACAATTTAAAATAGCATATGTGTATTTAATTACGTTTATGAACCCATTTACAAATTAACAATTACCATTAATATTGCAATAATTAACACGTATACGACTATTAAATGATCAATTTATTTTTTTTTACGTACACGATTACTCATTTTAACCAAAATTTCCAATATGAAGATAGTAATTGAACAACAATAACCAACACATAATAGTAGCCATACACTCGTAAATGAAATATATCCCATGTTGACCTCCGCTATTTTTGAATCTATATAAAATTTATGGTAATCTCTTTGATTCAACCAAATTGGAATACCGCCTTCATCAAGCAGTTGAAAGATTTCGCTAAATTTTTCATAATAAGGACATGCTCTTTCAAATACGTACGATGACTTTGCGCAAGCCAATGCATTCTTGGAAATTTTATATCTTTCACTGATACTTTTGTCTTTTTTAAACATATCTAATGCATATAGGCGAGAGGAGAAACATATAATTGGTTTATTTTTTTTTAAATATTCATAGCACAGCGTACTGCTCAGTTTGTACTTTGAAATTACATTTCTTATGTGTTTGTCTGCAGTATTATTAAAAAAATCTTCAAACTTCGTCGTGGTAATTACGGTCAAGTTAGAGGTATCTATGGCTTTGAAAATCTCAATATTTAGTAAGTCGTGATTCACTTGCAAATTTGTGCACTGTGAAATGAAATCGGACGCATACATCATTGACATAATAGCAATTGTTGTGTAAATTATTTTGTTGAATAGAGTGCGTGGCCGAGGTACAGGAACTGTTCCAAAGGAAATTCTAATGATGTTCAATATATTGAGTTCCTCTTTAAAAAGTATCATTTTGTACGTGATAAATTTGATGAGCAAAAATATAACCGGCACAATAAAGGTGAAAAGTAAAATCATTAATGGTAGCTGCATAGTAGCTGAAGATATAATTGGTCCAACGGAAACATATTCGAAGCAATCATGCGAAATGTAAAAATACAGAAGTCTATTTTCTTCTGAAAATTGGTGTACCGAGGGCACTAACATCATATTTACATTTCCATTTTTTAAGTTAATTAAGCTCAGCTCCTCGTATGAACAAAACAGGTTCCCCTTTGGTTTGAGTTTGATTAGTTTTATACTCATATTCATTGCTTTCAGCACGACTTTCAAGGCTGAAAAATAGTATGCGTTGTTTGTTACTACCGTGCCATCCTCTTTTTCGATAATATCTATGGTAGGTGGTACGTAATAATAAGATAGTTTCAATTCGTAACCATTAGTATCTGTTAATTTTTCAGGCAGTAATGGTAAATCTTCGATAAGAGTTTTAGCGCTTAAAACATCGTAAAAGGGATTGAAATGTAAAAGCAGAGTTTCTTGCTTGGATCGCACTTTTATCAGAGAAAAGTCAAGAATTTTTTTCGACCAAGCATACTTGAAAATAGATTTGTAATTATCATTTGCACAGAATTTGTCCGTGAAATCCATAACTATAATTTTAGGTCGCTGCATATCAAAAGAATATTCTTCGTACAAGTTAAAAAATGCTTGGCCGTCATCATAAAAGCATCCACTGTGAATATATAAATGTAAGGTAACTTGACGAGAAACCCTGAATACTGGATGAAGGATTGGTTTTGATGTTGATTTAGCAGATGGCACATCAAGTTTTATGCTTGGTATTTCTTGGGTAATTTTGTTAAAAAAATACTCTTGTTTTTCCATTGTTGAAGTTAACGAAGTATTTGTAAAAATACTAAGGTAATGTGGTTTTATGTCTCTTATAACTTGTTGGATGTAATTGAACTGTAATACATCTGATGGAGGTATTATATTATTACATACTAATGATATCAACAAACAATTTATTAAAACCATTTTGAGACACTAAATTTTATTAGCTGGCAATCTATAATATTTTCCTTAAAAGAAACATAAGACACATTTAGTGCTTATTGAAACTACCTTTGGTAGAAAAGTACACTCCCCTTCACATGCTTTTGCCACCATTCGGCAAAAATCTGGGAAGAAAGAAAGTTGTATATTATCGCGAAATATTACCGCAGCTTCCAAATTCCACCGGCATTCTTTTAGGTGAAGCTAAAGCTTTAGAAAAGTACATTCACATTTGAAAAAAAAATGTCTCTTATTAACATTTAAAAACTAATAAAAAAAAGTCAAAAAGTTTAACCCTCAGAACAGAGCACTTACTCCTTTTGAGCAAAAATACGGAAAATTATATAAAAATGCTATTCCTGATATTTTTGTTTAATTATGTACAAAAATAATTTCACAAATTTTCTGATTAAATATTTTCTATTATGATTATTCAATGTAATTAAAATATTCGTTCCCCAGAATAATAAATTTTATTTTTTAAAATCCATAAAAACTGAAAAAAAAATTTTGTTTAGAAACCTTATTTCACTTTAAATTTATGTTTTTTTCTTCAATAGACATCTTTGTCTTCTTTAGAAATTTTTTCTTTACTATTTTTGAGATATTTGGAAATGAAGAAAACAATCAATTTTTTACTAGTATGTTGGTAATTCCGTTAAAAATGATTGTATAAATTTGCACGGCACCGCATTTTCAACCTGAAAGCATAAACTTCAAATACCGTTGATATTTTTGAGATGCGATAATCGGTTCAAAAGCTATACGGAGTTTTATGAGGGCTAGACTTATTGTTTTTTTTATTAGTGTTTTAATGTTAATAAAAGGAGGAAATTTTATTTATTTTTTTTTTTCAAATGTAAATGTACTTTTCTAAAGCTTTTGTTTCACAGAAAAGAATGCCGTCGGAATTTGCAAGCTGCGATAATTTTTGCGATAATATAAAACTTTCGTTCTTCCCAGATTTTTGCCAAAGGGTGACAATAGCATATGAAGGGGACTGTACGTACATATTTTCATTAATTATTTACCATACACGTCAGACTTAACGAAGCTGAACAATATATTTATAATATTTTTAATATTCGATATATTATAGAAAAAATCTTCCTTATTACCGAATGATCGTTATGAACGTTCTAATTACTACAATTTTTGGCGTCTATAACTATCTCCCAACTACACAACAACTTCAGGGCTTACCCCTATATGCTCCCATAGACAATTGTTTATAGCCTCGTAATATTGAAGTCAGCTACACACTAAAACTTGACTGACACTCGAGTATTATTGTTTATATACGTCTTATAAGGTAGAAAAATGTATACATATTTTCATTAATTCCCCATACGGGATCGAATTAAAATTTGAACAATAATAATAATATGTTAATTCGTCATACTACAGAGAAAAAATTTCTTTTTACTGACTGAAGCAACGTCGACTTCAAGTTGAAGACTAAGGAAAGTTATCTATTTCGTTTTACCATATAATTTATTGCAGAAAATCAATAGTTAATGAAAGGCATAAAATAAATTGTGCATCGCTCTATACAATATTAAGTATTTTTTAATTAGCTTAAACGGTATAATAAGAACTTCCGCTGTTAATTATAAAAAATTTTATATTGTGCGCCTTATTTAAGGTAGTTCACTCGGTGCAGTGATACTCAACTTGCTGAATTCGAGTATATATCAATATTAAGACACCATTTTTTTTTAAAAATGTTAAATCAATAATGTTAAATATTGAAACATGACTAGGTAATATACAGTACCATTCAAAAGTTCTTGAATGCTTGAAAAAATAATGGTGGGCTAGAGACAAAATAAAAAAAGCATTTTAAAGTAGAGAGAACATACTTTCTTTTTATATTAATGGCTTATTTTTAAGAATTTTTAAGAATATTCGCGCAACACGTAGTTCACCTCGCTTATCCTGTCGGCAAGCTCGCTCGAGCCGACCTCTTTCTTTCTCCCTTCGCTACGCTCTCCCTATTCTCCACTAAAAATTAGAGTGTTCACCCACCTACTTCTCGGGGCTAAGAACTTCTCCGCCTCTCGCAGACGATGACCAATGGCCGAAGACCAATTTTTTTTCCTTTTTTTTAGTTGTCAAGGTATACGATAATGCTTTAGGCAAAAGGAAATATACCCCCTACCCCCTAGTTTATTTAAATTCTAGAAGGTATACAACATGAGCATTGTTGCAAACAGAAAAGAAAACTTTATATTGCAAAGAAAAATTATTCATTTATTTATTAAAGGGAAAAATATTTATTTGTTTATTTAAATTTAAGAAAAGAATGTTTACTTATTCATTTAAAGAAAAATTTGTTTATTTAAAAGAAAATTTATTTGTTTTGTTTGGAGAATTATTTATTTATTTATTATTTGAAAAATATTTTTCTGCCTTAGATATGCAAACTTCGTCGCAAAGTTTATGTTGAAGCGCTGAGCCGGGCGCCAGCGAGGAATATGCTCTGGAATGCGCAAATGTAAACAAGGCTCATTCCAAGCGTTGCGAAAATTCCTCAGCGACTTTGAAATGTAAAATTTGGTAAAGGCAATGGGAATTATGGAAGAAGATTTTATGACAGCACAGTGACAGCAAAATGACGCCACGATGTGCTGCACAATGCAGCACGTTACCGTTACAGTGGCGACACGGTGTAGCGGTGGTAAAAGGTAATTATCTTACGAAATAACACGATGATGGTAAAATAACGCCACACCGTGCCAGCACGGTGGGCCAAGACGTGTCGGCCCGCGGTGTTTGTTGAGTTGTCTAAAATATTTATTTTATTTTTTAAAATTATTTTTTATAATTATATAATGAACAGACTTACTATAAATGATTTACGAAGAACGAGCAATCGTTTGGCCTACTCTAAATCTTTCAAATGTTAATATTTTTTATGTTATTCGAATTTCAAAATCACTGGCACACAAAAGTTTTTATTTAAAAATAAAAAAACTAAAAGACGCGGAATTTTTTTAACTATCAATTCTGAAGGAGCAAAAGATAATAATAAACGGTTATATAAAATTTTTCAATTGTGTGCCTAGTTCACGAAGCTCTTAAACAAGGGTTTTCTGTAGAAATCTTTCTGCAGCTGATTGGCTGATACTAAAGCAATGAATTTTATCTTTTGCTTTAATTTGTAGATGAAAGATACATAAAAAATGGCGAACGAATGTTTTGTTTTGTATGTCAAACGCGGGTAATACGTAAAAATTTAAGTATGTGATATTAGTGTAAATGTTCAAGATTATCATTGTAATTGGTGACAGTTGATAAATCAACCATCATGGACCAGAAGAAAAAAAATGCAGCATGGGCGAATTGCTGCGAAGATTGGGTAAGAATAGAAATCTTAACCTAAAAACTAAGATATTATTGTTTTTACTTTTGATGAATATAATTTTAAATACTAACTGATCATTGATAATTAAATCAAAACAGCCTGATTAAACTTTCATGCCTTTAGGGAGGATACATGGCAGCTAAGAAGGCCAAATTGGAAGAACAATTTCAAGAAGCAGCTCAAAGTGAATTTTCAGATGCTTCAAATCTATTTAAAGGCATTGCAATATTTGTCAATGGATATACAAATCCCAATGCTGATGAATTAAAACGCCTTATGATGGCCCATGGAGGAGTTTATCATCATTATTTACGACCACAGGGTACAACTCATATGATTGCTTCAAATTTGCCTTATTCGAAAATAATAGCTTACAGAAAAGCACAGAATCCTTTGCCTCTTTGCAAGCCGGAATGGATTGTAGATAGCATTAAAAAAGGAAAGTTACTCGATTATAAAAACTATCTGTTGTATTCTCAGTGTACAAAAACTCAGCCAGCAATTTTTGCTCAGATGAAGAAACAAACTAATCAAAATAATTTTAAAACTATATCTAATGGTTCCAATTCATCTACTTCTAATTTACAACCATCAGATTCTAACATATCACCTACTGAGAAAAAATCTAAAATTAAAGTGCAAGATAAAAAAAGTACAGAATCTTCTACAATAGTTTCAAATTGTTCTAAAAATCCTGCCTTTTTGACAGAATTTTATAACAATTCGCGATTACATCACATTGCAACAATGGGAGCTATGTTCAAAGATTACATAAATGATTTAAGAGATAAAAGTAACGGAAAGTTTTCAGGTCTAGAAACTCTTAAACAAAACGTTTATACAAAAAACTGCAAAGCAGATCATTCACATAGACTTGAAAATTCTGATTCGGATGATGATTTATTTAACAGTAATCAGCGGCATTCTGCATCAACATCAGTAATAGAAAACAAACCAGTTATTATGCACATAGACATGGATTGTTTTTTTGTTTCTGTAGGACTTCGAAGTCGTCCTGAACTGAAAGGAGTTCCAGTTGCTGTAGCCCATGCTAAAGGAAACAAACAAAGCTCATCTAATAATTCAGAAGATTGTGGTTCTATGTCAGAAGTAGCTTCTTGTTCTTATGAGGCAAGAAAAGCTGGAGTTAAAAATGGCATGCTTTTAGGTCAAGCTTTAAAACTTTGTCCAAATTTAAAAACAATTAGATATGATTTTGACAGCTACAAAGAAGTATCTTACACACTTTACGATACAGTTGCTTCTTATACATTAAATATCGAAGCAGTTAGTTGTGATGAAATGTATGCAGATTGTACAAGCATTCTTCAGTCAACTCGTGTGACTCCTTTAGAGTTTGCCAGTATTATCAGAAGTGAAATAAAAAAAAAGACTGGATGTCCAGTCTCTACTGGATTCGGGGAAAACAAACTTCAGGCCAGATTAGCAACAAAAAAAGCAAAACCTGATGGTCAATGTTATTTAAAAGGTCATGCCCTAAGATCTTTTTTGAGAAGTTTGAATGTCAGAGATTTACCAGGTTTGTAAATATTTTATATTAAAAAAAGTTACAATAAAAAAGTTTTGTCTTACAAAAACTTACCTTCAGGTGTGGGATACTCTACAAGTCATAAGTTGCGCCAAATGAATATTGAAACTTGTGCTGATCTCGAGGTCACTTCTTTATATGAATTACAAAAAGACTTTGGCAAAAAAAATGGGCAGCAATTACATGATATGTGTCGAGGAATAGACAATAGTAAATTAAATTTGGAGCACATAAGAAAATCAGTTTCAGCTGAAGTAAATTACGGTATTCGATTTAAAAACAATGAAGAAGCTTACGAGTTTTTGAAAAAATTAAGCGAAGAAGTAAGTGACAGATTGAAAAAAATAAATTCTAGAGGAAAGACCATTACTTTGAAAGTTATGTTTCGGGCGAAAGAAGCACCAAATGAGCCAAAAAAGTTTATGGGCCATGGCTTGTGTGATGCTTTCAATAAATCAAAAAATCTCATTGCTCCTACTGACGATCAAGTAGTAATTGCGCGGTAAAGATGAAATTAATTACTTATTAATTTTAATAGTAATAATATACATTTACCTTTTGCTTTTTATTTTAGAGAAGTTTTAGCTCTATGGAATCAATTTCATCAAAGTCCAGAAGATGCAAGAGGCATAGGAATTCAAATAACAAAATTGGAATCTTCAAAAAATAAATCTAGTGGATCCACTCTTTTAAAATTTATTGATAGAATGAAAGGGCCAGAGAAAAATATTGCAGACTCAAATTGTTTAATAAATTCGAATATGATACAATTACAAAATGAGAATGTTAAATTACAAGTTAAAGAAAATTTAACTTCACTAAACTCAAAAGAAATTTCTCTAAGCTCAGATCAATTATTATCTGAAGAAATGCAGTTTAGTGATGAAATATCAGTTAATCCAAAAGTAAACAAAAATAAGGAGGATCGCTTGCAAAATCAAGAAGAAGGAAATAAAGAAAGTAAAGGAGAAAGTGTTGTAATGGAACAAGAACAGTCTCAAAAACCTTTGTGTCAACTAAAACAAACTAAGCAATTCGAGTTTTTTAAGCAAACTAAGCCTTTTTCGTCTAATAAATCAGGTAAAGTCAAATTACCAGATATACAAGAAATTGATATGAAAGTATTAATAGAATTACCCGAAGATATACGAAACGAAATTCTTAATGAATACAAGGAAAATAAAGACACCGAAAATTCTTCTAAAAATACTTCATGTAGCACTTCGAATAAAAGTTTAGTTCCAAATGGTGTCAATAGAATGGAAAGAGAATTATCGTTTTCTCAAATCGATCCAGAATTTTTAGCCGCTTTACCTGATGATATGAAAAACGAAGTTAAATCTTATTGTGATGCTCAGAAAAAAGAAAAGCGTACGAATACAGATAGTACAAATAAGCGAACAAATAATATTGCACATAAAGGATGGGACATGTTTAAAAACGAAAAAATTGAGAAGAAAGCACCAAAGAACGGAAAAGCCAAGATAGGCAAAGTAAAAGTATTAAAGAATGGAGGAAAAAAGGATACGAAAAATAACACTCCAGTTTCTAAAATTACTAGAGAAAACGATTTAGCACCTACAAAAGCAAACACACAAAATCTTTCAAAAAATCTTGAAATAGTTGATGGTGAAGACATTTTGGAAGCTAACAAAAGTGTATATTTTTCTACCGGAGATGCAGAGCATACAAATATTCTCACAAGCTTGGTAAAGTGCCTTCTTGAACTCCCAGTGTCTAAGGTATTATTATTATTGTTGTTACTATTTTTTAATTTAAATAATATTTAAAAACATACTCTTTTAGGTCAAGCTGCAAATACAAGAGTGGATAGGTAACAATTCTGATATAAATGACGTGGATTTTCTTTCTTTAACTACTTTCCTTGGTAGTCTTCCAAGAAAACAGCGCTTAGAAGATTTACATATACTTTTAAAATGTTTATACAGGTAAAAATATTAATTTATAATTAATTTGAATCTCAAAATATATTGAATTATTCAGTATTAAAATATATTTTGCAGGTGTATTATGAACACGAAAAGTTGCGTCTGGCATGAAACTTATACAAAAATGTTGAAACACATTCAAGCTCGCATGAGGTTGGAATATGGGAATGATCTGATGATACCAAATGTCAAATGTGTTAAGTGTGAGGCGAACAAAGAATAATTATATTTGTGTAGAAAGGATAATCTTTAATATATGATCATGTTGTGGAAATTATTTTTTTATGCATTAATAAATTTTATATTTTTGTAAAGTCATGGAGTATTAATTTTTTTGATCGCTTAATTAGCTAAAAAAGTGTATATTATTTATTCAAAATATCATAAAAACTTCTTTTTTTGTGTGATTTGTAGTTTTTTGTAAGATTGCAAATATCTTCTCTTACACAAATACAATATTTAAAGAATAAAAATAATCAGAAGTAGCGCTATAAAAAAGCATTTGAATCACTACAAAACTAAAGTAGGAAGGAGTTTCATGTCAGGAAAATAATTACACAATGTAATATAGACGGAATTTTATTTATTTTAAACGAAATCACAATGCCCGCGCAAATTATTTTTGCGTATCACGTATGAAGTCTTCCCTTGCTCTCTTTGTATGTGTATGTATTTGTGTTTGCCTTTTAAACACTACTATGTATTTCATCCTTTATCAGCTAATCAAATCTTTATTATATGTATATTAACGTCAATTACTGTGTGTCCGCATGTATGTATGTACGTATGGATGTACGGATGAATTTACATGGTATATAAAATCGTATACTTCATTGAGGATATACAATTAAAAGTCATTTTACACTTCGGATATCATCTACGTAGTTAACTCAAATCACTTGATGATAATACAAAATTGTTTTGTACATGAAAACATAATTTTTTAATAATTGCTATACCTACTTTAGATTGACTGAAAGTTTTACAAATTTTCTATTGTAAATAAAAGAATTCCCTTTTAAAAGCAATATCTAATGTAACTTCTACCAATAAAAATAAAATAAAAGAATTTCGGTAGGTTAATTGTAAAGGTGCATTATCTTTGTCCTATATATACGATACACGTAATTCATACACTGTCAAAATCGGCGTTACATATGCGCATATATAAAAAATCTCGTGAGATGCTCTCTCATGGAACCATGTAAATGCATCTGATGTGTGTGCGTGTGCGTGCGTACGTGCGCGTGCGAGTACGTATGTTTTTTTAATCGTTATTGTTCTTACATGCTGAAAAGTAAGCGGCATATAATATCGGAGCACCGACGCAGAGTAGCTATTGCGCGGATAGGGCGAAGAGAAGGAAATAAAATATAAATAAAATTATACATATACAAGTTTGCTTTTTGGTTTCAAAACTCACTAGACGCACGCATCAAACGATATCAAGCTAAGAATTAAGAAGGTAAAGAATTATCGAAGAAAAAAAAACTGACGAGATCTAACAAATCATTGGATTAAATGATAATTCAATGCGCAATGGGGGGAATGAAGGATGGGAAATGGTGGGTGGTATGACGGAGGACTATAAAAAGTATGACAAACGTCACGTTACTACTTCGATCCTCACTGGCCACGCGAGGACGACAGCTTGTTTTCTACGAATGATTACATATTGCACTATTTTTTTCACTCATCATCACCTTCGTGTGGGCTGCCAGTGTCTCTTTGAAAAAAGAGAAAAAATTTCGTTAAAACGCAATGCAAATGTGCTTCATTCGGTCGCACGACAAGCTGGCATTTACTTAATAATAGCTTGCGCCACGATCGAATTGTCATACATATGCGCCTCTGACTCTTACGTCTTCTGTGCGCGCGTTAAACTAAACCGCGAATTTACACGATTTTTTTTCCTTATCCTTAATCCAGTATTTATTCGGTATCCTGTTTATGCACTATAGTTTATAATAACATATGAGTATAAAAAGACCCTAATATCTCGCGCTCGCAATAAAGTGATTAAAAATTTTTTTATCTCGTTTGCATCTTATGCTTGTTACAAGATAGATAACAATTAAAATTGATAATAAATCATTCGATATTCACGCTCTAATTATGACGAGAATATGATAATAATACTAATCATTGTAATATATTAATTATAATAATTTAAATTTGTAACAATGGTATTTTATAAATCAAAAACCAAACTTTTTTTCGACAACAATCAATATAATGATGTAAAACAATATAGAATCTTCGGTTAAAAAAATAACTACCGACTTACAAAAAGTACAACACTGATCAAAAGTCAAGGCGGATTTTAAAGTAAATTCGTCGTTGCTCTCCGCACGTAAATGACTCGGTGAAAAATGTCGCTTTACGCTTATGTACAGTAGCGCTCATAATTATTTTGACCGGAATTGCTTGAACTTGTAAATTTTTAGGGAAAAATCAAAATATTATAATTAACGAATACTGATTACACCATCTGAAAAATCCGAATCCGTGCAGTTTATTCTAATTTCTAGTAAAAATTGATTAGCTAATGATTCTTGCGATTAGCAAGCTACCTTAAATCACTTTTAATGAAAACTTACAGCAAGAAAAGAAATAAATTAAATTCGAAAAAAAAAACGACTAACAAAAAGTTCACTTGTTTAGATTCTTCCCTTTGAACACACACATACAATCTCAAGCCATTCCAACGTCAAAAAGGCTACATCATTCGCTCAAAGACTGCATTCGCCAGCGCTACCGCACGGTAGCTCCTGTGAGACTACGGGCGCTCTTCGTTCTTTTTCTCAGACACACTCACTCTTATTTATTTATCATACCTAATTATCATCGCCATTATCGTCGCCTTCCTCATACGGTATATATTTTACAGGTCGCGTCATCGGCATCGTACCGTTAGTAATAATGCACGTTGAGGGGAAAAAATACCAGCCCAGCTTGTGGCGCTCGAGGCCGTTGCTCACGATAAGCCCTGGGGCGTGAAGCAAATCTTCTCCAGCTCGCCGGTCGACGAACTTACTGGTGACTCCACGCGGTCTTCCTGCTCCGAAGCCAATTGCTCGCTGTAGTAATGGGGAGCACTCAAGTAATCGATGAGCCGACGAGGCAGCGGCAGCGTGGGTATCAGGTCTTTACGAACCATCTTCAGGATGACGAAGCGGCAGGTGTGCTGTAGGCTTTGCACTTGTTTAAAACGCGATACTGGGTGCAGTAGCTGCACTCGCATGGGACCGAGTACCGGGCGTCGATGTAAGAAAAACAGATAGCGACCACTACGTGAATGCTCGACCGCGTTCTCGATGAAGTCCACAATCGTGTGGGACTTAAATTTTGTACAACTGCCGAAGCTGAAGTTACCTACAAATAAAATCACGTTAAAAGATTTAATTGTGCTTCACTTCGATCAATAAAATTCAAACTTCATTTTAAAGCAATTACCCTGATCATGTTCAATTCTCACGTGACGAACGCAGCTGTTTAGTCTAAATGACAACGAAAATATGTAATGATCGTCGCTACTGTCTCGAACTATAAAAGATCCATCAGGCTCGTTAGACAAAATTTTTTCGGCAGCTTCTCCACTGATAGGACCCCAATACCACCCATACTACAAAAAACAAAAAATCAAATTAAAATCACATATGAAAAAGTTTCTTTGCAATTTCAAGGTAATCATTATAACACTAATTTTATTCTATTTATCAACAAAAAAGACGAAAAGGTCCAATTGAAAAAGAAATTAAATTAACTACCAACATACATCTTTAACTTTCTCGATACTAGCAGCGAAGTCCATGCTGGTGTCCTCGTTTGGCGGCTCGTCACTGTTTTCTGAGGCTTGCTGGGCCCGCACTTGAGGCGTGGAGCTCGCAGGAGATTCACACATATGCGGCACGCCATTGATTCCATTTGCCATAGCAATTTCGCCAGGATCAGCACCATTTTCCACATGCCCGTTGCTCACAGTCTTGGGTAAAGGCGGCAGTGCCCGCTTGAAAAAAGGCAGCTTTGAGTTCACGCCCGTCGGCGGTGACTCCGAGTCATCCAGATCGCCATTGAGCGAGGTCCCGTTGTTGTTGTTCACTTGGTGTGATGGATGCTGCTCATAATCGGCGACCAAGTCGTCCTCATCTTGCACTATCACATCCGAGACCTGATTCTGTTGGTGGTGAACGACGTTGTTGCGTTTCGATACGAGATGTTCCGGTGAACCAATCTTCTTAAACCTAAATTTAAACATTTGTTTGTTCATTTTTTAATAGTATTATCAATTGTATGATGCTTAGTATTGATACTTAGTTTAAATAACATGTGCAAATAAAAGAGATTTTTTTGTATGAGTTTATATAATTTAAGTGGATTCTTTTATAATTTATTATTTGCAAATTACTAAAATTTAAATTATGGATTTTAAATACAAATTCAAAATTCTTATGATTTTCAAATCTATGAATCCACTACGAATTTTTAATAGATTGTTTTAAAAGAACATTTTTAATTATTCACTGATATCTATTTTTGTATAACGTTTACTTTTTCATATTAAATATGACACTAAAAAGAAGTATTACTAATTCTAACAATAATGCAGTTACTAATTTTTTCATTGTTCTATGCTCTGGATTTGAATGTTACCTAGGTATACTGATAATTATAATTAAGACAAAAATAAAGCAGAATATGAAGTTGAACCTGAAAATGTTGCACAAAGTCTGCTTGAGATTGAGGGAAAAGTTGCGTTGGCTCTTCTTTATTTTTTCTCTATTGCCGGTCGTACCGTCCGTACCGTCCAGCGTTCTCAGCTCATCAGCCCTCTGCGATTGTTCGTCCTTAGCCTTCTTGTGTTTCAGCGTGGACAGCGAGTTCTTTTTATGCTTCTTTGCATTGCTTCCACTGTTGTTATTATTATTGTTATTGTTGTTAATATTATTGTTATTATGCTGTATGAGGCCGTTGCTGCTCTTGTTCGATATAGGCGTGTTCGTTGTCGAGGAGTCCGTGTGCGGGTTACTGTACTTGTTATTATTATTCAAGTTGAGAAGCTTGGGCATGGGGGCGAGATGGATGGATGACTGTCCGATGCCCTGTTGCGGCAACATTTTGGCCATCTTCTCGCGCTTCATCTTCGTTTCGCTGCAACTTTCGCTCGAGCCCGAGGAATACAGCGTTTGCAGATATTGTCTTACTTCGTGCAGCGTCATGTGTATGGGTTCACCGATGTTACGCACGTGGCTGTTCGATGATTTAGACGTCAGTTGTGACCTGTGGTGTTGCTGCTGCTGCTGTTGCTGTTGTTGCTGTTGTTGCTGCTGCTGTTGCTGTTGACGTCCAGCCACAACCGCCGCCGCTGCTGCTGCAGAGGTCCCTGGCACACTGTGTCTCTTTCCTGTATTACCTAAAATATTACAAAAACACATTTTTAAATTGAAGAAATGAGTACGTAATTGATTAAGAAATTAATATTTTATTTGTACAATTATTACTATTTTTTGAATATAATAATTTATTTTTACTTTGAACTATCTAAAAAAATATGCTTTATAAAAATGAGATGCTATACTTCAGTATCGACAATTGTTAACTCACCACAAGCTCCATTGATCGTGGCAGCCGTGGGTACAACGATAGTGCCGGAATCGTTGCAGCATACATCAGGGAGCATCTTCTGAGACTTGACATGACCAATAGATCTGGGTTTACCCAGCATTCCACCGCAGTAGTGTCGGGCTTGCTGCTGTTGTATGTGAAATTCAAATTCACTTTGGGAACTGGCAGACACATTTCGTCGTCTTTTGCGATGGTGTTTGTGCCTCTTAGGCCGCTGAGGTGTCCTGAGCTCATGGTGCAGCGGTCTCACTACGTCAATTGGCACGGTGTAGATGTCGGAGTCGAAGGGCACATTGTACATGTCACTGATCTGACTAGTGGTTAGGATGTCATGCGACATCGCCGATGTGATGAAGCTGCTGTCGTCGACTTTATTGCTCAGACCCGTCGTGTTGATGGAGTTGTGCGAGCTCGAGAGTCTTGACGAGGCCAGCGACGAGCGCGAATTCGGTCGGTTTAAGGTGCTAAACGGCGTTATCGTTATGGCACTTTGATAGCCAGCAGTAGCAAGTCCCGGAGATGATGATGTCAAGTAGTCCGATGCCCAAATTCTCGTGGAGGTGCTGTACAATGAAAAACTAAATGACTCAATTGGTTTTGTCACAAGACTTTAACTATTTTAGGGATACTCACTGCTTATTTGTTCGAGTGTTGCAATTCAAGTGCATCATTTCTGTGTTAGGCGCATGTTTTTTAGGCTTCAGAATTATTTTTCCCTCGGGCCAAGATATTCTGCACGATATAGCCAAGGCTTCTTCTACTATTGTTTCAACTAAACTCTCTGCAAACTCGATTATACATGGGTTTACACTTCTCCTTGCATGCAAAATTGCGTGGGTATCAGAGGTTAGAGGTTCTAAGGATGAAGCAGAGGTATCTGGTGGAGATGGACTGTCCTGGAACTCTGGTGGCGGTTTAATGGCAATGTCAACCACCTCAAGTTTTCTTTGCTCCGCTACTGTTGCCGCAGCTGCAGAAAGGACATCAGTCCAAGTAGGCCCTTTTTTCAAAGTGTTGAAATTTTCACCATGCATCCCGTCTGAGTAATCAAAGGAGTCTTGTGACAAGGATTTACTTTCCATGTCGCTTTCCTGTAGCTGCATCAATAATAAAAGAACAGCATTAGAAATTTTTAATTTTGAAAAAAAACTGTATCTCCTAAGACATTCTAATAGCTTCTTTAAATAACTTCATTACTTGAAAAAAACATACCTCTGTAGTAGCAAAATGTGCTCGAACAGAGTCACTGGATATGGAGCCTCCAATACCACTACTCCCAATATCGCTTAGCGGGCCAGTAACACTCAGTGAGTACGATGGTGGTGAATCCATAGTAACCCAATGACTGTGCAGTTGAAGGATTGACGACAGTTTATGTCGGTACTGCGTCAAACCATAATATTGCAAAGTTTTGGCTAAAACAATAAAACACAATAGCACTCGGATTCTCCTGCACACAGTTAAGGTTACGCACAGCCAACAAAACTAATTCCTTACTCATTCAGAGATACTGTCGCTACTGCTAAGGACAGTTCTTGTTTACTGTGCTTCAACATCTTCATTGGCACTTATTGGCACGACTATTGGTCTGCTGCTCAGCTGGAAGGTCTCCTGGAGGCTTCTAAAAATAGTAAAGAGCAATTATCACAAATAATGAATTACGTCCTCCGCGCGCCAAGATAAGCGGGGCTCGCGCGCAATTTATCGAGTGCGGAGTATCTAAATTTAGAGCGAGAGGACGAGGCCGCAGGTATCCGCGAGCTCACACCTCCGGGCCTCGCAGCTTCGCGTCGAGGTGGCCATCGAATACCCCCCGGGGAGAGAACGCATCGCCGACGTCGTGCGACTTAGGCGCGTCGCACACTCTCATTAACGAAAGTGCGGAGAGCGTACGCACGTTCAGGCGGGGGAGGGGAGAGAGCGCGGGCGGCGGAGCAGATACATACGGTCGGGGCACGGTCCTGCGGCGGTCCGGATGGCTCCCGCGACGCCCAACTGTTGCGGAGGATCCTCGGCGCGGCACACCAGGGTCGGCCCCTTGGTCGCCGTTGCAGGCGAGGAAAGTGTGCAGCGGGACGCGCGGACCCCCCACCCCCCTGGATCCGTAACTCGCGCACTCTACTCCGGTACGTACACTACTGCTTCACGAGGTATAGACACTGTACACACGAACTGGCTTATTCTCTCTTTCTCGCT
Organism: Sycophila sp. Sp_5; assembly: GCA_018906775.1. Classification (NCBI taxonomy): domain Eukaryota; kingdom Metazoa; phylum Arthropoda; class Insecta; order Hymenoptera; family Eurytomidae; genus Sycophila; species Sycophila sp. Sp_5. Next base: position 475,338 of record JACCID010000043.1, read on the forward strand.
CGCTCCCGTCTATTGTCGTCATGCCTAGAGAGAAATCTCTACGGCTGCGCTGCACTGTGTGGTATAGGCGCCGCTGCTGAAAACCAGTGAAAACTAGTGCGTGGCGAAAACTGCTACGTTCAAGGCGCTGCCGAGGCGCTCTGAAAAAGCCTCTAGACGGCTGACTTCGGACGACGCTCGACGGAGGGAATCCGCAGATTATTCAAAATATCTCCGGCATTTTATGTTATTTGTAAATGTTCATTTATTACTGATCGTTCATGTGGTTCTTAAAACTGAACGCTAAATTACTTTTCTTGCTATGCGTTCAGAGATAAATTTAAAAATGTAAAGCGAAGCAAAGAAATAAGATGCGTGTATAAAAAATTTTATGTTTTTTCATACATAAACCCATAGAAAAAATGTTCAGTAAAAGGAGAATATGCTACATATTGTGAATTCTCAAAAGTTCTCTAAATGTCATAAAAAAACAATAAAAATACCATTAGTGGTTCAGATTATACTAATTAATTAAAAATTCCATTTTATGTATTCATTAATTGCTAATACGTTTAGAGATAAACTTGAAAGCGTACAGTGAAGCAGAGAAAAAAGACGTACGTATAAAAAGTTTTATGGTTTTTTTTTATAGATAAACCGATAGAAAAAATTTCCAATAAAATGAGAATATGCTACATATTGTGAATACTCAAAAGTTCTCTAAATTTCATAATAAAACAAATACAAATACCACTGGGACGTTCAAATTAAATCGACACTTGACTCAAGCTTACAAATTACTTCGACGTAATGACGCTAAAAACTACAAAATTTCGAACTACCAAAAGACAAGATTAATAAATTCAAGTCTGGAGGAGTATAGCCACTCCGGCGAGGGTCCACTTGGTAGGTTTATCCTTGCTCTTGAGATTAAAAGTCCAGACATAAGTAGGACCTCGACCGCGGGTTCGGTACACCGGACACTCGTACATGTTGCGCAGGTCTTGCTTATCCTGCGTAATGGCTTTGATGTAAACGATGGGCATCTGTGGGAACAGGTCTTTCAAGATCGAGTCCGCAATCGTGCCCGTCGCGGTGTCCCACCTCGCACCCTCCATAAACAGGCCGTAGATGTATGCACCCTCGCGAGGCGGCGAGCTGATACAATTTTTTAAAATTATTTAAAAGCATGTAAAAAGATGTATTTTATTTAAATTCAGTATTATTTAAAAATGTACTAAAAATGTGTTTTATCGCGAGTATAGGCCCAAATATAAAAAATGCTTTGTTAAAAAAAATTAAATTCTTCAACCTACTTGAATTCTGACTTCTGTTTTTTGGTTACATCACAGTATAGACACATTTTATCCAAAGGCCACTCGTTTTTTCGGGCGGTTTGCTGCATTATAGCAGTGAGGAAGGACTGAGGATTGAAGAATCCAGCCAACCAAATGGTCGTTGGAAGCTATGCAAAGAAAATACCGTTAAGTCATCCCTTTTTTCTTAATTTGTATAAAATGTTAATAAAGCAGAATGAATTAAATACATTAAAATCTGCGGTCCATGATTGAAGTTCAGCATATCTATTTAGTAGATCAGTAACCCAGTTGTTCAGCCCGAGACTTGAGGGATACGCTCTTTTCGTCCAAGACGGAGGAACAACATCCATGAATAGATAATTTTGCAAATCTTCCATGTCGGCGTTTATTGTCAACTCACCCTAAAAAGGAAGTATTACAGATTTATTCGCTCAGAAAAATAGCCATCATTTTGATTTTATAACGAACCTTCAAGCCGAGTTCCAATTCCTTCAACGATCGTTTCAGCTCATTACATAAAATGTTCATTCTCTCGCATTCTTGAAGAGCGACAATGGTGTAAGGCGTCCGATCTTCCACCTGTTTTGCGAAAAGTAATTTATGTAAGTACAAATTAATTTAATGTTATTATAAAGAATAATTCCCACATCAAAAAACATTTTTAATTTTCAAACATTAGTAGCTAAGAAAATAAGTAAAATAATCAGTTGTTGAAAACAAACTACCATTAAATATTTATTTATTTTTACCTTGGCCATCAGTTCGTGAATATAAAATTCTTCGGGCATTTTGTCTAAAATATCTTCAATGATGATCTTTACTTTATCCTCTCGTGATGCCCCTGCTCCTGCTGCTTCGCCTACGTCACGTGGCTGCATTTCTAACACCGTGCGGAATAAATTTTCCGCCGTCACCGTCAAGAAACCTATTAAGAAAAGTATACACATATGAAAATCTTTGACTTTGTTCTGATGCGTAATATGCTAATTTATCCCAGTACAGAGTCAACAGTAACACGTCGGATTTCCCACAAAAAAAAAAACATTTTACAACAATTTTTCAGTGGCGTGACAAAATGTAATTGAAATTTTTAAGGAATATCTCACCAATCTCAGCATTGGGATGAAGTCCGTAAAGTACGGGGCTTTCTGCCGGTAAATAGTCATCGACATACTCATGGTAAGTAGGATAGTCACTGTTAGGCGGTGCAGGAAAACCAGGCGCAAAATTTAGATCATTTTCTACCAGCTCCGGTTTCACATACTCTATCAAGTAGGTCTGACAGAGGCGCCGATCCCAATCGTCGGTTATGTGTCCACCGTACATTATCTCGCCGAATAAGTATCGTAGGTCTTCGTAAGGTACCTTATTATTGTTCTCCAGATAGTTCAACAATACCATTACGCTTATCGTCAAGTCACCAAAGTTGAATGGATAAATCTACAAATTTATTTCATCATAATACAAAAAAGCGAAAGCAAAGTTGGCACAATGTTAAATAAGGAAGATGTACTCTATTCCAGCCTTGAGGGCCGAATCTTCGTCTTTCAGCAACAACGGCATGATAGTAGCACAGAGCGAAAAGAATCGCTTTAAACTCCGATTCTTTCGAACACATTTCCAAAGTCTCTTGGCTGAAGTTATCCAGAGCTTTATGAATGTTGGCTTTCATACCCGTTGGTGGCTCGTTAGTAATTTTAATTGCCGATTCTAATATGCCCTGGAGAAAGAATTTTACATTTATTTGGTTTCATTTTTTTAATAATCTACTAAAGTATTAACAATTGCTTACTTGAGGTATAATACTTTCGTGTGGATCAGCGGAAGGCTCGGCACTGACATAAAGTCGGTAACTCTCGTGTGGATCTTCCGCCAGTTGTTCCATCTTTTTCTCAAGATTTGTAAGCCAACTTTTGACCAGATGTATATTTTGCAGAATTACCCAATGTCCCTCCTTCGCAGCAATGTCCATTGCCTCTTCGGCCACTGGTTCCTGACCTTGACCCAGCGATACGTTGTGAAACTTGCCTCGTTCAATAGTAAAGCCCATCTTCTGACCCAGCTTTTCTACATCCTATACAAAGTTTACATTTTTTATTATTGTTTATTATCACATAAGAACTACAAAAATAGTAAAAACAAGAATTAAAGGAAATAGTCTGCTGTAAACAACATTTATAACGTCAGTAATGAATTGCGTTCTGAAGGCTTAAATTACTTTTAGTGGATCAACCCCAGGAGAGAGAATGAAAAATACAGGAGTAACGGCGCTGGTTTCTTCGAAGGATTTGGTAAATGGAGGAGATCGCGATTCAGTAAACTTCGCCCCTAATTTTTCCTCCACGAAACATCTACACAAAATATCTTATATTTATAAAAACTTTTCTTTGTAAATTTCATCTATTCCATTTATGAAAATTTGATTCAGTCATACTTGACAGCATAAGTCATTCGGTCGAGTCTAAGACAGCGCATCATGCACAGTCTCTGGAAAGCAGACTTATTTTTCCACTCCTGCGGAAACTTCTCTCGTTCTGGTTTATCTGAGTCGACCATTTTTTTCCAGCGCTTAGCAGCACCTACAATGTCCTTGTCCAGATTGGTGAACGCGTCCATGCTGCTCAGCAATTTTATTCCTGCCCAACTTGGACTCGATAAGAAGTCCACAGGGCTGACTATTAGAGGATCGTACGGATAACGCAAAAGAAAATCTACTTCTTGTTTAGTCACTTCCTTCGTTTGCAATAAAATCTGCGCAATTAATCACAAATATACATTTTGGTGATTGAGTCAATGAAAATAATCCCTACTGATTGTTAGTTAGCTGCTAGTAACTGGAAATAAAAGAATCATTCACCTGAATAGCCATTTGACAAAGGAAAGTTAATTTATCCGCCTCGAACAGTCCTCTGCTTGTGTAAACGAAAACCATATAACTGATACTGTCGATCAAATGTATTACACGCGTTTCAATTTTTTCTGCTGGTTCAGCGAATCTGTAGAAAACATCGGTTATAAAAGCTAAATTGAAGAGTCAATATCTCATTCAGAGCGCGAGAAAATCCAAACCTGATTGCATTCTGGAAAACGACGCTAAATGCTTTCAGAGAGAATTGATAGAGCATGTTGATCTTGCTAAGATCATTGAGAATGAAGTAAAGCAGACTCGCACGAGATGAAGCAGGGCGATACCATTCACGAGCCTCGTCAATCTTCACTGACGTAATTTTGGCCTCGGCAACTTTTATTTCTATTTCAGCAGCTGTCTTTTTTGTGGTCTCCAGATTTTCCACCAGAGCTACATCGCTCAATACATTCGGTCCAGCAGACGACAATCTGACGCGAAGAAAAAAAATTAAAGAGTGAATCAACCATCGTAAAACTTTTTAATTCTGTAATTGTAAATTTAACGAACCTTTGCAACAGATCGTCTTCCAGAGTTTTCAAGGTAATCTTGAATATATTTTGTTGTTTGGTAAGCTCCGACTTGGTAGCCTCCAGGTCGGGTCTCTCAGCTTTTACGACTTCGCCGAGTAGTTGCTCTTCTAGACCATCCTGTGTTACCGTGAAGTTGATTAGAGTTGCTTGAGCCTGCATTTCCGGTTTATAATGCGGATTGGCCAATTTAGTTTGAAGAATCAAACGGAAGTCTGGATTGAAGTCCACCTCTCGATCTCCAATTTTTATCGCTCTAATATTATTAAAAAAAAACAGACGCTCGTTTGTACAATTTTGTTTTCATTGAAAAATAAAAATATTTTGATAAAAAGTTAACTTACTTTCCTTTCTTGACAAGTACTCGTCCCAAAACGGGATCCAACACAGCATCAACCGTCTCCATAATATTCTCCAGGAGAACAGTATCGCCATTTGTTATTGCAAATTCAATTCTGTCTAAGTAATTTCTGTGTGTTAATCTAAGGATTTGTAGATCTTCACCGTACTTATTTTTGATCCACTTTAAGCCTTGCAACTGCGGATCAATCATCAATGGCCACCTCGCCGAATTCGTTAAAATCGTTGCGTTTTCCGCTGACATTCGGTCGGTCGGTAGACCTAAATACAACGTGAATTATTAAATATTTATAGAGAATACATGGAAATTGTTTCTTGAAAAAAAAAAAAAACAATACCTTCGTTATTCCATTGAGCTATTTGAGCGTCGTCGGTCAGAAGAGACAGAGGATCGAGATCTTCAGTCATGGGTATCGGTACTTCCAGCTTACTCAAGTAAGGAACCCAATGCACATTAAGCAAATCTGTCCTGTACTGACGACTAAAGCAGCCTACGTAGGATATAAACGCAGTAACTAGTAGTACGTTTCCTGGTATCTTAACACCTGTTGTGTTTAACCTTTAAACATATTATTAATGAAATTCTTTGCATAATACTTGATTACTAATCTTCTAATTCATGATTGATTCATTTATTTCTTATTATATATTTCAATTTTATTGATATTTATATTTATATATCCAAAAATATGTATGTCATCCTTAATATTTTTTATGATTTATTTAAGTTTTAGACGGGAAGCAAGTTCAAGGCCATGATATTTGAAATACCCGAATATACTAATTATTGATTGAAAATAAAAAAATAAAAAAAAAAAACTTTCATGCATTAAAAATTATAATGGATAACTTACTCCTCTACCGTCTCCGCCCAACGAACTTTCTCTGAAGCGAGTCCGTTGACAAGTCTGTTCGCCAGATCGATCGCCATTGCGGTAGCATCCGCCTCAGCCTGACACCTGAGTTTCTCATTCATTGCTATTTCCATCTTCTCACCGAGCACGTCAAGTACTTTTTGCAATTCCTACAAATTTAACAACCATTTTTCCCATCCTGGTGCACAAAAACTTTTAGCGCGCCTTTTGAACTATTCGAGCAGGTATCTTACAGACAATCTTGCGCGCAGGCCCGTTAGCTTGTCCTGGGCAGCTTTGAGGTCGGCGTTCGCCTGCGCAAGAGCCTGCCTCAGTGGCTTCACGTCTGCATTTATGTAGTGGAAAACCATTATATTCAACACCCAGCTGCATAAGCCAGCAGCAGCCGATGATTTCGACGTGATAAATTCCGGATCGAATTCTTGAAAAGAAATTCTCGTTTTAAAATTGAAACCTATAGATTCGTAATTTAAGTAAATTTGTGCAATCACCTTTATCATGAATGTAAGGTTGAATAGCTTTCACGACATCCGGTTGGATGTTTTCCTTGTCGTAGTTTCTAAGACTAGATAGAAACTGATCGGCGCCGCCCATCATCGCTTTGCAGGCCTTCCAACTACGATCCTTTGGTACTTTGCCTTTTGGCGAGAATAACACTAACACAGCTTCCGCTACTTTTGCTACTGCCGGTGGCGGTGATGCAAAGGCCTTCAATTCTGTCAGGTTATTCTATTTGAAATTTAACGACTCTGATTAATTTTAGATACTGAACGTAGTATATAATTATTTTTAGGAAGACTTTTTTAAAAAGTGCTTTAACCTTATTTAAAGTGTCCAAGGCAGCTTCGGCCTGTTTTACAGCTGGTTCAGCTTTAGCTAAATCTTCGTCGCTTCTTTTCTGCTTTTCGGCGACGATATCCTTGATTTCGGCGACTTTTATCTCCTCCTCAGTGACTAACAATTAAAATTTAAGATAAAGTTGACCGTTTATTTCATTCAGTATTCAATCAACCTACCGAAGGCTTTCTCAACTTCTGCCTTTGTGTTTTCAGCTGTTACCTCAGCCAAAATCTTGTCAGCTACGTCGTTCTTTTTTTTCAACTCGACCTCTTGCACGGCCAGAACTACTTTCAACTCATCTACCTACATTTGACAATGTTTCAATTATCTAATTTGTAATTTAATTATTGAAACAAATTTTTAAATCCCACTTTAAAATATAATAAACTGCAAAAGCATATACAGATATCACTACACAAATACTCACTTGACCAGCACACGAGTGCAGCTTCTCAAGACCATTTTCCAATCGGAGAATCTTTGATTTTAAATCGAATGTCTTCTCCTTTAATAACTTCGAATAGAGAGCAATTTGTTCAAGGAAAGACTTCGGCGTCGTATAATTGTACCGCTTCTCATTTTGCAGGTAGATCTTTGAAATGTCATTCACACTGGAGTGAACGAACGACATAAACAAGGACACGGATTTTCTAAATTCTTCTGGCAGATCTTCAAGACTCTATTGAATATTATTTTGCAAAAGACGTTATTTTATTTAGAAATTCGAAAACTAAAATATTCAAATTATGTACCTCCAAAAACTTAAGGGACACAGACTCGAGAGCTGATTTGGGCCAATCTTGAAACCAATTAATGGACGTGCAGTTAACGAGGGCTGGGAACTGTCTGGCTCTTTTTCGTAACGTCGCTCCTACAGGCGAAAAGCAAAGTATGCACTTGAGCTGTCGCCGTACTTTGTCAATGAAGAATTTCCAGCAGTTCTCTTTGGTGTCCAAAATACCGGCTTGCTTTACCTATTTTTACAAAGTGCCGCAAATATTTGATTTGAATAAATGCTTTAAGAAATTAAATAAAGTAAGTAAACTAAGAAATATCTCTCTTACTTCATTTCTAACTCCATTAATAATGCCTTCTATTTGATCATCCGCAAAGAGATCAGACACTTCGCCTGATGCCAACATATCGTTGACCACAACCAAAAATTTCTCTTGGGCTACCTGTGAGTCCGTCATCAAGAAAGTGATGCCCATATTTTTTACTCCTGCCTTTATATACTGAAGCGATAAATCAGCCTTTAGGTCGTTCATTGAGTAGCCTTTTCTCAGCTGAATTTGGAATACCTGCAAAAAAATCACTATTATTTTAAACATTCCAATTTAAATCTCCAATCTTTTATTCATATATTCTATACCTTTACAGTATGAAATTTATAAATAAATGTTATATTTAAATAAAATTTTCAATTTACATCGAGAGCGGAAATGTAGGAAGAAAGTCGAGACAAGGACTGCTTGCCACTGCCTCCAACACCAACTAACAGCGCGTTGCCTCTGGGCGACTCCAATATTCGATTTATCCGGCAGACGTGATACATCGCATCCTCAAACATCACCAAATTCATCGCTGACACCTATTTAATCCAACGTAGTTTATAGTAAATAAAACTTGTAACTCAGTGCACTTAGTTTTAAAGTAATCAATTGTCAAAAAATTGAAGATTTTCCATTGAAGGCCACATTAAACATGATTTGAAAATATGACTTTCATCGATTAGTGTCTATAAACAATAATTAATACAAAATACATATAAATTCTTTTTTTACCAATTCATTGTAATTAGTGAGAGCATCGAACAGTAACTTCTCAAGTTGTGGCCAACTGAGAATAGGCATGTATTTGGGATCTCCAATACCTTCGGCAAAGTGGCAGAAGATTATAGGGTCTGCCATTACGAGGTCTTCGTTGAAAGCCTGTAATAAAAATTCATAAAATAGTGAAATCTATTAATTGAAAAAAAAAATGAGATTAATGATTAAGGTAACACAATGTATTTACTGGTATGTATTTTCTAAGAGCATCGCGGAGAAGTGCGTCGAAATCTCGTTTATCCTCGTAAGTGACCAATTTGTCGCAATAGACTCGACTAGCTTCATGAACGAAAAGTCTCAAAAAGAGATCAGGTGTTGGTATTGTACTACTGTTCGAGAACAGTATACCCTAGAAATGTATTTTATCTTTTATTTTTCTTATCGCCGTTTAAATATTTAAAAAAGAAATACTAAAATGCTGAATTCAGCTAAACTACATAATTTTTAGTAACAACATTAATAAAAACATTACTTGAAATATGTTTGAAAGATCCCTCAGATTGAAGCCGTAATGAAATTTGACAGCCGTTGGCAAGAAAGTCTGTGAGATTTTCTCGTGCAGATATAGTACAGCCTGCAAGAACGGTTCAAGCGTTTTTAGATGAACCGGATTAATTTTATTCACGGGGTTAATCAAATGCTGCTCCAAAATTTGACTGTAAATCGTAAACAGAGCATCCTTGCCCGGGAAGCTAAACATGAAAGAAATGCAATTAATTCAATTAAATACAACTTTTTAGTACAATTCTTATATGTGCTAAAACATTACCTCACGGCAAATGCCGCAAAATGTCGCTGAAGCCGAGAATCGATGGTGAAGCTACCAGCTGTTGGATTCATACACGAAACGTACTGGGTCATATGAACATCTTTCAAAGTGAATTTCTGCCTATCGTACCTGCATTTTTTTGACAAATATATCAGAATTTTACATTTGTTCCAAACTCCGCTTAATTATTATTTATTGCTCTTTTTTATTGTTATTACCAATGGCCGTAATCGATGTGCTGACGAATTATAGTGTGCGGCTGCACAGTTCCATAAGTATCCACTTCGGGCATATTCATGTCATCGACGAAATAGACAAGCGACTTCATGCCAGGTGGTCCGTAATTACGTCCGGCCTTTTTCTCTAAAGGCTGCTCTAATATTCTTTGCAACATTTCTACAAAAATAGTAAAATTCTTTAAACTGTTTATAAAAGCCAGACATAAAATTCATTATAATGAAAAAACGAGACTTCACCGGAAGTAGTATAATAATTAAACGGTACGTTGCTGATCATGAAATTATCAGGAAGACTGCCCAATTTGTCGGCAACAATGACACTCTTGCCAGATCCAGCGCTACCAATCAGCATCACTGGGACGCGCCTCTCCATCAGCATATCCATAAAGAAGCGAATGCGAACAGTTTCACCAGTCGACACCAATGTAGACTAATCTCAAATATCATCTTTTTTAATTGACAATTTCTCGAAATATTTAAAAAATTTTAAAAACTTTACGAAATACCTGAAGAGGAATATCCATGTCAAGAAAGAATTTATCAACCTTCTCTTCCCAGGGTACAAGTTTTTTAGTCTCCGGATCAATGAAGTAGTTGAACACACTGGTGCCGGCGGGGAATTTTATTGCCTTGAATTCACTCACCCACCACTTGCTGAACTCATTTCGCCAATCAACCAACTGATCTTGGAACATCGCAGATCCGAACGCCCAGATTGCCGAAAATGCAAAATACAGCTCGTACCTATTATATTAACAAATACGGTAATTCATTAAAACTTCAATGTAAGAGGACGTTTTCAACAATTTTCGTAATTAGAAATCTGGAATAAACCTCATTACGAGTACATTATTCTAAACCAAAGAATTTTAGAATTTCATTCGAAATTTTAGTAAAGGCTAAACACGAATTTCTTGTCGATTCTCTTTTTCTAAATTAGTTTCTAATCACCATTCTTTCGGGCAGTCCGTTGGAACATTCTGTTTTGTTAAAAAGCAGTCGAGCAAGTTGCAGAGCATCTCAAGATGGCAGATCTCGGGTATAGGCGTAATTTTCTTGAATTTTGATTTCACAGCATCCAGCAATGGAGGTACATATTTCTCGAATAATATCAACAGGTTCGCTCGTTCATTCACGTCCCGAGTCTCAATCCAACTCTGCACGAATCTAAATTAATTGGTTCAAGTAAGATAAAACTGATTAGCGAAAATATGCTTTCCACATTTTTCATAGAAACTTACGGGCTCCATCCGAGATCTTGAGGGTTGATATAGAGAATACCAGCTCGTGAAACGGTGGCAGGTGTAGCCGTTCTAAATTTAAGTTTATTTATTTTGTAAACTGAACAATAAATTGCAGTTTAATTGACTGGAAAGATGCGTGTGTTTCGGGTAACCTTAAGTTTGAAATTTCGAAAAGGAGTCTCATTTGTTTGGTAAGTGCAATACGTTCATTACTGGCGAGAGTCAATACTTTGTTGTCGTCCATAACGGTGTTGAGCGATTCAATCCACATCGGGTCGATGTCGCCGTCGAAGATGATCCACTTAGGTCCATCACCGGACATATTTGCCTGGTCGCGCATTAACACGGACACTAATCTAAAAGTATTTTAAATTATTTAAATTAAATAATCACCACCATGTTTTATTTGTAATGTGATATTTCAAGTTTGTTAGATAATTATGGATGCAAAATAATTAAATAAAAAATGCATAAACTAACTAATTTTTACATACCCGTCTTTCCACTCCCTAGTGGCCGGATTAATGATACCGAACAGTTCATCGTTGGTAACAGCCTTAGGATCTAAGTCATTGAAGTAAGGTTTCATTTTTTTATTTTGATATGTTCGAAATAATGTCTTCCACACTTCAGACTTCCCGGTGCCCGAGAAACCAACGATAAATACAGAGTGTCGGACAAACAGTAGTTCCTCCAGTTGTACAATCTGCGAAAGTTGAACATATTAAAACGTTCTTCATAAAAATATAGAACATACTTAAAAGCTACAAAAAAATAAAGCATCAAATAAATTAATACCTTTAAAATAAAACCATCTTCTGGCTGCAACTTAAGATCTAAAGCGGCGCGTCGAACATCCTTCTCAAAGGCAAGATCACGTTTCCTCGGTACGTCCAATGCAGGAAACAGATCGCCTAGTGACCAAACAAGAATTTTACTGAATCGAAAGATTTTTCTATTGAATGTTAAAGAGCATAAGGCGAGATTTTCTCAATACCTATGAGTCCCATGAAGACAGGTACATCGTCAGTGACGATCTTGGGTGTGTTGAAGTCTCTGAGCGCTCTCATGAGCACCTGATCCTCGGGTCTGTCCCGATCACCTCGCTTGAGCTTACCGGCAACCACGAGGACGGATTTGATGGCTCTGAGACCCCAATCGTAGTGATCCTGCTTGGAAAGCAGCTCGCGACACAACGTGTAGAGGGTAATGAATTTTCGTGCCAGCATACGGGCCTCCTGGAATCCCTCGGCTACCAACATGATCTCGCAGATCAGCTCGAAATCCGGTACCACCATGGCACATGGTCTTTTTTTATTAGAAAAGATTTCGTCAAAATGTTTGTGAATTTGTGTAATAAATAGTACAATGAGTCTTGTATGAAAGTTTTCTCTTGAAAATCGAATAGATGTATAAAAAGTTTATTCGCACCTGAATAAAGTCTTCAAATTTTCAGGTAACTCTGTTCTGCCTGCGTATCCTGGATTCATCGTGATAAACATACCGACGGACGGAATAAGGTTGAGTTCCTCTCCGAAGAACATGAAAGTTTTTTTCCGACTTTTGATCCCATCGAGGACTGATTTGACTTGTACCGCTACTACGGACAGTACCTCCACGCTAATACGATTGAATTCGTCGAAACAGCCCCAGGCACCCGTTTGTGCCAGTCCCTTGTAGATGTTCGCACAAGACTGGAAAACATTTTTGTTTTTATTATCAATTTGTTGCATATGTTATAATTTTTATATAAGCGCTGTGAAAATCATTGTTTTCAACACTACGTCAGTGAAAAAATTTATTTTATCTAATTTTTATTATTTTTTTTTGCAGCCTAATAAACTATGAGAAATGATTCAAAACAAATATTTTGCCTGATGTTTTGATTATATTTTACATTTAATTTTACTTTCGTATTATGTATATCAAATTATATATTTTCATTCCGTTGCGTAAAAGAATATTGAGTTTTTTTGTACCTTGTAGTCCATTTGCTCCGAGCAATTAAAAACATAAACCATTTGACCAAGCGCTCGACCAAGATCCTTAGTGGTTTCCGTTTTGCCGGTTCCAGCCGGCCCAGCTGGAGCGCTACCCATTATCAAATGCAAGGACTGTGTCAACGTGATGTAACATCGATCGGTCAATGGTGTAATGACCAATCTGGGTGTGTTTCCCAGGTACTCGTAAGTGTAGGCAAACGCTGCATCACAAATATTAGCGAAGCAATCGCCTTGTTTTTCATCCCAACTTTTAAGGAAAACGAGAAAATAAGTATAAATTAAATTGTACGATGCATTTTGTAAGGCTTTAAAACTTAATTAAAAATATGAAAGAAAAAATTTAGTAGTTTAAATATTACATTGACTTTTGTTTCTATTCAATAAACAAGACAAACTTACCGATGCCTAAGCTGCGATTGCCACAGAAAGTTGGTTGCATTTTCGGCTTTTGTAGCGATCAGTTTTGCAACAACATCTCTAGCATGCACATCTATCGTACAAATCGTCATGATTTTTTGCCTGTCGTTATCCGTCAACTCGCCGATCAACAGCATAATCAGTGAGTTCAACTGATTTATCTGTTTCTTCTGATAATCTGTAATAAAGTAAACGTAAAACATTTTACTCCCAATATTCAATGAAACTAACTTTATTTACATAATAATGAAGTGATTCCTTCATTATTAGAGAATGTAGATAAAAATTGATGTTATACCCCTTAGTGCATTTTCAAAGCCCTCTTCCAGCCGAGCAAAAGCCATGTTGACTTCCAGGGTCCACCAGATTTGCGTGCCGCAAAGAGCAGGCTGGCCTTCGTAGTCGAAGAGCCATTGCTCCCTAGGTTTCTCGTCATACGCCGTTACTGCTTGGCTGAACCTTTGGCGCACTGAACGCTTCATTGCTTCCGTCACCCGATTGAGCCAGATTTCCACCTACACAAAAAATCGATTTTAGAATTCATAGATTATGATTGAGTTGATCCACTCCTTACTTTACCGCTGCAGTCGCATTGACCCGTAATCTTCATATGTTCGCCGTCCTTTGCTATTATTTCGATTGCTAGTGATCCAGTAAAAAAATTATTTAGAGTTAACAAGAATTTAAAAATTATTTTTTAATTTATTTTTTAATCGTGAGTAGCTATAGTGAGTAGTTATAGTATAATTCATTTAAAAGTAACAACAATTTTTTATTTCTGCTATGCAGTTGTGAAAGATAGAATACCTGTTTTAGAAGGTTTCGCCCCCTCCAATTTCCATATTAAATTAGCTACCGAATCGTACAGCTTTGATAAGTGTTTGCACACCATTTCTGGATTATTTCCTAAATAGATTTAAAATTATGATTATTTTTGGAAATCGACTTAAATTTGACGTTCGTCCATACCGTTGCTTAAAATATCCAAAAGATCAGCAGGGGATACAAAGTAAAATCTAGGATAGGCAAGCCTCTTTGTATCCAAATAATCGGCCAAAGCCTTTTCACAAACGCTTAGCTGCTTTTCAAGTTCTTCGAGCCTTTCTAGTAGCTTTGGTTTATTAGTAGCTTTAACTATATTTACATTGACTGTCATTTCTTTCAGCATTTCCTATAATAACAATATAAATTATCAACACATGCACATTTCTAAATAAAAAATTTACGAAAAAAAAATGCCTTGAATTCGCGATCGATTTTTTCAAATCTCTTGGAATCCTCAGGTAGTTGGGTTCTAATATCCTCTGAACCAATGAAAATGCTTTCAAGATGAGTCCAGGCTCGTTGCACCTCAAACCAAATACTGATCACTCCATCCGCGTTACTCAGCTTGTGCTGCCATTCCATCACTTCTTTCAGGAAGTAGCCGATAAATTTTGATCCCAGCATATTTTGCAATTGCACCTGAATAAACAAATGACAATTAACTTATAACCGAAAGTTTACTTTTTATTACGAGCTACTAATCAAATAAAATCAAAGTGTATTACTTGATTTTCCTCCAGGATGTCGATCGCATCTTCATTAATTCTCAATATATGCAGCTTCGTCCGATCATGCAATTCCTTCTCGAACTCCATTTGAGACCATATGGTGTGCAATTCCTGCAAAACTTTCTCCATGCCCATCTCCTTTACTGCCTTGTCCACGATGTTTTTCACCTCTTCCTCGTACTTGTGCAACTCAAGTTTCAACAACTCTTCCAATGTAGTCCTGTCGTCCATCGTGAATTTCACCTGCAACAACGTCAGTTGATAATATTTCAAAACAAAAAAATTAAAATAAGCTGGTAAAATAAATTGCCTTAGTTTCGGCCATTAGTTGCTGCCAGTGCCTCTCCCTGATAGCCGGGTTTTGTAACTCCGAGACTGCCCTCAAGGAAGACATCATATTCTTCAGTTGATTTTCAATATATTTGTACAAATCCCATACTTTCACGTCTTTGTCCAACACTGTAAACAAAAATTAGTGCTTATCATTGCATTATTGTGCTTATGTAACTTTTTCTCCTGCAAAAAGAAGGTAAGTAGTTTACGTACGTCGCAACTCCCTTGTAAACTTCTTGCACTCCATATCCATGCCTTCAATATCGAGCTTCTTCCAAATGGTCTTCTTCCACAGATTCAAGTTCGACGTTATGACGTGCACGTAATCCCAGAGGTTCTTCACCAAGCGCATTTCACGGCGCTGCCGTTCGATCTCTTTGAACTCCGGAACCGGTTGCTCAAATATTTTTGAGGTTCTGGTCAGTTCAGCAAGCTCATCCATCATTTTAATCACATTCATTTGAACCTCGTCGAGCTTCATATAAACATTATCAAGATGGGGTCTTCGTTGTACCGAAAATACAAAGATCGGTATTAAAGCAGCGAAATAGGAGAGTATTAGTATACGATTCTTTTAAGAAACGGTGTTTGAAAAATTAGTATCTATTCAATGAAAAAATAAACTTAAAAATGTATAATTTGTACCGATAGAAATCACTTTGCAGAAATTTCTCTAGCATCTTCTTCTGTCGATAATCAAACCAGACAAGCTTCTTTTGCAGCCAGTCGATCTGAATGGCGAGGAGTGGTGCAACAATCTGTTTCACTTGGGCTGCCATTTTTTTCATTGTCGTCCAAAATTCCGGCAAAAATGTTAATTTTTCGAAGGTTTCTTCACTGAACTCAACTTGATAGGCAGATAACAATTGAATCGTATCCTGTTGTAGAATAATGATCGAGCCACTTTTAGATCGCAATATTTTGATTTATTTTTTATTATTAGTTTAGTTGATAAACTAATCTACGTACTTTGACCGGATCGAACATATGGTCGATTTCGTAGGTTCTATCTCTTATTTCTTTTAGGTAGTATATCGTATCCACCAGCCCGTCGTAGTCGTCTTCTTGCACGTGATCCGAAAATCGTGCATGAGCCGTATTCAAGAACTCTGATAGATCATTCAGTCTTTAAGAAAAAAAAAAGAAACAAGATTAAGTTAATTTAAAATGTCTTTTTAAAGGATAAGACATTTCATTTTTTAATAATATCACTTTGGTTAAATTAAATAATTATTTAAAAAATATGAAAAAATTAGATGGTTTTTACTATAAATAATTGTTATACTTATAACTGTAAACAAGAAACCATACGTTTTATGTACTCGATCACTGAGATGCTTTTTAAGAATATTCGACCACTTGGACACTTCATTAAGTATGGCTTGTTTTACAGGCCTCAGGTTGACCCTCATCCACTTATCAAAGGTGAGACTGTCCTCAATAGTAGAACATTCGTTATACAAATCGACAAAGCGGTCCATCTCGCGCCTGAAGTCATCAAGTTCCGGATGCTTGTCGCGAATAGTTTCGGGTAAATTCTCTGGTTCTAGTTGTAACAGCATAGTCCGCTCGTTGTTGGTGAGGGTGCGAGCGAAACGCAGAAACTCTGCGAGATAATCATCCCTATTGTCCGTCCAGATCCATGTGTATACCTCGTAAGTCTAAAAAATACATATTTCATCCGTGAAAAAGCTGATAATACATTTTTATAACATTTTTACAGCTGTAAACCCAGTGGATTCATCAATTCTTATACGACAATTCTTTATTTTGGAATAAACAGCATAAGATAAGCAAAGTGAAAGTATAACTAAATTTAATATTACTTTAAACAATAAAAAGATATAACAGTGACTATAAATTAATCACTTAAATTCATATTTTTAAATAAAAAATGTTGATACATAAAACTTTACTAAGTGAATAGTATTATTAGATTAGTCTATTCCCAGTTTCGTTTTTTTTCATAATATTACATTTCTATTCTCGGGAAATTACTTTTTGCACATAATATGATTCTAAAATTGATTATAGTTAATTAATTATTAAATATTATTTGTATATTTACTTGTGAATGTTCTATTGCATCTAATAACACTTTTTTCACGCGAGAAGAAGTTTCCTCCAAAATGAATATTACATCTTCATTTTCTGCTAAATCAATCTGAAAATAATTATTCAATTACTACAATTTAAAGTTATTTAAAGATATTTTTAATTTATTACTAAATATAGAAAGGTATCTCTTCATCGTATTAAAATTGTTATTAATAAAATAGGAAGCTTCAATCATATAAATTTTATTTTCAATAGAAACTTATTTTAGTTAATAAGTAGAAATAAATCAATATAATCAAGCGCGATTTAAAAACAAGAATAAAAAACGTTTAAAACACTTGTTTTACGGAAATAAACAAAATCACTAAATACGCCGACTTATATTAAGTAATTTAAAAAATGTCAAACCGTGTAATACTCTCGATCTACAGCCTTCTCAGGGTCGACTCTGGGTATGAGGGTAGCCATGCGCATTATATCTAACATTATATCCTCGTAAAGAGCATAAAATCCGCCAGGATCCTTAATCTTGGCGGACGGTATGAACTGAATGTTGTCGCCGTCAAGAGCTAACTGGATCTCAAAGAGCGGTTCAATGTCCGCTTCTGGATCCATCTCCGTCAGTATGTAATTCATGCTAGATTATTTAAATGTATAAAAATAAAATATCGAAGATAATTACATAAGTAATGTTCGCAAAATCATACCTGGAGGTCGCAGAGGTAATGAGAACTTTAACAACGAGATCATCGACATAGGCAAGATAGGCTTTATATTTTTCGCGGCGTACACGTTCGTACTCTGCCTCCTGCTCGCGACGCTCTATCTCCGACGGCGTCAGCGACACTTCCGACTCTGTTTTCACCGCTTCCTCATTTTCCTCGGAAGCTTCTTCGTCGCCTAAACCTGCATCCTCTTGGCTATTTTTTTAAAGTTTAAGTTACTGAATACGCAGTTACACGATAAATAACAAATATTTTTAGTAAGCTCGTAGATACATTACATTTCAGCCTCTCCTTCTGCATTTTCGTCTTTTAATGGTTCCTCTAAAACATAAAGAAGATTATGAGTCTGCAGATTCCTTCTAAAATTTTACTTTCATCTGTATGTTACAGTAAAAAAATTAACTAACTAACTTTGTATTGTAATACAAAAGTCATTAAATGTAAAAACAGTTCAGCTAAGCTACAAAGATACCCTGCAAGAACACTGAGAAAAATGTTTCGGAAAAATTACTATCCAGTCTGGGAGCGGAGCCACAGACTGCATTTAGTGAAAAAAATTACTAAACTGTATTATAAATTTTACGAAAATTCTATTAATGTTTACTTGAATTCTAGTAAAATTTATAATACAGTATAGTAATTTTTTTCATTAAATGCAGTCTGTGGCTCCGCTCCCAGACTGGATAGTAATTTTCCCAAAACATTTTTCTCAGTGAAAAATTCTTAAATCAGTAGTCTTTACACCTGGTTCAGGCGGTGCCTCTGGCACGAGATCAAAATACAGTTTGTAGTTCTCCTCAAGTATTCGATCGAGTTCTTGTGCATCGGTGGTGATGACAGTGTAGCGCCGCTCAAAGGTATCCTTGCGATCAACGATGGAAAGCATCTGATTCCGTCGGTTGTCCTTACGCACGAGCACAGGCTGACGTGCCCAGTCGTCAAAGCGCCCTTGTAGAGCCGTCAGATTCGCCTGCGCTTGGACGATGCGCCTCCACAGACTACCCACCATGTCGTTCAGCTTATCCGTGTACTCCGGCACTTCTAAAATTGAAGAATAAAATTTTAGCGCGCAGCAGTTCATGTCTCTTTTTTTATTGTAGCAATTTATTAAATTTTAAAAAGAGGAAGATTTTTACCAGGTGAATTCCAATTATACAGTTCTTGTCCATACATTATAAGATCGTTGATAGCATCCATTTCTTCATTTATTAGCTTCACTTCAGTGTCGTTTGTTCGAGCATTGATATCATTATACCTAAAAGAAGTTAAGTTATTATTTAAACTTTGAAAATATATGAAGAGTAGTGTTAAAGCAGTAAAAGTAAAGACTAACCATTCTGAAATATTTATATTTTTTACATTGGTTTCGTGAAAATACGACGTCCTCGCGAAAAGGTCCAAAGCCTCCATTGGTAGATCCGTTTTCTCCAAAATCAAAATCAGATATCGAGCTTCGCGCAATATGATCGCTAAATCTTCATCGAGATTGGGTCTTAGGCGATATTTGCCCCTTTGCTTTGGCTTTGGTTTGTTAATGAAGAGCGTCTTCGCCAGTCCGATCTCACACTTTTCCGGCACAGTTGCTATCCACGCCGCAAAAATTTCCAATTCTTTCGCAGTTATCAATGCCTTGTCATTGTATGTATATACATGATTCCATTTATATTGAATGTACATATGCAATTTTTTGAAGAATGTCTTACGATCATTTCGTTGTATTTCGCATACGCAAGAGTCATTGTCTCGAATTCCATGAGCGGATGCTCGACCGTTTTTATCCACTCAATTGGATATTCGATGCGAACTCGCAATTTTTTCAGCAAGCATAATTCTCCAGACACTGGGGGAAAGCCTTCGTCGATGTCCATAGTTCCTCTTTCATTGTGCAATTTCAAATTTTCATCCAGTATCACCTGGTAACACATGTTTTTAAGCATTTAAGTAAAAAGTATTAAGTCATTATTCTTTTGCGTATACATGTGTACACATATCATTTTTTCTGGCTCAAAAGAATATTTAAACATTAATTAAAGTTTAAATAGCATTTAAATTTCAACCAATTTTAATTTGATTACCTTTGCCATATCCAGTTCTTTGTGTACTTTGTCAATGATTTTTTCAAAGTAGGGCCACAATTGTTTGAATACAATTGGCCTCGAGTTAATGCTGCCAATATTCACAATGAACTTGTACAAGCTCTCGATGGTGTGACACTCCAAAAAGGCCTGATCAAATATTGTAGCCAGTCGCATGTCATACTCTTCGACCTAATTTTTAATGTTTTTGGTTAATAAAATTTTTTAGAATGTCGCCAATAGCACCTACTTCAAGGTTTAAGGTTTTAGAAATACAAAAATTGAAGCCAGCGAAGCTAATAATTGTTAGTAATCTAATAACTGTCAATAAGTGTTATAATGTATAAATTAAGTAGAAATCAATACTCTTGAAAATCTATACATAGCCCATCCATCTATATGTACTCAAACATATATGTGTAGGTATATTTTTTAAGAGAGGCTAGCATACTCATACATTTACGTTCATATCTGTCAGTTATAAACTTAGTGGACAATTCCTTTTATGCAAACACCTACAGCATATAATCATCAGGATGCAGTCATTTGTAAATGTTACTGCTGCAATACATGCATTACAAAAGAAGATAATAAAAAAATTTACTTTAGTCAGGAATCTCTGAAGGTCTTTATCGAAGCCGGGATCTTCGGGTAGGAGCATCTCGTAGCTGACACCGCCGAACTCGTTGTACATTTTGACGAATTGCTCATAGGTATCGACGAGCATTTTGCCAAGCTTGTTGCCTCTCAATCCGGCGATCTCGATCTTTTCCAGCTTGAAGTACTCCAGCGCTATCTCCAACATGGACTGTGCGTTCACGTTTTTATTTGATTGTTTACGAACAGTAAAATATACATATTATACGTAAAACTATCAACAAATATGGATTGACAAAATAAAAAACTATTAGATGTAGATAATAAATACATAAGAAAAGTAGAATAAATGTAATGAAAGAAATTGAAAATTTTCATTTTTACAGTTTAAAATAAAATAAGGTAATAAAAAGTATGCAACTTCTTTTTTGTCAGCTAATCACTTACTTTAATCTGCTTTGCTCTTTCCAGAAACTTCAAAAGCCTATCAAAGATCATTTTTTCATGGAAAGTCCAGCCGACTGGCTCTCTTGAATGCCGAAAGTAGCTAGTAACCTTGTTTCTGTACACATTAAACACTTTTTGGTAGTACTCGATCACCTCTATACCTAGATCTAGCCTCTTCAATCCCTCCTCGATTTCACCTTGGAACAAAGAGTTTGGATCCAAATAATCTGAGCACTGCGGTTTGTGAGAACAAAAGCAAATTAATCTTTTATTACTTAAATGAAATGTATATGCATTTTATAGAATACCATTATAATTAGCAGATTTGATATCTCTTTGAAAAGAGTGACAATTCGCGTGCTGTTGCAGTAATATTTGGAGCGAGACCAAGTTAGGCAAAGGCAGTGCATCATTGGATTCATTGATTTCATGACGTCGGGAAAGTAAGACTGACTTTCAATTTCTTGAAAATACTTCTCCAGAGGCAGCAGATATAAGCAAACGTCCCGAGCTTCGATTACAGCTGTCAATTTTTCAGTTATGCAGTACACCAAATGACTATCTTTTTTAGTTTCTTCTTTTTAAATTTTGATATATTTATAAATTGCATTGATTTTATCGATACCTCCAACAACGTCTTTGAAAATATTCTGGAGACCAGGAAGATAAGAACTTTTTGAACGCTCCAACACCAGCGCCATCCTCTTTACTCTTGGATCCTTCAATTGATCGTAAATATTCTCCACGTTCTTCAACCTTTTCTTCCAGAATGTGACTTCTACAATTTTGAATATTTCAATCTTTTTTTAAATGTCTATTCCAACAAAAAATATTGAAAAATTTCATTGAAGCACAGTTATGAAAGCAACGAACCATCCCTAGGGAGTGGAATTTCATCCTTATTAAAGACATTACTGCTATCTTCAGCGAGAACTTCAGTAATCTGAATAGTCCACTTGATAACGATTTCTTCGATGTCTCGCCTCAACTGCGGTGCAACCCGCAATGTTCGTCCGAATATCTGTTCGATACCCATCGGCATCGGCAGCATCGTATCCCCACTAATTTTACTTCGAGACTTGGAACAAAAAGTTTATTAAATTTCAGTTTTTTTTTATAATTTAGATGTAAAATTTAAGTACAGTTTAAATACCTGACACATCATACTACGAAGCTCGTAGGCGTGCTTCCTCACATCGTTTGTCACAACTTCGGGCCACGCGTCACCTTTTGATGGAGTTGTGAGAATCGGAAGGAAAACCTATGAACAATTACCGAATAACAAAATGCAATAACTGCATTAAAAAAAAATAAAAACATAATACATTTATCCATTTACAGTTTAGGTGACGTATTATTCGTTTTTTATTAAAAAAAAAAGTAATTACTGATTTTTAAAAGTGAAAAAAGCATTTACTTATGAATGAATGTCGTGAAAAACTAAAAAAAAAAGTAAATTGCACACAAACCTCGTCTATGAGAGTAGTAAGGTCATCGAAGTTTTTGGGGTACATTTCTCCGGCGATTAACACCTGCTCGTAGTTATCGTTCGTCACGTTGACTACTTCCCGGCGCAAATAATAGTGATATTTACACTTAAAACTTATTTGCACAAAGGAGTGCGGTATTAACATTCCGAGCGGTGATAACTCGATTAAGAGCATATTCTCCGTTGGGGTATTGAAAAAATTTGTTATTTTTCGCTATAAAATAAAGATATGAATATTTCAGGTTTTTATTTAAAAAAAAAACTTTGCTTAAAATAATGAAATAAGCTTTTTAGTTAACTACATACATGAATATTTAGATAATTAAATGATTAAAAACTGTATAAAACAACTAATGATTTTATATTCTTAATTATAATAAATACTCATGATATTTTTTTTAGGTTATAAAAGATATTACAGCATTTGAATGGGAGTAGTTAAATTACCACATAATTGTTATTGTCTTTCAAGGCTTGCCACAGATCGATTTTAAGCTTGTTGTGATCAAGCAGATCTTGAAGGATAAAATTAAAGCGTGGATCTGGATCCTTGTTCTCGTCCTCTTCGTCTGCCATCACGACGAATTTTTATTTACATAAATCAATTAAAATAACTAGACCATATACTTATTTCTAAAATAATGTCACTGTGTTACACATTTTTTAATTTGTTTTCCATATTTTAAAAACGTTTTATTATTGTCATCACAGTACACTTTATTACTTTAGGAGTGTGAAGTTTGTTTCATGTCTGATAGAGCGAAGTCGCGTCAATTGTCAATTAGGTTCGATTTTCATGGTAACTTTTTGTTTCGTCACTTTTGCACTTATTACAAGATTTCATTACTTTTTTCCTTTTTTCTTCCCCTAGAATAGAACAAAGTATAAATATGTATATAAATGTTTCAAATGGACGTAAGAATTGAAACCAGCCAGAAGAAGTAAACACCTTTTTGCGTTTTTTCTGCAAGCGCCTGAAAATTTCTCGCCACCAGCGTTGAATCACCTTGGCAGCGCGGTTCCTCACGAATTTTCTAAGCTTTTTGTTGAATTCTGCAGATGCTTTCTCTTCTCTTTCTTTTATTATGCTGGTGTAAATAACCAATTGTTCGTCCATATCTTTCTGTTGATTTTGAAAAGCAAAGCAAGAATTAAGCGACATTTTTGATAGAAAAAATATTAAAGTTAGAGTGGATTGATTACTATTAATTGAACTCTGTTTTCATCCAAAGCTCGATATTGCCTCATAAGATTTTCAACAACTTCTTGTCTTTCTCCTACTTCCGAATCAAATTTCATTATGATAGACGATAATTGAGATTCCACTTTGAATCTAAAGCAAATGTGAGAATTATGAAATTAAAGAGAAGTATAGCATACAATAATGAACAATTTAAGCAGAAAAGTCGTTTACTTCTTTCCTAGCACTTCGCTTTCCTCTTTTGCGTGGCTTGCTTTCTCAGCTTCTATCTTTATCTTTAAATTGCTTAAAGTTTGCCGATGATTTTCCATTCTTTCATCGAATTCTTGCTTGGATTTAGCTTGATTCTCTATTGAAGTTTTTCTGTAAAATGAAGTAATGAAAACTTTAATTGTCGTCTACGCAAATTCTAATGCATTAATAAATTGCATAGATTTACAACAAATCGTCAAGATCTTCCTGAAATTGTGAAGTGATGAGCTGCCAGGTCTCCTCAATATTGTTGAGCTTTATTGCAAGCTTCTCTAATTCAGCTCCATTTTCACATTTCTGTTCGTCCAACTGATTTGATAAATCTAAATAATACAATTTATTGTATTTACTTTTTTCATAATTTTAATTCTGATGCTTTGTTACTCTTCACAATCAGCTTTGTTACTTTTTACAAAGCAACAAATTGATTTTGATAATTATGCAAAAATTGTTTACCATTAATTTCTATTTTAGTATCTTCAACCTGTTTTGTAAGTTCACGGATACGTAATTGATATGCTCTTTGTTCTTGTGGCGTAAATTTGGCATTGGAAAGGATATACTCCAGAAAAAATTTCATTTGGCGTAAAAAATCGAGACACGGCCTGGAAACATTCCCGCTCTGTTTCGAAATGTTGAGAAGTTCTGGATAAGACATCAAAATCTACTCGATGAAAAAAATGGTACGTATTTTTTTACATAATTATTAATTTAAATAAATGCAAAATTTTGTAAAGTTAAAAGATTCTGATTTTCTATTCTATACTATTCTGATTTTAGGGTATTTACTTGCATTGCATTGCTTAAAGAAGCTCTGTACTCATTAGATTCACAGGAAAGGTCGATTGACTCAAAGTCGCACTTGCAACATTCATCAAAATTTTGTTGATCAAAGGATTCCACGTCATGTTCACTGCTTCTAGTAGGAGAGTTAGCAATTAGCTTCGTCAATAATCCGTATGTTTCAGTGTCTTCCTCTACTACGAGTTTAAAGAAAGAATTTTAATTTTGTTAAATTTATTTTTTATAAATTAGTAATTGTTATATCATATTTTAACGTTACACTGAGAAAGAACTATTATAAAAAATTCAATCTGGCTTGAAATATAATCGCAGGCTGGATTCTCAGATAAGATTTACCATACTTTACAGTATTTTTTTTTTAAAACACAATAATTTTATTTTTAATGTTATTCTACTGAATTTATTGAATCTACAAGAGATAAGTCTATTATCTCGTTACCAGTTAAATTATACTGCAACTACAATCAATTTTCATCTTTTGAAAATAGTGCATTCAACAAACTTGACCATAGTACTAACAGTGTATTTAGAAACTAAAAAATAGTTAAATATAACGTTTATTTTTAATATTCATACTGTTCGTTGTATTTATGTTCACAATGTTGCTATCGTCACTTCCCGTCCAATTATCTTGCGCACATTTTGGAAAAGGTTCGAATGCATTAATGATTACTTTGTAATGATGTTTATCCAAAAGCTCCGGCAGCATTGGATGTGCGAGTATTTTATTCAAGGTGGCCTGAAAATAACCAAACGGCGCGTAATGGGGCAAGGTTCGAATATTTTTGAAAAAGAAACCACATTCCACTTACAGCAAACTCCAATTCGGTCATTAAATTTTTGAATATTGCTCGAAGCCGATTTAAAAATATTGCTGTCTCAGCATTATCAACTTCTGCCACTTCGAACAGCTTATTTGGGTCGGAATGTCCTCTGTAAATAAGAGGATCGAAAAAGTCTTCCAAACTTTTACTTATCCTCTTCAATTTAAACGATAATTTCGAGGACTTCGACATCATTCAGTGCAATTAAAATCTTTTCTAACATTTAACCTGAACTTTCTTCAATCGACGTGTAGTTCTTTAACAACGCTTGAACCCACTAATGAAGTAAGCGTCATATAAATATTGGCAAATAGTAAATAGTAATGGCGCTACTCTGCAAATCAATAAGAAAATAGTTGTAGTAATTTCAATTGCGAAACCGACTAAAATTAATTAAAAAGTTCTGATGAAACATTAACAATACCTTTTGAAAAAAATGATCATCTTGGTATATGCAATTATATTTAAGTAACTTTGTGTTATAGTTGCATATTTTCCGCAATTGATAAATTTTATCTATTAATGGTTTTTGTAATTTGTGTAAATGAGGATAACAATGTAGTAAAAGACATTGAAATTTCAAGTGCAAATATATAATTTTAATAATAACACAATTTTATTGAATTTTACAGGTATAATTCAACATTATATAAGAGTAAAAGTTCAATAATAAATAACCGTGGACTTTCAGATGAAAAAACTCGCTTGAAGATCGTCAACAACAATTATTCTTGATCTTCGATTATCTTTAATGATCTGCGCGATTACGTTATTTGGTTTAATAATACTTCATATACATTTTCACTCCATTTTCTTCAGTTTTCGTTTTATACATTGATTGATCCTATTAATGTACAAAATTTCATCTTAAAAACAAGTAACTACTTTGTCTCACAGCAAACAGTTTTTCTTATATTATTATTATTATATATAATATATTTATAACTATAAAAACAAACTTTGAACAAAAATATCTATCTCTGTACTTGCGTAAAATTGTTCGCTAATTGCTAAGAAATTTTCTTTCTGCATCGCATTCTATGGTAGTAATCGCGCTGTATGACTATAATATTAATAAATCATGTAAGTCATTATCTCAGAAAAAATATTTATTTATTACGCTGAATTTTATTTGATTGGAATTTAGTAAATATCATTAACGGTATCTCTTATTTAGATTAAATATATATTTTTAAAATTTTATTTTATATCACGCAGCGGTAATAAAAATCCTTAATCTTTTTTTTATCGAGTTTTCAATTAATTTTAACAGTACAGTTTTAGTTAAATAAAGTATTAATTAAAGCTGTATTTTAAAGATTTGAAAAATTCTCAGAAAGTGAATTAAAAAACCTACAGCTTTTAAACAAAAAATTGCAACGCATTATA
This sequence comes from Sycophila sp. Sp_5, assembly GCA_018906775.1. Lineage (NCBI taxonomy): Eukaryota > Metazoa > Arthropoda > Insecta > Hymenoptera > Eurytomidae > Sycophila > Sycophila sp. Sp_5. The sequence continues at coordinate 502,394 of JACCID010000043.1, forward strand.
AAGAAAGTCTTAAAATATTTCTAAATTTCAATGAAATGTTAATCAGCGTGGAGAAGATTAAATCTAGTAAGCGCTAAATCGTCGGACATTACAAAGAGTAACATAGACAACATTCGTCGTTTCGTCAAGATCTTATAGAAAAAGTGTGAATAATACATCGAAGGCGCGAGCGCGCGCGCGCGGGTGTGAGTGTAAGAGTGCGAGTATAATGATGTGATAGGCGACTCCGGTTAATCCGCAGGCTTCACAAGTATTTCCGGAGCTTAGCATTCAAAACGTTCCAGACCCGACGACCAAAGCTGTGCTTAGGTCGCGGTGGCTGGGGTCGTGGTGGCGTGGTTCGTTCTTCCTCATTACGGTGCGACGAGGATCGGCTGCACTTCTCGCTCCACTTCGAACGGTCCTCGTCGGTCCTCGCTTTGCGGCGTGAATCTGCTCGGACAAAATACCAATCAGAATTCCGGAGTTTTTCTCGGGCTTTGCCCCTACACAAACACAAACAGAAAACAAAAGGCAAGGTGTCAGGGTTCTAGCTTGATTCTTTATGCGAGTAGCAGGAGAGATACAAAAAGTATCGTGCAATTATTGTGCAGGTTCCTGAGTAAAATTTGAATTCAGATTACTTTTTTAAACACAAAATTACCATATTTTTTTATAGTTATAATGTTCTTAAAAATGGGAATAATTAGAATAATTTTATATAAAGTCTGTTAAACTTATTTAACTTATAAAGTTAACTAAGTTTAACCTTTTTAGGCTTCTAATAAATTTTTTATAGAAATGATTCCTATAGTAGTATACAGGAATATTAAACTTTTGTAATTTTTAAAAGAATTTTTTTTAATTAATAGAAAAAATATTTTACAGACGTTTTAATGCTTTGGAAAAACTTGCTGTTAGTAAAATGTAAAAATGTGAATCCTAATTTGCTGCAGGTAAATTTCAATTCAAAACGAAAATGTAAACAAAGCTCATGGACTGCAAGCGTTTTTTTAAAAAAAAGTAACTTTTCTGATACTTTAAGTATTTGCATCTGCATTCGATATAATAGATACAGTGTTTAAGCGCATTAAAACTCATTACCGTTGTATCTGCCACTCGCCGTTGGCTCTATCCTTTTTGTTCTCATATTTCTTATATTTGGACTCTTTGTAATTTTCTGAATTTAGCGTATAATCTTTTTCGTTCTTGTATCTTGGTTTTTCATCGTCAGACTTTGCATACTGTGGAACTGCGTCATATTCTAAATTTACAATGTATTTTGATTCATTAGCATCATAATCATTGTTTCTTTTGTCTTCGTATCTTTCTGCAAAAAAATCCTCTTTGTTGTTGGAATATTTATGATCGTAATCCTTTTTATGTTCATATTTACGATCAAAATTACGTTCCCGCTTACTGTTCTCAAATTTACGATCATTACTGTATTCTTTTTTGTTACTTTCGTAGGAGTTATCGTTTTCCTGATTACTCTTTTTGTTATAGTCATTTTTGTTATTATCGAATTTTTCGTGTCTATATTTTTCGTACTTTTTTTCTTCTTGATAGTGCTTTTCCTTATTCTCGTATTTATTTTTTTTCCAATTATTATCGTTTTTTATTTCTCCTTTACTTTTCACATTGGGTGTGTCTTCGTCTTGTTCTTTTTCATTTGAATGCTCTTCTTTTGAATCGTCAAATTTCTTATAATTTTTCATATTTTTGTAATCATATTTAAAGCCATTTTTTTTTAATTCTTCATAAGATCTCTTAGACTTACTGTGACGCTTTTCTTCGTTATATGTTGAATTATATTTCGTATTTGCTTCAATGTGATTTGTATTAACTGTATAATTACAATTATTTACAAAAAATTTATCGTCTAACAAAATATTCAAAAACTTATCTTCAGTAACTCCTGTGTAATGTAATAAGCACAGCCGCTTTTTCAGTTTAAATCCAAAACGATTTAATCGCTCCTGCATTTTCATTGAAAACCTTGAGAACATTGGTGATAGTTCAGAAAGTAATGATTCAGAGACTTCATCAAGTTTTCGGTCGAGATCAGTGAATATGCTAACATAAAAATAATTTTAATTAAACAATCGATAAATATTAACTAATTCAGTAAGATAATATTGACTAACGAATACTAACCGTTTTTCAGTGGAGGCACTGTTTTGAGATTGATCGAATGCTCGTCTTAAATTCTCTTTAAATAAAATCATTTCTGAAAGTATCTTTGGTGTTTTACACAATTCATTTTGAATTAATGGACTGGAAGCATTAATACTGTTTATTGTCAAACAGAAGTTTTGGTACGTTACTTCTAACAATTCCAATCTATTTCTATCAGCATTTGAATTTAAAGTATTTTGTACATTTAACTTTTCATAAGGTTTGTAATCACCGTTTGTTTCCTTGGATTTAGTATTCCCAAATTGTTTAATTTCAGATACACTTATACGAATTTCATTTAAAGCTTGTTTAACTGGAAAAAATAATTTATAAAAAAAATTTCGTTTTTTTATTAAGTTATTAATGTGATTCTATATTAATTTTACCTTCATTAAGTTCTTTTAACTTATCTTCTATCCCAGTTAATTCCTTTAATTTTTCTTCAATTTTCTTATTTGGTCTTTCTACTTCAATGGGATATCTTAATTCATTTGACTGGTATGTTAATTGGTCCTTTAATTTCTTTATTTCTGGCATATTAACTTGAATTTGATCTAATGCTTGTTTTACTGTAAATATTGTAAATATTATGTATATTAGTGCTATATAAAATTTAACCGATTGACTATTACTTGTAATAGAAGTTACCATCATTTAATTCTTTTAATTTTTCTTCTATTCCTGCTAATTCTCTTAATTTTTCTTCAATAATAGAATTCACTATATTATTTTTTTCATTGCCCTTGAATTCTACTATTCGACCAGCAAGTATAATACCAATAATTAAAGCTATCACAGAACAAGTGATCAATGTATTTGATGTAATATTTCCATCCTAATAAAGTATAAAAATATTATTAAACAAATAAAATTAGAAAATATTTTAGTAACAAATAAATTTATTACTTACTCTTGGATTTTTGGAAACTAAAGCTCTTTGGGAAGCATCATTTCTTTCAACTTGCCATTCTATGGTTTCGATTCCTCGTTCTTCTAATGCAACATGTTCAAGCTCATTTTCATCAGATATTACAGATACATCCGACTCATTATCTTTTTCAGTATGTTCTACTGCTTCTTCAACATCTTGAATTTCAGATTTAGTATTTTCCTTGGACTAATTTTTTTTTTAAAAAAGAAAATAGTTGTATAATCATAAAGTCATTTATTTTAGTACAATGATGCAGGTAAAAAAAAAGATATTTATTTTAAAAAACTGAAAAAATTCTTACGTTGCCAGCTTCCTCAGGTTCAGCAGATGTTTCCTTTGTCTTCTTCGCTTTCCCTTCAGCGAGATCCTTTACCTTAGACTCCCTTTTGTAAATGATCGTCCACTCATCGGCAGACAAACTATCTTCAAGGCTATCTTGCTTATCTACCTCAGTAGGTTCAGCCATTTCTCTTTCTGCAAATAAAGTGTTGCTTCTTTACTCGAACAATTCACATTACAATTAATACTAATTTCGCATATGCTCAACCTTGAGAGCATTAAAAAAATATTAAAAAACAAATTTTTTTTTTGAAATGCATAACAATGTAAAATTTCGAAAGATTGCAAGCATTAAAAATTCAACACTTCGGAAAATAAATATCTATGAATAGCTTCCGTTCAATTCACAGGGTACGCACTAAACTGACAGCTATGTCGAAGCGAAAGAGCAATTTCAGGTAAACTGTTTATTTTTGAAGTGTCAAACACTGCCAAGAGGCGTGCATCTATCGCATCGCGCAGATTATCTTGGAGCTACAACGTAGGATACAACATCGACGCCGTTGGCGACGTCGTGACAGTGGACTCGACTCGGGACAACACTCGGGACGAAAGCCGCGATAAAAAAGCGAGACGCCGTGAGGGCATTGCGCAAAAATCTCGTCGGCCAGCGGCAACAAAGGAGGAGGAAAAGCCGAGCCAATTTTATACCTTAAAACTTCGCACGTCCTTTGTCGCGTTTTTGCGCCGTTTCCCTCTTCGAAAGCTTTGGCTAGAAATAACACGCTAATTTTGCATTTCACATCGCACGCCTCCTCCTTTCCTTCTTTTTCCAGCGGGGCGCTTGAACGAGTTGGCGAGTGTATATACTTGATCGCGAAGCCGCGATAAAGTAAAAAATATACTCGGGCGACTGAGTCAAAGCTCTACTTGATAGACGACTGAGTATGAGGCGCGTGTGTGCGACTGTCGGTGCGACGCGCACGATTGAATTGACTTTGGAGTTCTGACTTGGTCCAATCCGCGCCGCGCGGAGATTTTAAGAGTGCGAAACGGTGGAACGCGAGGGAGACTGAATCGCGGAATGCAATGGAAAAAAAGAAAAATTGCGAAAAAGCAGTTCCGCTGAAAGGAAAATTCTGGGGGATAAGTGCAAGACACTGAGCAGTCTTGTATTTACAGTTATTTTAAGATATTTTAGAGCAGTTTCTAATCTCGATTATAGAAGTGCTACTGCAATCGGAGCACATAGTTGTCTCCAAACGTCTGTAATATAGACTATAAGTATTTCAAATTATTTTTTAAATCGTTTAAAATGAGTTATCTAAAAAATTGTCGTACTTTATAAATCTATTCTTAAAAATCTAATTATTATCAATTAATTAAAGCTTGATTATGTTTTTATTCTCGTGTATTATAAAATTTTAGTACAGAAAGATGTACTTTTTTTTTAAATTAGTACTTTAATTTTTCATATTTAATTATTGCAGTGGATCCGGATATAATGCTATTTTCATTTTATTTACTATTATTATAAATTTACTTCTCCTTTATTATCAACTTTTTTTAAAATTTTATTAAATAGTTTTAATACTCACACATTTACTACGGCAACTTCCACAAGGTATATGTATCTAACATCTTAGGTAATAGTTTAGTCTATATAATTGTCTTAATTTGAAGAAGATGCGGTAACGCGATAACTTTTAATCCCATCAACGAACTGTGAGCTGTAAACTAAAATTATCAACGATTAGTGAGTAAGTAGTGAGAAAACCGCATTACTTTTTTAAAAAGGCTTCCAAAATGACTGAAATTCATTTTTTTTTATTGCTCGTATCATTCAGCGATAAATTTGTTTATATACACAAAAAAGCAGCCCCTAATACACGCGATGAGGTAATAATATATGGGCCTCAGTCACAACAAACTTTAGGCTCTTTCTACATAAAATAACGTACGAACTTTCGAAATTGCGGGCTACTGCGGATGTCAATAGCCCCTTCCAGCGCGTTTCAAGCAAGAATTTCAAGTTGCATATATGAATGTCTTCCAGGACGAATGCAGAGCAGGCCTCACCGTCATATACTTTCTCAGTCGCGGCGGCGCGAAATCCGTGCAGCGTTTTCTAAGAACGCGCGTCCCGCACTTGCCCCTTGATATATTCTTGCGGCAATGGCGACTGGATTACCCCGTGGGCAGTAAAGGTGTCATAACCTTCATAACAATACTAGCCCACAGGGTATCTCAGTGCAGGCGCAATTTGAGAAGGAGTCGTCCGCTGCAGATCGCCAAGTGAAAGCCGCAGCGAGCGAAAGTCGTGAACCGGCCGCGCGACTCGTGAAATCCGGAGTGGATCTTCGGCGGCCCGCGCTTTTCGAGGTTATGGTTGCCACAGTCGCCGCCGTGAGGCTTTCGCGCTCTCGCGTCATGCCCCGCAGGTTGTGATGGTTTTGCAAGGAAGTAGGCCCCGGAACATCAACGAATTTTTATAAAACAGCAGTAAGTTCGGTGCCTTTCTCATTTGGCTGTAATACTTGTTACAATCGCGGTGCAGTCCCTCCTGCCGGATTCGGCTGTTTGTGTTTTACGAGCGAACGCGCCTCGCCGGCTTCGCGCTCTAACCTGTACCGTCGAGCGGAATTTTTGTCGGTTGTTTTTTTTTTCGAACGAATGGTCCATTTGGTTTTTTGAGTGCCTCATGTAATTTTTGAGATTTATTGAATTTTATTGTCGTTTCTTGCATATAAATTGATTGAAAATGCTTTAATAATGAGCACTGATTATTATATTCAATGTGTATTTTGTTATAGTTTAGTCTGGATATGTTTTGTTTTATAATGCCAAAGTGAACAGTCATTGTGAATGAATATTTTCAAATTATTTATGGAAGACATTATTTTCTAATGCTCATTCTTTTTCTGTTTACAGATACAAAAATGGAGTCAGCAAATGTAGATAAAGAGGCTGAGGAAGTCGTACAAGACAAAGTTGACAGTTCGGATAAAGCAGATGAAACAAACATCGCAGAGTCAAAGGAAGTATCGGAAGAAAAAACCATTGAATCAATTAATCAAAAGACAGTAGAAGAAAAAGACATAGCGAACGATGAAAATGCTATGGATGTTTCGGAACCACCAGAAGAACAGGAAGAAATTGAGAAAACTACTACAAATGCAGAAGAGGTAACAGCAATGGAAGTAGATGAGGAAGTAACATCACAAACTGAAACACCAATGACTAAAGATTCTAATGAAAGTAACGATGAATCAGTCAGTAAAGAGAAAGATGAGTGTAGTCACAAGGAGGATGTTGCTAATAGCAAAGATGATGGTAGTATGATAGTAGACAGTAAAAGCAAAGACGATCATGAAAAAAATAAAGATGAGGATGATAAAAACCATGATAATGATGATAAAAGCCATGATAATGATGATAAAAGTCATGATAATGGTGATAAATGTCATGATAATGATGATAAAAGTCATGATAATGATGATAAAAGCAGTGATGATGGTAAAAGCAAATGTGATAATGACAGTGGATCTGATGCTAACAGCAAAGATGACTCTGATAAAAACAAAGTTAATGATGATATAAGCAAAGAAAATGATAAAAGTGAACTTGAAACTATTATTGAAGAAATAAATGAAAGTGAAAAAGAAACTAATAAAGAATCCGAAAGTGCTGAAGAAACTGTCAATACAGAGGATTCTAGTGTAGATAAAAATACCAAAAATAGTACAAATGAAAGTGCTCAAATCTTAGATGCTGCTGAGGATGATAGTAATGCAAGTAAAGAATCAAATAAAAGTTCATCAGAGCTAACTATACATTGCATTGATATTGACATGGAAAATGAAAATGAAAACCAAAAAGATGTAAGTGAAAAGACTAACATAGAAAGCACAGAATTCATTCAAATTAGTCAAGATAAGGAAGATAGTCAATCAGAACCTCAGCCTGAAGCTGAAGATCCAATTGGTGGTGACAGTAACAGTATTTCAAGTGAAATTGTAGAACCAATGGAAGTGGATTCTGCAGGCAAAGACAAAAATTTTTCACTTACAGATGAGCCAGAATCGTCAAAGGATGCGAGTGATGATAGTTCAACAGAAAAAGAGGTCAGGAAATTAGAAAAAAATTATTAGTGCATTTATTTTACTTAAAATTATGTAAAATCTGAATTGTAATATTTATTTATTATTTATTTTCAGGTGGGCTCTTTAGATAATCAATCAGATGTTACTGAGAATAAAGAAACATCTGAAAAATCAACAGAGGAAGTTGAAACTTCAACAGAAGAATCTTCTAAAAAGAAAATCAATGACTCGAGTGAAGTGCTTCCTGGACAAGACGATGAATTATGTATAATTCCTGATAGTACAAAAGAAAATAAAACTAAAGAATCAGACAAAAATGAGGATCCAAATCCCTCAGAAAAAGAAAAGGAAGTTGACAGATCTAGAAAATAATGGAAACAATAAGAATTCAGAACAAAAGACAAGTCCAAGTACGGAAGATTCAGAGTCTGCTACAACTGAAAAGACTGAAGATAGTACTGGTCTTAAAGTAGCAGCCTTAACTATTGATAACAATGACATACAGGTAAATGTAGAGAAATCACCCGAAGGTCCATCTATAGTAACATCAGATATAATAGATGTAGAGGACGATACAAAAAATCCAGAGATTGAAGAAATTTCTGCTAAAGAAGTTTGTAAACAATGTAAAAAAGAGAAAACTTGCAATATTAAAGTCAAAGTAGGTGTGAAAAGTTATAATGTCTGTTCCGATGAATGTAAAACTGCCTTCAGCACTGATAATAACAAAGCCACTGACATTCCCAGTGAAGGTGTAAATTCTGCAAGGGAGAAACGTTGCGCAAATTGCTTATTAATCGTCGAAGCAAAGGATGAAAGGAATTTATCCTGGGAAACGATGGAATTTTGTAACGAAGAGTGTTTGGGTAAATTTCAAAATAAATATGGAAGTTACTGCAGAAACTGTAATGGTGCTGTACAATCTGTTAGTTTGGGTAAATATTGTGTCCGGTTTGGATATGATGTTCGGCAGTTCTGCTGTTCATCATGTCTTGAAGAATTCAAAAAAGGATTGAAGGTTTGTAGCTATTGCCAAAAAGATATTAGTGCCGGTAAAGAAGGATTCTTAGCTCCTGTAGGGGATAAAGGTCAATTCAAAGATTTTTGTACACAAGATTGCATGGAAAAGTATTCTAAAATGAATTCTACTGATCCACCAGTACCCGAAACAAAAGTTTGCAGCGTTTGTCAGGAAGTAAGTACATTTTATATATATTAAATATTTTTCTGTTCCCCAAAAATTATATTTGCTAAGTTTCTTTATTTTAATTTAAGGAAAAAGTAATTCATTGTGAGGTACAGATAGAAAGAAATCCTTTAGTACCCATTTGCAGTGAACCTTGCTTTGCTGCTTTTAAATTTGTGAATAAAGTAGATCCAGATCAATGTTCAACTTGTAAAAAATATTTCCAATTACCAACAAAAAAAGGTTTTGTTGTTTTTTACGAAGATGAAGCTCATACGTTTTGTAACAAAACATGTTTAAATGTTTTCATTATTACAAACCGTAAAATTGTCCCTTGCAATTGGTGTAAAGTAAAGAAATACAATTTTGACATGATTAAGAAAGAATTAAAAACAGGACAAGTGATGATGATGTGCAGTTTGAACTGTTTAACATTATATCAGGTATAATATCATTACATTTTATCTTTTAAATGATTATATAAACGTTTCAAATGTTTTATTAATGCGATGCCATAGAATTCAAAACAACTGAAAAAAGTCTAAACATTCAGATTTAAAGGTATAATATTCTGTTCACATCAGGTCTCAATAAACGCAGTTTCGGCGAGAAGAATAAATTGTGACTTTTGCAAGGAACATTCGCAAGCGCAGTACCACTTGACGATGTCGGACGCGACGATCCGCAACTTCTGCTCGTACAAATGCGTAATGAATTTTCAAGCGCAGTACACGAAGTCACCGATCACCATACCAACTAGCGACGCGTCAAATCCGTCAGCGGCCACCGACCCAGTGCCCACAGGGATACCAAAACGCGCCATCGCCCCTCAACAGATGCCCAGGTCAATGCAACCGGTGCCCACGAGCGGTGAACTTGCTAAGAAACAACTGCCGGTGATATCCTCGGTGACGAGCCTTGCCGCCATTGCCAACGGCCAGGTTCAAAATACAGTGCAGCTTGGCAATACACCTCAGAATATCGCTTCACCTATACAACCCATTACTCTTCAAGGCAGTCATGCTGTAAGTTATCTCAAAAATAAAAATCTATTTTTAAAAATATAAGTACTTATTAGTTAAGCCTTATCTTTCTGTTCTTACATTAATACATGAATACCATAAAATCAATTTTATTTTAATAAATAAAAAGAGAATAATTATGCTCACGAATATTAAATAAAATCTTTTGCAGCAAGTAATATACAAACAGCAGGTGGTAACGAGGCCAACTTCTCCGGTAGACATAAGAAATAAGATGACTCAGTGCAAGCCGCAGATGCATACGAAAGGAGTATCGGTACGACCGGTACCGAACAACCAATCCACGCAAACGGATGGTCCGGACCGATTAGTGGTGCCAATACCGGTACCCATCTATGTGCCCTTCCCTGTTCATATGTACAGCATGCCTTTCCCCGTACCGATACCTATACCGATACCCATCCCAGTACCGATCTTCATACCGACTACGCGAAATAGCGCAAAGGGCATAGCCAAAGAAATCAAACGGATACAAGAGAAAATACCCGCTGATCCTTTCGAGGCAGAGCTGCTTATGATGGCTGAGATGGTTGCCACCGAAAAGAAGACTGAGAGTGACTCGGATTCTAACGATGAAGTCAGGTGCCGATTTATTTTGTGCCCTTTTAATTAAGTAAACTTTCAAAAAAGTTACATAACAATCTATATCTAACATAGATACTAACTAAATAACGTAAAGAATTTTGTTTTTTTCTTGAATTTCTGAAATTTCTGATATCAAGAATTACAATTATACACATCTTTTAATTTTTTTTTTTTAAATTTACATCAATGTATTTTTTTTTTTTTTTAAACACTGAAACTTTTTAGCGTTGCTCATACATAACGTTACATAAAACTATGAACTACTCATAAACTATTATCAACTTTATCTTATCAACACTTTATAGACAATACTGTTTTACCGGAATATTTTTAATTTTATGTCAATATGAAATTTTAAAGTAAATTACGTTTTTAAAGGGATGACGGCGAAGTGAACGACGGACCGCAAACGGATTCGTATAGTCCGGAAGCAGTGGATTCGTCGAATGCCTTCGGCGATGATATGCTTCAGATGGCACTGAAGATGGCTACCGGTGAACTTGACGACACTGCCGTTGATCTCGAAACCGCTCTCACTTCCAACACGATACAAACGCCGCAACGACCACAGAATGATGAAAATACCGCTGTTAACGATGGTTAGTTCGAATTATTTTTTTCCGCAATTCGCAAGCATCACTGTTGTGTTTTATTTCAAATGCTAAGATGAAAAGCATTTAGTTTTGTAACTGCTATTTTAATCAGCTGCAGGTGGAAATGTATAGTTTGTAAATAAGATGATTCATAAATCAAGCTTTATTGAAACTAATGAAATATTGAAAGATTTTTTTATTTGTTAAATTAATGAAAAACATGCCGTCTGAAGAATTTATCAGTACTTAAATTGAATATTATCGCTTTTAAGAAAAATCAAATAAATATTATCATTTTGTGATAAAAACAATATGCCAATATCGATTAATATTGTAATTGTATTACGTAATGAAATGAAAAATGTATTTTTGCTATGTAAATTTTATAAAATGAGAGTACATGAAAAGTATGTAAAATCTTCTTCGTCATTTTACAGTTCAGCCGGAAAGGATTCACGCGCCGCGCGGCCGCAAGCGCGGCTCTACGTACAAATCGCGGGGTGCGCCAAGTAAACGCGGAAGACGAGCAGCTGGTGCCAACGACGTGAGCATGCTAACGACGTCGGACACCCATGCGATCACGACCCCTGGTCAACCGAGGTTCAATGAACCCGTCGAAAAGCCTGACGCTAACATGGCTCTCAAATACACCTTTGGCGTTAACGCCTGGAGGCAATGGGTACGTGTTCATTGTACAAACTCTTTGATATTTACTTTTAATGTAAAGGAATGATTTTTTTTTAATTACTTATTTCAAGTTAATTTAACATGTTTAATCTTCAAGGTTATTACCAAAAATGCAGAGTTGGAAAAACAGAGTACACCGACGAGGAAGTTGAAGTTATTTAAAACGGATTTGCTTCAATTAACGGCAGATGAATTGAACTATTCTCTGTGTTTGTTCGTGAAAGAAGTGAGAAAACCAAGTGGTGCGGAATACGCACCAGATACAATATATTACTTATGTTTAGGTAATTATTCAGATAAAAAGATTTAAACAAAAATGAATGAAAGATGTGTTAAAAAAGTGCAGTTTTTAAAATGCGTACTATCATTTCAGGTATTCAACAATATTTGTTTGAAAATAATAGGATAGACAATATTTTTACGGATACTTACTATGAAAAATTTACCGATTGTCTCAATGAAGTAGCGAAGAAGTTTACTACTCTCTACAATGATGCGTGTAAGTTAAAGCTGAACATTTAAGTAATTTTGGTCAACTGAAACAAAGTATGACTTTATTTTATTATTTTCAGTATATGTCGTCACGAGAGTAGAAGAAGAGCATTTGTGGGAGTGCAAACAACTGGGAGCGCATTCGCCACATGTTCTGCTCAATACGCTTATGTATTTTAATACAAAACATTTCAATTTAGTGGTAAGAATCGAGTTTTATTAATTTAAAATATATTTTAAGTGATTTATATCAATTATTTGTTTGTAGTCTGTGGATGAACACATGCAGCTTTCATTTTCTCATATAATGAAACACTGGAAACGAAATCCAGCCGCTCAGCCAACTGCAGTTGCGGGTAAAGTGCCTGGATCGAGAAATGTACTATTGCGATTTTATCCTCCTCAATCTGCTCTGGGTAAGTCACATGTGTATAAAGCACGTAATAATTAATTTAATTTGATGAGTATTATTTATTAATAATTTTCTTATTTTTTCAGAAGCTAATTCGAAGAAGAAAAAAGTTTATGAACAACAGGAAAACGAAGAGAATCCATTAAGATGTCCTGTTAAATTGTATGAATTTTATCTTTCAAAATGGTAAGTTACAAATTTTATGAAATTTAAAATACTTCATCGAAATTACAATGTAGAATTAATTTTTCAAATAATTTCAGTCCTGAAAGTGTAAAAACGAGAAACGATGTATTTTACCTTCTACCAGAAAGAAGTTGTGTTCCAGACAGCCCTGTGTGGTATTCAACATCTCCATTAGCTAAGGATCAACTTATAAAGATGCTTCATCGAATTAAAATGGTAAAAGAGATTAATGTAGCTCTTTTATCATGCTGATCATTTCATTCATTTTGATCTAAAGATGAAGACTTTTTGGTTTTCTAATCACTTACCAGATGTGTAAAATATTTATCAGATTCGATCATACAGAATTTAGAAAAAAATAATTTCTAAATTATAAGAAATAGTACTTTAAGAACGAAATCAATTAATTTGCTTTGTATAAACAACGTTGCCATTTTGTTTTTTTTTTTTTTTTTTTGTTTTTTTCGTTTTTTTTTACCAACGTAATCATTTTTTTACAATTATTGTAAAACCGTTTATTAAGTTTTTATGACTTTATAAATTTATGTTAGTTGATACTCCTTAAATTTTAAGTTTATTGTGTATCGCCTCAGTAAATTTATCCGCACTTACAAGCAGATGTAATGATCAGTGATGCTAAGGAATTATGAAAAAGGTATACAATAGAACTCCTTAGTTCGAGATATTAAAAATATTTTTTGTATATAAGAAATGGCTTTCATTGATTTTACTGTAATTTTAATATCGAACAATGCGTGACTGAAATACTTTGTAATATAAAACAAATTGTTTCTCATTTTTAAAATATTTTTTTTAATACCTTGTATTAGATATACATGACTTTGAAAATGAGTGTACAATGAAGCTATTTTTTACCATCAAACTTAATGTAAATTTATTAACTACTTTATTAAAAAAAATCTTTATACAACAGGAATTGTACATAATCATAATAATTTATGCAAATTTCTTTGGCTTAATAAATGTTCTGCTGCGTTTCATTTTGTGACGATGCAATTCTAATTCTTGAAGTTTTCCATGAATTTCTGTGTAAATTTCTCGCTGCTCCTCCATGGGTATAGTTTCTCTGAAAAAGTTTAAGCAATGATTATTATATCAGTATGTTTTAAATAATATTTTTAAAATTAATTTCATTAAATTTGATTCTCTGCATGATTGCCTAACTTAAAAGATGTTTTTTTTTTTCTTTATTTTCTTTTTTATTGTAATTTAATTAGAGAATTCATTAACTACACATACCTGTACATCTTCATAAGGTCATATTGCTCCCATGGTCTTTGATGTATCTTCAAAGCTGCTTTCTTTCTTCGTTTTTCATTAACTTGACTCATGCAGTCAATTACACCTTTCATATTCATTCTTTCCCATCTTTGCAGCCAAGGTGTAGGTTTAAGAGGAACTTTCATCTCATTTACTGGTACTGGTAAACCTTCAGGATGGTATTCAACCTCCATATCCAAGGGGAATGTACTGTACTCTGGTGGTGCATCCCGAAGATAAAACAATTCTTCATCCAATCTTTTTTCTAGTCTATAATATTTAACGAATTAGTAATCTGATAATTTTATGGTAAATACCCTAATATCAACTTACCTAATAACATCAATTTTCTGAATAGTTGGATCATACATTTCAAAAACAACTTCAACTCCCAATTTATCAATGACATTTCTTAAAATAAATGATGCTCTTAAACCACACCCTTTCCTCTGTATGCAAATTCCCAAGAATCGATTAGTTTTACCAGGTGCATGAGGATCTGAATGAGTGACGGCAACAATTGATCCTACATAAAATTCTGGAATTTCTATCTTTGATCTGCGTGTTAGCATATCCTGCCTCTCCAATTTTTCTCTCAGTTTATTTCTGTGTACAGGATTTGGATCGGGAAGAAATTCAGGATATATAAATCGGTAGTTATTTGGAATAAAAGAATCTGTTACAAGTGTTGATGGTTCTCTCTCGACTTCATCGTTGCTTTCTTTACTTTTTTTTTCATCAATCTTTTCAGCAGTTGCCGTTGACATAGTTCGATTTTCATGAGTAACTAAAAACGTGCAGATTGATAAAAAATTGAAGTAATTGTATGTTTTTTTTTGTTCTAACAGATAAGAATATTCAGGTTATAACGTGCAAAAAAATAAAGAGATTTATCCTTAGGCGCAGTACTTACAGTTTCTTAAAATATTTCTAAGTTGCAGATTAAATTTCATCCTCCCCGCGATTGCCATTTTCGCGGTATAAAAATAGTTCAATAAAAAGTTATGACAATAGTATTAACAAATCATTTGATGAGTGTTAAGTAGATTTAGAGGTTATATTTGGTCAGGTTTTCAGATATCCCCGCATGATTGCAGTATCTGTGTGGGATGCAGCCGCATGTACGTGTACGCATGTGTAAAAATAGCAGAAGAAAAATTGAATTAAAAAAGTATAAACAACGATGATTGATAATTCAAGTATATAAGAATAGAAATTTTAATTAAAAAATTTTTAACAAGTAAAATGGAGTTGCACTTAATCAAGTTTTAATAAAATAATGACACATTATTTTAAATTCTAGAAACAATAAAATTTGAAAAAGGGCGCCAATTTGAGAAATTGAAATATTTGAGAAATATGGCAACGTTGCTTGTTAACCTCACTTTTGTCAGCAAGGAGACAATTGTAACCTTTTATAGTTCTACAGAAGCTCGCTGTATTTATTAATATATACAATAAGGTAATTAAACACAATTAAATACATGCTTAAAATTGTTATATTACCACTTAACTACAATGTGTACATATTCGACAAAAAATAAGATATCTTATTATTTTTTAACAATTTAATGAGTAATAGTACAGTATAAATAAATTAAGTCTGTGATTTTATTTTAATTTAATACATCCAATTTTTTAGACGTTTAGCGGTGGTAAAAGAAAATGGCTAAAAAAGTTATTGATGAAGATCTGAAGAAGGCATTTACAGAACTACGGGATAGGGAACATGAAGCCAAGCAAAAGCTCCAAGTATTAGATGTCCAAATTGAGAACTTATCGAGAACTAAACAGCATGCAGAGTTGACCCAAACAGAAATAAAGAAATTACCTCCTCAAACAAAAACTTTTGAGCCTGTGGGACGAATGTTTTTACTGCAGGACATTGATACAATTAATGCAGATTTGGAAAAGCGTAAAAATAATGCGGAGGAAAAAATTAAGTCTTGTAAAAGTAACAAAGAGTATTTGCAACAAAACCTAACAGAATTCGAAAACAGTATCAGATTAATGGTTCACAATAAGTTACATCCAAGTACATAATTACTATTTGATGTTTAGGTTTTTATAATTTTTATTACTAACAGCTTTAATGATTGTTCTTATATTCATTCATCATCTGTTACTATACTTCTACAAAGTACCAATCCAATATTAGAAACCAATTTTTTTTAAATTTTTATTTACATTTAAAAATTTTGATATTTTTGCTGTTGAAAAGAAATCATTATTTAACTACAATTAATTGACATGGCAACTTTATACTTTTGATTATAGATCAAAATAATCAGACACACCGTTTAATATTTAATTCTAAACATTTGCATCGTAAACGTTAAATTTGATAAAAAAAAAAGTAATAAAGTCACATATAAAAAAAATATATAAAAATTTTATTCATCCATTATTCACTTGATCCTATTAAATTTGTCTTTTTAATTATTTTATTTTTAAATTGGCAAAATCGTCAATATTAAATTTATGATAAATTTCCTTCCATCCTTCGTTTTTAAATTTTATGACTCATGCAGGACATAGTCCAGGTATGCGTCTACGTGATATTTACCGATATGCGATATTTTATCTACGGCTACTTGTAACGACTTTAAAATGAAGAAGTGCAATAAACTGTAATTCAGATATAACAATAAAAGGTCAAAGCTATATTAAAAAATTAATTTTGAAATCTTATTGTTTTATTTCTTTCGTTAAAAATAATCGCCCACAAAGTTAATCTTTTAATGCAGCCATTCTTTAAAATATTAAATTATTATCAATTTATTAGAGTGTTATAAATATTCGCATAATATTAATTTATTTAAATGCTATTAGCCTAGCCATTTAATTGCTATTGCTCTAGCCATATTTATATCAATAAAGTTTTTAAATTATCTTTCAAGTTTTGAAATACTATTTACTCGATTATTTTAATGTTATGTTAATTTTTAAATCTAACTAACAAATTTTTAATTTAAAAAAATAACTTTACACCGTATAAAAATAAAAAAGATAATTTAGAGCGATTGTATAAAAATAAATTATTATTTTTTTTAATCGAACGATAACATAGCAACAAACATTAAGTAAACAAGGAACAAGGAAAAAATAATATAAATATAAACATTATATTTGCATTGTGCGTTTAAATAAATTTGCCATTTAAACAAATCGGCAACGCCGCACACCTGCACTGGAAAATTACAACAAACGTGAACGGCATGTTTCATGAATTAGAAAAGCAAATATTTTCTCTACCCATGAATAAGCCGCAATAAAACTAAATACCACCATAAACGACCCCTCGTCAACCCCCGAATGCAGCTATAAATATTTCTTCATTTACTGGAATAAAGGCGTCAGGAAAAACCCAAGTCGGAAATTCAGGACTCCGCCTACAATGTTTAGGTAATTACTAAAATTATTTTCCTGTCGCTACTGCATTCTGCATGCCGTTTACATTCCCTCTATCTATTTACGTACACATCGTTCAATAAAGTCCCGAGACTAACAATGAAAACAACTTTTTTTTTTCAAAAATCATTTTTATTCATCAATATAATCTCCTTTTATAGTGATACAATCTTTGCAACATTTCTATACCATGTTTATAAAAGAATTTATCCTTTGTTTTAAAATAGGCTTCAGTTTCGCACCCATTTGGAAGAAACCTTTTTCATGCTCAATTTTTCATAAACGATTGTAAATACGCTTCCAACTTCTACGGTGTTTTTATCCATATTAAAATCAATGTTTTATCAACACGCGAAACTCGCTTTTTCCATTTTTCAAAGAAATTACAAAGCGACTTTACTCTAACCTCGATAACTCTGCTGTTTGCGGTCTGGTCGACGTGAAATTTTTACACGTTTCATGTAAAGGTTCGTATGTACTCTGTTACTACATGTATACATAAAGAATTTTTGCACGCCCGCAATAATCAGCAGAGTTAAAAAAACGCTCCTGCAATCCTCAAGTTAAAGAAAATACGTGCAAGACTGTATAAAAGAGAGTAAATAAGTGAATAGCAGAAATTGCAAGTGCCTCATTATCGACACGAATAACGCAGGTCGCATGCAGCCGAATTCCGCAGCGCAGGATTCATGCACACGATTACCACCTGGATTCCGGAAATTCGCCTTATTTTTCCAGCTATAAAAAAGAACGATACGAAGATTCTACGTGCGGTCGCGCAGCTTTCGCGAGGGCGCCACTTTAGGCATCGCCAACGGCGAAAACAGGTCAGCCTAGACGGTGGCTCCTCCACCGCGCGCCTCCCACCAATGGCGTGCCCTCAACGGCCTACCCTACTCCTGGCAGCGGCGCACGCACACAAAGGCGGCGAGGCCTCCCGTCGCATCCAATTCGCGACCAGTTGCGTGCGGACGTGCGGTTCGCGAGGACGTAGATTTAGAGGAGCGAGTGAAAGAGGCCGCCGCGCGGCGCATCGCAGTTGCGCGAGAGCCTGCGGAGAAAAGCGAGAGGCCGCCATTTTGGCTCTGTGCGCGCATCACGTCTCGTGCGAGGAGGGATCTCGCTCGTAGAGGCGCAGCGCAGAGGGTCCCGCTACCGTTGCGTTGCTCCCCGCGACGTGGACGACGCGAGCACCGGGAGCTGCTCGTCGGAGGGGCCTGGATCGGAGCTCAGCCTTGCTGGGAGGACGCAGCCCCGTGGAGGCTGTTAGGCGCCCGCACACACGTCGACGCCCACAGGGGCCGACGATGCCGAGCTCATGAGAAATAGGTAAGTCCCATTCGGATGCTCGCGGCGCGCTGCCTCGGACTTACGTAAGGCGGGCCCTTTTTTTTTTTTGCTGCTGGAGGGCTCCGGGAAATCGCGGCGGTGCGTCGCTGACGCAACCGTCTGCGCGCGGGGTTTCCCTGTTTGTTGGGCGATTCGCGCAAGACGCGAGCGCGCGGACGTCATCGTGGACCTCGGGGGGTTTCGCGGGCGACGGAGACGATGCCCCGACTTTTTTCGCGGTATTTTTTTTTGTTCCTGGATGCATTGCCAGCGGGGGTTGGGAGTTTTGGTGGCATACTCCGCTTTGCTCGAGGTTGATTTACGCTCCAGCTGCTCGTGATAAGATTAGGATTGTAAAATTTGCTTTATCTTTAAAGTCCCAGTTTGAAAAGTCGACGTGTTTCTTATTCTTGTGTCGTTATCAATTTTCATTTCAACGCTGGGAGGAAAAATTGTTAGCGTTCATATTTGGAAATGTGTAAATGCACCATATTGTGTATTATATTATTGTTATTGCACTGTGGTTTATGCAGAAAAATATATGCATTGAATTCTGTATCTATTTTGGTTGTTAAGGAGAATTTCGTATATTATTTTTTTCATAAAAAAAGAATATAACTTAAATATAACTTAATAATAACTTCTAAGTTTTTGAAAAGTTAAACGTTGGTAAAAAAAAATTAAAACATTTTCTTGAACGTTCAAAGATAGCAAATGTTTTCCTTATCTTTAGTTTAATCAGTGATTTTTTTTATCAAATGCGAGCTGAATAAGATTTTGCATGAAAATGGGAACAACACTGTGTCTGCAGGGTGAATGGTTTTCAAAACTGTAATATTCAACTCTTGAATAATCTTACAATACAGAAGTCATCGTAAAATTCAATGACTCAACTTATTTTTGTTTTGTAGCTTACTAGGTAATTAACCTTATGCTTTCCAGTGCATTAAATATAAATGTATTTTATCAGTTCAACAGATAATTAATATTTACAAACATGGATTTTAAATGGATTTTGATATTAGTTAGATTAAAGAACTTTGTAGTTTAAAAAAATGATTTTGTCAATTAATTTTTTAAATTTCTTTAACATAAGATGATTATATTACAAAATATTTTAAGCAGAAATAAGTATATTGAAAAACTATTTTAAAATAAATATTTATTTGAAATTTAGTTTATTTGTAAAATGATTAAACATTTTTACCTTGCAAAAAAGAGTACTATAAAATAGTAGAAAATAAAATAATGTTTGTGAAACATATAATTCACTATCTCAATTTTTAACTATAGTAGGTTTAATTTTTGTCTTTATTTTTCTTTTGCAGACTAAAACTCGGTTCTTTAGATTACGTAGAAGAAAGTAGGACCTGCTGTACAATGTCTAACAGCAAAATGAAGGACGGTATAACACAGGAGATCGTCGATGAGTATATGTCTTCTCTAAAGGACCTCACCAGCAACAACAAGGCCCAGATTAATTGTCTGACTATATTAGCAGAAGATTACATTGATCATGCCCCAGCCATTGTGCACGCAGTTGAAGATCATTTGCAAAAGGTTAATATCTTTTGTAGTTACAACATTCAAGTGTATGAATTATAAGCATTAATACTTCGATATTGATGTTAGGTCATTAATTTTACATTTTTATTGTAATACTATGAAAAGTAGCATTTTTTGTGGGACTATGCAAGATTCTCATCAGATTAATTATATATTGGTATTTATACAAAATACTTTTCTTATTACCATTAAAAATGTACAATTAATAACAAAGAATTAATGTCGACATTCATAGAAAGTTTTTGGTAAGCTAAAATAATAATTGCACTTGTGTCAAATGTGATATATCAATTATTTTCTAATGGTATCAAAAAATACATCAGTATTAACTTCTAGTCTGAATAATTTAATATAAATGATTTTGAGGAAGACCATGTTTGAAGTTTTTGAATTTCTAACTTAATTTAAATATAAAATTACTAATATTATGATTAACTATCAATATGATATTTAATGAATACGAAGTTAAATTAATGGAAACATATGTGTCTTCTTAAAATAAATAGAATATTACATTCAACTTATTTTGCATCATGCTTTATGACTGACATACTCTTTCTCTAATACTAATCCCGATAATGTAATGCGACTCAAGACTTTCTTTGTATTAGTTATGAATTGAAAGAATTTTCAATAAAGGGAATTATATTTTTATGTATCCTTAAAAAAGTGGGTTTATTATAAAGATATTTCGAAGAACTAATAAGGAAAAATAGGAACAAGTTCAAATAACAGCAAAGCGTTTATACCGCTAAGCGATGATAGAGTGATAAAACTATTTTACTTATCTGTGATATAAAAAAAAACATTATAAAAATTTATATGATAAATAAAAATATAATATAAGAGAGATTTTTATGTGGAAATAAAGTGTTCTTTTGTTACATTCAAACATCCACACAGCTGTCGTTTGTTTCTTAACGTTTTCTTTTTCTTGCAACAAAGTTTAATGTATACTTACAATCGACGTGATGACTCAGCCTATTTTATTTGTTTTTTCTTTTACCAACGGTAACAGTGAAATGTACTTTTTCTTTTATTTTGCAACAGTAAGTCCCTGCAAATTTGTTTTTGTGGGTCAACCAGATTTCAATTGCATTTCTCAATATCCTAAAAACACTTCCGAGTCATCGCGCCGAAATTATTTTTCAGTGCACGTTATATGCCTTTGTATTTTAGTCAGTACACAGTATGAATGTAGATATGTTGATGGAATTTTTGCACAAGAAAAAAGAAGGTTTCCACTTCGGCGGACTTCGCTAAGAAGATCAGTCAATTTAAAAGGTTTTGGTTGCGAATGATAGTCAGATGTAGCATAAAAAAAATCTTCAAAAAGTGAAAAATCAGTGCTGATCGTGTAAGTATTGTGTTGTTACCAGGTGCCCAGCGACATCAAACTTCCAGTGCTTTATCTCATCGACTCGATCGTCAAAAACGTTAACAAAGCCTACCTAAGTCTCTTCACTAAAAGCATTGTCAATACGTTTTGCAGCGTCTTCGAGAAGGTGAGATTCGATTTTAATTGTTTTCTTTCTCTTTTTTTTTATAATTATTTTTAGTGTTAACATTTAGTGAAAGTTGCACAAATCGATCTTTACTGCTTTATAAATAGCAAAAAGGAATAATAACGGATAATTTATTAAATTAACAGAAAAACACTTGAATTACTTATTTAAATGCTCGATTGGTGAACTTTCATTAATAGAAGAAATAAACATTTTTTTAAATACTTAATCAAATGATCAATTATTATCGACAAAATTAATTAATTCTAAATAAATTTTTCTGACACTATTAATTAACCAAAATGTTCATTATCAATTTACATTTTTTTTTTCTCGAAATAAAAATAGGTCGATGAGCATACGAGATCCTGCATGTGGAAGTTGCGGCAAACATGGAACGATGTATTTACCGTGAGGAAGTTGTACGCCTTGGATGTCGGAGTTCATCAAATCGACCCGGCCTGGCCGATCGTCTCGCTGCCTGTGAACAGTTCGTCAAAATCCATTCATGTAAATCCAAAATTCATATCTGTGGTAAGAGGTTTATTTTATTGGGACTAGCGAAGTATTGCACTGACATGAAATTTAATTGCAATCGAAAGCATCAAGAAAAAGTGCTATTTCTTTCCATTTAAATTGGTAAATCTTTTCTTACGTTTTTCATTTATTTATTTCATTTAACGTTTATGTAGATAATCCTCTGCTTAATATCGTAGCAACAGCAGTAGTTTTTTTTAAATTTTCTCTCAGTGCAATAAATGCATGCTTTTAGTCTATACTAACTAGTGGCGCAATCTTTAATTAAATCCATTAGATCATCGGTATTTCAGAGTAGATTCTATACAACATTTACTTTTAAGTAGTTAGCTTCTTCGGTATTTAAGTATTGTAAACTTGGCGTAGATTCGTGCTACAGTTTAGTTCATTCATAATAAATTAATTAATAAAAAATTCTTTTATTCTACAGGGGCAGCAGCAGCAGCAGCAGCAACAGCAGCAGCAGCAGCAACAACAGCAGCAGCCAGTGGTGAAACAAAAGTCCTCTTCGAAGAGGGTACCGTCACCGCCTACCGAACTGTCGCCTATTGTCAAGCCCTTGACGAGTTCGGAGGCAGAAATGAGAGAGCAGCTGCTCAAGAAACAGAAGGAGCTTATAGAACTTCAGAAGCAGAAAGTTGAGCTTGAGCTTCTACAAGCGAGGGCTAGTCTTGAGCAGCAACGTAGGCAGATGGACAATCTGGTAAATTGACTGACTTTACTTTTACTAGGAGAAAGTGGTGCACCCACCCACTTTTTTACTTCAATTATTTTTAACGATCGTCTTAATTCGAATTCCAGCCAACTGAAGGTGCCTTAGATAATTTGACGCCAGTAGCAGTTCCTTCTAGTCAAGCGACAAAACCAGTTGCGAAAAAAGTGAGTTTATTTTTAAGTATTATTTAAAATGAGGTATAATTGCTTAATTATGAAACGAAAAAGCATGTTAAAGCAAATGCGAAAAATTTAAGCATGTTTCTTTATTTAATATACTTTTTCTAATTTGCTTTTATATCAATTATTATTTATTTAGTAAAAAACAGAAGTATTCACCGCGTTGTGTAAATTATCTTGTGACTATTCAATTTCTTATTTGAGTAAATTATTGTTTTTCCAGTTAGAATTAAAATTGTTTATTAAGTAGAGTACTAACTTACTGTTACAGTTCACCTCAAACCTTCTAAAACTCGAAAGTAACAAAAGCGGCGTGAAGATAGCTCCCGCCAGCAGCATAGCGATCGCCTCGGCCAAGCCGATTTCGCGCGATCCTAGGCTGAAACTTGCCGCGAGTGCCGAGGAGCAGATCATGCAACAGTTGAAGTTACACATGCAGTCTAAACTAAGCGGCGATCAAAGTTCCTTGTTAAACGATGCGAATAAGAGGACAAGCGAGCCCGAGCTCACTAGTATCAACAATAAAAGTCTCGACAATAAAAGAGCAAAAGAGAGTAGCCAAAAAAAAGAACCTGTCACCTCCACTACCGCTACCACTACAACCACCGCCATTACCGATACCACCTCAACCACAACCACCTCTCAGCGTAACAATAGTAGTATTAGTAAGGACCAATTGAAGAGCCCTTCGTCGAAGGGCTCCTCTCGCAGTAGTAGCTCGTCCTCGAAATCCTCCTCGTCCTCGTCCTCGAGGAAACCGGGTAGCAAGTCCCGGCCTAAGTCCTCGTCCTCGTCACCCAACAAAGTGCCCAAAATCGAGGAGAACTCCTCGCCGTCGGATAAGCGCTCCTCGTCCTCGAAAAAGTCCAAGTCTCGTAAATCCAGTCACAGTCCAAGTCCCAGTCCGCCGCTCGGTAGTGCTAATAGCGTCACCTCATTCCGCATACCGAGGCGCGCGCCGACGCAGGAGTCCGTGGCTTCTCCCGCTGGGCAGTTGTCGAGCAGCAAATCCTCGCTGTTGGGCGAGGAGGAGCAGTCGGGTTCGCTGATCGTGACGACGCCGCGGGCAGCAGCGCCCACGGGACCCACTGCCGCCACGAGCTTCAAGGAGATCAGATCGACGACGAGGCTCAGGAACTACATCAGAAGGAACAAGGAGGGTAGTCAAAGTCCTGAGAGCGTCGCCGAGGATGGCAAAGATACGACGAGCGCCAAGCTTCCCGATGCCAGTAAGGACGAGGATCTGCGACCGCCAATCGTAAACGTTACCGCCGGCGCAGCCCTTGACACGAGTGAGTTTGCCCTTCAGAGATTGGGAGGCTGCAGCGGGAACGCTACAACCGTCCCTTACGCCAGGACTCGAGCCAGTCTCGCCGGCATAATTTTATACTTTGGTGAAGCTCTTGCGTCCAGCCACCTATTGCTTCTTCAGCGTTACTGTGACTTCGTTAGTTTAATGTGTGTCTGAGGGTGACGTTTTAAGTTGATCTTTTCTTTTTTTTCTTTTTTTACAAAAAAGTGCACTCTGTATACATTGTATCGGTGACGTTTTTGTTTCTGTGATAGCAAGTAATCTCTTGAACTGTTCTCAGATTCAACCAGCAGTATTATTGTTGTAAAATGCTCATTAAAAAAAAAACATTCTTTGTTATCTCTTTGATTTATAAAGAGCTGCAACTGTTTCTACTTTTTATACCTACTGTTATTGTAAAGCTTTTGTAAATATTAAATCGAGTTTTTTATTTTAGTTTTTATAATTATTTATAAACAAAAACAAATCCATTGTTAGTGAATGTAACTAGTCAGATGTCCTACCTATTTTGTTTGTCTTCGTACTAATCCACAGTGAAAATTCGTTGCTAAAACAGTCATCATTTACGCACTTTATTAATTATTTTAAACGTTACTTATTTATTGTACTTAAAACTATGTTTTACTGACACATTAAATGTACAAAGGATTTAAAAGAAAAGATTCAATGGTTTTAATGGTCATCTTTAATGATTCTGCAAATTATATTTCAAATGGTTTTTTGCTTGAATTGAATTTAGATTGGTTTGCATTTTTATTTCCGATAAAAATTACTTTTAATGTTTTAGTTTTTATTCTTAGCAAAGAAACATTTCCAATTTACCTATTTCATTTCGAATTCTTCATATCCACACTCAATGCGCAAATCATTTCATCTTTTACCTTCTTCAAATTTTGTGTAATGGTGCAAGTTTTACGTTTAATTAGGTCGAAGAGAAAATGGTAAAACATTACTAAATCGAGTTGACATTATTGATTATTATTTTTATTTATTTTTCAGTTATTTAATACCGTTTCATCAATTTTTTGCAGAAGATTTAGATCTTCGTGTTCTTGCTGTTCCAACCAAGAGACCATCTCCGGATATGCTGGAGACCGCAAACTTAAAAAAGAGCAAAGCAGAGAAATTTGATGCGTAAGCAGTTTTTTTCTTCTAACATTACTTATACTACTTTTAATAGTGCACTTATTTTATTGTGAATGTGTTTTTTGTGTAATTATTCTATTTTTTTTAATAACATATTTGATTAGATTTTTTAAAATTGTTATTCCAGATTGTTCGGCAACGAAGACGTAGATCTACGAACGCTAACTAATCCAAAGGCTGGTCGTCCGCCCACACCACCACCGCCGATGATATCAAGTAGCGATTCGAAGAAGAATACAGGATGGGCGAAATTGAAAACGCCGGTGAAAATCGAGCGCGATACACCAAAGCCGGTCGACCGAAGTCGGGACCGATTGGGCCGCCCGCGTATCCACAAATCCAGCGCGAGCCCCGAAGATGCCAAAGATCGTAAACTGCGCGGTCCATCGACGGTTCGCGATCCCGACCGTCACAATGATCGCAACATCGAGATCATCATGAAAGACGCCGCCGAGCAACTGGACGCTGGAATCATCACCAAAGCCCAATATAACACATTGATCCAGGAGGTGCTACACATGAGCGAGGATCAAAAACTGAGAGCGGCCCAGCGGAAGGAGGCTCAGGAATCTGGTATGATGGTCTGGGAGAAGGGCGAGGGTCCACCGGGCTTCGCCGCCGACGATAATCAGGGCCGCAAGTCCGATCATCCGGGCATGCACCCACGCGGCGCCGGCGCCGGAGGCCCCAGGTGGCAGGGCCCGTGGCACCAGCCGTGGGCCCACCCACCGCCTTACCCCGGTGGACCACCTCACGGCTTTCCCGACGGTTTCCGGCCGATGGGCCCTTGGCCGGGTCCCCCGCCGCGTCTCTTCGGTGGCCCCATGAGGCCCGACTTCCATCCGCCCTACGGCTTCAACCCACGTATGGGCCCGCCGCCGCCAATGGGACCAAACGGACCCATCCTCATGCCCAACGGCCCTATGGGTCCGGCTGGACCGATAAATCCCATGAGACCTGGAGGTCCTATGGGGCAGATACCTCCTGGTATGATGATGAACGGACCCAGACCTCAGGATATGGCCAACAAACGATCGTCGCCTAATACTGTGTCAGCGACGGGATCGGCGGGAGCATCTGGCACGCTCGGTGGAGCTAAACCCGAGGCTGAGAAGGACGTTGCTGCATTTAAAACGATGGTTAACAGCGCCGAGCTGCCTTCGGCGGACCCTAAAATTATTGAGGAAGTTTCCAAGGATACCATGAGGTCGATCAATATCGATGGGATACCTAGAGAAATTAGATATTATGGGAATATTGGCGTTATCTTTATGCACTGGGACGATCCGAGAGATATTAGTTTTAAAGACGATACGCGCAGGGTAGTCATCGACGGTAAGGACACCCTCTTGTGTAATTTCAACGAGGACTATCGCGAATTCACGTACGAAGGTGAAATTCATAGGTGAGTCTTTGTATTGATTATTAATATTATCAGATCATTTGATATTTATTTGTGTAGAATTCAAATGAATCTAATAAATTATTATTAACATTACAGGATTAAATTGGGTACGCCTACGAGAGAATTGTACGTAGATGACAAATGGTACCAGTGCTATTTCGGCGGTCAGCCGATCACCGTCGATCTGGGAAATAAAAAAATCAGTATAAAATTGGATGGACCACCTCCAGAAGTGAAATACGGCACAGTGAAACGCACAGATCTCGTATTAGGGAAAATTAATCTTATTATAAACGCACGAAACATGGTTCCAGTATTCTTAGATGCCAAACCTCAAATGTAAGTTATTGAAAAAAAAGTATTCATTTACAATCTTTATTACATTGAAAAAAAAAAGATGTAAAAATTAATGTCTATATGGGAATACATTCCCAGATAAATCATAATTTTTGTAATATTTTTTTTCTCATTGTATAATTTGTATTCATTGTCGTTTGAATATTCGAGTATCTAACAAAAATAATAATTATTAATATTAATTTTCAGGTTCGAGATCGAGGGTAAGCAGTGTACGTTGCAGTTCACAGATGCTTTGCAGACGGTTTTACTGAATGGTAGGCCGTTTAAAGTAGAGTTTGGCGGGTTACCGAAGCCGATAGTAGTACAAGGCAAGAAGCACTTCATCCGATTCTCCGTACTACCCCGTGGATTCCGCGCGGGCTACGTCAGAATCACGGGTATGGCCGGCGAACAGCCGAAGGAGGTAGACCCGTTACCCACGGATGTTCAGAAACCCGAGGCGCTCGTTCCATCCGTGACGTCGACGATAATGCCACCGACGACGTCCGTTGCGGCTGCGGTCGCGCCGGTCGCTTCCGTCAATCCCAGCGTTCCTCCTGGTCTCGATCTCAATTCTTTACCTCAGAGTGTCTCTGCAGATGCAACGACATCCAAGCCGGGTAAGCATAATATCTACATTGCAATACTTTTTCGAAACTTAACAGGCCTTTTATTTAATAGGTTTGTTTAATTATCATGAATTGTTACTTATTAATTATCTTAAACTTCATGCTCTTTTGCTACGTGTTTTAAAATTTAAGAGTTACCGAATACAAATTAACAGAATTGTTTAAATTTTTAGATTTATCTTTGGATATACTTTCATCTGTTATGCCCTCTGCAATGGCACCACCATCTGGATTATCATATCAAGCAGAACCTGCTGAAAATCCTGCACCGGCGGTGGCACTTCCACTGAATCTCGACGAACTCTTCCAGAAGTTGGTCGATACTGGAATCATTCCAAGTCTTTCAGAAACAAAGAAACAGGAGGAAGAAAAGAAACCAGAAATGATACCTGTTTCTTTCGACAAGCCAGATACTTTGAAACAGTATGTATCAATTTTTTTTTTAATTTACGTACTGCGGTTTAATCCGCAGCTAAATTAAGTGGCAGATTAATGTATTTTATTTAATGCATAATGTATTTTATTTTTTCCTTAGAAAACAACCGGCTATGATTTCTACTTTATACAGCGGCATGCAATGCAGTTCTTGTGGAGAAAGATTCGCTACGGAAATGGCTACTCGTTATAGCCATCATTTAGACTGGCATTTCAGGCAGAATCGAAAGGAAAGAGACTCTGCGAGAAAAGCGCATTCAAGGTCCTGGTTTTACGATGTTAGCGACTGGATCCAGTTTGAAGAAGTTGAAGATGTCGATGATAGAGGTAAATTACCTTTGTTCATACGTTTTTTATTTGATTTATTTGCAAACTAATTTAATGCAACTTTTTATTTTTGTCTGTTAGCTCAAAGTTGGTTTGAAACCGAGAAACAGTCTGCAGAAACGGAAGGTACAGCTGCAGAGGATGATCAAGGCGAAGGACAGCAGCCGAGTATTCCAACTGGATCTGATGATGATTCATTCTGCCAAGTCTGTCACGAACCGTTCGAACAATTTTACAACGAAGAGAAAGAAGAGTGGCATCTTCGACCAGCCGTTGCTTTTGAGGAGAAAAATTATCATCCTCTGTGTCTTGAGGATCATAAAGTACGTATAATTAATCAATTTAATATTTTAAAATCATTAATTAATCAAAACATATTTGTTTCATTGCTACTAAAAGGAAAAACTTCTCGTGGTATGTTCTTTACAAAACACATTTTAAATGATTTAAAAGATTAGACTTAGATGTTTGTATTAAATGTGTGTTTAAAAAAATAATACTAACAAGATCCTTTAGCTTTTTAATATCATCGTTTTTATCGACATTTTGCAGATTATTATAAAAAAATTAATTTATTTTTTTATTTACAGCGAGCTTTGGAGAAGTCGGCTATGGTGCTTGAAGAAACTATCGCGGAAATGGAAGAAGAGACTAAGAAAACTACGAACGACAAAGAAGACACTACTGAAGTTAAAGATGATGAAAAGAAAGATGATTCTTTTGAAGTGAAGCCTGAAAATATAAAAACAGAAATAAAAGAAGAAAAGGATGACGAGGATGTAAAGGGAAAAATTGCAGACAGTGCATTGGAGGTTGATAAAGTAAAGAAGGAGAAAGAAGAGAAAGAGAAGAAAGAAGCAGAAGAGAAGAAAGATGATAAAGAAAAGGACAAAGCACAGGAGGAAACGACTGAAGCCAACAAAGACAACAGAGAAGAGCAAATGGATGTAGACGATTCTGAACCGATAGAAATTATAGAACCATTACCACGAAAAATTGAGTTGGAGGAAATAGATGATTCATCGGATGACGAAAGGGCCGAAGACGCTGCTAAAGAGCGTCCCCGGCGCGAGAGGAGGCGAGAAGAGAAAATACCAGATGATATTCCATTAATTTTTGAAAATGTAAAAATCAAAGAAGAACCTATTGACCTAGATGAAGGTAAACATATAGTTTTTCTCTTTGGTTGCTTCTTTTAAAATCTTGTATTCAATTCTTTCATTGTTTTAAATGAAATATCTTAATTTCTTCATGTCATGATTTTTCAGAGCCTGAGGAGAGTATAGCAGAAGCTGCAGCGGTAGATACGACGCAAGTCGAGGTCAAGAGCTCGATCGATGGCAACGTAGAGCTACAGTCAGCAGCGCCGACGATTCCGACTGCACCCTCCAGGATAAAAATTAACATCACGAAGGCACTGCCGATCGTGTCGAAGGACAATGACGAGTCCAAGGAGAAGAAGCCGGTCGAGAGTCCGGCTGATACGGCACCCGCGAAACCCCCCATACCCGCGGCTATCAAACCCTCGTTACAGGGCAAAAAATTGTCGATACTGCCGACGGTCGAAAAAGGCCACGAGCTCTCCGGATTATGCTCGATTATGTAAATAGATTGTACATACGGTCATTTTCTGACAAAGCAAAATTGCTTAACGTACATCATATTTTTTTTACGATGAAGGCAAAAAAGCACTAATTTTTTTGTATCATTCAAAATAAGATTAAATTTGTTTGCCGGTTTTGTATACTTGTACATAGGATTTTAACGTCGAAAAAGAAAAACATGTTTTGTAAATAGATTAATTGAGGTCGTCGACCAACCGATGGCATGTAGAGTAGTAGCGTAAGTTACACCCGCAGTGTAATGCGACTGAGTGAGAATTATTTTTTTTGTACAGATGAATCGAAAGAACGTTGTTTAAGTGTCCCAGTTTGTTTGTTTTTCTTAAGATTCTGCTGAATCTAATTAAGTCCCTAATAACTGCAAATGTTAGATTTTTGTGCACCAGCATTTTGAGTATGAAGTATGCAAGCAAATTACTTTTGCTTTGGTGTTAGCCTCTATTTTTTTAAAAGAAAAAAAAAAAGAATTTTTAATTCTTATAAAGGCTGAGATGTAGCTGATTTACAAGTTGAATTTTTCGATGAAACTAGTTTCTTTTTCGAAATATTTTTCCAGAGATAAAATAAACTGTTAAAATTATGTTTGTAAATTATTCAACCTTGAAGAACTAAAAAAAAAATAAAAAATATATAAAAATTATATGCATTATTGCTCAATGCCCTACCTAGAAAAATTCCTCTTATCCTATTTTTTTTAGAAATTTAAAATTGAATTCAAGGTAAAGTAGTATGTTTACGAATAAGTGAAAAAATTAAATTACTTTTTAGCTTTCAGAGTAGAAAAATAAATTGCAACCCAACGATGAAAACCAGTTGTAGAAAACCTGAAAGCATCATTTTTTTAATCTTCTTTTATATTCGGCTCTAACCCAGCTTGTAGAGTTCAAAGTCCTGATGACCTGAAAATGTGTGGGAGGAAAAAGGGGTCTATTATAAAATTTTATTAGTAAAACTCATCCATCCATTGGAAAAGGCCTTTTCCCACAATTAAACAATTTTAAAATTAATTATTAAATGACTAATTTAAAAAAAAGCCGAATATGAACCCTGTACTCTTACTCAAGAAGTTAAGTTGAGGTAATTAATTTTATCACTCAGTATCTGAAATTTGGAGAAAACCGTATTTTTTAAATTATTGGTGGTAACTCCATGAATCCCAAACTGCTACATCCACAAGATTGAAGCCTGAAACTGATGTAATTAAAAAATTAATATTAAATTAATGGATTATTCTGATGAAAATCAACATGCTGATATTAAACATTTGTTTAAATAATTCAAAATAATAGGTGTTTACCTTTGCACACATAAAAATATTTTCCCATTTTTAATTCTTGAATACTTCTTTTTATATTTTCTAGTTAGTTATTCTTTTTTGCAGCACTCTATTCATACATTCCATCAAATAATTGTTTATCAATAAATGCTTCACTAATTTGACATCTGACGTTTGATGAATAAAGGTCTTTGTATAATGGTGTATTTAATTTTCTAAATTATATTTGACCTCTGGTACTATCATGCTTAATCCACTGTACATGCTCTTGTGTTGGTTCTCCATTTTCTGTCGATACTCCAATGTCAACGATCTTATGAGAGTCTGGAGAAAAACTATAGTACATCGAGTGATTCAGTAATGAAATGCATACTGATTAATTAATTATACTCTGTGTGGAACATAGCTGCTCGCATTTTTCAATGAATCAACAATAAATTCTTCAATAGAAATATCTAGCATTCCGTACAATATCACATTAACTTGTAACAACCCTTCGGACAGTAGCTCGATAAAACCTTGATGAATAAATTAACTACGTTATAGCAGAGACAGTACACGTCTCCTCTGAAGCATAAGAAAGATGTGTGTCTTGCATCATTGCTCTTCTAGGCCTCCTATTGCGTAGTATCCTAAAACAAGAGACGGAACCTCATAAAAATCGACGTCAGAGTAACACGAGTTAAAACGCAACTACTCCACTTTCGTACAATTTTACTATTTTTCACAAATTAAATGATCGCTCGGCGGCGAAAACCTACACACATGACACACCAGCTAAAGAGAAAGGGAGCTAAAATGGCGCCTCGACGTTGCGAAACCAGAATCTAAAGGAGATACTTCATCGTCGGAAAATCGCGTCACTAACCTGCGCGCTCAGCTCGTCGCCCTGCTCCGATGCTCCCGAATCGGCGGAAGTTCCCTGGAGAAGGCGTGGATCCAGTCGGCGGTGCAGCGGGACGCAAATGCACGCAGCGAGGCTCGATCGAAGTGACCCGACATTTTACACGCATGGAGATCCGGGACGGAGTAGAGCCGCGCCACGGCCACTCCGAGCGCTAGTCACGTCGATATGAGTAGGGGAAGGAATAAGGATGACCCGCGGAGCGCGGAGGCTTGCCTATGTGCAATTTTACGTAATTTTTCGGTAACTTACCGAATTGTTTCCGATAAATTCTCGATGACTCTAACGCGATGCTGTGCGAACGCGCCTTGAAAAGTGCAGATGTGATCTAATACATGCGTATATTTCACTCGCGCGTGTGTGTATATTATAATCTCAGTTCATTTGAGCGGTAAATTTAAAAAGTGAGTTTTTAATTAATTTTCTGTTGTTATACGTAAAAAAACTCCTAGCGGAGGCGCGAATGGAGATATTGCTTTTATATTTCTATTTATGCAATGTTTTATATATTTCAGTATAGTTTTCTTACGTAACCAAATTTTGAATAATGTGGTTTAAAAATTGAAGTTATTATTAAACAGTTACTTAAATTTTTCTTGTGATTAATTTCAGTGTTTATATGCTGAGTAATTTAGCTAAATATTAAAATTTCAAACTTAATTTTGAGTTTCTTTTTTCGTTCAAAGCGATATTTCAGAGCGTCGTTAGTTGTGCTTATCGTACCGACCGACATTATTTAAATATCCGTACCGACAAGTTTTTTTAAATGTTAAAATGAATGGCTTGAAAGAATAAAAAATAATTAATGTATATTATGATATACCCTAGTAGAAAAAAAAATTCAGCATAAATGTTCAAATTTGTTGAAAAGCGCTTAAAATTAGTAAAAAAGTAAAAGTATCAAGAAGTGTTTACATACTAAAAATTAACTTTCTCAAATTCTAATTTTAATTAAATATTATAACTAAATATTTATTTCAGCTGATTTAAAAATGTTTAAAGCTATGAACCACGAAATAAATGGTTATTCTAAATACTATTGAACATTTCTTCATAAAAGATTAATTTTTCTCAAGGTAAATAAACATTTACCTATACAACCTAAACAACACAGGATAAGTGCAGTAATACTGTCCATTATACATTAAAAAAAAAAGATTAAATATTAAGTAAATAAATATTGAGTTATAGTTTCCTACGCAATATATATACAACGCGACTTAACATTCATGAATTATTGGGAAATAAATTATTATTATTAAACGCAGTAAAGATCAGGGCTTCCACGTATATTCACATATGAACTTACGCAGCGTCAAACTCTATCGATCGCAACTCGATCAAGCCTTGATGAATAAGTCAGAAACATTATAGGCAGAGACCAACATATGTATTTCTTCTGAAGATGTGCCTCTCGCATCATTACTCTGCTGGTCTTTTACCGTGCAGTTCCTTTTCTGCAGTGCAAGCAACCAGTGGGAATGTCGTCGATGAAAGAATAAAAATCGTCTGTCTAATCTGCCTTCGTTTTAGCGTGATTTTTCTCAAATTGAAAATTATAAAAATTGTTTGCCGGTGAAGTTGTCAGTTGTCGTTACCGCACATCGCATATCTCAAATTGATCAAAACTGCGTGAAGCGGAAATGAGAAGCTAAAAAACCTGGAAAGTTTTTAATTTGAAGTGTATTCAATTCTTGTAAGTTTAATTATTGTGTTGTTTGTCTAATTAACTTGAAATGTGTGAAATTCAAACTGCAAACTGAATATAAGAAAACCGGTTACTTAGTTTTAAGTTACGTAGTTTAATGCCAATTTTCTCAATCCTAATGAGTCTAGAATAATTTAAAGCTTCACTATGAAATGAAAAAGTATTTACTTTATTTGATTCATGCGTTTATTTTTAGCGATCAGGATTTTAGATTGTGAATTTTGAAAAAAGATAGCTTTGTACATTTTAATGTGTAGTTGGATCTGAAAGGGTAAAACCCATTGCAAATGATTGTACTTATATTTTTTGGATTATAATTATTATTATACTCTTCTACCCCGAGATTTCGAATTTATTTTTTCTAAAATTGATAAGATGTTTGATAAGAATGCAGCAAATATTGTAAAACCCAAAGTGATTATTTAAGGCTTATAAACATACTAAAATGTCACATGATTTAAAAAATTGTGTTTTTTTTTATTTTTATTTCTTTATAAACAATTCTGTACATTGCAATAAAGAAATACTATTGACTGGTGATTGACTGTTTTTTTGTTCATACAACGTATAAATATCTGATCGCTAATTTCACACTGCGCAAATTTGTATTGGAATTTTTTTTATCAAGATAACGTTCAACTAACATCGTTGAAGAAAAGTCAACTTCTACATTCCCTCTTTCAATACAGACAGAATATCATTAAGAAAAGTTAATAACAACCCCATTACGCAGTATTTTAACGACTCCATAAACCTTGACCCTCTCTAATTATTATCACCCTAATACAGTAATACACATTTAAGCACTCGAAGTATAAAATGACCACTAAAAGTGTACAATTTGTGAAACATTTAAATTCATTCAATAATCAATAAATTAACAAAATCAATAAGCACAGCGCTAAGCCATAAGCAGTAAACAAAGAGCCAATCCACGGCTGCCATTCAAATATCCCGCGCGGCTCCGTTGAGTCGCTTTCGCGGGAATCCGCCATTATAGCCGTACACTCTTATCTTATATCCCGCGCGAGTTCATATTACATATACATACATATATATATATACTCGCATCGGGAGGCCGCGCGCGCGTCGATCTCCGCGGAGCAGACGCGATTTTGCCTCGGCGTTGGCGACGTGTGGGTGTCGCTGGGTCGAGGAGGCTATACCACGCACACCATCGCAACCGCAGCCCAGGATGGCCCGCCGATGACTCGACGCGAGTGCTCCACGGTGCTCCCACCATAACCCACAAGCCCTGGAGGATCGAACGGCCCGCAGGCGTCATTTATTTCAGAGGGTCGCAAGCGCAGCTTTTGTTTGGGGGGCGCCGCGGATGGAGCGGCCACCATCGACGTCGCGACGACGTGCGTTATCATCATTGCGAGAAAAGGTAAACAAGCGATCCGCTGCCTTCCTGGAAAAGCGCGCGGCACGTGCGCGACTCCCTCCCTCCGATCGACTCGCCCGCAAGAATTCCCCAGCGGATAAGAGGCCGCGGGTTTTGTTGTTTTCCCCCTTAATTCTCGAGTGTCGCGCAATCATCCCGATTGCCAAGGTCGTACGTACGAGCGCCGCTTCGCTGCCGACCGTCGCGAGTATCCCGTTTGCCGTGTTACGTATGCCGCCGTCGGTGTTATCGGTTAATCGTTTTTGTTTAAACTGGAAATCTCTTCGCTTTTGTGCGGTCGTTAAGTAGTCGTGACGTTCGTTCGCACTCCGACTGGGATTTGAGGCTGTGCAAGGGGGTAGGATCATTATATACAAATGCTTAAGCTCCGTTTGTTTTGAGTTACCTAGTCGTTTTCTGTTACTACATTGACTTGAGAGTTTGAATTTCAATTGAGACTGTTGATGCAACGATTGATCATTTGCTTTGGAGTAACGATGTGTTACCATTTCTTTTTTGCAGATAGTTGAGTAACTGATTTCGCATCGGAGATCGATAGAGAATGTTGTCAGACATGAGCCAACCGAAGAGCAGCAAGGCAGTGGAGATCGCGGAGGAGTACACATCCTCCCTCAGAGATCTCAACGCGAATAGCAAGCCCCACATCAACATGCTTACCATATTAGCTGAAGATTATATTGAATACGCATCGGCTATAGTTGAAGCAGTAGAAGTCCATTTACAAAAGGTTAATATCTTTTGTTGTTAAACAATCCTAGCTACCTGTATATTTTGTAACTCTTTACATCAAAATTGAATGCATCCTATTTTTGATATTGCATTTTGAGTATTGGTAGTTATTTAACTAATTTAATTTTTATCCTCGAAACAATTTTCATTTACTTTCAATTTTTCTTTCATATTTTTTTTATTAATTTTTTTTCCTACATTGAGTTATAGTGAACTTTATGCCAAATTCTTTAAATCAACTCTTATTAACACAGGTATCATAACTTGATAAGATAACCTTTTCAGTGTTAATTTAACAATTGATACACTAAAGAGATTATATTTAATGTTTGTGTATATTTTTGTATTTGGAGCAATAAATACATGTGCACATGTATATTTCTGAATTCATACTAGAATTAGATTAGTAGGATCTTTATTTATGGAAATGATTCATAACTTATTTTTATTCACCTGACATTTTAACATATAATAGGTAATATATATTTTTTTTTTAAAGTTATTTGAAAGCCTAGGTAGCTAGAATTAAAAGGTATATAAAGTATGTTATAATAATTGAAAAGGTAAAGTGTTAACATTGAATTATTATTTTATAAAATCGTTAATTGCTTTACTTAATTATAACTTGTATTTAAGAGTACAATATTTATTTAATTAATCTATAAATATAATTATATTCAATGTTAACATTTCTCAATTGGCTGAACACAATGGTTTTAACAGCAAAACTCAATTTGAAAGTAACTATTAAGTTAGTATTCTACCACCTGTGATATTCGACCAAATTATATATATCTGTAAATAAAAAATAAATGAATGTTAAATAAGTTTTATATACACAAAAAGTGTTCTTTTGTTAAATATAATCATCCACACTGCTGTTACTTGTTAATATGACCGTTACTCCAAATTTAATTTTTGTTTAGTTAAATTTCAGTTAAAACTTATACAGATAAATAAAAGTTCTTATTAGCAGCCATATATTACTAAATGGCTTTTTAATTAAATTCTTTGTTTGCGAAGTATTTTACTTCTGCATCTACTGCAATTTACAAAAGAAAAGTTATTATAGAAGAAAAAGGAGAACATGTATGCAAAGGATAGAGAATATTATTTTTCACTAGGTACGAAGCGAGATCAAACTTCCTGTACTTTATCTCATCGATTCAATAGTCAAGAATGTAAATGGAGCCTATTTAAATCATTTCTCAAAAAATATTGTACAAACATTTTGTGATGTTTTTGAAAAGGTAAATTTTTTTAATCAATTTCAAATTATTATTTTATATAGAATGTGTGAATATTTTTGAAAAATCCAAATAAAATAGGTGGATGATAATACAAGAGGAAAGATGTGGAAATTGAGACAAACATGGAATGACATTTTTCCTGTGAAGAAATTATTATCTTGGATGTTCGAGTGAATAGTATCGATCCAGCATGGCCACTGTCAAATGTACCTCCTTCTTCTGTATCTTCAAAATCTATTATTCATGTAAATCCAAAATTTTTCTCAGTGGTAAGAGGCTTTCTTTTCAAATATTATTTCTTATAGTACTTTTCAACATTTATTCAAAACTTATTTACTTTTACAGCAAAACTCTGCAGAACAGAAAATGAGAGAGGAACTTATAAAAAAGCAGCAGGAACTTCTTGATTTACAAAAGCAAAAGCTTCAATTGGAAATGATGCAGCGGCAGCATAAATTGGATAGACCAGTTATTCATGTTAAACCAGAATTGGTAAAACCCTATATAAATATTTTAAATTGTATACAAGACAAGTAAATTTTTTTATTTCTACAATGATACAAATTATCTCTAGATTGCTGCTGATGGTACCTTAAAAAAAACAATTGTAACTACAGTGCCTTCTACCGTACCATTGGAGAAAGAGGTAAAAAGAAAGTTCTATTATTTAATTCCTATTTGAGAATGTACAACTAAATCTGATTTAATTGTTAACTTAAACGAATTGAAATATTTTTAGTCGGATTCCCCATCCATTTCCAAAGAATTACCAAGCGCCTCAACAGGGCCTTCTACAGAAACCCATCAGAGGAAACCAAGTCCCACGTTTTTGGTGAACGGCGTGAATGACACCATCGAGGAAGAATCTTGCTACGAACCAAAAAGTGATAGTTCCTTAGTCAAAGCAAGCCCCGACCGATCGCAAACGACTGAGAAGATTTCAGTACCGCCAATCAGTCCAAAAGACGATCCTAAACTGGAGGCCAGTAACTTGGTCGATGCTTCACAGCCAGTCGCAAATGACGAAAAAAGCCACGAAACTGAGCATAGCCAAAGATCGAGTAACAGCAACCGTGACGGCAGAGCAACGAGTGCAACATCTGCGCATCGGGAGTCTACTCCGCCTCCAAGAACTCGCTCATCCTCATCGTCGAGAAGGTCGTCGAGTTCTCGAAATAAACCTTGGAGTAGTAAGTCCTCTTCATCTTCCTCGCCTCGGAAAAAGTCGAAGGGGCGGAAGCGCAGTCGAAGCCCCAAGGAAGGACACCACAGACATCACCGGCAGCAGCAGCAACACCACCACCGACTGCGCTCGCCTCTCGGCCTCGACGAGGAGGAGCAGCTCGGTGGTTCGCTCATCGTCTCGCCACCCCAACCAAAGCAACGCCGCGAGAATGTCGCGGGCCCCAAGCGCCGTCTTGACAGCCACAGCAGTACAGGTAGCCGCAGCCGCAGTCCCGAGGATGCGCCCAAGAGACGGGATAGCCGCGACGAGGATATGAGGCTGGCGGCGGCCGTGACCACCGGCGCTACCGCCACTGATACGAGTGAGTTGTTGGCATCTCTCGTACAGAGCATGAACCGACACCCGAGCACTGCGATTCTGCTGTCGATCGTCTGGATTAATTTTAAGTCCGTTCGCTCGTTATCGCGCACTTGTGTGTTGGAGAAGGGTCACTCTGATTGTTTCTTGTGTTGGAATTTAAAAAATTTTAGGATTCAGTGCGTTTGAGTGGATGTGAGCGATTCACTTTGATATTAGTTACTTGTTAATGTTACGAAATTAGTATTGAATAATTATTGAGATTTTTCTATTCCTTGTAGTTGAAATAGTATAATTTAGTCAAAAATTTTAACTTGAACCAATTTTTATCTCTAATTTTGTTTCTATGGTACTTAATGATTGTTATAAATATTTTTGTTATTTATATTTTAGAGCATAATAATTTGATTTGCTAGCTTTAAAAAAAATCAAAATGAAATATATATTTTTAAATAGAAAAATTATTTATTTTGCATATCAAGAAGAAAATTTTATTTATAAGTAACATTTTGCCGTGGAAATATGTTCATTATGTACACTAATATTTTACTTTTGCTACAGTTATCAATGCAGATGAAAGTTTTTTAGTTACATACATATTTAAAAAAAAAAAAAAACAAGCTATTTAAGATATTTAAATTCCGCGGATATAAAGTATCCTGATGATGCCGAAAGCAATGATTATAACATCGATCTTAACGAGAATTTTTTATTATTACGTTACTTTATAAAAGCTTTGAAATGTTCATTTTAAAAACATATTTTTCGTTTTTTTACTTCTTCAAAAATCAAACTTTATTACCTTTTGTATCAATGAACTAAAGGGTCGCTATTTATAATTTTATATAAGAAATGATATCTAAAATAAAAATAAAGAAAACAAATATTTTGGGAGAATGCAGAACATTTTCGTAAGTAAATGTTACTTATTGAATAAGATGAAATCAACGAAAAATGTTCGAAAATCGTATGGATATGGCAGATCGTTCAACTGTGTACTTCATTCTACAAATATTAACGATTGTCTTTCTAGAAGAAGATTTAGATCTACGCGTTCTACCAATGACAAGTAATAAAAGACCGTCTACAGAAGCACATCAAGGATCACATTCGAAAAAGAGCAAGGATGAATACTTCGAAGAGTAAGACTAGTTTCTTTTTAAAAACTTTCTTTTTCACTTCTTAAACTCACAATCAACAAACTTCTTTTAAAATGAGCTTGCAAACTCAACCCTTAAAACTCGTATAAAACCTTACGTCACATTTTCAGCCTCTTCGGCAAGGAGGATGTGGACCTACGCCTACTGCAGGCGGTACCGAAACCTCAGCCCGCTCCGACGACACCACCGACGCCGCCACCTCCACCAGTGATATCGAAAGACAAAGAGGGATGGGCGAGATTCAAGACGCCGAGCAAATCGGACCGCTCGACCGAGTCGACATCCAGTCGAGAACGAGCTTCGCGCGACCGTCCCGCCCGTCCGAAGCTTTATAACAATAGACCAGCCGATTCCGAACGACGGCGGAATCAGGGTCGCGACTACGAGCGCAACTCCGATCGCAACATCGAAATCATGATGAAAGAGGCGGCCGAGCAATTGAATCAGGGATGTATCACCAAAGCACAGTACAACAAACTTATACAGGAGGTACTGCACATGAGTGAAGATCAAAAGCTGAGAGCTGCTCAGAGAAAGGAGCGGGAGAGTAGCGTCTGGGACAGGGGCGATAAAGGAATGCGAGGAAAAGAGCATGGCCTGCATCCTCGGCCTCCTGGTGAGCTCACGTCACTATTATTCTTTCAGTCGTGCAATGAGATAAAAGTATTGTAAAAATTACAGTCTAACTGTGAGTTTATTGAATGTTATATGTACTAAAGTAAATTTTTATTTTTGTATAAGATTATTTTTAATACTGTGCAGTAAAACTTACTGTAAATATAGTAAATGATAATTCTTATCTGTTCCTATAGAAACAGTGATATTTATATTTTTTTTTGTATAATTTTTAAAATTCTTTTTTTTTTTCTAAGTTGTAATTTAAAATTATGTAATGTACATAACTTATTTATACTATTGTCATTTTTATATAACAGGAGGACCACGATGGCAGCAGCCATGGCATCAACCATGGGCTCACCCACCACCTGGCCCATTTCAGGGACATTTCCGCCCAGAGTTCCGACCTATGG
Organism: Sycophila sp. Sp_5; assembly: GCA_018906775.1. NCBI lineage: Eukaryota > Metazoa > Arthropoda > Insecta > Hymenoptera > Eurytomidae > Sycophila > Sycophila sp. Sp_5. The sequence continues at coordinate 543,795 of JACCID010000043.1, forward strand.
GACCTTGGCAAAACCACCCACGTCTCTTTAGCGGCCCGATGAGGCCCGACTTCCACCAGTTCCATGGTGGATTCAACCCGCGCATGGGTCCACCGCCTATGGGCCCTAACGGACCGATTATGATGTCGGGCCCAATTAACCCAATGGGTGGCCCTATAGGGTCACTACCTCCGGGCATTGTACCGCTCTCTACTATAATTCCTCGTCGCCATTCGCCCAACACTGGCGATAATGCTACAACGGAAAATCCGGCGTGGTCCAGTTCGACACACTCTGACGGTGGTTCTAAAACTGACAGCACCGAGGAAGTAAGCTCCAGTAGTTGCAGCGATGAATTGCCTTCAGCAGATCCTACAATGCTGGAAGAGATCGCTAAGGACACGATGAAGTCTATCAATATCGATAACGTGCCTAGAGAAATTAGGTATTATGGCGATACTGGCGTCATTTTTATGCACTGGGATGATCCCAGAGATATTGGTTTCCAAGACGGTGCTAGAAGAATTTCTATCGATGGCAAGGATACTGTTGTGTGTTCATTTAACGATGATTACAGGGAGTTCACCTACGATGGGGAAGTTCACAAGTATGATTGCACTTCGAAAATTTTTATTATGTAAATGGCAGAGTTTTTGTTAAATTGTTAACTATTTATTTTAGAATAAAACTTGGCGCACCAACGCGAGAATTGTTTATCGATGATAAGTGGTACCAGTGTTATTTTGGTGGGCAACCAGTAGTGGTTGATTTTGGAAACAAAAAAGTCAATGTAAAACTGGATGGACCTCCTCCTCATGTTAAAATTGGAACAGTAAAGCGTACCGACCTTGTTGTTGGTAAAATTAATCTAATTATTAACGCAAGAAGTATGGTTCCAGTTTTTCTCGATGCCAAACCCCAAATGTAAGTTTCGTACTACAATTAAATTTAGTAACTATAAATCCTTCTGCCCAAACATAAACGGATTGGAAACTTAACATTTAAAATAAATACTTTTAGGTTCAATATTGATAGTAAACCCTGTACTCTGGAGTTCATTGATGCCCTCCAAACTGTGTTATTGAATGGTCGGCCGTTTAAAGTAGAATTCGGTGGGTTGCCGAAACCGGTAATCGTACAGAGTAAAAAGCACTTCATTCGATTCTCAGTGTTGCCGCGTGGCTTCCGTGCAGGCTACGTTAAAATAGCAGGCATGCGAGGAGAGCAGCCGAAAGAGTTGCCTCCTATTGAAGCAGATAAGACGGTGGAAGCCAGTGCAAGTACAAGCCTCACCACACTTTCCTCTGTTGAGCCTGACTCTACTTCACAAGATGGATTGGATCACTCCTACACTTCAAAGTCTGGTATGTACTTCGTTATTTGAGATATTGAATACTTATAAGCATAAAAATGAAAGAAAATATATTTTTATTTTTAGATTTACAATTAGATGTCCTTTCTTCGGTTATACCTTCAGCAATGGCTCCTTCGTCCGGATTGTCTTATCAAGCAGAGTCAGGTGAAAGTACAACAGCCCAAGCACCAACAGTTGCACTGCCATTGAACCTTAATGAACTATTCCAAAGATTGGTTGAAACCGGTATTGTATCAAACTTAAATGAATCGAAAAAACCTGAAGATGAGGATAAAAAACCTGTGGAAACCATTCCTGTTTCCTTCGATAAACCAGAGACTTTAAAAATGTTAGTCTTATTAAGAATATTTTATTTTATTACTTCATTTTTGCAAATTACTTACAAAAGATATTTTTTTACAGTAAAGCAACCTGTTATGGTTACGGCTTTGTATAGCGGTATTCAATGCAGTTCTTGCGGTGCGAGATTTGCTCCAGAAATGGCTACGCGCTACAGTCACCATTTAGATTGGCACTTTAGACAAAATCGGAAAGAAAGAGATTCTTCGCGAAAAGCTCATTCACGACTTTGGTATTATGATGTTAGCGATTGGATTCAATTTGAAGAAATTGAAGATCTTGAGGATAGGGGTACGGAAATTTACAAAATTTATGGATCATTATTATTACGCTGTTAATATAAAATTGATTAATATTGTAATGAACATTATTTAGCTCAAAGCTGGTTTGAAACTGAAAAGCAAAGTATGGAGACGGAAAGCGCTGCCGCAGAGGAGCTTTTCGCTGATACTTTACAACCCAGTGTTCCAACGGGGACGGATGAAGACTCTTGTTGTCAAGTATGTCACGAGGCATTTGAACAATTTTATAATGATGAAAAGGAAGAATGGCATTTACGGCCTGCTATAACATTTGAAGAAAAAAATTTCCATCCTCTATGTCTTGAAGATCATAAGGTAAATTAAATAAAGCTTTTTGTTTTTATTTTAATATTATATTAATAACATTACTTATTTGTCTTACTATTGCAAAAAGGAAAAACTTCTTGTGGTACGTTATTTTCTTGATAAATATATTCTAAATGAATATTTTAAATATAGGATATAAATATAGTTTATATGAAATATTTTTATACTCATTTTTTTAAGTAGAACATTGTTACAGTAGTGTAAATTAATGCTCGTTTGTATATTTACTTCGTAACTTTATTTACGAATTGTAGTTGTTTTCAATATGTAAATGATATTTTAATGTTAATCCATTTTAATATTTCAGAGAGCTATGGAAGAATCTGCTATAAATTCTGAAAATATGAACAAAAGTGAAGATAGTAAAGATAAATTAGCTGAAGATTTAAAGCTTGAAAGTGCGGAATTGGTTGAAATTAAACCCGACCATAATGAGAACGTCGAGGAATCCATTAAAATAGAAGAATCAAAACTAATAAACGAATCAGTTGTTGCTGAAAACCCCACTGAAGATAACACTGGTATCCATAATTACTCAAATTTTATTTATTTATTTTTTTTTAAATTTCACACGTTAAAAAATGATTTCTGCACTTTTAGATGAGTTTATTTCAAATTTATCAGCTGAACAGTCTGAAGAAAATGTAAAGGAAGAACAAATGGAAGTTGAAGTATGTTTAAATGATGGCGAGGTGAGTAATGAATCAGAAGCTAATAAAGCAGAAGAGACTGACGAAACTAATAAAGACAAAGAAAATGCACAAACTGAGACCACTGATGAAGTAATAAAAGATAAGGTTTCTGAAGAGATAAAAGATGAGGATCAAAATGAGCCCATGGAAACAGAACTAAGTAAGCAATTGACAGAAATACTATTATTATTACAAATACATTTCGAATATTTAACAATGATTTTCTTTTTAATTCAAATTTAAGGTTTAGAAGAAGCCGTAATAGCTGAAACAGCAGCAGTTGATTCAACTCAAGTCGAAGTAAAAAGTACAATTGATGGAAATGTAGAGTTGGAATCCGCCGCGTTAACAGTTCCAACTGCTCAATCAAAAATAAAAATAAATATAATAAAGTCTATTAATTCCCCTAAAGAGTCCAAAGAAATAAAAGAAAATAAAGAGGAATTGAAACAAACGACAGACGAAAAAGAAATTTTTGTACCTTTACAGCCAGCATCGATAAAACCTGCACTTCGTGACAGAAATCTTTCGGTTTTACCACCAGTTGAAAAAGGCGAAGAACTTTCCGCATTATGTTCGATTATGTAAATAAGTATAGCGTGGAGTATTTTGTAAATAATCGTTAAATTGCGCGTGTGTTCAAACTACGATGAGAGAAGTGCATTTTTTATACAGCAAGTGGCTGAATGTGCTTGAACCTTTTTTTTCGTGGAATTGTGAAAATTCAATCGTGAGGTATCGGATGATTTAAATACTTGTAAATAATTATCAAGTACTGTGATGTTTTGTAAATACTAATTAATGTTTATAACTGCGATTTCACGTTATTGTATAACAAAAATCAGCATGAACTTTATTTTTTTACATAATGGAAAAGAATTTTTTTTGTTGACACCTATGTCCCATCTCTTTTCTTGTAGTTTTTTCTTTTTTTTTCTATATCGCAGTTTAGTGTAAGTAAAACTTTAGTGTAACTATTGAAACTTCTTCATGAGATTCTTTTTATTCTTTACTTTTGCAGTTCAGTTTAAAAGAATATAAAAATTGCGCTAATTTTTCTTTTCTAGTTCACTCTTTTTTTTCTTCTTTCAAGATTTAATCACTGTTAAAAGGTATTTACATGCGGCAAAATTAATTTTTTGGAAAATCTTATAAAACTGATAAATAAAGATATCTATTTAAACAAATTTGTGACTTTTTTATTTGAACCTCTGGACCTATTAAAAATGTACTTATTATTTTATTTAATTAGTTACGTGAATATATTATAGTCATATACATGAAATATGTTCATGTTGAATTTAGTAAAGAAGATACTTTTTTTTTTAACAATTATATCTTTTATTTTTCATAAAAAACAAATTCAGAAAAAGATAAATATGAATCACAATTTATTAACAGTGTTGATTAATTGATATTAATTTCAAAAAATCAATTGAATTATTGGTAAACATTAAATTTTAATATGAAGCTATATATGGCATTATATATAATAAGTTTTGTTCTTCTAATAAAAAATATTTTATTTACAAAGAACAATTGTGTGGCCATCTAGGAAATGGAATGACATCTTTAATATTGGGTATTCCTAGAATAAACTGTAAATATCTCTCAAACCCCATTCCGAAACCTGCAGTAGGTACGTTTCCATATTTTCGCAAATCAAGATACCAATCCAGATTTAGATTTGGTGGTAATTTTTCTTTCAATTTATCATAATTATCTTCTCTCACACTACCACCAATCAATTCACCAACTGTTGGAGCCAAGAGATCTAATGCCTTTACCTTTTTAGATAGAAAAATGAAAATATATTAATGATGTTGTATTTGAAATAACATTTTTATTTAAAATAAAATTTAACTTGTACCTTACTATTATCATTTTCACATTCTTTCATATAAAAAGGTTTATTATTTTTTGGCCATTCAACAACAAAAAGAGGAACATCACCATTATGATGGACTAAAAATAATTCATGTTCTTTTACAAAAGCATCTCCTTGTTTAATAGGATAAGTTAATTTGTCTGAATGTTTCTCTAGAATTTCCAAGGCCTCACGATAAGTAATATATCCAAAATCTTTTTCAAGCCAAACTGGCACTGGAGCTTGAATTAATTCTAAATCAGAAGCACCTTTTTCAACAATGGATGCGGTAACTGATTTGACTAGATGTTCTGCTTCACTTGCAAGTTCTCTTAGAGAAGTAATAAAAGCGATTTCTGCTTCAATCATGTAAAATTCTGATAAATGAAGTCTGGATTTTGAATTTTCTGCTCTAAATGCTGGATTAAAATTGTAAACCCTTGACAGAGCTCTGTAAACATAATTTTAAAAAATCTGTATATTATTAGTGTTTTATTAAAATAAATATTTAAATTTAATTTACCTTGCACATACTTCAAGCTGTAATTGTCCAGAGACTGTCAGAAATGCTTTTGTATTAAAGTACATTTCTTCTTCGTTATTAATGTCTTCCCTTTTCATTTCTAAAAGAAGTTTTTTTGAATTCGGCTGAACAAAAAAAATTTCTCCTGCACCTTCACAATCATTTGAAGTTAAAACTGGAGTATGAACACCGATAAAGTCACGATTTCTGAAATGATCTCGAACAGCATTTGTTGCTATATCACGTAGTCGCATAGTACTAGAAAATACTTTAGTTCTAGGCCTGAGATGCAGATACTGGCGAATATAATCAGTAGCGTACTGCTTCCTTGGCAAAAAAGGATAGTTTTCAAGATCACAATCACCTATAACAGTAATCTTTTCAACTTGTAATTCTGGCCTTCCATTTGGAGCTTGACTAATTTCTCCCTCCGCTGAGATACTACTGCCATAATTCAAATTATCTGGTTTAATATCCTTCTTTAAAACTACTTGTAGGGGATGACTAGTCGAACCGTCATTCACATCCAAAAATATATTTTCTTTCATCTTCCGCATTGCTCTGACCCACCCCTAAAGGAAAAAAATACATGTTTAAAAATGATCTTTCAGAATTTACAAACAAAATCATAAATTTATCATTTTGTTTACAACTCAAGAACACATATTTTGAAATAAAAATTAACTTAGATAATTTTACAATTAAAATACCATGAGTATTTTAAATGTACTAGTTATCATTCGAATGAATAAACCATTGTTATAGCACTTTCATTGTTAAAAGTTTAGAAAAAGAAAGACATTTCTAACCTGTATTTTTGCACGTTTGCCGACATTCTTGGAATCATTAGAATCGCAAATTGTCGCGTAATTATGAATCTTCCTCCGAGTGCACTACTCCATTAACATATTTAAGCTGCATAACCCATCGCAGACTCATTTCTTCTCTGAAAAAATATAACAGCTACCGTAAAAACAAAACGGAGCAGAAACACTTTTCGCCCGTAAAGTCGCCGCTGATGGAGCTTTAAAACAAAACATTAAGCCCGACTTGCAATTCACACGCTGATCCTACTCAACAATCAAACGATAATACACATAGTCAATTTGTCACTTACATAAGTTACATTTATTATTTATATATAAATATACATGTATGTGATTTTGTAAAATCTGAGGATATATATTTTGAGATATCTTATGTCCTTTAAAATATTAAAATCCTCATATTTACATATACATACATTTATAGATTTATCTAATAAATAATTCCCCGCTGACAGTGAAGTAATGCATAATTTAATTTAAAAAAAAAATGTCCATCAAACACGCATATTTCTCGTAATAATCAAATCTGACAAAGTAACAGCGAAAAATGAAAATAGATGTAAAAAAAGGGAGCCGGTGTGGGTAATGTATGCGTATATGAATGGCCAATGTGTGGCTCATCCCAGCGCCGCACCGGAACTAATCAGTGGATCAGTCATAACAATGCAGTGGAGTATACGTGGAAGTTGGCAGTTGCGAAGATTTTCGATGAATCCCAGCATCCCTATGATGATTCCGAACGTCGCGGTCGGAGGAGGCTATACATACTTTTGCACCTCGGGGACTGCTGCAAGAATTTTGGATTTGGACCCAGTCTGCCAGGTATCGAGAAAATGCATCGCTGGTGGCGACTGCGGTTGAGGGTAATTTGTATTTTTTTTTACATTTAAGTAAGTATGTTTATTATTTCATATGTGTCCTTAAGGACTCTTCATTCCGTTGAATTGTTGCCAAATAAGTATCATGGTTTGTTTCAACGTATATTAGCAACTCAATATATCTCGCTGAGTTTATTTGACTAGAATTTCAAGAGTTTAAAGTGCTGAAATTAAAAACCGTTTTTTTATAGTTTTTGCATGTACATTGTTGACAAGTTCAGTGTTGGTGCAATACGTTAAAAGTGTTCTTTGAAATGTTTATATATTTGCAATGTTTCATTTTAATATTGCTTATAGAATTAACAAAAAAGTTTATGGACAGATAGTTATAACCAAGCGCAAAATTGACAGTCTTAATATCGATATCTAATTAAATGCATGCGAACGAATATTTTAATTTGTTTTTTCATGGATAAGAATTGAAGGCCGGGTGCATTCCAACACATGCAAACAAAATCCTAAAGGTGTATTGTATATGTATTTGAAAACTGAATTGTTTTTGTTTACTACAGATGAATGCTGGTAGTGACCACAAGAGGCGCTGTACTCAAAAGTGTGGGTTAATTTTAGTATAACCCTAAATTCTATATTTATACTTTGAAGAGCCTGATTCCTGAAACGCTACTTTTACAAAAATCGTTTGTTTACTGTAGCCTGTGCCTGATCTCAGCATCTGGATATTGATGCCACGCGGAGTCACCTAACATTTAAATGTATTCAATGAACAGGAGATGCTTATACCAAAAAAGACCGTAAGAAGTAACAGTCAGTATTAAAAAATTCTCAGTGAATCAAAAAATGACATTGGAGAGGTGCATTACTCGTACCGTCATGGAGGTAACTATGCTTCTTTTTAAAAAGAACTTTTTATGTTTAGATTCGCGTTTCATCCGAGTTTCCCGCTTTGTTACTTTGTCAGCCATGATGCAGTTCTTATTAGGAGGCGCTGCTAAACACTGTTTCACCGAAGAACTGCGTTAAAATTTTGCATCAGTTACTGTCACAGTTCCGGCGCTATTCTGCAAGTATTTCTCGTCAGTGCAATTTTCCCCAAGTGGCATCCCCGAACAGACTAATCCAGCAGGAGACGCACATATGATAGCGCACCCACGGTGACGGATGGTTTCCTACGGTACACGAAAAAAATAGCGTCCCTGGATCCTCCCACGTCAAATTTATCATCACAACGGCCGTTTTCCGGGCCGATTGTACGGATCGTCGAATTATCTGGGATAAACGAGTTGGAGAGCAGAGGGATATTTAGTATTTTACTATGGCAATGGGAGATGATAAACGAATTGCACTTATTACCGGCATCACGGGGCAGGTGAGTGTTTATGCACTTTTTTTATTAAAGTTTAGTTTGGATGTAGCTATGAATTTATTAAATTTTTTTTTCTGCCCGCTGTGTATTGATTAAAGTACTGCAATATTGACTTTTTTTTTTGTTATCTTATCATTTTGTTTGACCAAGGAGTAATCTATTCAACTATGCTTCACAATTAACTGGCCTGGTTTAGAAACTTTTTTTTAACAAAAAAATAGAAAACATTAGAAATTTTTTAAATGAAACTTAATACTTTTGTGGCATAAAATAAATTTGATTTTCTTAAGTTTCTTCTAACTTGTAGAAATATTTTTAATCCATTGAATTATATTTTATGATATATTTATGTAAATGCAGGATGGTTCTTACTTAGCTGAATTTCTCATTGAAAAAGGTTACGAAGTTCATGGAATCATCAGACGAGCAAGTTCCTTCAATACTACAAGAATTCAACATCTTTACGATGATCCTAAATGTCACAAGCAGGGAAAAATGAAATTACATTACGGAGACATGACAGATTCCAGTAGCCTTGTTAAAGTAATAAGTAAAGTAAAACCAACTGAAATATATAATTTAGCAGCACAAAGTCATGTTAAGGTAAGTTGTAGATTTTTTGTACTGTTAATTCATTTTTTTGTCACTGCAATTTATGCACGATATATTTTTTTAGGTGAGTTTCGAATTGAGCGAGTATACAGCTGAAGTTGATGCTGTGGGTACAGTAAGATTGTTGGATGCAATCCAAACTTGTGGATTAGTGAATTCTGTAAAATTTTATCAAGCATCAACATCTGAACTTTATGGTAAAGTTATGGAAGTACCACAGACTGAAAAAACTCCATTTTATCCACGATCTCCTTACGGTAAATAAAAAATATTTCATATTAGTACAATGATTTATAATTTAATTATCATTTAATTATTCATTTTTAGCTTGTGCTAAAATGTATGGCTTCTGGATTGTTGTTAATTACAGAGAAGCATTCAATATGTTTGCTTGCAATGGTATACTTTTCAACCATGAAAGTCCACGTCGAGGTGAGAATTTTGTAACACGAAAAATAACAAGATCTATAGCAAAAATTGAATTAGGTTTACAAGAAATATTAGAATTAGGTAATTTAGATGCAAAAAGAGATTGGGGTCATGCAAGAGATTATGTTGAAGTGAGTGACAAATTACATGCACTATTTTAAAATATTCCTGTTTGTCGTATATTTAACTGCAATTTTGTTATAAAATAGGCAATGTGGCTGATGCTCCAAGAAAAAGTTCCTGATGATTATGTTATAGCAACTGGTGAAACGCACAGTGTTAGAGAATTTGTTGAAGCTGCATTCCAATTTGTTGGTAGAAGTATTACATGGGAAGGTAAAGGTGTAGATGAAGTTGGCAAAGATGCAACCACGGGCAAAGTACTTGTCAAAATTAATCCTAAATATTTCCGTCCTACTGAAGTAGTGAGTAAAAAAATTTTTATTTTTGTCCTGCATTAACTTTTACATATACAATATCTTTATAATTTTCTAAGGATCTTCTGATGGGAGATGCATCTAAAGCTAAAGAGAAACTTGGATGGAAACCCACTGTGACATTCCAGGTAAGAAATATCGTAAATTTATGAATAATATAAGTTAAATAATTTTTTTTGCAATACATAACTGTATTAAAATTTTAGCAACTTGTAGTAGATATGATGACGTCTGATTTGGAATTGATGAGGAAGAACCCGACTGCGTAAAGATGTAACTTATTCAATATGTTAAGGCACTTGCTACGAAGTATTCAGGACTCAGGCAGGCATTTGAGTGTATTTCTTTGATTTTGCACAAACGAAAACTTGTGACAATGGTGCTGTGACAAAATGAAAGCGACTAAGCTTTTAATTTTAACATATTGTGACTTGATGTTATTCGTAGAATACTTTTTTCTTTTTATTTGGCAATAAAACGACTATTTAGCGATTGCCAAGAGACTTAACATGAAAACGTGACAATTTCCAGGAGAAAATATTTATGAACTGAATTGTATGTATAGTATATTATAGACAGTGAATCGTGACAAACATTGTAAAATATGTATTCTAAACAATTTTTAACGTGCTCTAATATTTAAGTGTCGATGTCGAGAAAGAGTAAATATTTTACAATTTTTTCCATCGTGATTTTATAAATAGTAAGGTGCAATATTTTTAATTTTTTTCACAAAGGCGTTTTTTATCAATATTTAGTAATTTTTGTATATAATTAGTACATTGCAAATCAATAGAGTAAAAAATATACATCTGTATTCAAAATGTGTAAAATATAATTCCATTTTTAAACCGTACTCTTTGAATGCAAGCGATGGTATTTATAAAAACACCTTAATCCATGATTCCAATTTCTCATGCGAATTATAAAAGTAAAATTGTTACATTCGTTTACATTCGTGTTGTACATTCGTTAGTCGCAACGCTAAATCAATTACATTAATTTACATATATTTCGTAAATCATCAACGTTCGTAATTAAACAAAACAGCGCACGATTTAACAACAAAAAAAATCAAATTTGTGCCTGTAGGCGGAAATAAAGAAAAACAGTCTCTCGCGCATTGGCGATGCCGCGAAATCACTGCTCCACTGGCGTACGGCTGATGTTTAGCAAACCACCGGCGAAAAGTCACTAAACACCTACTTCCGCCGCGTTTCATCTGGGCACACGCCGCAATCTATTTCGGCGGCGCGTGTAAATAGTCACGGCGTCGATGTTCTAAAACTGACATCCGTCATACGGCGATCTGTCCGCTGCAGGCTTTCCAAGGAACGCCGCGAGGAAACACAAACAGGCGGCTTTGGCGGATGTCAGCGCGACGGGTCACGCTCCAGGATGCTGTCGATAGTGAAGAGGCTGCACCGACTCGTCGAACGTTGCGGCTCCGCGCTCGAGTCCGGCTTTATTCGCGATTTCGACCCACCGGGGTTCTGGTACTCCGCTTTCGCCTGCGAAGTATAAAATTTTCTATCTTTTTAATAGACCATGAAAAAAGTCTCCGAAGCCTTTCGAAATTTTGATTTCTGAGAAAAACTTACAGATACATTCTAATAGAAGGGAGAATAGAAAGGGTGTATTTGATCAGCGAGTGTTGGGAAAGAAAAGTCTCGGAGGAAGTTTTTGTAAGAAAAAAAAGCCTAAATATAGACAAAAATTGTAATGAAAATTTGTGCGTTTTAGAATATTAAATATAATGGCAATTATTAACCACACGCAAAAAAATATTAATACGTCAAAAATTATTATTAGCTCTATTAAAGCAAGGACATATTCGAAAAATAAAAAAAAATCTTTTAATTGCTTGCAAATTTTATTTTTATCTTTATAAACTGTATAAATGTAATATAATTTTTAATGTAAAATTGAACTCTATAAATATTGTAGCAGAGTATAATATAACTGTACTAGAATTTAATTTAAATGTTTTATAACTTATTTATATAATAGCTGTTTTCTTTATTTTACGAGTGAGTCCTTGCTTCGGTAAATACTAAAGAAATGTTTAACGTAAAAAATTTTTCAGGACATCAACCGTACGTTTGATTAGGCCGTTAAGGCATCACACGCTCGTTAAGGATTGATTACAAAAAAAAAAACAAAAAGGGAAGATTAAAGAAAAACTCTCACCGCGTCGATGCGCTTGACGCGCGGCTGTTTGCGAGTCTTCCTCCTGCGATAATTCCCGTGTTCGAACATGCCACTGGCGGAGGGTGCGAGGGTCCAGAAGCTGCCCTTGCCGCAGCAGGAGGTGGCCGCGCGCCTGCATTCCTCGTCGCCCTTGTCTCGGGGCAGCTTCACGAAGCACTCGTTCAGGCTGAGATTGTGGCGCACGCTGTTCTGCCAACCCTGCCTGTTCTCCCGGTAGTACGGGAAGTGCTCCATGATGTAGCGGTAGATGCCGGACAGGGTCAGCCGGCGACCTGGTGCCGAGTCGATGGCCATCGCTATCAGCGCGATGTAAGAGTACGGCGGTTTTTCACGACGCTCCGTTTCCCGTTGGGCCTCGCTGTAGCTCAGGTGCTCCCTGTGCAATGATACGTTTTAGTCCTGTTGCAAATATCCAGCTGGACAGCAAATCCATCTTGACTTTTCAGCTGAACATGCACTAAAAAAAAATTGTTAATTTTAAGGAAATGATTTACTTCAATAGTACTTATTAAATATTTCTTTGAATCAAGTAATAGTTTCATGAAAACTAAAGGAATTTATTTGTTTCTAAATAAATTTAATAGTTTCAAAAAAATAATTTTTTGACTAGATAAAATATTTAATAAGTACTATTGAAATAAATGTTTGCTTAAAATTAACAAATTTTCTCTCAGTGTGCAGTTGTAAATTTTTAATAACGAAGAGATTTTTGTACTCGGTTATTTTTTTTGTTTTTATTTTGATTTATCAGACGCATTGGAGTAGCGATGTTCGATATAAAATTAAAAATTAAACGTATAAAACATAATTGTTACTGTTTAGACTACAGTGAAAAATGAGAAGCATATTTCGCGAAGTAAAGCTCATTTTAAAAGCTTCTTTTCGACAAGAACTCGTGAAAGTTTTTTTGTTTACGGAAAATTTCCAAAACTGTTTTTTCTCTGCGGTAAAACTTCAATAGATGCTTTCTATTTTTTGTATTCCTTACTGCTCTCATTTTTCGATGTAATAAACTGAATTTTCTTTTTTTTTATTATAGATATGAAGAAAATATAAAAGAAAGTGGCTTATCTGCGTTAAAAGAATTTGATGTCGCCCTGACTTTTACTTTCATTTCTTTTTATATGTTTTAATATTTTAAGCGAATGAAATCCAATGAACATCTTTTTTTTTACTTTTTTTGACCGAATAAAGTAATATGACTTAAATTATTAAGCAAATAATTATTGCAAGCCATGTTTTCATACCAATGATGATGCAACGTAGACCAAAAAATTTGCGGCAATGGATGTTGATTGGAAATTTTTAGTGAATTCTGTATCGTTCCAAAGTAATTGCAATAATAGTACGAGCTAGGCACTAGATTTATATTGTGATAAATTTCTTCCATAATTTATAATTCCCTAGTCGTCTTAAAAATCACTGGATGAGATAACAGTAATCTATGCTAAGAAAATCATCTTGGCATTATCCCTTTTATTATATATTCTAATTCAAATCTGAAAAACATTATTTAAAAGTTAATACACGTCCGAAGAATAAAATATGAATCAAATAACTTAAATAGGAACATTTTTTAAAAAATAATCTTATTCTTTTTACTTAAAGTTTTCGTTAAAAAAGTTCAGAAAGCTCTTGAATTTCTTAGTAATGAAAATTAGGAAATCCTATAGTTACCAAAGAATAGAATATACGAATCGAATAATTTAAATGACAAGCTTTTTTTATTTAGTATACGCGGTACCTTGTACATTTTTCTGCAAAAAATTTCTTTAAAAAAGCTCCGAAAGTCCTAGTAATTCTTGATCGTCGAAGTCGGAAAATCCTTAATTCATTACCAAATATAAAACAAATAACTTAAATAACACTTTTTTTATTATAAGCTTCATTTTAATCTTTTTACCTACAAATTTCTTGTAAAAAGCGTCGAAAGCTTTAGTAATTCTTAATTGCCAGAGTCGGAAAATCCTTCATTGTAAAATATGAATGAAACAAATAAAATAAAATAACTTTAATTGCAAAACTTTTATCATCAGCTGTGCCTTAATCTTTTTATCTGAAAGTTGTCTTAAGAAAAGCTCCGAAAGTTCTTGAAATACTTACTGATCGAAGTCGCTCGTACCGGCAGTGGTCAAATCCGCGAGCAAAGAACTCCGGAAGTGGGGAAAGCGCGGGCCCGAGCAAATCGCCGGACTAATGACCACCGCGTGTAGGAAGTCGCGACGGATCCGTACACGACGGCGGGGAAACGAATCGAGATTTTTATCGTTCGAGTAAAAGACGAGCACATCTCGCTCCCGCAGCGAGACGCCGGCACCGTGTATTATTAATGGAAAGAAGTTCAATTATCTCGGACGCGGTAAATGAATGGCCTGCGGTTTAATTAATTTGGCGGAAGAGCTCCGGGGAATTTCGCTTTGCCGACGATTTTATGACTCTTTAAGGCGCGAAAGGTCAAAAGCTTACACACTTTTCAAAGTAAAGCACCGCGATGGATGGATCTCTGCTATAACATTGAAGTATAACGACGGGCTATTATCATTAGTGGAAATCGCTGCATTCGATCAATCGTTAAATAGCGGAGCTTTGTTTTCTAATTTTGAGTGAAATTTTATTTTTTGTAATGTTTTTTTACGCGACATTCGAGATGGTTGGAAGGGAAATTGAGGCGAGCACCAACGGCGTTTAATCAACGTATACTTATTTCTTCACGAAATGATAAAAGATATTTTTTATTTTTGTTTTTGACTTTTCATTGAAGTTTTTCAAGTTTCTGTGCATCTCAATTAAGATATTGCGACGGAAATATGTCGAAGTAACAATTGAATATTACGATTAGTGGAAATCCCCTATTGATCATTAAATAGCGACACTTTGTTTTCTAATTTTTAGTTAAATTTTATTAATTGTACTGGTTTTTTATTAAGTGGTGTTAGAATTCTACATCCCTCACTAACGTTTAAAAAAATTCCATTTTCTTGTTTTTTTCTTTCGTTAATTAAATTGTCCGTTCGTTTGAATTATCAGAGGCTTTATCAGTAAGGAACTATTATGGAACTTACAGTACTGTTTCCAGATTTCCGTGCTCATAATTTTACGATACACGAACAATAATTTCTTCTTCTTTAAAACACTACAGTGAAAAAGTCCTCTAAGTATCTAATAAGTTTTATCGAACTAAACTGTTTAAATTGTGATGGGTATAAAGCACAGATTATTATAAACTATTTTCATTTACTAGCACTTAATTTACGCACTCTGAGGAATATCAAGTACTTAGTGTACGGAAAAACTGCCGCAATCATCCAAGCCAGTTGGCAGTAACTGTCCGCCGAAACTTGATCTTCGAAAGCTCGCTGCGTAAGCTCCGCCCAGTGGGCCACCGATGGGCCGGGCCGTGCAAGCTCTGCCCGGCCAGTATGTTTATTCACATGCGTTTCTTTGGAACCGCCGGCGGATCTTACCCTCGTTCACGACTTTTCGAATGATTCGAGTTTAATTTTGTGATTGTAGGGAAAATTTTGTTATCTCCCGTGATTTTTTTAACCCTCTGCTATCACTTAGAGAGAATTTTGCTATAAAAATTACGGAAAAGTTTCTAGTAAAAATTACGCGCAAAAACGTAATCTATACGGATGCGCACATTTTTTACACGAATATAGGAGCCTTTTGAAAGCTTCGTAATTTTTTTATAAGAAAGTTTTATAAAAATGTGATGAAGCTTTCCCTAAAAATTATGGAGCTTTAGTTGTAAAATTTACAATGAAGCTTTTTCTGAAATTTACGGAGCTTTACGAGAAAATTGTCTTAGAGATTCTTATTTAATGGCAACAGTAAAAACTTAAAAATTGTGTATTCTTGTTTAACATAAATAGTACATTAAGTATGTGCATTGTATATATAATCAGCGCAGTTTACTTTCTTTAAATAAAAAACCTGCGTGACTCTCAAGTATATAAAGTATACGGAATGTAATTAGCGAAATCACATTAACTTAAGTAGTAAAATTTTCTTATTTGCATCGATGAAAGGCAATATTTAAAGCGTATTGAAAATTAACGTAAAAATGTATTCAATATATCCCGGTCGTATATGGTCGCTCGGCATTTTTTTCCTCGTCTTGCGTAAACACCGACGGATTTCTCCTCTCGCTTTAAGAAAACTCGGCGGCGGAAAAAGAAATTTTCCGATTCTTACTAATCGCAAATGAAAACACGCCGCCGCGGAAAAATAGCAGCGCATGTGATCGTCCGCCCGAAAAATCGTCTGTGAAAACAAATGGGGGAAGAAAGACTTAATCTCCGCGGTCTGATCGTAAAAAAGTGCGCTTCGTCTGCACTGGCCTCTATTTTTATCTCGCGGGGCAATTTTCAATTTGTTTTATTATTTTCCTGCGAAATGTAAGTAACCATAAATCGTTCGGAAAAGTACACACAGTAAAATTGTTTTCGCAAAATCGAAGAAAGTTCCGCGCGGTAAAACTGGAAAATAATAAAATAAACTTCTTTTTTTTTTAAATTGTCTGTTAAGTCGATTGGTTATAAATACTTTATATGACCAAAATTTTTTCGAATTCTTTGTAAACATCGAGTGACAAATTTTAGACTTTAAAAACACCGCAGATTTCATATCAATGTTAAATGAACATCAGTGTCTGTATCTTTGTAATTATCGATTTAAAAGGTGTCGTTTTAATTGAGCAGATCTGCGTAAAACCTGCTATAATTAATTTACAGTCAGAAAATTCGTGTAATGATACAATTATATAAGACAACAAAGATATAATTTAATATGATTGCAAATTGGATGATTACATTTAATTAATTCCATCCAATCGTACAAACATATAAATGCAGTATGTTTTTTCAATTTACAATATAAAATTTTTGTATAAGTGTTACACAAGAATCAGTAAAAAAAATCGTACATAGTTTACTATATGATTTACATAGTTTTACTATATGATTTAAGTCAGTTTCTGTCGGTGCGTCCAAACATGCACCGCAGGTAAAATTCCTTAGGCAATCGTAGAAGTGCATTCGGCATAGAAATTGAAGTACTAACGTAATCCGAGGGGCACCATCGAGTTTTGGCGATCACGCAAAAAAAAAAAGAAAGAAATTGGAGCGTGCAAAGTCCTCGAGTGTGATGCAACGGCGGAATTCTGATGATCGGTTGAACTATCGGTTGAATAATAGAAGCGTTGAAGCCTTGCTTAATTCAACGGCTTACGTCCGTGTTCTTCTTACCTTCTTTCTTTTGCGAAGGTCATTGCGGATTTTTCTCGGTTCTCAGTTGCGCGTTAATTGGCGGTAAAAAGGAACTGCAATTTCGCTCCCCGCTGGACTTTCACTGAAGAACTGGACAATTTAAATCTTCGACAGATACGACATCCGCATACCTTCTCATTGTTTCGACGTGTAATTCCTTTGTTACGAGTGTTATTAATGAGATTCTTTGAAGAATTAATGCGGAGGGACATGCAATCGTTTGTAAAGAATATCTTGAAAAAAGTATCGCTTGCGTTCTTATTCCGATAATGTTTCAATGGTATACGGTACACTTTAACGACGAGTTGCGTAATTTGGAAAGAAGTAACATGAGGTAAATAAAAATTTACAAAGAACATGGAAAAGAGAACGAAGCCATACGTTTCATCTTATATTCCATACAGAAATTCTGCGCTTTAAAGAATTTTGTTAATTTTTTTTATTTTTTATAAAAATTCTAAAGATTAAAAATTTTTTAAATTTTTAATCATGAATGGAATAAAAGAAGTTGTTTTATTATAACATATTAAGATAATATTGAACTTCAAAGTTTCTAATGTAAATAACGAAAAAAAAATTGCTTTAATTAAAACAGAGTTCCAACTAAAAAAAAACAGTATATTTGACGATATATGTATACCTCCTCAAACAGAGCATGCAATAAACGTTTCAAAATGCCTTTTTAATGATTCACGTGGAAAAAGTAGCAAATCTACATAATACATATCTTTATCATGTAGAGAAAGCCCTAAATTTGCAATTGAAAACCTATAACAAAAAGTGCCGTATTCATCGTGGGAGATTAGCAGTGCATAATTTACATTAAAAATAAAGATAATGCTGCTTGTAAATTTGCAGAGTTTATTTTTATCTATTTTTAGATATCCACATCATTTCTTGCCAGCGTTTTTTAAAAATAACTCACGATAATTTACAATCTCGGAAAGACTCCACTGTCAGTTCGCGAGCTTGACCGCACTTACCGAGCAACGATCGATTAAGCGAATGTTTCAGCGGAGTAAATACCTCCATACTGAAAAGAAAAGACACGCGTACACTTCTTTACGGGAAGAAGCGCCGGAGAGTGCGAGTAGAAATGTATGCTCGTCGGCGCGTCGAAAAGACTCCTTCCGCATGGAAAAAAAAGTCGAACAAAAGGCACCGCGTGACAACTTCGCAACATAAGCATTCCACCGTTAATTGCCTCGGCGACTTTTTTCAGGAGGTTGTCCATAATTGGTATTCGCACCGACGCGCTTCGCATCTTGGTACTTCTTTTTTTTTACAATTTTTTTAGGATTTTCCATTTTTGAATCGAGCGCGTGCTCTCGCTGCCGTTTGTTCCCTTGATTGTACATTTAGATCGTTGCGTTTTACGGTTCTTGGGCAGATGCAATTTTTCGGAAACTAATGGCTTTTTTAGTGCTTTTTTAATTGCAAATTAACGTGCGACCGGCCGTTTTACTTTCGTTTCGAAAGTTGCTAACGTATGCAAAAAATGAAGCAGTCAGAACAGCGCAGGGAGGAATGTCATTTTTTCAAATCTTTTTTTAACAGGTCTTCAGGTTAAGCTTTTATGAATAGTTACAATGCATTTTGCAATTCCATTGTTCAGATATTACGAAACATTATTCGATGTTTTTTGTTATCTCATTTTATTAATTTTGAACGTCTTAGAATATTTGATACTTTGTACATTTTTTAAAATTTACTAATAGGGGACTAATATATGCAGTTTTCAGTACAAAAATGTGATGCTTCGAAGGAAGTCTATTTGATTAGTTTTATTTTTCGAAATATTTTTATTTTAATTAACTCATTATAATAAAATATGGCAACTCAAAAATAGTATCGGGCCTTTGGCCTACTGACGAGTTCTCCTTGATTTTGGCAAGCTGATCGTTTAGAGTTTAGAAAATTATAAATAATTGATTATCTTAACAAGTTACAACAATTTATTTAAAAAATGGAATGAGTAAAAACATCAACGATAATAATAATCTTTCCGTATGTAAAAATTCCATTGAGTGAAATCCAACGAAATTTCAGTGAGGACCACATCGCTAAACAGTCAATTCGACCTCATTGATACCCACTGTTATAAATCAGTGAATTTTACAATAATTTTATTACAATTTACAGGATACGCAACACCTGCAAACTCATTTAATTTAACAAACTTTTCGACAAAGTCTTTGCTTCAGCCCGACAAACGAGCGCCGAACGGCCGCTCCTTTAGCTTTGTTCGCCTGCAAATAAAGCGAAATGTAGACTTGGCAAACGCTCGCCCTGATTTTGAGACTCGCATCCATTTGTTCGGGATTCCCAAATTTGCCGGCGCTTTCTTTTCGCCGGGCCGCCGAGTGCTCCCGCATCGACTTTTTCTAATTCCTCGTGATGTCCTTCAGCATGGCCAAGGTAGCCGCGGGATTATCTGCTGGTACCTGCAAAGAGAAAACCCACAATTTCACTCTCGAGTATCGTAAGACTCGCCGATTGTCTGTCGAATCCTCGGCAATGTACACCGAGAGAAAAAACTTAATAAAAATTGCTATTGTGATTAGGAAATGACTGACAGTCTAGACAAATGAGAAATGTTAGTATGAAAAATTTATAATACACAAAATAGTAATTTTTATTATTAAAATCGTAATTTTTACAATTTCCATACTAAGTATTACTATTTTTCACAAAAAAATTCTCGCTTGTTAAGACTGTCACTCCCTTCTTAACCACGATAGCAATTTTTATTAAGTTTTTTCTCTCGGTGTATGCATTTTATACCTTAATTATTAATCTGCTTTTTGTATTAGTGAATTCCACGTGAGCGTGCAATTACGACTAAATGTACAATTATACGATGATTAAGTAATTTATAGATCGCATTTTATCTCGATTTTTATAGTGATCGAAAGTTTATTGGGATATTGAATGATATGAGGAGATTTATGTAATTTTTTTAATTTAAAATTTCTAAAATATGAATCTATAAAATTTAACTGTTATTTACAAAATAAATTTTATAAATTAAGTACTACATCCCAAAGAAAAATTGTTATAAATTAACTTTAATTTTAACAGCAAAGTAGATAATTCCTGCCTGAATGAAGCAAAAAGTTTGTCATTATTACGGTAGATTGATGCATGCGGAATAAGTTTTATAGTGATTGCTTTTTATTAATTTAAATTATATTATACTCACCATGTGACCAGCTCGGTTTATCCAATAGAAAGCCAAATTGCCGTAGGTTTTTCGATACCCCTCGATAATTCCTTGGGCAATGACTGGCACGCGACGGCTCGTCTTCCATTTTGTGATGTTCTTCCAGTTTAATTTTTCAACCCACTGTAGGGTTCCTATTTAAAAAAAAATAGCATTATATTAGGTACGTATTAATTTCAAATTTTAAAATAAGTATTCAATAATTTGATTGTTATCTAAAGTTAAATTTATAGTGTAGAAAAACTATTATTATTAAAAATTTACTAAATAATATTAAGTTAAGAAATTTTCACTAATTCAATTTTTTTTTTACATTTTATATATTTATTGTAACAATAATACGTCACGACATTAACATATCATTACGGAGTAGTGTAAAATCGTGACGGTATGCAAAATTTATAAAAACTGATGCCTCTTTAATTTAATTCATAAAAAATAGCTTTGAATTATTTATTAACTATTTTGCACCAGATGTAAATAAATAATTAACTAAAACAATTGCGGTAGTTCTTTTCAAAATCAATCGATTAACGACACTTTCAATAAACTCGGCTTCGGTAAGCTTCAAACTATTCGCGCAATCCATTCAAATATTTACGACTCTCTCGCAATGCGCTAGAAGCATAAAATCTGCACAAGCGGCTTCTTGTGCGTGCGCGTCGGCCGTTTTCGCGGATCGGCGCTGAAAGCGAAAGTGCAATCGCGAGAGCTGGCCAGGTGTCAAGTGACTCGACGCGTTGATTTTGTAACGACGATTTGATTTTCTTATTGATTTCGTAAATGAAAAGCATTATCGGAAAGGTTCATCGCGCGACTCGTAAATCAATCATATACAAGTCCGCTGACAGTTTAGTAATCGACGTTTTAACAGTGAGTAGTACATTGGCGCTGATAACTTCGATAACCTGCGGACATATATTTTTCATTATTTTTAATTAGTGGCTTCCGATGTTAATCGGGACAATTAGAGTGATCGATGTATTGCTTCATTTCGGTCAATTTTTAGATTTTATTCATTTTAGTTATATATTATGAGTAACTTCTATAATAGTCTTTTTAATTTATATTTTTATAGGCACGCCCGCTACACGGAGTGCCTTATATCTAATATTTAAAATATCGTTACAAATTTTAAATTTAAATCGTTTTAAATCGAAATCGCGTTTAATTGAGATTTAAAAAATATAAAAACGCGGTCATGTATAATAAGTGAGTCGTAAACAAAATTAAATTCTTATTGTGTATATTAACAAATGGATTTAAAATTTTTTTAGTTGAAGCTACTTGCACTTTCAGTACACTTAAGGGAAATTCTGTTTGCGTAAGTAATTTTCTTTCTAGACGTACTAAATATAGCCAAAACCCGATGCTTACGCTAATTCGACAAGCTACATTTTACACTTCGGTACGAAAAAGTCCTAAAAATGATTAAACCGCTATTTCCTTAATAGCTCAAAAAAAAAAAGAGAATGAATATTAAAGTTCATTAGTTTCGTAATCAAACCTAAACGGTAATGTTCGCCATTTACAGTACAAAATTTAGTGGATAAAAGCGAAGTGCACTCAGGAAGCGCGAAATGATTCACTGACTTTCTCTCGATGCATAATCGAAATTCGCGCCCATACCTCGTCGCAGTAAAGATAAAAAAAAGTCCATCGGCCGTAAAATCGCGTACATTACGGAGATAAGGTAGGACTTGCGTAATGAGGGCATATAATCATACTGCGCTTACCTGGAGTGTCGACGATCAGATCCAGTTGGCCGGTATACACAAAGACTTTGAGGTCCGTTTGCACCAGCAGCTCCTCCACTTGAACAAAACAAAAATGGGGAGCGTGCACGTGAGATAGCCTCGAGATAAGTTTCGTGATCGCGAGATCATGGACTTGCGTTATCGATTAAATGAGGCTTCGATAGCTGATTTCTAGTGGTTAGGTAAGGGATTTTTCTTCAAGATGACAAACGATGCTATTTAGTTGTTTGCGGTTCCCACGAAAAATTATAATTTTAATGAAAACGATTTTAAAGCGTTTTTTTTTGTGCACTGAAAAACGTTGCATTTAAAATTTACTATAAAAAAAATAGTCTGATAACTAACAAATTTTATTTGTTTTTTTTTTTATAGTACGGTATATGACTTAAATGTTTTAAAATTTAGCAACATTTTTTTCTGCGTGCTTCAGATAAATTTTTTTAAGATACGAAATAATGAAAATGTGTAGGAAAAATTAATATCTGCAGTATAACACGTACCAACAGTAGTGACAGGCTTCATAAAGTCTTCAGTAAGTGCTTGGAATACTGCATCATCTTGCGCTCCCCACGTACTAGTCAGATTCAGAGTTTTTTTCACAACGCCATTCATCAGTTGGTCAAGATCGCCATCTCCTTTGAGTTCGCTTCGCTCAAGTCCTGATAGTTCGGAGCGAGTTTAATTACACCGTTTATCGATTTTACGAATTTTTAAAGAATAGAATTTAAAAAAGATATAATTTTTTAATTATAAAGATTACATTAAAAAAATACCAAATACATATTATAAAAGTTCAGTATATTATTCTCACATAGAGAGGACCTCTTTTTGCTTTAGACCGACGATATGCATGTGATAATTTCATCATGAATAAAATGGTGCAACATCGGATTACTCGAATTATTTAATGGAAAAACTCGTGAAATCTCAGAAAATTTAGTAAATTGAAACAACCCCTACTAATTCGCTTACCTTTAGCAAGTCTGGCGACAGGTGCGATGAGGTCACGTTGTTTCTGACTTCCTCCAGAAACTTTGGTAAGAATATTATAGAAGTCAATGTTTTGAGTGACCTTCATGATAACCGATTCAGTGTAGCTCCAGTATGACGTGGCTTCGATCCAGAATCCGCCTTTTACCATTAACTCCGTTCGCTTCGCAGCTGTATTAATAAGCTTGTAACCCTCTGTATCTATCATACCCTAATTTGTAAAGAAAAATTTAATTCATAGATACTCTCTAAACCTGAAAGTGTGAAATTCACTTGGAAAATGTGAATAGTGACATATTTTTATGTGAAACAAATATTTAGCATGTGAACGGCTCTTCACTGATTAAATGTCACTATTCACATTTTCAGATTTAGAGAGTAAAAGATGCTTAAAATCTTACTTTTAATGACTGATTTTAAGTACATGAAAACATGCAAAAAAATAAAGAAATTTTATTAGGAAACGTTGGTACTCACAGCTTGGAGAAGGAATGGAGCCCAAGTAAGTACACTGTCGATCGGTGATATCCAGGAGTCGCCGAGGCCGACGCCCTTTAGGTTGCCACCGATTGTGTTCTGCTTTCTGGCCTAAAAACGAAGTTATTCGATGATTTACATATTAAAAAAAAAATATTTTGGATATAATAAGTTCGAATCGTGTTGTTCAATTTTGGAGACTCGTACCCGGTACCACTCGAGGGCGAACTCTGCTGCCATTTTACCACCATAGGACTCGGAGGTGATGTATACGGGGACATCGAGGAACTCCGGCAACTGCTTGTAGAAGAGGCGCATCAACTGCACCAGGTCGGAGGCTATACGCTTGTTGTTCTTAGCGAGAAGATTCGCACTGTCGACGTAGCTGAATCCAGTGCCGACTGGGTTATCGATGAACAGTACATTGTATTCTTTCACCTGCGATTGAACGAAGCACTTCTTAATAAAAAAATCTGGCTTTCTTTATTTTTATGCTGAGAGAATTTTTCGAGTAATGATTACGGTAAAGCTTGGAGATGAAATTACTGTTGACTTTCAAGTAAAAATTACGGCGAAAGAAATTACTGAGAAGTTTCAAATTACGGTGAAGTTTGCAGAAGAAATTACTGTTAAATTTCACGTAAAAATTATGGTGAAGCTTGCAGAAGAAATTACTGTTAAATTTCAAGTAAAAATTATGGTGAAACTTGCAGAAGAAATTACTATGAAGCTTCAAGTAAATATTACGGCGAAAGAAATTACTGACAAGCTTCAAATTACGGTGAAGTTTGCAGAATAAATTACTGTTAAATTTCAAGTAAAAATTGTGAAGCTTGCAGAAGAAATTACTGTGAAGCTTCGAGTAAATATTACGGTGAAGCTTGTAGTAAAAAATTGTGGCGAAGCTTGTAGTAAAACATTACGGCGCAGCTTTCAGTAACCAATTATACCGTGAAGCTTTCAAATAAATATTATGACGAAGCTTTCAGATAGATTATTATGGCGAAGCTTTCAGTAAAAAAATTACGGTGTAACTTTCAGTAAAAAGTTACGGTGAAGCTTTCGGTAAAAAAATATGATGAACAATTGTCTAAAACATTTCGATGTTGCAGTAATTTTTGAAATTACGGCGAAGCTTTCAGTAAAAAGTTACGGCGAAAAATATTCTAAAAAATTCCGATGTTACAGTAAATTTTTTTTTAGTGTAAAAACGTAATTAGAAGGGATTAGACATTAAAATTTTGCAATAGTTACCCAAGTGGTGTTGCGGGACTGAAGTTTTACGTTGAGAGGTCCCAGTTCCTCAAAGTTTCCGTAGCCAGTGGAGGAGGCACCGGGACCACCCTGCAGCCAAATGAGGAGGGGTCGATCTCTTGGCGAGGTCACCGTCGGGTCCGTTGTGTAATACAACCACCAGAACATGTGGGCGCCTTTCACCACTTCTGCGTAGCCCCATTCCTGCTCGCCCGAGCCCAGACCCTTTCGTCCCTGAACTGATAATCGAGAGCAATTTTTAAGTTATTATTTTAGTATTTTTGTAAATTTTTTTAATGTTGTAATAAATATTGATGGGCCACAATAAAATCATGATTTATATTACGTTTTATAGGGAGGCTAACGTAATTTATAATTATTGTTTCAATTACGATTTATTTAAGTTTATTTACAATTATGAAAATATTTAAGTGGTGTACTCTTAAATAATCGGATGGGTTAATTTAATTAAAGAGTTTATCTTTGTGCCATTTTCGTAGAGTAGAAATATATTTATTTACAAAATTATTATTTTCGATTAAGAGGGCAGACCAATGAATTGATCGGAATCGAAGATAAGCTCATTTCGATCCGGCTCTTAAAATAAATTACAAGCAGTTATCATCGTGTATCTTATCGCATCATGTATCATACCCAACCGTGACTTGTTTATAAGATGTACATATTCTTCTCTACTTTTTTATTGAGTTGTTACTTCCGTTGATTTATATTATAATTAAAAAAAATCGATACTTCAATCCAGAGAGGAATTGATTAATTTTAATTTTAATCTGAAGTCCAGTACATTGAGCGTATACTACACATTTATACACATTTTATACTCCATTTTTCTTTAACTTTCTATTTTGACATTAGCAGCACTACCAATTTACTTTCGTCTCCTCTTATTTCCATGAATTTTTTTAAAGTACAATAGTCTTACATAACAATATAATTTTACATAACTTAATTCGTTCGCATTTTCATCAGTCAACGTCTCTTCAAAAAATATTCGCGTTTAAGATTAAAAAATTGCAGTAACGTACGTATTTCGCTGTTAAAAAATTAAAGTAGATTAAGAACATGACGGAAAAATAAAATGTGAAAAATACCGAGACTCAAAAGCTTTTCTAAGCAAACGAAAATTCGCATTACGCATCACACGAGGTATACAGTGGAGAAAACCACTTGAAAAATTGGCCCTCGCGGTGTATAGCCACCGGCGACTTCCGCGCAATGCACACACTCGCCTCGGGTGAGCAAACGCTCGCAGACCAAACTCTTACTTTTACTCGCGGCGTGGAAAGTCGCGCGTCTTCGAGGAGTCACCACTAAAATCCGACCCTCTTATAATTGGACGGGTAAATTGAAAAAAAATTTGACCGAAGGACTCGGTGCGTAATTTCTTTCGACTTCCTTTTTTTACTGTCCTGAGGCTATTACATGACTTTTACTTTTCATTGGAGGATTTCGCCGTACTCATGGATGCTTATTTCTGTAGCAATTTTGAAAAAATAAGTCACAAATTTTTTTAAATCAATTATAAAACTATATTGATACTCTTTAAATGATAATCTGGTAGATAAATTAAAATGATTCGCGTAGTATTACATATTTATTATAAAAAAAAATAAAAATATAGCTGAAAGCACTCCAATTACATCCCTGTTACAGTTAATCACAAAATTGTAAACGTCTCGAAATTATTAAAATGTAATATTTGCTCTTTTTCAAAATCGCCACAGACTTGATACTCTGATAAGGATTTCTAATTTTAATTTTTTTTTGAACTTTGGTATGCCTATACGAATTTACCTATTTACGCATAGGGATTGTATATGAAGTCGTTAGAAAAATGTTTTAAATGGAGCAGAATGAAGGGAAATTAAAAATTACATTAATTCTAATTATTTCAACATTCGATACTGGCGTTATGTAGACACGTCAATCAAATAATTCTTCTTTTTTTCATGAAAGTGATTTATTGGACAACTGTAAAGATTTTAATTCAATTTTTTAAAATAATGTTTTCTCAATTTAAGAAGAATATTTATAATTGTTGTTACATTGTTTGGAAATAATGAAGTGATTTTTGAATAGCTTTTATATCCCATTTCCATAAGTACACATTCGTCTAAAGCAGGTGTCAATTTATGAGCGCATAACGTTAACTAGCTTCCGTGAATAACTTTGCCGTCGTAAACTTGCTTGCTTGTACAATTATATTTCACTTCCAATGAGTAGTTTTTTTTTATCGAGTCTTTTTTTCACGTGTTTTGCGTTAATAAAATTCCAGCGAATTATCAAAATTGATTGTTAAAATAATTATGTTGAAAATAATTAAAACGGTTCCAACTAATGATTTTGAAGTAGTATGAACAAATGTTTTAATCGCCATCGTCAAAACTATACTTTTACCTTTCAATAGAGTAATCTATTGCACAAAACAAAATCTCTAATGTGATATTAAGAAATCCATTGCACTGTTCGTCCAAAAATGCTGCGTCATTGTTTCGGGATAAATCATGCCAAGAAATCAAGAGATCCCTTATGTAATTTCAAAAACTAATACACTTACTCATGAGTACTCATCGTTTTACGGTGATATAATATTATAAAATAATTTTCCTTAATCGATCAATGTGCTTATGCTACTTCAATGAGAAAGAGCTGTCATTGTCAAGATTTTGATTCAATATTACGTTAGGACTTTTATTTGAATTTGTTTTAAGATTTAATTTTATTTACATCGTGCGTACACCTAACTTCTTTAATTTTAAGTTTTGTAAAAATTTTTCGCGTGATTTAGCAGAAATTACTTACACTTCTAAGGTGAATTAACAAAATTATATTAAAATTAATGGAAATTTCTCTATTAATCTTTAAATAGTAAGTCTAAATAATTTTTTAGTGTAGTTATAGTAATTAGTATAATTTACTTTAATTTTTTTTCAAATTTGTATTAAGGACTATTTAGTTCGTTGAATCGTTATTAAGAAAATAAAATAAATAATGAAAAAATTTTTAGATTAACTTTTAGTAAAACCTTTCTAATTGTAGCAGTTTTTCATTAATTCAATCTTAGGTAGTATACGTATGCAAGTCAACACATAAAATACATAAAATAATGTTAAAGATGCTAGAATACGGTTTTGGAAAATAATCAATTAAAAAATTAATAAAAAAATAGAGCTTAAAGTATTACAATTAGAGACTTTCGTTTTTTTTTCTTTCACGATCAAAAATTCTTACCAGTGCCGAGGTAGACGAGGCAGAGAAGCAGGACGCCGACGACGCTAAGCCGTGCCATCATTGCGCCGAGTAAATGATAACTGATTGGGACGCTCGGTCTACCCCTATTTAACTCATTCGCTAATCTATTAGCCACCGGGCAGATTAGATTAGACGCATTCAGCAGCTCATTTTATCTCCGTCTCACTTGCGCCCATTGTATAAGGACTCGCAAAAGCGCGACCTTATCCATGATTTGTGTAGTTCAGTTGACAACGATGCCTCATTGTGAAATTTTTGCAAAACAAGTCGAAGGATGCCTGTTATGGAGGTAATGATTTATTTATTTTCGAGCGGATAAATGGATCCTTAAGTTACTCATAGTCTTTCCTTATATTTATCTAATAATAAATCAGTGCTGACGTGGAAGAGTTTGTAAATATATATTTAACTCAATTTCATTGTTATTGATCTGATTTTTATTCAAACGCTCACCTAAACAAATATATTATTTTGTATATGTAAGTATCTAACGCTAATTTTTTTTTTTTTTTTTTTGACGAAATATTTTGTTATACTTGTATATAAAATTTGGTACCCTCGTACCCACATTATTTATTCTTTGAAATTTCATCACGTTTCTTTGTGAACTAGTTTTGTGTCTTCTTCAATTTTATGCTCTCTTTGATTAGCAATTAAATAGAAGAGTAGGATGAATATTTTTTTTTACAACTTGATTTAGTATACGATGCTTTTTACTTTTAAATTTATAAGCTGTACGTCTTTTTAGTGTGAATCTAACAAAAACAAATCTCAACAAAAAAAGGTTGATAACTTCAAAACAGGGAAATATTGTAACAAGTAGAAATACTTTTTTTGGAACATTATTGGCTATTAATGAATAAGTATTAATGAAGCGGAGAGATAAGGCAGTACAAGTTTCATCGCTTATCTTGAAAAGAAAATTCAAACACTTCGTACATAATATTAATCGATAATTGATAACAAATGTAGAGTACTTCATTTTATTTTAAAATAAATATTTACTCCTTACTTCTGCTTCGAAGAAATATCTTTAAACATGTGCCAATAATATCAATCAAATTCACAATCAAATAAAGTCTGTGGCAGATATTTTTGAAACGTACTCGTGAAAAAGTAAATTTTTAGAGTAATCATAATTTCAATCTAATCATTCCTTTCAAATTTCATAATGACGTTTAGATTCTAAATTGTCCGTAATTTAACATGTCGTAAAGCTTCAATAGAAGACTCGACGCATTCGTAAGGCGACTGATTCAGCTGTAAAAAATGTGTACTCAGATTTTTCATAGAGAACAAATTTTTTTAAGCCTCAGTGACAATTAGGTCGTCGCACCGCCGGTACAAGGTGATCAGTGGTTCGTTAGAAAAAAGTGTGTCAGGAAGGTCAACTCCCGGCGTAGTCGAATTTCTCCGTTATCGAGCCGAAGGTCAAGTTTGCCGAGCGTCAAGGAAAGTCAGCAGGACACGCGTCTATTGGCTAATGGCACTGTTCGCTTTCCTTCCTTTTTATTTTACTATTTCGGCATGTGCATACGCCTATACTCGACGAAAATATAATAAAAAGTGAAATTAGCCTATGGGATCGGAACGCCTCTCGGGAGAAGGCGATTCGACGATTATTTTTTAGGCGAAAGCGAGTCTCGTAAATTTCATTATGTGTTTTTTGTAATGATTGGTGAAAAAAAAAATCGCCAGCGGTTGGTTCGTTAATTGATTGGAAAATGATTTTTTTTCCTAATTAAAATGTTTTTTTTTTTCATAGATTAGCACTAGAATTCGAGTATTTTACCATTTTAAATTAACACGTTTCTCGGTGGGGATGAGAGTTTTTTTTTAAATATTCGTAAATATTTTCAAATTATTCGTAAGATTCGAGTTAAAATGGAAAATGTATTACTTTACAAATTTATTGAATTATTTTCTGCCAATGCATTATGAGAGTTTATCTCTCTGCATTATATTCAATCAAAAATCAATTTAGATTAATAAGATTATGTATCCAGCATACATAATTAATTTTGATTAAATAGAAAAGATTTGTAAAAATTTTAGAAAATTCATTATCTTCTACGGAGAAACGTAGAATACCAAAAAGAAAACTACAACACTCGACGGAGTACTTTTAATTAAAGATAGAAAAAATCGATGATTCAGTGCTTCTTATCAAAGTTTTCCTGTAAATGCATTTTTAATGTAATTTTCCGAGAGACTGGGCGTGAAATTATGCAATGATGAGAAACGAACTCGAAATTTTCACGAGCTACATAATTCATATTATCCATTTGACGCTTAAAATTTTATTCAGACATAAACATTCAATCACGCAAACATTCATTAACTCTTATAAACATTCATTAACTTGGAATTTGCATTAATCAATTTCTTGTAAGAAAAATTCTACTGTCTCCGATAAATATTGAGAAACAATCGGCAGGTTCGTTGTTTTATTTTAAAACGTATATTATTCATTTTTATACGTGTGAGAGTATTGTTAGAATGACGCTTATTGTTTTTAATTAAATGAATGAAATTGCTCGAATTACGTTTTTATCGATACAGTTTTTATTTTTTTTTATTGTAAATTTTTTTTACAAACAAAAAGCGAAAGATTCTTCAGCAGAAAGCACTCGCAATGAGAATTTAAGACACTCCTTCAGTTTGAGAGAGGTGACGCGTGAATCTTTATATACACAGAAGCTTTTATGCGTATATTTTTGTAAGTGATAAAATTGCACTTTCTTAAATGAAAATTAATAAAAATAATGTAAAACGACGCTGATTATTTTTAACCGTAATATAACCCATTAACATTTCAACTTTCATTCTGACATAAGTATCGAATTATGTAAAAGTTAAAAAAAATGAAGCCAGTAAGAGGAGGTTCCTATTGTAAAGCGAGGAATCGGGCAATTAGCCACGTTGTATACCGGATGAGTGGTCGAACCACGCGGAAACACTTTCCTTTCTTTAGATTCGCCCTAAAGCCCGCCCCTGTCGATTCCTTTCGCCTGCCTCGATTCCTGCGTGTTCTCTACACCGTGCAGATGTTCAATGTTGAATTTACGGGTCGCCGAGTATTTAAAACAGTCCATAAATCATGGATCTCTTCTTAATTATAATTTATTTATAGTTACGTAGACGCAGTATAATTTTTAATAACTCGAAAATTATTTTGAGAAAGTGTATGTTCACTTATATTATTTATTTCAGTGCTTCTGAATCGCAAATGAAAATTTTGCGCGTAAACTTGATTGACTTCGCGTAAAAAATTGATTCCGTTTTCGCGCGAAAAGAATGTTCGTTCAATGAAGAAAGTACACAATTAGCGTTACAATTAACGTAACCACGCGATGTCAGAACGTATATAATAAAGTTTTCGTTGTTCGACGTTTTTTTTTTTAATTAAACCGCTATTTCATTCGAGCTGCTTTTGTTTATCATGCATAAATTTATCCCCGAGGTTCCAAAACTTAATTGCATTATAAATTATCGTATATAATCTAAAGTTTTAAGGCTCTTATCGCGTTACAAATTATTGTACGTATACGACCAAAGTCTTTTTTTCTTCGTCCGGATGAACTGGTTTCCGAGGGGACAGATTTTCATGCGTACCACACGACCAGTGTGACTCTCGGATAAGAATAAGAACATGTGGCCAATTATTCAGAGATGCGATAAAGAGCAAATTGTCGAAGAGGTTGTGCGAATATTACTTATTCATTATTTTCGGCTCCTACAGGTGACGAAAATGCGTGGGAAATTATGGCGTTGACCATCAAAGCAGAAGTCTGCGGTAATTTTGAAAAAAAAAAGAAGAAATTAAACGATCGAGAGATTTATAGGAGTGCGAGCGAATTCAATTGTGGTCGATTACGGTTATTACATGGCTTGCGACGAGTGGCAATTTTGATCGCATTTTACGATTGAAGAGGATCTTTATGAATTAATTTTTTTTATGTAAGGTGTAATACGAATGATGATAGAAGGTTTGTAATATAAAAGAAAAAACCAAGTGCTAAATTTAAGGAAAAATGGTAGTTTTATAAAAATTCGATCATAATATTTTAAGAAAATGTGAACGGTATTTATTGGTAATGAAATAATATGAAATTATACATAAATTACACATAAAATTAATAACATTAATAAACATATTATAGTTACGGCTAGTCATTTTAAGCTGATTTTTAACGCAATGTGCGTAAATAGTACAATTAAGCGATCAATTATTTAAATTAATAATCTCAGATATTTTTTTTAACTAAATATGTAGTATATGTACATGTAGTACACTGCTATAAGTGTATTTATCTTTAGAAAAAAAAAAAAAGAATTGTGCGCCCAGGTCAACGATGGTAAAAAGGCATGTGTCGAGGTTCTCGGAATAAAAATAAGTGTTATTTTTAGAAAATGCCTAATCAATGTATGCGGGTATTTATGCGCACTTTTATAACCATCCCGAGAACTTCAAAACCATTGCATAAATTAGGACTCATATCTATTCTTTCTTTAATTCCTTCATCTATTTTATATATTTTTCAAATAAAAAAATTTTTCTATAAAAAAAAAAGAATAACACCGATTCTTAAATTAAATATTCCTTTCAAATCTTTTAATGATTTTTAGATTCGAAATTACGCCTGACCTAAAAACTCCAATTTTCGACTTCAACGCACTATCTCATTAAACATTTCGTAAAACTTCAATAAAAGGTTGTTGTTTCAGCAATAAAAAAGCGCACGCAATTGAAATTGTATGCTTCGTTTAAAAATCGTCGCCGAGCAATAGTTTTCCATTAGGGTAATTGACGCGCTTGTGTAATTCGTCAAAAGAACAGCCAATTGAAATCTCTTAATATGAAAAAAAAAAGATTCGAGGACGTAATATCGGAAAATCCGCGATCAGCTTTGTTATTAGATCGTTGAATTAATGTTCGATATACCAAACGCAAGAATTATATCGGCGATTTTCACACTTTCTATAGAGGGTCTAATGCCTGGATCCAAGCGCCTCTCCGACGAATTCCTCGGAACGAAAAAAAGTTTCTATTTCCAAACTTCGACGCGGTATATAAAAACGACGCGGCCGGCGGTCGGTCACTTTCTTTTTCGATTATCATAAAATTTCAAGTTCATGCCGGAGACCTGCGACTAACGAATGAGTGCGAGTAGAGGAGTGAGATTAAAATATCACATAATTCACTGCGGATTTCTTCGGCACGTCTCACCTTTCGCAAAATATTCCCAGCAGCTTTACCCTCCGTAGAAAGAAGTTTCCTCGTTCCTTTTTTTTTTTGATCGGAATATTTTACGATAAGGTAATTAATCTGTCCGTCGGAAATCGGCGAAAGAGTTCATCTGAGGAAGGCGGGCGCGAATACTTGAAATAATGATTGTTTTTTTTTTCTTTTTTTTACCAGATGGAACTTACATGGTGATTGATAGCGGTTGCGCTAATTTCTTTAACCGAAGGCTCTATTTTTTCCGGCAGTTTTCTTTTTCGCAACTGGCCGCGGGTAAAAGTTTGATTTTTATTATGCGCGATGTTGCTTGATCTTATGAGTACTATAAATAATATTCACGTACGGGCAGCATCGAGATTAATTGACGGGACTTTTGCGCGTATTGCGTCCATTAAAGGATGATGCAATGTGGGTCAGACTAACGAGGTCGAAAAATCAGGTAGTTAAACATCTTTGTTACGTAAATGTCGTAGGATCAGGTTTTTCCGCGGGAAACTCGCGAGCTAGGAAGGCGAATATGATTAGACCTAAACGTGCTGTAAAAAAAGGGAATGTATCTATATAAACTATTTTACAAATTAAAAAAAAAAGACTAAATATGTAATATATAGTTATAATAGTTTACAGCTTTGTTTACGTTAGCTGAAACGCATAGTTTAATTAAATAAACGTATAAATATATAAATTTAGCATAATATTCATTTGCATTTATTAATTTATCTTTAATTGCTGCGGCATAGTAAAAAAAGTAGTCGGAATTCGGGGAAAGCTCTTATACAACAACAAAAAAATAAATTAACTGATAAAAAAGTGAGCGATAAATTACTTCGATCCGACATGAAAGCAGTTTTTTCTTATGTCTATTTGAGAGGTTAGCAGTTTATTAATTAGTTCGTTGAAACCGTTTATTAATGAATACAAGAAGTAAGCATCTATTCGTAAAGATTTTTTGCAGTATCGTAGGTATGAACGAAATAATGATTTTTAAAATTTGTTTTTATAAAAAAAATTTATGAAGAGAAGTGCACATACGATATAATTATAATTATAACTTTTTTTTTAATTTTTTGAAAGTTTTAAATCTTATTTGTCTGGTGTAACTCAGATTCTACAAAGCATAAAATAATTTTTAACCCTCTTAATAGACTCTAAATTTATTTAAATATTCATGACACTTACTTTGAGTCTCACGAATTGTTATCGCGTATTTAAAAAGAAGCTTATATAAATATTCATATTCAAATGTTCACAGATTCTGACAAGTTTAATCAATTAAAGAGAGATTAAAAAAATGTAAACTTGTTAAACACTTACATAAAAAAAAAACAGCGCGAACTTACGCTCACCACTTGCAGTCCACATATGTGATTGATCTCTAAAGTGATTTTTTTGCTAAAATTTTATATTTCATTATTTGACTATAACTTTGCATCCCTGAGATCTATGGAATCCACCAATAAAGCAACTAAAAGTAGAAGAAATAAAGTACAACAATTTGAGAGTATAGTTGCTTTAAAAAAATACTATTGTTTCAAAATTGATGCCCAATTGAATATGGGCGTTAAAAATAACACGATAATGATTTATAAATCAATTTTATGCACTTCTCAAGGGCGCGGAGTTACAGTTAAATAATGAAATATAAAGGTTTAGCAAAAAATAACTTTAGGGACCTAATGTGTCGAAAATTTTGAGCGTTAAGATAATTATTCCTGATATTTTACTTCTAAGATTCTTTACATATTAATATAACAATAATATTCTAATAATTTAACAGTTTCCAAAGTTTCAGTAAAATCCGCCATCCTGGTTAAACTAACGGTGGCGCTCATACGAAACATCGATGCTGCACGAAATTGAATTTAATCATTGCGTGTATGTACATCCGGTGATTGTGCAACGAGTTCCGCGTAAACACAATTCAAACTAAAATAAGACCATAAAAAGATTCATCTCTATTATGTCCGAATTTAAGATTCTTTAAGATTTTTTAAGATTCTCTTTTAATAAATATCTAAATATTAATTTAAGATCTTTTCGAGGTCGTTATTTTAATACAATATTAATATTAATATATTCAATTTTTTAAACATTCTAAACATAAGATCTTATAAAAATCTAATCTAATCTTAATTCTAATCTTAATAAGATCTTATATTTAATTTTTTTTTTAAATTTATATGTATTAAACTAATATTAATATTGTATCAAAACAATGATCTCGAAAAGATCTTAAATTGATTTTTAGGTACTTGTTAATAGAGAATCTTTTTAGATCTTAAGAAATCTTAAACCCGGACATAATAAAGAAGAATATTTTTATCGTCTTATTTTAATCTGAATTATTTTTACGCGGGGTCTCGCCAATTCCCATCCCAGCGATACAAGAGCTCAGATCGCTATCGCCCGTAAACATCGCCAGATAAAGGGCGCTTCTGGCAAGGTTTTTCCGAGACGCGACGGAGAAATCGCGCCTGCTGAATCATACCGACTGGTCCTCCTCCGGGCGATACATCAATCGACGCGGCTGAGAAATCGAAAGTATCACGAATATTCACATCACCGTGACTCGCATTTATTTTTTGCTTCCTTCTTAGGAAGCTTTGTAAGAGGATTTTTTGGAGTTATTTTGTTAGAAATGCATTTTGAGTAATTGTGGATCAAAATGAACTTTTTATTTTGGTACAGAAAGAAGTCTTCGGTTTATATTTATAATCAACTGTTACGAAGGAATTGAAAATGTTAGTGGATTTCGAATATCTAAGAATTTTTTTTTACTTTTTTCTCGATCATTGACACTACCGCGTTATACTTAAATATGTACCTAAACACTGAGAAAAAAGAATGGTAAACATTTTGAAATTTATTATACACGTTTAGTAAATTTGATTGCGCTGAATTATGGCAATCTTATATACATATAGGTTCAAATGAAACAATCGAAAAAAAATTTAATTAACGAAAAATTGCATTAAGCAATTGAATAGTTCTAACATTAATTTGAGGATTTTTATTAATTGAATGCTTAGAGAAGTAGAAAGTTCTCTTGTTTAAGAATCTATGATTTAATTAAAAAAAAAAAAGAAAAAAATAACAATAAATAAGGAAAGCTCATTTAATTTTCCCTCGATAAGTGAGATCATGTTTATTCGCCGCCAAAGTAAATAATTTATACGACTCAATCAGTTTTTATCACCGAACCGATCCCCTTGGTCGGCACGTAAAAAATTCCAGCGGACTATGTAATTGAGGGGATATAGATCGCGATTGCACGATCCGTGCTTCAAGCGATCGAAAGTGAAATTCGACGTGGGGTGTCCGTAGGGAGTGACGCGTCGATTTCGAAGCGCGATACGAAAATTACCCCGAATATTTAATGGATCGGCAGCTTTTTTTCTCACCTCCATTAATGACGCAGCGAGCGATCGACTCACGCGGAAAAGTAGAAGCCGCCCAATTGCGATTTCGGCGAAAGCGAAACCTTTTGTGTGTTCGTCCTTCGGATTTTGCCATCCTTTTTTTTTTGTCGAAGTAGAAAGCGCAAATGCCAGCCGAAATTGTCGCGGTTTGCGCGAAACCCGGAAAAAAAGAGGATCGCGAATTTTTCGGTTAAAGCGACTTTCTCCGCTATTTTGCATTACGCGCGGGATCGAGGAGGCAGCGCCAAAATCGGTTGCGTAATCGCGGGTGGAGATAAAGTTTTAACTTTATAGCTGCAAAAGGGTAACTCGTAAAATTAAAAGGAACTTGGGGGAGATTAATTTTTATGCGACGCGCGCTTTATACGGATTTTTATTGAGCTTGTAATTTTTAAGTTTCACCTTACGCTGTGGCGATCATCATAATTTTCTTTTCAACTCGAGGACAGATGCAATTCGATAAAGAATCATTAATGGCTTTTAATAGATTTATTGAATTCAATTTATTTTCGAAGTCATTCTTTAACCGAAACAATATTTGATTGCAATTTATATGTATATACAGTGCTGTTTGATGAGCAGCTTTTTGAATTTCTTTTGTGAGCGACGCTTACGCATAAGGAAATATTTACGAAACAATTAAAATTATAAATAATATTGTGTAAATGATCTTTTAAGAAAAGTGAAATCAATGTTCGTACATATATTACTTGCATTTATAAAATAATTAAAAAAAACTCTGGGGAATTCAGTGACGCATAATTTCTACCAACCGCAATTTGCGTTAATCATATAAGAGCATTTTTATTTATTTTATTGATGAAACATTTGTCTTGATTATTTAACAGATATTTTAAACAATAAAGAATATAAAACAATTGTCATGACGCAATAAACAACATTCATTTTACAATTCGAGGAATGTATTTTTTAAGTCGTAAGTTTAAATTTACGATTAAAGTTGAAAATTGATTAGAATGAAGCTTTTCCCGCTTATTTTCCTTTCGCTATTGATTTAAGCATCCTCGCGGCATTCGAAGTCATTCGTTGCGCTAGGAATCCTGAGCTGAGCAATTTCGCAGCATCGTTAAACATTCGCATGAAAAATTTTCGCGCGTAGATAATTTATTTCCGTAAAAAATGTCGACGCCTCCTCGCGCGCGTCTTTTAATAATTGTAATAATTCAAAAGGCCATGCTTTCTCTCGAATCTGGGCCCCTTTTCCTCTTATTTCCAAGGTTATCATTTGTGCAGGTGCAACGAATGGATACTTACTTAGTAATTGGAATTTTGCTCAATTCCCTATTAAGTTTTATGCGCTACAATTGGATCTTAATCAAACGCGTGAATGGAGTAAACGAAGATGCAGGGAATGCACTTTTATAGGCTATTATTAAATGTAGATAATTTTTTCCCTGCTGTGCATTTGTTTTATAAGAAATTATTAAAAAATAAGTGCCAAAATTCAGGAATTGCATCATCTAAGCGATAATAATTAGTTGTGTGAAATCTTATATTTAAAATTGTCATTTTTCGGTGTAGTTAAAACAATGATGGTTCAAGATTCTTTGGAAAGAGGACACACTTGCGTTACGGTTCGTGAGAGCAGAAACAAGTGACAGGATGATTAAGATCTAAGTATAAGAATCCGCGTTACGAAAGGATATGTCGTTCGAGTATTTATGTTTGACAAATGAGTCATTATGAACGAAAAAATTAATTCGCCTCTTTTGTATGCAATTACCGATGTATGCAATTTACGTATTCATTTTCATAAATTTAATAGTTACATTGTCATTGACATTAAATTAATTTTTGGACTATATTTACTACTTTTATATTCTTTTCTTCGTAAATTTAGTGTCTTATTAATTAAATGCAGGAATAGACGTCTAATAAATTCCTAGTGAATTGGCCAGTTACTTAACTTTCGAAATTTCGTCAAAACTCTGCATAAAGCATTAATTTGCTAATAGAATCAGTTTCTATCGTTAGATCGGCGGCTATTAATTGATCTCAACAGACTTTCGCATGAATCAGAGATTTTCACAGATTTTATGATAATTTGCCAAATGACAAATTGCACAAATACAAATCCAAGAATTTGCAATTTAATTTACAAACTCGTCGTTCTGGAGATATTTTTGATGTTTTTACACGTTGGAATTAGGAAACACATACGTTATTGTGTCTCTAAACCAGTTTTCCATTGAAAATTGAAAAAATTTGCACACATTTTTTAAATTAGCAATAAACTGTGACGTGATATTTTATGGTCACATTTGTGGTGTAATTAAGAGTCACCGTAACTTTAAATATTTTTCATGTTTGGATTCTAATGCTTTTCTTATAACAGGTATAGAAGTTTCACTTTCTCTGGGTAGACCTGAATCGGATTCAACGAAAGTGAAAAAAAAAATTTGAAATCCTTATACTGCAATAAATTTAACTTGTACAAAATGATTGTGCAACTCTGTTCTAGTCTGCAGATCACAGCTAAATCTTATTGATTCATGTATATACCGGTATCAAGGGATTTTTATTTCGTACATCAATACTAATACTAAGAATAATAATAATAATACGATGACAGTCGTTTTGTATAAATGTTAGTGGATACTCTCTTGTAAAATGTGAAGAAAAAAAATTCAAGAAAATCTTTTCACAAAAGAATGCGTACGTACGATGTGCGGCAAACGACTTCTCAGCTTTCCCGCAGTCCCGCGCTCAAGGAGCGGATCGTTCGCCGCGCGACCACCTCCTCATTGCCCAACCGCTCGGCGTCCACGTCCACCAGCGATTCCGCCACGAGCACCGCGTCCACTCGTCTACATACAAATGGCCGCGACGGGGCAATAGCGCGTCTGCCTGACCCGGACGAATTATTTCCCGAGACGAGTGGCAGGGTCCTCGCCGGGCTCAATTACATCGCGTGGGCTCACAAGAGACGCGGAGTGGCTCAAGGTCGCCGATGGGCATCTCCGGACCTCTAAGCTTTCTCCAGGCGCGCGCTGACCCTATTCGCCCGCTCGGCTCCTCCCGCGCGATGGAATGCGGGATTCGCCAGGCGACGCGAATCTTCGTTATTTGACGCGACTCTCGGCATTTGACTTTGTAATGCGGAGCGCTGGTGAAATGACTGGAGACGGGAAAGTCGGCGGTGGCTCTATGGCGAAAATTTTCGAATTTGCTTCGTGATGTATGTTTAAGGTGAAAAAATTTTCTTGCAAGCATTGCGGGGAAGATAACCGTTGTGGGCAAAAATGCAATCCCGGCACAGTTTTTAGAATCTTCAATTTGTAACGAAAAAAAAAAAAAAAAATTGTCTGGCCATAGTCGTCTGTATCTACTTACGCATGAATACAATTGTATATTTTTTATTAAGAGAAGGAACGGTTTCACACGTACGAGAATTTTTTTCAGGACTTTTTATTCATAATGGGAAACATTCAAGAAATGTTTTAAATGTCTGAATGAATAAACATTATCAGGAATTTTTATTAACGAAGAATTCGGTTTAAAGCACTTGGGGATATTAAAAATAAGACGTCTGTCTATAGTTGTCTGTTTCTACTTGCGCTTAAATAATATTGACTAGTAAGGGGTGATTTAAAGCGTAAAAAAATGTGTGAGCTACAAAAAATAAATTTTGATCGAATGCACACTTGAACAAGTATGTTAGAAAATTGCCGCGTCTGTCCATAGCGGTCTGTTTCTACTTACGCGTGAAAGAAAGAAGCGGAATTTTGTTCTATCGAAGGGATTGATTTTAAGACAAAGAAGTTTATTTAAACAGAGAGTAACTGCCGTTATAATTTACACTTAAACAAGTGTGTGAATAAAATTGTATTGGAAAATAACGCGTGACCATCTGAGGTTATCTGTTTCTATACTTAAGTGTGAATACAACGATGAAATATTCAAACTCCTCTTTTATCGGATGTATTTCGTCGTTTAGGTAAGCAGAAGTTTTTTTTTTACGTAGTCTGTGATTATCTTTGTTTATTTCTTATGCGTTAAGTTTTTATACGTTAAATTTATAAATAATTAGCATCAAAAACTGAAAGCGCTTTAAGTACTTCCATCATTGAAATAATTACGCTATTAGAATATTTTTGTAATCTATAACAATCTTACGTTTGTAAACTTTGGATTTAATAGATAGCAATTTGTTATGTTTAAACTAATTATATTTTTTCACGCTCCTTGCAGTATCTCATTTGTTACTTGACGCATTGTTCCTTCAAGTGGCTAAAAAATTTTCCCCCGTACTTTTTAAGCTTACTCTTTAAAACCATATCATTATCCAATATTTCATAAGTCACTTTTCAGGAAGTAAATTAAAAAACTCGCACTTTTCCCTGCTATTTATAACTAAAGAAAGTAGAAATTATACAGTAGATATTATTAATGACCCCAATTTTACACACAAGATTTAAACAAGACAAATAGTTTTTTTTTAATATGTAATCCAATTAAAATATCCATTAAAGTGTCGAGAAAAAAAATTACAAAAGTATTTGCATTGAGTTAAACTACTAGTAGTTGAAAAACTACTTCTTCTTTGCATTCTTCAACAATTATTTTTCAATACTAAATATATCAACTTTCATGTGTTACTTTATACTCTACAAATTTTTCTGTTAAAAAATGATTTAGATACTGATTAATTGAAAATTCCAGGAAGTATATGTACGAATTTAAAGGATGGTAAAAAAATCATGTCTGTTTATTTTAGTAAACAATAGTCGAATTTATACGGGAGGGAGAATGTTTTAAAATAACGAAATTTCTCTGATCTGACATGAATCGTTTTTCATTCCGACCTACAACATTTATTTTTATTTCGACAATTAGTTTATTGTGGAATTAAAATACTTTCGGTAAAAAATAAACTTCAGAAAACGCATTTAATACAGAATCCAAAAAAATCCTATATAAATTGTCTGCCTCTTTATATAATTTTATAATTTGATATCGCTATATTAGAATCGACAATTAATCTTTTACATTGAAAATTAAATCTTCATTATAACGGCGAATCAATTGATACCCAATAAAGAAAAAAGATCAAAGTCCGATTGATAAATGTTCAAATTAAAAGAAAAAGTATAGTACTCACTTTAAAAAAAAAAAGAAAAAAGCCTAGGTGACGAAACAAAAACAGTGCAGTGACAAAATAAAATCTAAAAAGATTTTAATTAAACTGCGTGTAAGTCATTTATTAAGCCGCATCCAAGCGAATTAACGAATGCTACAAAGCTCCTTACTTTCTTCACTTCCTCCGTGAATCACTCGAAAGCCGAGAATAAAAAAGCACAAAAAGAAAGAAAAAGAAATGCCTCCAAGTTGATTCCAAGTATCCGCGTAACATTATTATGA
This sequence comes from Sycophila sp. Sp_5, assembly GCA_018906775.1. Lineage (NCBI taxonomy): Eukaryota > Metazoa > Arthropoda > Insecta > Hymenoptera > Eurytomidae > Sycophila > Sycophila sp. Sp_5. The sequence goes on from JACCID010000043.1 coordinate 586,207, forward strand.
ACACGAATCGACGTGGGCCGGCCGATCAGGTTCGACGGGACAATGGCTGCACGCCTCGACACAATCGAAGAAGAAAAAAAGGAGCGTTTGTGTTTTTTACATAACGTAATCGCACAGGTTGACGCAACGAAAAAATATTTTCCTCGAAATCGAGGAGAGCCGACGTTTATTGTACTTTGCCCAGAGGGGGGGGGGAGAGTCCGATTCGAATTCGGGGCCCGTTCACGGCGTGCGCGCCTCGGACACGGGGATTCGTGTCACGCGGGTCTAATTGATGTCGGGGATTCCCCGCCGTTAGATCGGCAAGGATCCTTAGATCGTTCGCGTGAGATTACGGCACGGGAATCGGCGCTAGGACGTTCGATGGGTACCAATGGGTAGATCGCGGGAGTGAGAGTTTCGACTGATTGGAGTGCCAAGACGATTAGCTTTGCGGATTGAGAGAGCGAGGCTCGTTGCGTTTTTCTTTTTTTTTTAGATTTCGCATGACTGTGTCAGTATGTTATTCGATTTGAGAGCGGAGGATTGTATATGTCCAGTTTAATTTGAATAGATAAGAAAGAATATTCCTTTATATACATTTTTCCTTTTTATACGCGTAGAAAATAAATTCTTTGTTAAGATTTGCAATTGTTAATTTTAAATTTAGAATAGTTTCTTGTAGAATATTTTGCATTTTTTGAAAAAATATTTCATTTCTTTTTACACGTAATTCTTATTGAATTTAAAGTTTATATCTTATAGGTTGTTAGATTAAGTTTATTATATTTATTCTTCAAGACTGTATATTTAAGGATATAATAAATGAATTTATTATTTTTTGTAAATAAATAAATTAATTTACAAGAGTTGTAGGGATTTTTTTTAATATTAAAGTAAATTTTGGTAGATATATTTTTGTAGTTTTTCCCATAATGTTAGTTTGCAAGAATAATAAAACAAATTATTATGCTGTAATTATTAATTATGGTAATGTGCATGAAAATATTTATACTCGCTTTTTGTAAAGAATTGCAAAAATAGATAACTTACTTTTTACGGCGTAAATTTTACAATTTTCTTAAAATATGTTAGTTGCGTGCGTCATTGATTAAGAAAGATTAGCTAATAAAGATGATTAAAAATTTTAATATTCTATTTCCTTGGTTATTATACAAGTCGTCAAAAAATTGAAGAAAGAAAAGAAGAAATTTCCTAACTTTCTTTTATAACGTGATTGACGTGGGCGAAAGATAGAATTTATGATTTATATTTTTCATTTATCCTTCATTCCAAAGAGTTTGTAATTTCCTTTATTCCTTCTATTATATAAAATCTCATTGCTTTTTTTTAGTTGACACGCAATACGATTAAAAAAAAGTAAAATAATGAAATAAACGAATTCTAATACACACTGATAGAAAAGATCCTTTGATTCAAAGCCAGTGTCTTTAATATAAAGCCGTGCGCATTTAATATATTCCAAAGGCGTAAGTATTAGGTGTAAAGAAATGGCACATTAACTATTAATCCATCCACGGGATTTTTGTCGGCAAAGATGATCACGCATTAACTATTAAGAAATATTTCTTGAATGCTAATGCATATTTCTATATTTCAAATACCATGGCAATTATTTTTCAAAGCCGCAAAGACTTTGGATTAAAGAATCATTTCTAATAACAAAATCGACAATTAGTTAGATGAAATCAAAGAACGTGTCAAACGTTATAATAGACCAAAAAAAGGCCATTTTACTTTCTTCTACTTAAATTGCGCATGCGTGAAAGTTACCACGGCACAAGCTCCGAGTCGAGCTTTTACACTCCACCCCCAAATTAGTGAGATTCGTGGATTCGAAGATTCCGCGCCACGCCCATTCAGACGAGTATTATTTTCGTATACCAGAGAAGCTTACGCGCGTCTAGCTGGATAAACACAACCGAGAACGTGCGAGATTAAAGTCGAGCCTGATTTATTTTGTAAATTGTGAAAATTGTAAAAAAAAAGCTGAAGTCAAATTTACTCCCTGTGTAAAAAAACATTTTATAAAAAAAAACTTTCTATTCTCGTGGACTCATATTTATTTAATGTCAAGTATCTTCTTTTTTTAATCGTGATTTATAATTTTTCAATGTGTATAATATCTGCTACTATTATACAAATTTCTCTATTTTTTAAATAAATAAATATCTCTGATCTTATAAACGAATCATCGCTTAGTTTAAAATGTTTTTATAAATAAATCTTTGGTTTGTTTAAAATGTAATTTTATGTATAAATGAAAATAAAATGGAATTGATTTTTCAACGAAGTTTTCGCGAAAGAATGTGTTCACGAATTCTCGAAATTTTAAAGCGAATGCAGATCGAATCTTTCGCTCGTGTGCTCATTACCGAGTAAACGATCAATTCATTGCTCCCGAGGAGTGTACAAGAGTCTTGATCTGCTATCTACAAAAGTTACTTGGGCAATCGCCTTACATAACGGATTTTCGGTAGCGGCGCTTACGAATTCAAGCTGACCGCCCACCGGTGAACGATTCCGAACGAACGACATAGAATTAGCATTTAAACACGCCGGACGCAGATAAGTGCGCGCATCTTTCACATCTGCATGTCAATCCGCGCTTACAATGTGTATGTACAGCTTTTTGCGCTTCCAGCCGATTTCGTAACTTTTTTACTTTTTTTCGTACTCTTCGCGTTTCATTTTTTTTATTTTTCTGTTTACTTGAAATATATTTTAGAATTATGAATCGATCCTTGTTTTCCTAATTAAGTTTAGTACACCGTAAAAAAAAAAAAAAAATGAAACGCGAAGAATACGAAAAAAGGTAAAAAAGAGGATTTCGTATAATTAAAATCGAACTTCTCTTACAGGCAAGTTTTTTTGATCCTTAATTATATTTATAAATGTTTTGGATATTATTATAAAGCTACTTTTTTCTTTAATTTTGTGAAACGAGTAATAAAGTTCTGAAGAAATTTTTCAAATACGCAAGTTCTTAAATTCAGGAAAGAAAAGGATAGTTTTTGTAAATATTTGTCTCTTGTGCCTTTTTTTGCTTACTTCGCCAGGATAAATACAAAGTCCAGTCACAAAAAAAAATAGTGGGAGATTAATGCATCATCATAAAATTTTAGAATTGATAATGACGAATTGCTATACCGTCATTAGATGATCTTCGAGAGTACAGATAACATACATATATAGACTAAAATAAATAAATAAAAATATAATTTATATAATTTATAAATAAATCATAATTTGTAAATTTAATTGAAATTTTGATTGGCTAAACTAAATAGTTCCGCAAGAATTTTAGTTAGATCTGCAAAAAATGTTATTCATTTCTAGATATAAAGAAAGCAAGTATAGGGTATGGTCAGGATTAGCGAAGACTTACGGTAATCGAGTTGAAGCGGCTCTTTATCACCGCGGGAATTTGCATGCGCAGAGCCGCATTTTGCAAGAGATGTTAATGCATATTGCCGAAGTGCGTGTGTGAAATTCGCGGTTACGATATTTTTGGAGGCAGGAAATGCTACGCTTTCTACGAATTTCTCAAGATCTGTAAAACTATATTTTTAGGCAGAGCGCATCGCCGGGTGCATGCATAAGCAGATACCGACGCAACTTAATTAAGACTATTACTATTCTCCTCCTTCTCTCTCTTTGTTAATGAGGATGGGAGCTCAAGAGTGATGGATATGGTACTCGCTGCACCACCTAATATTTTCTTTCGGTTAATTTCATTTGATATGTTGTAGGAGAATTTTTACGTTTTCAAAAAAAAAAAATCTATCTGCTGTTACAGTTTTTTGCAAATCTATACGTTTGTTTGTACTTCGTATATGTATCTATGTTCCCAGAAAAAAAAACATCATGTAAAATGGAATATTAAAATAGTAAACTTATAAATATAAATTCTCTTTTACTTGAGAATAAATTGATTCGTCTTTCCGTAGAATGTATAAAGACATAGATATTAAATGACGTATAAGTCAGTGTGACTTAATTTAATAAGTACCATTTATAATAGATACGTAAATTTTGTATAATTTATATATTTAAAGATTTTTTATGTAATTTATTTACTAAAAGATTGTAATTTATAGATGTACTTAAATTTTGTGCATGTTTACTTCCTTAAAGATTCATTATTTTGTTCATTTTTAGAAGTACTATATAAAGCAGTCTTCATCCCATTTCTAATTTAAAAAAATACGGTAGTGTAACCTGACTCAAATTAATTTTTTATTCAAAACGAAAAAGAAAAAAAAATCATATACGCATAATTAATTGACGAGCGAGTAGTACAGAACCTTAACGATTTGATTATATTGTTAAACAAATGCGCGTTTTTGCATCGTAATATCAAATTTATTGTATTATATCGTCGTGGAATTCCTAACAAAACTTAAATAATCCCTGGCGTAATGAAACATTTAATTCAGTTCCCTTTGTTAGAGGAACTTCATAAATCAAATTTCCTCGCAGCGCAGCCACCGCGCAATTTATGCGATGGCACACAAAAAGAGGATAATAGCCGTAATTAATTTCGGGATCAGATATAAAGTTTCGTTTTCATCGCGCGCGATCTCTCGTTTTTACAGGCACTAAATTCAAGCCAGCACCGCAGGAACACGAGTCGATTCTCGCGGATCATGCATATTCAAATCGTGGATCATTCTCCATATTTTTTATTGTTATTATTATTACTTCTTTTACGTACGTCAGTTGTGCAATTGAGTCGGATTTGCGTCCTTCGAGCGCGGGATCGATAGAATTGCGCGGCCGCAAATCTTTTTTTTCAGATTCTTGCATTTAATTAGTGTACGGGATTTTTTGGAGATTTCACAAGGGGATAGAATGGATTCATTTTTTTTTTCAAGGACAAATTATGGTCGTACTTGTACCAATGATAGGAAATAAGAAACAATTTAATCGCACGCTGATGGGAATACATCGATTGTGATTACTGTGAAGTTCCTTTGTTTCGAAAGCAGGCGTGAAAAAGATTTTTTTAACGTTTCGGCATTTTACCTTCACACGCCAACAATTATTTTCATCCGAAGTCAGTCACTGACATTATAAATCAAACGTTAACTACTTGAGAAGTTCGCCCACGCAGGACAGTAAAATATCCTTGCAATAATGTTACTTCCTCCTAGAGGAAGCTTTTGTATTTTTTTCTTATTTCTTCGATTAATGAGACACATGAATGTACAATAGAAATTATGAAATACAGAATATTAATACGTTTCTTTTTGTGTAGTTAAAAAAATAAAAATCTGAACGATTCTCAGTCACGACAGTAGCATTAAATTTGCAAATAATATATATTCTTAAAATTCTTTCATCTTTTAACAAAATTTTTGTTGCTGCGTATTTCAAATAGATACGTTTGAATAATATTTATAATAATTATTAATCGCGAAGTAATTTTTACGAGTACGTTAAAACGATTTTTAGCCTATCAAAAAAATTTCAATTGAACAAAGTATAGTTTTGGGTGTATTCTACTTACTACGCGTAGGCATAAGTCGTGATTTCATTTAAAAGAATATATGAACAGTTTAATTTCAAGCGAATCAATTGCTAGTCATACATTTACATTCAGTTTAAACAATATTAATTAGTATACTCAATAAGCCATTTGTTAATGAGCCCAAATGTATACACTTAATTGTCCCAGATTCGAATGAGATTCGACAGCTTCGATAAGATATAATTAACAGTAAAGGTACACGATTATTTGAATAAGCGTCCAGTCGTTTAATCCGGCACTTACCGACGCGCTTTCACGCAGACGTCCAGTTTCGGGGCGAGCAGGGTTTATTAGCGCCGAACAAATTGCCTCGATTATACACTTAAGCATCGTGCAATTTTCGCTGGCCGAGATGTGTTCATTATGCCAATCTGCCGGGCATCGATTCTTTGATGAAAAATGTCAATCTTGCGCTCAAGACGGACACCCGTCAGATTTTTTCTCTCTTCTTTTGTTCATTCCTTTTTTGCAACCCGGTAGGTCTTGAATTATTCGACCTGATTATGAAATTATAAATTGTTTGAAAAAATAATTAATATTTTCTCTTAAAAATGAATAAGTGAATATAGACTAATTTCTATGCGCGATAATTAGTTGTTCACTTATTTGAAATTGTATACATATATTCACTTAATTCATGTATTTCACTTATTCATTTTTAGCAGTATAGCAAATAGTTCCAATTTTTCTGTAAATATTTGCAAATTTTTTGTATTGTTTAAAAAAATAAATAAAATGAAAAATTAATAAATATTGGTGCGTGCAAGTATGTTGTCCTTATTTATTACAGTATTTTATTATTATATTTTATTCATGTTTCCATTCATTTTAATTTTTACCTCTCTTTTAATTTTTGTCTTTACAGTATATTCGAATTATTTATTCAAGAAATGACCGTGATATTTATTTTTCGTACTATTTAAGTTTTTTTTATAAATATATTTTAAACTGTGAATTGTATCTCTAAATATACTTTAAACTGTGCATTGTATCCCTAAACTTTTCTAAATATTGTAATTTATAGTAAACAATTATTATATTAGATATTATATTAATTTTTAGTAATTCACGTTTTCATAGAAAAATCAGGACTAATTATTTATTTTTATTGTAAAAAAAAATTGGTGGCTTGTCTTGTTCTCCCAAGGGGAAGATCGAATTGCACGCATTAACATAATACGGGTGTGCGGCTCGATCGAAGACACGTTGCGAGGATTCCTTTTTCCTTATTTGCGTCGCCACGGTGTTCATAAACATTTGCCTTTAAATTTCGGAATGCGATTTACGACTCTGCGCAGTCTGGCGTCGTGCATACGCGGGAGCAAAGTATCGCTTGACATTGGAGAAATATGCCTTCGAAATGTTGCCCAATTGTTTTCGATGCCTGCACACCTCCTCTTTGGATGGACCCTCTTGCGTAACCTGCATTTTTTTCACACGCTCCCTGAAGATATCCATAAGTCGGCAAGTTTTTTTAAGTTATCGTTAAATTATATTACAAGATTTTTTGTTTTATTTCTATGTTTAAAGTCCGAGCGCTAAATGGCTTTCAATCTTAAGAGCAGGTGGCCCTAAAATTTTTATGTTTTCTATAATGATTTTTTTCTACATTTTTTTATTTACAGCCTTTAACACGACTTTTGTTTTAAGCGTTTGTATTAACGACTGAGCGGATGAAGTGGAAAGTTCAATTTTTATAGTTGCTCAGGTGTATAGATAAATTTTAAATTAAAAATCTAAGTTGATAAATTATATAAAACAAGCATAAAGAGTGTAATATATATATATTTTTAATAATTTAGCTGCATTTATCGGAATTTTTAGTACTGTGTCTCCCGTCAGATGCTAAATTTAATTTCAATTATACAATCTATTTATCGTTAAATTATATTCAGCTGTCATTTTCACAATAATACGTGTAAATTTTATTTTAAATGCTTTTCCCGCCCACAAAAAATTCCCACAAAAAAATGTAAATTAAGACGCAAACAGGGTAATTCATTTAATCACGAGGGTGTGCGAGTACAGACCGTCGAAAAGGGAACCGACGTCCAAATGATACACCGATCCACGATTAAAGAACCCCTTACTCGGCGTAAATAAGAGCGCCTCGCTTTGCTTTCGGCAGGACCATTTCTTTCTTTATTTTTTTAAATTTTTTTTTTACTCCAATCGAGACAGTAACGCAGCTTCGACGCGGCCCATTGTGTGCGAGTGCATAAAATTCAGGGATCAGACAGTGAGAGAGAATTCGAAAAGACCGCCGTCGGGCAATTGCGCAACGGAAAAGCTCGAGAGGCTCGTTCCGGCTCCGCTCCGTCGGCGACAATTTCTTCGGCACTGCGAAGCCTGCGTACGCACTTTTCGCTGACGTTTGATTGAGGAAAGCGCGGAGGAGCCTGAAAGTTTAATAGTACTTTACGCGGCTTTGATTGAAAGGACTATTTCGAGTTTTTTTTACGGTCGGTGTTTTTAAGACGGTGATTAATCGTGAAAAATGGCGTTCGTTAAAATCTTGATGAGTTTTACACTCACTTGTTAATTAAAGTCCATCGAACATTTTTTTTCTTAAAGGATTTAAGTGCTTGAATTCGTAAGCCTATGTACATTAGTCATTCGATTTTTTGAGGGGCTTTTTCTTGATTATTTTTTTGTAGTTTATTAATTTATAAGTGAATTCTGCGTTGAACTCAAATTAAAAATTAAGCTCGCATTAAAAAAGGCGAAGGTTTTTTAAAAATATTTTACATGCGGAAATGAATTATAGTTTTTCGTAATAATTGTTGTAATAGCACACTATAGAATTTAAACGTAAACGTTTAATACATTTTTTCTACAGAAAAGTAGAAAAAAAAAGGAAAATTGTAGTAATCATTATTTAGTAAGCAGATTGAAACCTGCAAATTTATTTATATTTATTATTAAGTTTCAGTTTATAAAAAAAATTATAATTATCTAAGAAAATTTTTTATTTCTTAATTTCTAATAATGAATTGCAGTGCTGAATTAAAGAAATAAGTTTGCGAACAAAAAATTGTGTACCTAAATACTTCCGATGAAGTTATACATTACTTTACGATAATTTATAATAGTACAGTCTTAGCAATCGCTGAATGAAAACAACGATTATGGCAAAAACCGAAGTGAACAACTAATAACCCTATAAATCCAGAAAATTAATTTTACTGATAATCAATGATTGATACTTTAATAAAAGCTAAACAATTTTTATGTAACATTTCAATGCACCGGCAAAATCTCATTAACTGCAATAATGAATAAAGGCTTACATAAAGAAAGCTCGCACATTCTTTCCATTTATTCTGAGGTGCGGGTTAAAAGTTACTTCCTTGTAGGTATACATACGCGGCGTGTGCACTTAATCATGGATTGCTGTACTAAATAATGTCAGCGCCTTGATTAACGTGAGAATATTCGTTCGTCGAGTTTCTAATCTAAAATTGACAATCTCCCCATTAGATTTAGCTTCCTTCGAACAGAAATCGGCAACTGGACGATTCCTCTTATTGGACGGTGGTAGAAAGGTGCGTTCTTTTGTAGTCCCAATGGCCGATGTAGACACGAGCTTTTTTAATCTCTTTTCCGCGCGAAGACTTTCTCGTCAAGCGAAACACGAGTCGGAGAGATCTCGGTGCACTTTAACTTTTAATCTCCCAACAACGTAACGACGTATAACTCGCGGATGCTTTGCGAAATTCTTGTATAAGTAATCTTCTTCTTCTTCTTCCTTTTTTTAGCGTTTTTTTTCTTTACCCTTGGGAAGAAGTGAAATTTCAACGGTTTTATTTATTTATTTTTTTCGTTTATGCAATTCGACAGGAGACACTATTTTAGGATTATTGGTAAATTAATTATTGTTGGATATTTTTGTCTCTATTTAATTAAAAAAATTATTTTTATGTACGCAGTAAATTAAAATTTATTAAAAAGAAATATAAAAGAAAAGTTGAAAATTTGGATCAAAGAAAATTGTTATATATATTGCATGTTATAATTATATACTTGTTACATTGTAAGTGGGAAATTACTACTACCCGAGTTATTCTGTTGTGTCTGTGTAGTACCTTAGTTATTAGCTTTTCGTTATCTTTTTTTCTTTTTCTTATCCAGGCCAGCTCACAGGAAATCTTATTTATGTAATTCTATGCGTAAAAATAGTGCACAAACGTACTGCTGATGCTTGTGACTAGGGTATAAAAAAAAGTTAAAAAAATTTCACACACCGTTAATAGCGCGCAATATATTTTTACGCATAGGTAACCGTACTTAAAAGTATTCCTCACAATGTTTTTTTTCTTAATTTTACGGAAAAATCTTCTCCTCGAGCAGTCTGGCACCGGAGATAAATTCCGCCTGTAGAAAGTTGAGATACCAAGGCTTGAAAAAAAAATTCATGGGGGTTGCAATAAAATACAATAAAAAATTATCGTTGCATGCCCCCAACATGCATCATATTTACATATTCATGCAGCGCAACGCGACCTCGTCGCCTGCTTGCGCTTCTCGCGCGCTCCGAAATGAATCGCCCGGCCTCACGAATGCGTCGTTTGCATCACTTAAAAAAAAATTAAAAAAATACATAAATATAAAGAAAAAAAAAACAAGCAGGTTGCATTTTTAATAAGAAGAAGGGAAAATGATCCCGAAATTGGGGGAGCCTAACGCGAAACTCCGTCCCTTTCACCGACGTGCCGATTACCGCACACTGCAGTACCCTGCGATGCGTCCGCCGCCGGCCGGACAATCGCCGGCTCTTTGCGCAAGCCACGCGTGACTTCACGATGGCTCGCGGCCCTGCGGCAATTGCATTTCGGATCGGCGATAGCGCCGTAAAACGAGAACGTCGGAATATTTTTTTTTTCTTTTTCGAAGATGCGTGATATTTCTCGTATATTTTTTTCCCCGGTGCATTAATGAGGCGTCGGTCAATGCGATTGCGTTGGGAACGGGCTACTCGCTTCTTTCGGCGAATCGTTTATTTTTGATTGACGTTAGCCGAGTGCGAGCGGAGTAATTGCTTTCGTGGACTAAACGGCCGCGTATGCACTAAATACGAGTTTTTTTATTTTATTTCAAAATGTTGTGTTACTTGATAACCGGCTATTAGGGCAATTCTCTTTTAAGCTTGTTATTAATAATTATAATCGCCGTTTTTCATGGTGTTTAAAATTATTAATTTTTTTTTGCCGGGGAAGATGTTTACCAACCGCGTGGCTGAATAATTCAGCTAATTGCAATTTCCAAGGCCGTCGTTGCATTTGTTACGTCAAAATGGATTGACAGCAGATTTTGATGAGAAAAAGTGGTTAAAGATATGTAATGGGTAGAGGTACATCAAATTAAGATGAGTAAAGAGCAGACGGCTTCTAGAAACAATGTATTCAAAACTATTCTGAAGTTGTACTTCTATTGTGGTTCCAGGTCGTATCTTCATCTTGCGTGGATGATTAAAATATGGACTTTTGCCTTGGGGCCAATTAAAAGGCACAGGAAGAAGGCAGGATTTAGAAAAAGTACGAGGTTCGAATTATTTAGTAGTCAGCTAGAGGAATTGTAGAATCCACTAAATAGCACTAAAAAATCTACTTACTATAGAGTTAAACTTATTTAAGTCATGGATAAGCGGACCATCATTTATGATTAATTTGCTAAAACGTAAACGATTTCTTTTTCAAATAAGTAAATTATTGTTTTCCAATAAATAAACTGCATGATAAATTCTAAATTGATCCATTGACTATTAGTTTTTACTTAATATAAAAAGTAAAAGGATTAAGGGAATTGAATAAATGACAACTAACGTATTTATGATAAAATTCAGTCGATTCTATACTTCTAGTATACTTATTGAGAATTATATTGAAGCAGACGTATTCTTCAATTTAATAAATTCATTTTAAAATTAAGTAAATGATGTTTAAATGGATTTGGGTACTAAGACTAAGAATTCATATTTATAAGTGTATCATATGAATATTTTATTAGTCGTTATTTATTGTTAGAAATTGTGTACAATATTTTGGAAAAAAATTGTTATTATTAAAATTAATCGAGGAATACCGATCATATATACTTAAAAAGCACTTCGTATAGCGGTCGTGCCTAAAAATATACTGAGGAAAATATGCAGAAATAATTTTCAGAATACAATTGGTAGTTTTTAAAATTCAGAGTGTTATTATACTCTCTATGATGCAAATCTATAATGTTCGATCAAGAATTTATAGTAAACATTTTCTTATGCTATCTTTCTCAGTATATTGCGAATCTACTCGAATAAATAATTAATAATGCAGTAGAATCCAAAATCATCTTCATATTTTCATAAAAATTCTTCCATAGTAAGCTTCCATTGTCCGAATCTTAAATCACTTTCTCCCTGCTCTTTTGTACTCCTCTCGCCAAGAACAAGACAAGAAAGAAAAATATCATGATATCACCAGTTATGTCAGCTCGCTGGTGTCATCTCGACGAGATGGCATCTCATTGGGTCACAGTACGAAAATCGAGTCATTCTAAAAAGGTAAAAAAAGCGGTCGGTGCATCCCACAGCTCGCCGATATCGCTTAAATTAGAAAGTTGCGTCAAGATATTTACATAATTTACATTTTTGGCGGAATATTTCGTATCAATTTCACATTATGCGAAAGAATGCGAGTGTTTTTTATTTTTGGGTATGACTGATAAAATTTATAGACATCGACTTGCTAATTACCCTTAAAAAGTTGTGAAAAACAAATACGAACGCAAACAACGATAAACTCCTTTTACGCGTTAATCATAATTAATTAATTAATTGCATAAAAGGAAGAATAATTGTATAGAGCTTTTGATCGAACATGAATTTTATGAAATGTATCTGCGAATGGAGAAGTCAAATTTACATTAATTATTTTTACATTGTATATTATACATCTATATACATGTAGCAAATTAGAATAAGCCGTCAAAGAGATACGATGGTGTAGTCATTATGTTGTAACATTTCTGTTATTTTGTTGATATAAAATATAACGAAAGAATATTTATTACTTACTATATACAATATCTATTAAAAATATGCCCGCATAGTGATTAAAATTTAGTTTAAGAAATTTCAAATTTTATTGTAACATATTTTTGTTATTGAAATTTGTGAAATTGACGACTTATAAAGCATCGTGTAACTACTTGGAATTAAAAAAAAATCATAGCAATGTTTAAACAAATAATAAAGTAGCCAAATTCTTCCTTATCGCTTCACATAATCCATTCATTTCCTGATGATTTTCATTTCTACTTTATTTTTCGTCCCATTGTCTCACCTTATACAATAATTCCAATTACACTTCTCCAATTTAATCATTCAGTCTGCTTGATCATTTAGTTTCGTGATTAAAACAAAGCGTAATAAGCAAATCGTTACAAATTCCATTTTTTTAGAAGAGAAACTGGTCATCAAGGAACTTTCTATACTTAGAACATTACGATGCAGTCTTAATGCGACAAAAACAAATTGCTATAAAATGCGAAAAGTGCCGCTCGGTTTTAGTTTAATAAAAAAAAAGCGCGACACTTACAAATGTACTTACATCGCGCGCGAACTCATTTCCGGTATACCCTTACGCGAATTGCGCAACCAACGCAATTTGCTACACTTGCACCATTGGAGAAGAAAAATTATGTAAACATACTGGGTCCGATAAATAATTTATCTCGATCATTACAGCGCGTCTCTACACTGCACCAGTGTCCAAGTGCCGTTTCGCGGTATAAAATATTTTCTCGAAAGAAAACGACTTCAGCTCGCCCCTTTCCCTTGAGCCGACGATAATAATTCTCATCGCTGGAAATTCTTTACGATCTCGCGGAAAGAAGCGGGGACTTGACCGAAAATTATTTTCGAAGTCTCTGCGTCCCTGCGCGTCGATCACCACGAGGTCTTCCCGCGGGAAAAAAATGAGCGCAAGGCAGCGATTCCTGACGTAACTTCTCGGGACTCGGTTTATGGGACTGAGGGCGTCGGTTGCGTAAAGGCCGAGGCTCCCTGCGTGCCGGACCGGCCTTTGATAAGGTGTGGATGTTCGGTGGATGGACAGGACGAACGATCCTGTTCTTTCGATCGATTGGGGGCTCGAATTCGGGGGGACTGGGGAAAGTTGGCGAATTCAGCGTTCCCCTTTTATTTATTTTTTTTTTTTCGATCTTTATTCTCCTTTTGTTCGGACTCGAACGATTGATGTTTCGACGTGCTGATCGATATTCTTTGCTGTTGTTGCGTTCGTTCTTGAGATAAATCATGGCTTGTTGTACGGTAAAAGACTGCTTTCCTTGTTTTAAATGGCATCTGCACTTAGTCGAATTTTACGGATGATTTATGCGAGCGATTTATAACAAGTGATTAATCTTATAATGTAATTCATTTTTTTATGTATTGAGATATTTAGTAATTGATCGAGAAATTTGCACCTGCGTGTGTTTTTTGCCGATCTTTGGTTGTTTAAAAAAGAACTTTGAGAATTTTTTAACAGTTCTGCAGTAGATATTTTTTTTATAAAATACTTGGAATTCTCCAAATTTTTCCTGGACAAAAAAATGCAAAGCTTCGTCGATGATCCGAGCTTCAGATAAAAGTTACAGAAATTTTTACAAAAAAAAAAAATCCCAGAGTTTAGAAATCATACTGGCCTTATATTTTTTAATGTACAATTTTTACGGGGAGTTTTGCCATTTTAACAAGAAAATTCACTTAGTACATCAATAAAATAATCTAATAAATCCAAAATATTTTGTGCGGACTATTTTTAAAAATGCCTTTATTAAAAAGAAATCTCTACTGATGTTTAGCAATACCCTCGTTGTTGTACCTACCAAACAAAATTCTTCAGAAAGTTAATTAAGGAACATAATTGATGGTCCGAATCACCGAAAAAAAAAAGAAGATGCGGGCCGCTCGTAAAGACTGTAAAGGAAGTCAAAAGTAAAGAAATCGCATGTCCGATCATTCGGAAATAAAGCCAAAGTCAAATCAATCATTACTACGTACTTAAGTGTGCAGTAATTGCTAACTCGTGAATTAAAAAGGCGCACACTTCATGCTATTTCCTAGCTTTCATCGCAGGCACCTCGAAACGATTGCGTGAACAGAAAATTCGGATTCCGCCTGCCGATTTAAATCGAGCCCATCATCTTAAAAAAATCGCTTGGCTCAGTCCAGCACTTACCTTAATTAATCAAACGACTGCGGGATTCCCCGTGCTTCTACGAGTAATTAAGCCGCGCGCGTAACGTACGTACCCCCAAAAACGAGCAAGAAGACCATCGTTATCGCCGATCTCTTCGCTAAATATACCAGACTCGCGGGGAAGCTGGTCTTTGCATAATCCCGCATGCGGCGAGGTGTACTCGGTAAAGCGAACAAATTGCCCAGTGCAATTAGCCACTCACGGCGGAATCTCGTTGAGCCGAGCCTGACGCAACGCCGCGAAGAGTCCCGCGAAAGAGGAGCGGGAAAAAATCGAGGCTGCGACGATTGTTGCATAATGGAAGGCTCGTTATCGGCGAGGATGATGCAGGGGACTCGAATTCGACTGGCGGGACGAAATTATTCGAGAGAAGATTGCTATTGGGTCAGGACCGCACGGTAGCTTGTTGATCCTTTTTTTTTTTTTTTGGAAGGCGGGAGGGGATTTTATTACAGTGGTATAGGTGGACGTGAGTTATCGACGCCTTACGATATCGTGAAGATTTTTTTAGGCTTCCTAGGATTAATGAGATGTGTATTAGGAGCCTTTGTAGGCGAGGCTCGAAAATTTGGATGCAGAACAGAAATCCCGGCCTTGACATTAATTTAAGCATGAGACTGTGTAAATAGAATAATCAGGTAATATATTATGTACAGATGATGCGTACTTTTAATTGAGGATAATTATGTAAACATTCCTTTTGTTGTTTTTGTTCTGTTGAAAGGTGTGAATATTTGTCGGGCATTTGAATAAATTGTAATTGCGTGGAAATTCAGTTTCTTGAAAACTGTCACAAGATGAATTCAGATTGACATCCATTCAAATTATGATAGTCCTAATTGATAGATTCATGTAACAGATTTCTATTTACTTGACAGAAGTGATGAAGAGATAGAAATGTTAGTTCTATATAAATGTAGTAGCACATACTTTTTCACAATAATACACAGTAACAAATAAACAGAGATATGGAAATTCATAAAATTCTTTTTTAATCTACTCATTAAAATACGGCAATCAATGGATTAACATTGAAAAAAATACATTGATGACATCCGAGATAAGCGTGTTTTAACTTGTAAACATTTACACAAAAGCCTAATTTATTTCGTGTATATTTTTTGCAAATCCATGGCCAACAGGTAGCAACTCAGCTTTTTTTTTTGTTGAAGGCACATCTACGAGACCATTTCTTCTTGTTGCTTCGGTTATTTTAAAAGAGAATAAACATTTGTGCACGACCAATCCCTGGGCATACTTTATTTCGGGCTAAATAGCGCAAAAAAATTGAGAAAACGTAATTTTTCGTACCTATTTTTTTTTTGTGATTGATTTTTTAAAGGTTTTCGAGTCTTCAATAAACCTGGCACTAGATTAAGCGATAAAATAAATGCATACACTTTAAAAATTCATGGTTCTAAGATCGATTTTTTTGTTTTAGCATTTTCAAACTGACGCCTTAGTAGCAAAATTTTCATTTTGTCAATTATTATACACAACATTGATAATAAAATTTAAATTTCAAATTTGAGAGTTAAATACATAAAATTCCTCGGAAATGAACTTTAACCCGCGTAATTGCAGTGAACAAAAATATTATTAAAAAAAAAATAATGAATTACGATAACATATCAATCAGATAAGAAATTCATCAGGTAATCAATTCATTAAACGAATAAGCATCTCGCTATATAAAAGATGAAAGTACGTAACGAGGCGTTACCGTAGGAGAAGATTATCTTGCACATTTACCGGGGCGGCGTATGTTCACACTTTCATTCACTTTTCCATCGATCGAATTTATCTTATCTTCGCCGATGTATCTCTTCTCGACAATCCAAGCTCACGCTCAATTCAACACCATCATGCAATTAATTATTCCGTCTTTTGTGCGCCGGATATCTCAAGGAACCAATTCAATATCGCAATGTTAGAAAACAAATACGAATAAGTTATAGTTATATTAATTTACAGTGAAACGCAACGTTAGACTATGGAAGTATTGCATTGTGCAATCTAATCGCTTGAAATTTTATTTGAACGCTTTTCTAAAAGGATACTAAAGGTGCATTGTTATTGGGGTATGCGATTATTACATGGTAATTGGACACTAAAAGGAAAATCTTTAAACTCGCATTGTATTTCCATCGCGTTTGGATGGAAACAATTTTTGTACTTAAATAACAGATTTAATTAAAAAAAAAATCCGTTACGTACAGCTGTGCTTT
This sequence comes from Sycophila sp. Sp_5, assembly GCA_018906775.1. Taxonomy (NCBI): domain Eukaryota; kingdom Metazoa; phylum Arthropoda; class Insecta; order Hymenoptera; family Eurytomidae; genus Sycophila; species Sycophila sp. Sp_5. Next base: position 603,213 of record JACCID010000043.1, read on the forward strand.
GATTTGCAGCCTGCAATCATCGGTGTAATCGCTTCCTATAATATTTACTTCAATAAGTGACTTTTTTTCGAGAATGCGTTTGTACGTAATGTAAATAGGAAAAAAATAACTGCCTACAAAATGGCTCTTAGCTATTTCACTCTTTCAAGTCTACTTACTCATTTCTATATTCGTTTCTATTTATACACGGGGAGAATTATTCCAACAAAATTTTCACGTACAGCATAAAACAAAAGTTATTTCTTATCAAAAAATCTATATTTAAAAAATTGACATTTGCATAAAGCACATATAATTGTTGGCGTGTCTAATGTCGCGTAGATGAAATAGTGTTTAAAAAATGTTCCTGCTTACTGCATTTCTTCCAACAGGAAGCAAATCGCAAAGCGACGTAAGTTAAATTAATTCCATTATACGCTCTCGGTAAATGGATACTTGGCGCCTATAAAACTCGCGTATTCCAACGATCACGATCATTTTCGCGCGAAAAATTCTTTCGCTCAATTAAACCCTCGGATTCTCCAATTGCGCAATCGCGCTCGCCTCGCGACTTTTTTTCAAGCGCCGAGGTGTCAATCAAACGCATTTGAATCGCATCTTACACGACTACAATTAATTCGCCTCCTTCGAGGTATAAAAAGGAATTTCACAATGACACTCTTTGAGGCATTTTTACAAGGCGCGCGCTAATCAGTCGCTATCGGGAAATCCGCCGCGGGCAACATTGCGCTCTTATGCGAGGCTCAACTTGAACTTGCGGCGCGCGCCCGCTGGGCTCGTTGCGACAGGTCCGCCCGTTTAATCGCGGAAAATGGGAGCCCGACAGACGCTTGTACGTTTATAACTGCATGGGCACTCGGTCTAATGCCTCCGCGCGCTTGTGTCTACCGTGCGAACTTTCTCCTCTTGCCGGAAATTAGTTTACTGCCGGTGCGTTGCGACGGCGCTAATAGGGGAGAGGGACGCGATATTGACACTGACGGAAGGCACTTTTGGCCTTTTTTATAGTTACGAACGTTCGGGTGGGATAATTATTTGTTTTTTTGACCGACTTCAGTTTCTTGATGCTTGTATATTTATATTATATATGCATTTGGATAAATAATGTATTAGGTGTAGAATTACGTTATGTATGTGCTATGGATTTGAAAATTTTAATTGGCATTGGGTCAGTTATCTGGACTGATTCATCTATTTTCTAGTGTTGTAGCTGTTTAATATGCAAATAGACCTTGTTGCTTAGAAAGAGTGTTATATAAGAAACTTTGAAAAATTTCCTTTTTATTATTTCTAATTAAATCAAATTTTAAAGATCTAGAATTGGATTATGTTTACCACATTGCATACATGTGATTTACATATTATTATACATGCGATTTATCTATTAAATATATACTTATACGTTTATTCTTACTTATATATTTATTTTTATTCAAAAAGTTTATATCCTCAAATCAATACACGTTGTATCTATTATATGTGTAAAAAAATAAGAGGCAGATCAAATTTTTCTTCCTTACAAGTTCTGCAAATAATTCGCTTGAACTTTTTTCCTCTCTGTTTAATTCTGACTTCTATTATTGTAAATTAGATCGCCGAAAGTGTATTTCTTTATTTTCATTTTCGCTCTAAAGTTGAATTAGTGAAAATTCCACTAATCTTTTTAGTGATCAGATTTTCCACTATCAATTAGTACAATTTTACTAATTGAAATAGTAAAAAGGTGTTCTACTATTTAATTAGGAAAAAACACTTTTAAATTAAGTGCAAAATAAATAAATATAAAATAAATAAATTATTTTGTGATTTTCACTAATTGAAATAGTGAATTCCCCAATTAAAAAAAAATTAATTTCACCAATCAATTAGTAGTTTTTACTATTTTTAGTAGTGCATATATTTACTATTTTAATTAGTACATTTTATTCACTAATTCATAGTGGAGCAATTTTCACTTTTCAAATTAGTGTATAGTCACTTTGAATTAGTGGTTTTTCACTAATTCAACTTTAGAGAGTTCATTTTCATTTTTATTTCTTATGTAATAATCAAATCCTTTTAGTGGTTCGCTCTAAAAAGCAAAATTACCCTCCAAAGTTTTTTCCAGTAAACAATCAAACTGAAAAATTATCTCGATCCTCCTCCAAGCCACAGCGGATACAAATCCCGGGAAATTTTGCAGAGCGTCCGAGTGACAAACGTATACGACGTTCCTATCGTTTTCACTCGCGGAAGCTTCAAGAGGCCCGGTCGCCAGCAAGGCATCGCAATTAACGTCCGCGCAATTAACGGAGAAAAAAGCGGGAAAGAAACGACGCGCGCAAATAAAGCCGCGCGCCCGCGAGCGGCTGCTGATCCTGCCGTGAGAGTGAAAGTGCCGCGTCATCCTCTTTCTTTTCGCGGCCAAGCGGTGCATCGCGCGGCTCGATGGCTGATCGCGATGCCGCTGCCCGATTAGGCGGATAACTTTATGGAGGTGCGACTGCGACGAGTGCTACTTCATTGTGGGTGGCTATGAGGTGGCTATAATTCATGGGCGAAAATTACGGCGCCTTTTTTTCGGGTGGTTATGGTTCTTGTAGACACTTTTGCTTGGTTTCCACGATGGCGCGACTTATTTGGGAGGAATGCCGGGCGATTTTAGGTGAGGATCGCTCGAAATTGTTGCAGTAAGTTAGGCGAGATGTTGGAGTTAATTATGCTCGAGGAATGCCTCACTCAAGTTTGATGAATTACGTATATTCTCTTAGTAAATAAATACGCCAAGGTAGTTATTACCTTCCTTGTATTGATTATCGTAAAAAATTGCTATTTAAAAAGGTGATGAAAATTTCAGTAGGATTTGAAAGCTGTTTGCACTTCTTATTAGTTTCAAAGGTGAAAATATTTTTGTCTGAATGCACTCGGGTATTATCTACTGAATGAGATGCGTCTGTAAAGAATTTCTGTACATTTTGAGTTGCGCTATATTTTTCTTTTAATTTTTAATTTAAGTTTTTGGCAATAGATCGTGATATTTATAAAGGACGATATAATGTCGAAGAACATGAGGCCTTACCATGTGTAAATCTTTATTGCTTACAATGAGATTTTTTTGTATTATTTTCAAAAAAAAGATTAAGTAACATTTTGTAAAAGTTCATCATTCCCTAGAAAGTTAAGTAATTAGCGGAAAATCTTGTTCATTTAAACAAATTTATTTAGGAATTACAAACTGTGACTGTTGTTAATGAATAATTCATGATACAATTTAGCAGCCGCAAGTATCGACAATCGCGTACGTAAAAAATTATTCAAAATCATGTAGAAAAATGAAATTAAAATTTCTCTCATTCGTCATTCATTATATGCGCGCACTTCCTTATCTTTTACATTTTTAGAGTGAAACGCTGTAAAAATACTGAAAAAATCCCTCTCCCACAGCGAAGAATAACAAACAAAACGAGCGATAGTTTGATGCGAAAAAAGCGAAGATCTCGCGCATGAATTGGAGAGACGTTAGTGCACAAAAGAGCAAATTTTCGCACAAGTTAAGTCCGTGAACTTGCGCGACTTCACGGATCGACAACCACCAGATCCTTGACAATTATACGCAGTTCTCACGATCGAGTACATCCTTATGCACGGCCACTTGACTCCCACGACTACGCCACGCTTGCGTTGCCTTCAAGGACTCGATTTTTTTCTAAGAAGCGAAAGTGTTATACCCATTTTTCAACTTCTGAAATTTTTCATAGGATACTTAGTACGGTAATAGACATGAATTTTTCGATTTTTTTTTAAATTTCGTTTACTGTTTCGTTGTGCCAAAACTCCACAAATTCACGACGAAATGGAATTCAGCTTCTGTAATTTTTTTTGTAATTGATCTTACTCTGTATAGATTTTACAGGATCTGAATTACCGTCAAATCATTATATTTTAGAGAGAAATAACGTCAGAGATGTTTTTTTTTTGAAAATTTTAAACTTTAAACCAAATTATTTCATAGCTATTACTTCTTATTTTTTTAAAAATAGAAATCGTAATCGAGAAGTATGGTAGAATCTTTATAGTCAGTAGCGGATAGTTTCAATGTTTTGGGTATCGTTTTACGACCACTAATAAGTACTTACGAAAAAATTCCCGAACTTTGAACTTTCAACCCAAAAAAGAAAAAGACTTTTAACGACTTCTTCTAATATCTCGTAGTTCAAAGCGCTTCGTCGTTTTGCGCACTCCGTAGCGCAGGTATTAGCAAGCGCACAAAAATGGCTTTACAATCCGCACTGCGGAAACATCGTCGGACTCGCAGCTTTACAATCGCGTCGCCGCGATCATTATGAGCCCCGCTGCTCTTAACGACTCCCTGAGTAATTTAAGCGGCGCTCGGCTCTTTACAATTCGAGTTAAAATTTCACGGTTAATCGCCAATGGGCTAATCTGTCACAGCAATTTGCGAACACGTGCGTTTGTTTTAGCTGCGGATAATAAAAATAAATGGTCGTCAATCAGTTGGGAGTCTTCTAGACTTTCCGGGGTATGCGACTGATTTTTATTCGTCACTTTTACGAATAAATTTTACGACGCGCTGTGATTGGAGTATTATACACCGCGGATTTATTGAGCTCCATGGTGTCATTTATTTGTTATCAAACTGGTTTGGAATGAAATAAAAAAAAATAAATAAATAAATCATGGATGAGGATTTTATTATTTTTTAATGCTTTCTTTATTACGTGCGCGCTTACGTTTTTTGAATACTTGATATTGTGTGCACTTTCTAGGGTAATAATAAGATGAGTTACGACGGAAATAAAAAAATAGTTTATCGATTGTTGCGTACAATTTCGCGCTGATAAATTCATGACTTCGGGCTGCTCGAGATGAGGATGCGGGGTTTCTTTTCTCCTCGATCTCGAATCTTGTGAATTTACAAACGCCGAAACAATGGTTACGTAAGGCATTACATTAAAAATCTGGAGAGCACTTCCTCGTAGGCGGTGGAAGCCTGATCTCGATGTAATTAATTAATCGATCAGCCTCTCCTTCCGTTACGATCCCAAATAGCCGCGAAAAAAAGCTTTCACCTGATCTACACAAAAGAACCTACAAGATCACGTCCCCTTTCGCTGAACCTCCAGGTCGATCCGGATTGTACGAAAAAAAAAGTTCGGAATTGCTCCGAAAAAAGGGGGCCTTTCTACAACAGGTACGAAAAAATTTGATCATGTAATATTCCATCCTGACATAAAAAATGTAATCGTATTCGGCATTTTAATTACGTCGCCGTATGTGTATCGAACGTATGCAATGGTGATATTATCGCATGAAAGTTAGAAATTGAAACTGAGATTAAAAAAAAGGAAAAATAGAGCATTAATCAAAGATATTATAACGAATGCCAGTCATTAAGACACTATCGGTGAAAATATCTGCCTTATAAATACATAATGTTACAGTTCAATGGTATATAACTTATGCATATGAAGATAAATTGGACAGGTTGAACCGAAGCGTTTGATCATTCTGTTCAGATTTTAATATTTTCTTAAATTCAAACAAAAAATTTCTATGTTATTACCATAGTATAAAAATTAACTTTTCAAAAAAAAATGTCAAAAAGGCGGAAAACTGTACCGGACGTAAGTGAACCGAATGATTAAATACAATTATAAATTACGAAGGCCCGTTAAATCTGATTCGAATATTTATTTCGGACTAAAAATATTTTCCACTGAGAAAATTTCAGAAAATATTCTTATTATACATCTCAGTTTTCCGTTCTAATTTGTACTACTATTTAATAATCCTGCGCGCGAAAGTACCAACTTTTTAAAAATATTTATCTTCTACACGCACGACAACCACTTATCATCTTACTATTAAGAAACAACTCCATTATTCAATACTTCATATAAATTTACCTGTCAATAATGAATTACAACGATTTTTAAAAATTTACGATTTTAAATATAAGTTCAACTAAAAAACGGTGATGGCAAAAACCAAAACCTAAAAGCACAGAAACTTTGCAACACTTAAAGAAGATTGGAGATTTCAAAATAAAAAATAATCAACCCCTCAAAGAACGTAACATCCCCCGCGAGCACAGAGTCCCCAACAAGGAGCAAAGCGCAGCAGTAGGACCCATCGCCTCGTGCTCTCGAAAAAGGACTAAGTCCGGCCAGGAAAATCCTGGGCCCGCGAGCGGCGCCGGACTCCCCTCCCGTCCCGCCTCGAAGGAAGAGGCGGCGCTCGAGAAAAAAAACGAATTTCAAGCCGCTCGTGCGGCGTGCGCGAGAGAAAGAGGGAAAAAGGCGGCCCGCGCGCGGACACGCGCGCCCATGCCCCACCTTGGCCCGGCCCCGACTAGAGCCGTATAAAAGCCTCGGCGTGTCACCACGAATTCGCCAGAGAAGAGAGTCGACGTTATCGCGGAGGACAGTGCGCGAGGAACCCCCTTGAAGGAGAGGACAAAAGCTTTAAAGCCCGAGGATCGCCCACAGGAGGAAGCATGCGGCCGACCCTGGTCAGTGCCCGGACCGTGCCACGCGCACCTTTTAAAAAGTGTATAATCGCGGATTATTTTATTTTATTTTTTTTTTTAATTTTTTTTTTAAACCGTCGTCGTTCGCGGTTTAGAAAAGAGAGAGGCGCGCGCCGCGGATACGTTTGTTCTGTGACGGAAGTGCATCGGCGGAGACACGCGGAAAGTGAAGCGCGAGCGTGGAGTGCAGGACTATTATACATTTTCGCCGCTGGAGAAGGACACTTTTCGTGCGTGCTACTGCGTGAATAATGGAGTTTTGGATGGGACGATCGCACGGTCTTTTGTTTTTTTTTCTTTTCATTTAACTTGTTGTTATGTATGATGGTTTTGTTTGTTGAGGGGTAGCTTTCGAATTCGGCGCGAAATTTAAATCGTGACGATAATTTTACGGTAAGAAGTGGGTACTTCGGCGTCATTGTTTCACAGTCGCGTTTGTTCTTTCATGTTTTTTTCTTAACGTAACTAATGTTTTTTTTCGAAAGTCTTTGAATAGGATTTGCAAATATTTTTTTGCTTATGTAAATTCACTTTCGTTAAGAAGAATTTTCGCACCTTTTTTTTTTTTTGAATGAATAAAGGAAGCATTGGAAGAAAGATTAGAAAATGGCACACTCTTTGATTAATAAACTTGTGAATTATTACAAAGTCAAAAGTGAAATCATGGGAATAAAGGCGCATCCCGCCAAATAATGAAAGCTGCATACCAAGCACCATTAGTTTGCATTTCCCTTGACACATCATTACTTAGCAGCAAGTACAATTCATTAATTAAATTCTCTTTCGACTCTTATGTAAAGATTTAAATAATTTTTAAATAATTTTGCATGTAAATTTCGTTAAAAAAAAAAACTAACAAAAAATTTGTGTAAACGCAATTATCACGGTGCGCTAAAATCGAAACTTCATTCTTCACATCGAAGGAAAAATATATAATCACTTCAAGGGTTGTAATTTATTATTCACGATCATTTTACTATTTTCTTTCAAGGTCACGCCTAATTTTCCGTGGTAAAATTTGCAAATTTGCACTAACGCATTAGCAATTCGTATTTTGCTTTATTAATCGCATGAATTTAATTATCGCGAAGATCGCCCGGTCACCGCGATTCATACATAAAACGCATCTCGAATTTCTAAAAAGGCCCGCGTCTCGCCAGTAAGCACGCGCTAGAAAGGCAAAATTTCACCGCCTCGCTTTTTTCTCCTTTTTCATTCATTTTTATTTCAACGGTCGCCTACAGAAAGGGACATTCTTCCTTCCTTTTCTTGCATTCGATCGACCCGAGAATTCCCCGAGGATTTCGTCATTTTTATTTTTTAATTGAACTTAATTTAGGTGCCTGGGCATTTCATTCTGAATCACTGGCTAATTTCGTGTGCAGTATGGCTTTTACCGCTCGAAGGGAAAATGCATGGGTGCTGCCAAGTTATCTCGTGTTCAACGTAGTGGGTGCTGTTATCCGACGATCGGAGATAACTTTTGTTTCGAACATTATCTGTTCCAAATTATCGTCGGCCTGATTTTCGTATTTTCGTTGTTTGAGGGATATAATTGTTTCACGAAAGTAACTTTCTTCTACCGTAAGCAGTAGCATTTTCTAATTTTTAGCGAATTTGCGTAAACACCGTAGAATGGGAGTATATTACGGCAGTTTGAGAGCTAACCATGCAAAGCGACCAAATTTTTAATTAGGTAATTTCTTCGAATGTGCGTTATGAGGATATTTTTAGCATTGCGACTCTCAAGCACGTAACAATTTTTTTGTTTAAACTTTTTTTTTTTACCGAATTAAATAATTTTTCCTGTATACCGGAGTAGTGGTAATGTTAAAAGTACGCAAATTCAAAAATTACGGAATTAAAAAATATTAATGTTAAGATTACAAATTACCCTTACACGCGTCAATAAATATATCCAATTAAGTATAATATTGCTGAATTATTACTCAATTATTATCGGGAATAGGAAGTAAAATATGCGTGTTTATTGCTTATTAACGATACATTCGTAATAAAAGAAATCTCACTTCTCAAATTTAACATTAGCATTCCGGGAAAAGCTCCAAAGCAAATTTTACACTCCTTTGTTAGAAAATCACACGTAACTAGAAGTAGCATACAAATTGGTGTATTATCCAAAGCCACCAACTCGCCGTCTGTATATATGAGCGCTAAGTGGCAAAAAATATAAGAGCAAAAATAAAGTACAAGTCTTAGCGTGGCCTAATTTCTTTTCTCTACGTTACTTAACAAGCCTCCGCTTCTTTCAAAATTCAAAGATTCGTCATGGATATGCGCAGTAAATTGTCACTTGTAAAAGAGCCTCAAATGAGCGTACTTATATACACTTACCCGGAAAACCTAAAATTATCATTTCTAGTTTTCCTTAGTTCACGTAAGACTCCGCCACAATAATACTTCCCTTGTTTAATCAAAGGCGCACCATAATTTAACTTCATTAAAGTGAAACTTTTTTACACGACATAAACACATTTGTTTGCTATTTTGTCAAACCGTTATATACTCGTGTTTTCTTAAAAAAAAATTCTTCACTTTAGAAATTTGGAATTTTACATAAATAGTTCCTTTTACTTTGAAATTCGTCACTGAATAAAATAAATAAATATGATAAAACTCACGATAATTAATCCATTCGCAAAAAAAGAGTCACCTTATCGCCTTTAAAACTATCGGCCGAAAAAAGTAAAAGTATAAATTTATAGCGAAACTTTCGTTCTCTCCTGTGGATCGTCCCTAACAGATCGTGTGAAAGCACACGAGCCGCTTCCAAAAAAAGGATAGAGACTCATTTCGCGAGGATTACCAGCAGTTATGATTCTGCGAAAAAAAAATTAATTTAGGATACTTAATTTGAAGTTCTTACAAAATTCTTAAGAAAAATGGACTATAATTCACTAGAAATTTTAGATAAAGTTTTTTTACACAAATATTTAAACAACATGGAATTGAATGTTAGGTATAAAGTCTCACAAGCCCCGTTAATCTAAAATTAATCAAAACATGATCTTTCTATAAACTTTATCCTGACTTCACCTTTTTTGCGAGTGATCCCAAGAAAACAAAGCAGACTCGATTATAAAAAAAAAAATCGTTACGACATTGTCCAGACATCCTTACTCAATAGCGGCGCACGTGGATTGACGTAACCGGCCAACCGCAGCATCCAATAATTGGCTCGCGCGGGATGCGCGCTTTCACCTACTTCCGAGCCGGCGATTCGCGCGCCCGTTGGCTTCCGCGCGTGCGTGACTTTCGCGCTCGCCTTCGGAGGCGCGAGCCGACCGGTGCTTTAATTAGCGCCCACCTTGCTGGATTTTTTTTTTTTATTCGGCGGTCGGGATTTTATTTACTCGCCTGCGCGGCGACTTCGGCTTGACTGTAGTGCACGTTTTAATTTTAATTAAATGCGATGCCAGAGTCAAAAGCTTTTTTATTTAAAATATTTAACGTAATATGAGAAAAATTATTATGTTTTATTCTAAAATTTAATATCAGTTTGGTAAAAATTAATAAATATTTGTTTAATTTTTACTATGCATATTGTAAATTTTAAAATAAAATATGCTAATTTTTCTCATATTACAAGTATGTCCTTCCATTGCTAAAAAATATAGTAATTTTTAGTATAACATTTTTCGCCGTGTAAGTACACTTACAAGGCATTATTTGTCGTACTATTCTGCTAATGCTATAAAAAGTCGGTAGAAAATGACGTTTTTTTACGAGAGAAATTTTTATTCGCGTTGCTTAGTGAATGCGTATGGAAAAAGTGTTTAGGTATCGGAAATTTCAACCAATGGTTTAAATAAAATAATGATTGAATTTTCAATGTGTATTGAAAATTATTCTGTTCGAAGTATCCACGGTAATAACAAGTTGAACCTTGAAAATAATGTTACACTTAAATTATCTCATGAATATGCAGTTAAGGTAGTATTATTGTACAATATTGCTGCGCTGTAGTAATTGTTGCTATTACATAATTATCAGTGTTACTTTGTTTTTTAAGTTGATCGAGTCACACCTTTTGTTTTATTTTATTTTATAAAATTTACGAGCTTTTAACCATTAACAAAATTGTTTAAAATATTGAAATCGTTAAATATAATTACTAAAAAATATTTTATCACTATCCAGTACCTACGAAACCGTAATTCTGCCAAATTACTTTTACATTGATAATCGAAATAACTAATGAGGATTCTCTGCTTGCTTAAGTATTCCTTAAAAATCTATGAAAATCTTCTAATCATAATTATTTTTTCCTTCTAAATATGTCAATATACATCTATTACATCTGTAAAGTTTTTCTATAATCAGTTGGTTAGTGACCCGATTGACAGAAAATTTAAAACTCCTTCACTCATTTTTATCCAAAATAATTCTTGTACTTTTCTACTGTGGATTAACGAAAGCGCCGCGGGTGACCTTAAGTATTTACGAAGCATCCCTCACGCCTCTTGAAGAAGCGAATTATGCAAATGAAACTGTGAGCGACGAGATATCCACAAACACTCCTGCGACTTCTCGCGTCTCGTTTAATCAACCTCGGCGGAGCCTTAACGGCTTAACGATTTCACTTTTGCACTTTTTATTCTTATACCGACGGAAAAATGCAGTCGCGGCAATTATTAATGGCCTTATGCTTTTCGTACAACTTTTCATTTTGATATTTTGCTTTTTGTTTGCAGTTCATAGTAGGGTGCCTCTTCGTCGCCTCCGTCGCTTTCGCGGAGCCGATCAGATCCAAAAAAGAGTGAGTATATTTTTCTTCGAATATATTAATTTTTTTGCGCTTCTTGTTATTTATATAGCAGTGTATTTATTTATGAATTGCATTTTTACGAGTCGCGCTTATGGATTGTTTACAGTTACAGTCGCGCTTTCCATATTTATTTGCATGAGTGATTTATGCATAATGGATGAAAATGGAAGCAACGGGCTCCAAGCTTCTATGATAATTAATCGAAAATTTAATTATACCAAATGCAGTTCGCGAAATTATGTATTTGACATGCAAATTTATGATCGCTTGTCATTAAATTAGATACCGTTTTGACAATTTGCATATATCTACACATCGGACATAAAAGCTTCTTAAAAAGCACCAGCCATTATCAATTGTTTGCAAAGTAATTGTCGTAATTTTTTTATACGATCGAATAGGCAACAGAATCAAGTAATAAACTTTCATTGCATTTGCGTATGTGCATCAGCAAGATTAATTGATTTTTAAATCGTTTCTTAATAATTATTTTTACAATTGTATAGAGTATACTAATCAACATTCCATATTATTCGTGGTAACGATTTAATAATGCACATTTTATATTAAATAGTTTATTGTTAAGCAAAGTTTATTATTCTAATAATAAATAAATTCATTTTTTGCGTAGATTGATTCATTCAAGAACGCGAACAAAGTTTTTTTTTTTGAAATATTATAATAGAATTATGGGTAACAATTTTGCGTCTAAGGACTCTAAGTCCTTTAAATTAATATTAAATAAAAATATTTCATAATATAATTTTTTAGAGCACCCCTCGATTCCTATGGAGCTCCATCACCGTCATACAGTTTGCCCGAGACGGGCCTGAGTCAATCATACAGCCCCCCATCTTCAAGCTACGGAGTCCCCGACCAGGGTCTCTCGAATGACCATGGACACGGTGGATTAAGCGTTGGTTTTACCGGCGTCTCGGCCCCTTCGAGCTCATATGGCACCCCTTCAGACTCCTTCACACCACCAGCGCCGTCGAGCTCTTACGGAGCACCATCGTCATCGTATGGAGCCCCATCGACACCGTCCAACTCTTATGGACCCCCGTCGACCTCCTACGGTGTCCCATCCGCACCATCGAGCTCCTACGGTGTCCCATCTGCACCATCGAGCTCCTACGGTACTCCATCTGCACCATCGAGCTCCTACGGTGTCCCATCCGCACCATCCAGCTCCTATGGTGTTCCATCGGCACCATCCAGCTCTTACGGTGTCCCATCGGCACCATCCAGCTCTTACGGTGTCCCATCGGCACCATCCAGCTCATATGGCGCTCCAGCACTGCCTTCCGACTCTTACGGTGCTCCTGCACCGTCAAGCTCGTACGGAGCCCCCGCACCCGTTTACGGAGCCCCTGCTCAGCAGCAGCAGGGCGGCTCCTGGAAGAAGAAGCTCACCTGGAAGCAGGAGTGGCAGAAGATCTGGAAGACCGAATCCAAGATGACCTGGAAGCAGGAGTGGAAGAAAGTCCAGGTGCCCGCCTGGAAGGAGGTTCAAGTACCCATCTGGAAGGAAGTCCAGGTGCCCGTCTGGAAGAAGGTATTAAGATGCGCTTCTCAATTTGAGCTGTTCGAGCGTTTCACCGTGTATTAAAGAGAAAGTGGAGGATCGATCGCGGATTTTACACGAGGCCGATGACCGATTATCATTTTTCTTTTCCATAGAACGGGATAATCCGGTGCTTATAAACTTGTACGTATGCGCTTTTGTGCTTCGGTGCAAGGCCATGAATTTTCACCGAGTGATTATAGCTCACTCACTTTTTTCCTTTTAACGCTTCGCTGTCACTGTTCGTAAAGCGAATTTAGTTATTAGCTTTCAATTTGCATTCGAGATGGTGTTTGTTTAATTTATACTCATCGCCTCGGTTCTCGCTGATATCCGACTTTCTAAATGAAGTGTCATTGCATTCGACTAATTAAAGAGAGAAAATTGCAAATTCTACTCCTTCGTTTAAATAAAAAAGTATCCAAAAGAATGTACGCTCATCCTTTGACTTCTTTTTTTAGGTACAAAAGCCAGTCTGGAAGGAGATCCAAGTACCAATCTGGAAGGAGGTGCAGGTGCCCGCCTGGAACAAGGTCTGGAAACCAGTGTGGAAGGAGGTCCAGGTGCCAGCTTGGAAGGAAGTGCAAGTGCCTGCCTGGAAGAAGGTCTGGGTACCCGAATGGGTGAAGATCGGTATCCCCGGTGAGAAACACCTCGGCAGCGACGCCCACGGCTGGCAGTACACCAGCCACGACCTCTGGAAGAAGAAACTCATCTGGAAGCCGGTCTGGAAGAAGGTCTGGAGGACCGAGAAGAAGCAGGTCTGGAACACGGATAAGAAGCTCGACTGGGTGGCCGAGTGGAAGCAGGTCTGGAAGACCGAGAAGAAGCAGGCCTGGAGCACCGATAAGAAGCTCGTCTGGAAGGAGGAATCCGTGAAGGCCTGGGACACTCAGAAGAAGCAGGTTTGGGTGACCGAGAAGAAGCAGATCTGGAAGGACGAGTGGAAGAGCAGGTGGGTGCCCGCCTGGAAGGAAATCCAGGTGCCGGCGTGGAAGCAGGTCTCGAAGCCAGTGTGGGAGAACGTCTGGGTAGCCGATCAAGACGAGGGTTACAAGTATTAGGCGGCGCTATACTTAGTTTCTGGGAGCGCGACGATTATTTCGTCGATGCGCGAGCTGTGCTCGAGTCTCCGGGGTGACGACTCGGAGGATCGATTTTTTTGTCTCTCTATTAATATTCAACGACTAATTTTATACCCAACCGCAACGATGGTTCACGTGAATTCGAGCGCTGACTTATTTGGTCAGTCTTTATCTTCCTTTTTTGAAGCTTTCAATTCACGTGGATCATCGACGGAGTCATCCATTAAAAATGTTAAAGGAGTTACCATTAGAGACTACCTTGTAATGGAATTATATCCGGAGCCAGTGTTATAAATTTTTTTTTCGATCTTTTTTCAATCGAAGAAAGATCGAACGAGTAGCTCGTAAGTTAACTATGGAGGCATAATAAGGCGTACCCTGTAAATTGCATACACGAATTATTATGTCCGCCACTGTTATATCCCGTCCCGTTGTAAATAACTTGTGTCGGTAACGCCAGGTCCTTTTTTTAGCTCATAGTTACGTAAGGTTATTATTAATTTTTTTTGTACGTTTCTCAATTATTATTTTTCTACACGAAATAAAACGAAACATTTTTATAAAAAAGAAAGTCAAGTGTATCTCGCTTATTTAATCTCTGACTCTATTTATAAACTATTTCCATTTGTTAATTATTCCGATTTATTGTTTATTTCTGTTTATTAATTATTTCGATACTTAATCATGAAATAGAAGATTTAAACAAAGTCAAGGTTGGTTTGCATTATTAGCCACGTCAATTGTGCGATCAATTCACCTTGGATACTTATCGTAGGTACTAAAGAATCAAAGTTGATATTCCGCAATTCTCTGAAGCGAAAGATCTTATCACCCTTGCTCATGAATTTTTCTTTTCAATTTTGGTACAATTATTCAGTTCTAATGGAAAACACGTTATCTAATACCAGAATTTTTCGCGTTGCAGTCATCGATGTTAAACTGAAACTTAAAATCTGCAAAAAAAAATTGTTTTCAACTTCCTCCATCATTTGCAATACGGGAACGTTTTACTTTTCATCGCGCCAATAATTACTTAAAATCTCCTTAAGGAGCAACGCCGGCGAACGAGGCACTAATTTATCGTTAATTCGGAAACATTCAAGCTGACCCCGATTTCCTTTTTATCGTCGGCATTTTATAAATCAGGCTGTTTATTTTTTCAATTGAAAGTCCTGAGAAATAACCGCCGGCGAATTAATAAACTATCGAAAGAAAGTACACCCATAAAAATTAATCCGTGCAGGGTGCAGTCACTAAGCCGCGAAAGAAAGTGGCCTCCCGATTCAATTTAGCCGCGAGTACATATATTTATACATAAAAAAAATCTCATTGATGCGGTAAAAAAAAAATGGAGGAGAAACGGAAAGAGGAGGATAATGCGTTTTGACCGTCGTAATTGGGGACGCACGGACTTCCGGCGGTATCTTCGCATGCGTATGTAGACCTTCTCTGCTTTCATTATCCCGAAACTCCGAGGAAAATTGCCGGGGGCCTCGTTATTTATCCACGCCTCGAAAACAATTGGCTACGGCCTTGTCGACTCCTCCTTTACTTCCACTGGTCGTTATATGTGGCGTAATTGTCGAAAGTCTAAGAAAATCCGTCGGGGAACAAAATTCACTGCGATAATTTGGGCTCGAGTTTTATTTTTCGAAGGATAGGTTTTATCGCGTTGGCGAAAATCTTTCGAGGTGATAAATTCTTTTTTTTTAGGGGAATGAGTATGTGGGACAGTGCAGCTTTCAAAAGTGGAAGATGAAGTAAAAGAAAATTGCTTTTCTCCTATTTTTCGCAGATCGTTACTTTTGCTCTCCGTTGATGTTTTCCGAGTGCTGAGAAGGCTAAAATTTTTGTACATTATTTATAGGCTCGTATTGTACGTTTTTTAATACTTTAATCTGACTGTTTCACATAAATGGAAAAAATAAAGGTTAGCTGTGCCTATAACGTGTTAAATGTCTTCAGTTTCTTTCTTGCTGTGAGGTACAGAGAAATTTTATTTTTATAGTTGTATATAGATATATATACGTATATTGAATATGACTAGTCATGAAGTCATTACTCTATGATTTGCTTTATAATCTCTTAATTAATTTTGAATTATTTAGTTTTATAATGGTTACTTGAAGGAGTAATAAAAACACTTTATTAAAAATTCAGTTTCACACTTTCGAGTTATGGAAAGCTGTTTCACATAAAAAATAATTAGTTTCAAAAATGTTTCAATTTTCATTAACCTACGGTAATTTGAAAACTTGTTGCAATGTTCTAAAGTTGTAAAGCTTAATTTTCCAAGATAAATGGAAAACGATTATATGTAGTGGAATAGTACAATACAAAGATGTTTTTCAAAGTGTAGAAAATTAAATATAAAATTTCATTAAAAATATTTAGTAATATTTCTGCGGCGAAATTAGGATATGTAGTAACTGTAAAAGCTCGTAATTAAATGAAGGCAATAATATCCATAATAAATCATATCAGTTACAAGGGATAATGGAATCCTTTCACTAAACTATGCAATTGAAAGTGACTCCCAAAAATTGGGCCATGTCCAACAAGTGTGAAATCATCAAAAAATAAAAGAATAAAAAAAAGTACATTTATCTAATTCATCTATATCGTACTAAAGTACTATACGAATAATGAAATTTTAGGACCAAAAAACAGTTAATAATGAATTTATTTGGTAAGTATTTGATTTATTATTATAATTAACATAAAAACACATTTGAAATTTATGAAAACAATGTACACGCAATTCACAAATAATAAAGTATTGCATTCTGAACCATAAGTAAGCTATTACTATAACAAATTACTATACAAATTAGTAATTACTATTACTGTACAAATTAGTGTTGTAACTCACAATCTTAACCCGCCTTTTATTGTACAATTAATCGCGGAAAAAAATAATTTGCACGAATATCGAACCCAAATGTCTGTTACTATTTCAATAGTAATTAAGAAATTAAATTATTTACGAAAATAATAAACGATACAGTGCTACCTAATCAGCAAATGCAGATGCTCAATTATTAAATTAATTACAATAATTTTTGTAGATTAAAACAATGTATAATATATAGCGAAAATGATGTTTCCAAAATTATCATTCCATACTTATAACATTGTACCTAGAAGAGAACTAACGAAGATATTAGCCTTAATTTCCAACCAAATTTCTCCCGTAAAGTTCTAAGCGCGATTAAAATAGAGTGAAAATTAACTCTGTTGGAGTCAAATTTTTACTCTAATTTTATAGTGAAATTAATCCACTTAATGAAGTGAAATTGAGTGACTTTTTGACTTTTAAAAAGAGCGAAAGGTACAGATTTAACATGTAATATGCTACTCTACCTTAAAGTGAATTTTTTATTTTTTTTTATTTATTTATTGTCGCACCCCCCAAGATGGGTAGTAGCGGCATTGTTACAAGGTAAAAACAATTACATGATCTATTTACAAAACATGGTTGGATATTTAAAAGAGGTTGGAGATTTTTTTTTTAGAAATTTGATTACATTTTGACATTGTTTTACATTATTGAGTAGGATTCCTATATCACTGTGAATTTTACTCTACTTTAGAGTGAATATAAATGACTAATATTTATGTAGAGAGAAATTTGATTCTATTGGAGTCAGATTTAACTCCAGGTGTACACGGAGAGAAAAGTTTAGTAAAAATTACTATACTATTTACTAATGGAGGGACAGACTCGATTAATAAAAAATTTTACTAAAAAATATCGTAAAATTTGCTAGACTTACAGTAAATTTTGCTACAAGTCTAGCACATTTTACCATACTTTCTAGTAAAATTTTTTATCTGTCGAGCCTGTCCCTGCACTACTAAATAGTATAGTAATTTTTACTAAACTTTTCTCTCCGTGTAGTTTCGTTACAAATTAAGAGTGAAATTTCACTCCAACCGTTTTAGCGTGTAAGTTGCTCGAAGGGAAAATACTTTTGAGCGGCAGTGTACTCGCGAGGAAAGGCTAGATTCTGGGGTCGGCGTCTGCTGGATCGCCCGCCGAGAGGCAACCATGACCTTACCACTTTCTCTCGATGCGGCCTCGCATAAGCGAGGCTGGGAGTCCGTTTATCTTGTGTGAGTCCGCGGAGCCTGGCGAGAGAGAGACGGAAGTGGGACGATTTACTGGTACCAGGTTCGATATACCCGTACGCTCGAGCCGATTGGGATGACTCGGCGAAAAAATTTGTGTGGAAGGATTTTGCTGCTATTTATAGAAAACCAAGTGCGGCTTCAAGATTTTTATGTAACTGCCGTTATTTATGCGCAGGATTGGATAGTATTTCGATGAAGTAGATGCAGGTGCACCGGCGATTTCCCGAAAATTTTTCAGAATTATAGTGCTTTTATAATTTTTTGGAGAATGGAAGGATAGTCGAAAAGTACTCTCACCTGGTATTATTACTGGCAATAAATAAAACAAATTTATTTAATCCTAAAAGTAAGTTTCTTTAGATCATCAATTTATTTACAGCGTATAATAAATTATTTCATTACAAGGGATCGAAGTTTAGGATTTTCAGGTGAAAATGAACCTTTTTACATCAACTACTGTAACTACTTTTTAAGAGCCTTTTTAATGTTTGTTTTCCAAATCTTGCCATTGTGCCTTTCGGACGCGTAAATATTAACGGAGATTACTTGTAAAGTGAATTGGTAATTTGTGAAAGCTCAAAGAAATTTATGCAAAATCGATGATTTACAAATTTCAGAGGAAGGAGGATACTATCTTAAATAATTTTTCAGATAAGTTACATAAGATGATTTCCAAGTCTAAAATTAGCACTAAAACCAGTAGCGGAAAAAATACAGTTCATTATTGCAAATTGAAGTATAAGTACGTTTTCTTTGAAGTTTTTTATGTAAATAATAAATGCTTATAAATATTCTTTTTGTTTTTTTTTAATTAATTGCGATTCCTAGAAGTTTATAGTTTACTAATATCTAAGTGAAAAATACAAAGGAAAATATAATGATAAAAAATCAGGAGTCTGATTCACTGCCTGATAGTCAACTTTCTTCCCTTTAGGCATGTAAAAAATTTCAGTCACGTTTCATTGATTTTCATCCATTCCTTTTTTCGTGATCTGACTTCATTCGATTCTTTGATGATAATGATGAGATAAAAATCTAATTAATATGGCGCATAATTGTACTTACACTAAAATATAATTTTGTTTGAAATTTTTTAATTTTACCAGTAGAAAATGTGCATTCTTTACAAAAAAAACTGGAATTATAAATAAAGTCTGGACGTTCTTCATATTTGACAGTGAACAAATAATTTCACTAAATATACCATTGAAACGTCAAGATGACGAGGCTGAAGTTCAAGTCTTAAGCGTAACATTTCACTGGACTCTTGGGCTCTTCTTCGAAAGCCCGTTGAGTTCATTGAATGGATCGTAATTTATGTTTTTCAATGTGCGTCTCTCACGGACACTAAATTTCACAATTCATGCCAACGATAAATATTGGAACGTGCAATTCAAAAAGACGTTTGGTCTCGTTGCGTCCTTTTTATTACGTGTTAAAGATTATAATAACATTTTTAAAGGGATTTTCTTTCGCCATCTTTTTTTTGGGGATTTTTTTTTGTTAATTTAAAATGACTATTTTATTGATAGAAAATGATTTTTTTTAAATATTGATGTACATTTTATTTATATAGCAGCAGCATTCAATTAATTGCACATTAATCAAGATTTATATCACAGAATTTATAATATACTTTGAACAAAAACAGAAAGAAAAAAAATTACAGGTAGTAAACAAATTTTTAGCAAATCAATTCATGAAATTCATACAAAATTTATTCAAATCAACGGGTAAGATGTAAATTTTCGCTTACTGTTCAGCTGCTTTCAAATATACACCTATTCAGTTGAGTATTCTTGTAAATGTCATTCTGCGATTTTCATGCAGACATCGTGAAGATTTGCTGCAGACATCCTTTTTTTTTAAATTTTCTTCTCTAATAAAATAAAATTAGTGACCGCAGTGAAAATTATAGATTTACAGTTGCGCTATTATAACATGAAACATCTTGTTTATAGTTTTATTTTATTTTATTATTTTTTTCATATCATCGTTCATTATCATCATTTACTAATTTATTTTATAAAAAATAAAAAATAATTGTAAATATAATATGATTTTCTAAATAAATTAAACCACAGTATAATATATTATTATTATTATGAATAAAATAGAAAAAAATAAATATACAGGTATTAATATGTAAAAAATATGTCTTATTTTAATAAGATGTCACAATTATAAATTCCCTATACTTACCCACATAATAAATATTTTTTCAAGATTAAACTAATTATTTATCAAAATTACCCAGAATACAGCTTCATCGATCGATTGATCGTTCCTCTTCTGGAGCGTGGGAATTCCTGCACTGTAGGGACCTTACATAAGCCGTGAATCTTCCGAAAACGGAACGGCGTCCTTTCTCCAGGCGTCGCGTCGTGAAAAACGGCGGATAAAGGTCCATACTTACGTGTACGCAGTCTTCGTTTGATCATCGTCCATTCAATTAATGTTGCGGTTATTGTACTGTATTTACGACGCCGCCGGTGGGTGGGCGGTAATTTCGGTCGCCTTTTTTTTTACCTCGTTCACTATGCGCTTACGTATTCCCCAGGATGAATCGGTGTAATTCAATTTATTTTCATTTAACTTTAATTGCGCGAATTGAGGGGGTTGGTTTATTACGCGGTATTTCGTCGAAGGATATTTACGAATTTATTTTACTCTCGCATGAAATTAAAATCATAGTGGTTTGTAAAAATTACTAGAATTTTCCTGTATATTTATAGGTGTTTTTATAAATCGTCTATTTATTTATGTAATTATTAATCACGAATAGAAACATCATATTGAATTAATATATCGACACTGAAAAAAAAATTGTTAATTTTAATGAAATGATTTACTTCGATAGTACTTATTAAATATTTTATTGAGTCAAAAAATTATTTTTTTGAAGCTACTATATTTATTTAGAAACAAATAAATTCATTTAGTTTTAATGAAATTATTACTCGATCCAAAGAAATATTTAATAAGTACTATTCAAGTAAATCATTTTCTTAAAATTAACAAATCTTTTTTCATTGGATGAAAATTGATATTAGTCAATTTACAAAGCTTCGATTGATTAAACTGCATATTTACTCAGATTCTACGTGTATTCTACATAGATCCACATTAATGCACATGAACATTTTCTACGGAGTAGTTAAATAAACTAAATGGACGCGTAAAGAGCATTAATTTAAACAAAATGTGATGGTTTATACATTTACAACATTTTTCTCCAGCGTACAGTTCTGTAATTTTAAATTTGCCTATTTTTGCACTAAAATATTTCCAGCAGCAACTGTACGCCTCGATACCCCTAGAGAGGCCTGGAGTAGGGATTGGGATTCTCATCCAGATATTCACGAGGCTTAGAGATTCAAGAGAAAGAAAGAGAGAACTGCAGGTATGCCTCTCCGCGAGAGTGAAAGTTCACCGGTTGCACTTGTTATCTATACCCGGCGGCCATGTATATAGGAATTGTAAAAAAACCGCGGAGGGAGAAGCATTCCGGTTCGCGCTATTTCCGCTTTTTCACTGCTTGGGAGCTACTTGTTTGTTTTTTTTTTTTTCAAGAATACTACTACCTTTTTCCATCAATATTACAGGTTGACACGATTTTTTATGTAATAGACTGGAAGCCAAGATTTAAAAAAAATCATAAATTTTTAATGGACTATAGATTTAAACGACGGGCGAGGAGTATTAGCGCCTACTATAAAGATCGTATCACGATTTATGGATTTAGTCGCTTGATTTCTGTTTTTGTATCGCTGATTCAGGGATCGCAGTGTATATGTATTAGCACATTTACAAATAAGAACACCTGAGACGGTTCACCTGGGAAAAAAAAAGTCGGGGCAAAGCTCTGATTAAATTTTTTTCTCGTTCTACGGGTCATACAATACATGAAAAAAAAATCGAGAACACGCAATTCCGAGATAGGTATTTTTTTTTATTTACAAATGACGTTTTTCAATACAAAAGTCAAAAACATGAATTTTTAGCGTTATCGGAAAATTAATTTCTTACTCGGCTGTAAATATTTATAGCTGTAACTATGACAGCACTGACATTTCAAAGTATAATAAAATAATAACATTTTTTCTTGGTGATTAAACTTTTGCAAATTTACTTACCTCGTAGTAGGTGTTTCTTTAATTACTTTTCTTGAAAATTATAAGTGATTTGACACTTTCTTTGTTTCTTTTCTTCGCACTATTCTACGAATCATTGAACTTTAAATCTTTAGACCGTGAATGCGGGGTTTAGAATTCTAGGGGTCAAGGTTCGCAGGTTCAGACTTAAAGGGTTTAGAGTTACAGTATCAAACCTTGGGTTTGAAGATTCAAGATTTCAGGGTTTCATGATTCAAGAATTGTGGGTTCAAGTTTTCAGTTTTACAAGTTTAATAATAACAGATTCAATTTCAATGCCTTGTCGAATAGCCAAATTTCATCCCCAGATTGAAAATATTGTTTTTGTTTAAATTATTTTATTCTGAATAGGTAACTGTATTATTTATTCATGAATTCATTAAATTAAATGAAACTAAAATTAAAATCATTTAAATATATATAAATCGAATCTTGTAAGTAGACAATGGAATTTTGGATTTGTTCTATTCAGTAAACATATTTAAACTACTTTATAATTGTTTAATAAGAACTAAATAAATAATATTAAATAAGGGATACTTATAAATAATAATTCACTAGAATATTCCTAAAAAATAAAATTCTCCTTACAAAAAAATGAAAAATAAAGTATAACAGTATTGATAAATAATAGGTAATTGAACTAGTATGAAAATAACTAATAATCGAACAGCGGACGTGCATAAGTACGCGCTCGACCGCGACACAACGAATGTCGAGGCCAGAAGTCCTCTGTGCTGTCTTATAAGAGCGCGACTCCCCGTTATATATACTCGACAAGCTTCCCGTTACAACGGTACAAACCACATACTCAGGTGAAGAGGGGGCGACTTCTTTCTCACTCCAACACGCTTACTTTCCCCTACTCGGTGCCTTGAACGCTTCCCACCTTGACTTTTGTTCAAGATCGGAGAGAACTTGGCGGCCCGTACGTGTCTGACATCTGACGGAGAATTCTCCAAGCTTTTTGCGCGCTTAGCGGACTTTTTTTATAATTTTTTTTTATAATGCATTAATTTATTTCAATTTTGTTCAATTATTTTTTTCCCAAAATCGGCTGTTTTTGTTAAGGTAGAAAGCACATATTCACTTTGTATTATTTTAATTTTAATTTTCTTATATTTGCCGTAAGATACTTGATTCTATGCCCCTGGTAAAAAATTTGGCTACCGGGTTAACTTGATTAATAACAATAAACTAACGTCGGTAGCTAGAAATACACTTGTTATTAACGGATCGTAAGCTAGTAATAAACTTACGGTATGCCTAAGCCATTAAACAATATAAACAAGACTTTTTGTCTCCTTTTTTAATGATATGCCTAAAACTATATTATGTAACAAAATATTATTTGATAATAGAAATTTTATTTAACTCTTTGATAATGAATATATAACTATTTTTGTTATAATATAGCGTGAGAATTATTACCATAGGTATTATTATATTTATGAGATTAGGCATTCTATCGTAGGATATATGCATGTCAGTACAGTTGTTGATGTTACGATTGTGGTCGAATAAAAATTAAAAAAAATCTATATTAATTTATTGTAAAATTGCAGTTGATAAAATCGTAATACCTTTTTTCTACACATTCATATAAAAAATAACTTTCATTTTAATAATTTTTAATAAAATCTTTAATAATATTTTAACATCTGAATTAGCTTATATGGGGCTATGGTACGTTTAAAAACGGTAGCGCAAGTAGTTGCGCGTAAACTACTTTCGTTATAGCTTACGATAGCTAATTGTGCAACAATTACCTAATTAGTAGCTAAGAATTAGTTGGCTATTCTACCAGGGTGCTTAACCTACCTAAAAAGGAACGATATATTTGTTTAAATAATTAAATGTGTAAAATAAGCCTCCTCAGTTATATTTTTAAGTGTACCTTATTCTGCCATGAGCAACGAGAGTTTTAGAAAAGAATTATGGGTACGTTAGAAAAAGCGTTTTCGCTGAAATAAAGGCAGGTAGCTCATAAATCAGAGAAAAAAATATTAAAAAATATTACGATTTTGACAGCGGAATCATTTCAAATGTAACGCAAACGACACTTTCACGCGAAAAATTATTCGCGCCAGGAAAAATGAAGACTAGCCCCGTTTCTCAATTTATTTTTATGTAAAGAACGTCCGGAAGCCTGTACAGCGGAAAAGGATATCGCATTGTCGACGCAACTTATTTCATTGCGAATTTTAAGGTGATCCGACGCACGCATACATAATAACGCGGATGAAAACTGCGGTTACAGAACCGGCGGGTCTGATAAAATTTATGATCAATGAAGTAGATAACAATGCATTCCGATTTGCTCGCACGTACAGCGTACTGTACGCGCGCAGGTCACATATACAATAGTGACGGACAAAAATGTAACCGAGAGAAAGTCCAGTCAACTACTTATTACTAATATTTTTTTTGAAGCCGTCGCGATTAGAGCGAAGTGTATTTTTGCGCGCAATTTATATGCACTACTTTTTTTTTTGTTGCTCGACTTGATAGGCTCAACGATTCGACCTACTTGCGAGCTTCTGTTACGCTGCATCGCTCGGAGCACTTCGAGCCGCGTGACAAGCCAATAGGAACGATTTTCTTCTCGGGGAATTAATAGCTCAACCACAAATTGCTGGATGACAGCTAATTTGCAGGTAAAATAAGTATGGTTTTAATGAATGAAATGACAATGTTGAATTTCCCATTTAAAATTAAAGATAATGGCGCGACTTCCAACGCCGATGATTAATGTGATTTAATATTTGCTATACATTGACTTTTTTTTTATGTAATTAGTTTGATCATTGTATTTTTGTCTGATTTAAAGTTAATAAATAAAGTTAATGCTTGTATGTAATTCTTTAATTAATCTACTCTCTCGACAAATTTTTTTCAGGAGAAATTCGGAATGTATAAATCAAAGAACTTTATATTTGTGAGAAATCATTCATGCATTTTCAATAAAAAAGTATTAATTTATTATAGTCGATAATTTTAGTATAGGGGAGAGCAGGTTTGTCCCGGACACTTCAATTCTAAATAAACTGATGTATTTATAGCTGCAGCATAGCTTCTTTTAAATGAAGTTCATGGTGTTAAAATAAATTAAAAAGGTACATGCTTGTTATAACTCATTTTTAGAAAAAAAAATTATAAAACATAAAATTGTTTTATTTGTCCCTGTATGGATAATGGACAAGCGTCGAGCAACCTCAGACGTGTAATAAATCAATACAGTTACACCCATATGTATCAATGAAAATAAGCAATTTCTATGCATATTGAAGTGTAGTAAAGATGCGTGTAAAAATTCTATTTTCACTATTCCAGAATGACATACATTGATTTTTCATGTTTCTAAACAATCGAAGTTTATTTCGATTAAAACCCATTTAGTAATAATAGTCTTACAACAGTCAGAATTAAAAGTATAATTTTTAACTAACTTAATCGACACATTTTTTTTAAACAAAATCACGAATTAATACAAAACCTGAACAATCATTTTATTGCCTAAGAAATTAAACAATTTCTTCCGCTCATTAAAATTGAATACACATTAAATAAAATATTAAATTCACATTAACAAGCTTAACGTCAAATCTTTTTTTAGTGACGATTTTCTCACTGAATAATTGCTACTAATTTTTTAACTATTAACACTCCTCATATTATTGATATTATCGATATTTTTTCATCGCATTTTCAAAAGACACCAGAGTTAAATTCCACCTAATTGCCTTCACGTCTACACACAGTAGACACTCCCGTTCTCCCATAAAACGTCGGTATTCGGCACGTAAAACCAATTCACTTTCGTTCTGACGGCACACCATCACCTCGCCGCAACAATAGCCACCACCCCCACCTTACCAACCTCCTCCACGTGGATCGGAGAAATTCAAATCGAGCACTTACGGTCAAGGCTCGGCCGATATTATTTACGAGGATGGCGATTGCACGCCTCGCGAATGTGGAAAGTGCGAGCGATGGGGGGGGGGGGGGGGGGAATTCTGGAGGCTGGAAAACGCGAAAAAATAAAGAGTGCACCGCACGTTGAAAGTCGTTCATGCCTTATGTATGGCGACGCGTATTACCCAATAGAAAGCGGCAGCGGCGGGTATACCGTTTCCGCGAGCGGATCGCGCGGGATGCCAGCGGGCTGAAGGTGACTCGCGGGATTTATCGGATATAATTCCAGGCTCCAATGATTTACGGCGATATTTTTTGTTTTTTTTTTCTTTTTCGTTTATTATCTCACGACGATTGTTCTTTCCTACAGTCTGGCTCGACGCGCGTTACTATGGCAAGGTTTAATTTGTTGTAAACTATAAATTTTTTTTAGTCTATCAGTTATTTTGAACTGAAAATTTATTTACAAAATTATTGTTAGAGAAGCTTTGATCGATCGAAGTTGTAGTATCTATAAATTTATTTTACGTTAATTAATTATCGATTTTTTTTCATTAGTATGATATAAATAACTTTATTTTACTAGTAGATAGAAGTTTTCAAACAAAGCTATTCCACCAAATTTTTTTAATTTATTTTAAATTAATTTACTGTTTAAATTCATAATCGACTTTTACATCTAAATTACACAGACGATCAGTCTAAAATTTATAAAATTCTACCTTCCAAATCCTCTGTAAATGTGCCTTTCCATGCAGTTCCTTTTAAACTATTTTTATTACTTTAACATTGGCATTTAATAATATTATTTCTGTATATTTCTAAAGCAACCACAATTTTCGAAAATAAAAATAAAATAACTTTTATTTGTTTTACTAAAGTTGTAGTAAAATTTTCTAAAACATTATTTTTATTTTTCAAGTCTATCCTTGTTTTAATAAAGACTATTTTCTTATCTTTGCTTTAGTAAAGACTATAGTAACTTCCAACCGAATACACACTTTTCGTATGAAAAATAGTAATTGCTAGTACGAACATTGTAAAAATTACTATTTTAATTATAAAAATTGGTATTTTGTGTATTACAAATTATTATTTTTCATACTAAAATTTCTCACTTGTTAAGACTGTCACTCTTTTCCTAATCACAATATCAACTTTTATTAAGTTTTTTTCTCTCAGTGTAGTTATTTTCAACGATTAATAAATAAAATATCGTATCACAATTGTTTTTACACAATACATTATTCAAGATGAAAATCGCGGATGTAAGGACATCGTTATATAAGCACCCATTCGATCCTTTTAAAAATGCGCGCGCCCATCGAATAAATCCGCATCCCTCGGACTACTCATCATTCCGCGTCTCCAATGCATCAATTAGGTGTGTATAATTCTGCGAGAGGCCCGGGGCGCGCAAACGGCGTTTTTTCCGGAATTGACCCACTGGCATCGTTATTGCGCTGGATTCCACGCTCAGGTAAACAGCCGCAGTGAGATGGGACATTCCAAAAGCCCGGCGTTACGCCACCCGCCTCGGCCGAATAATTCGACTGCCTTTTGCGTCACAATAATTTAGGATCCGGCCTACACCTCTCTAGAGAGTCCGACATCTTTACGAACTGGAGGCTCCTTTTTTGCAAATAATTGCGAGCTTACGCGTTTGGGATGGAAGGCGCCGGAATTTACGAACTTAAGGCCAGGTGTGTATTTTCACTTCGTCAGTGGGATACGCGGCGATTTAATTTGCTTCGCGGAAGTGCGATAATCACTGCTTTATACTAAGAGGAGTGAAAATGACGTTATGGCATGCAAAAAAAAAAAAAAAAAAAAATTAAGTAGGCTCGAGATTTGACATGTCTGACCGTGCTCGGCATGTATCTACTGACGCGATTCGAATCGACTTTCATATTCTTTCTTAAGGAAGTGGATGTGACAAATTTATTTTCTTTTACGATTGAATATTTGAATTTTTTGAATCTTTATTTATAAATGGTTTACTACTTACAAATAATTTAGAAATTTTAGTTTCGATTGTGTATTTACATATCTATCTCACAAATAATTTTGTCACTGCGACCACAAAAATCAGTAGTATAAGCTCACAAAGATTCGATAAATAATTTAGTTATTTTAAAATTCTACTTTGAAATTTAAATTATTTATTTGGAAAAGTATATTTACTTAAACTTTAAATAGCCCTTAATTGCAAAAAATATAAATAATTTATAGAAAAATAATAATTAATAATTTACTAAAACTATTATTAATAAATTAAAATTAAGAGAAACTAAGCAATTAGTACAATTAGTTATATTGCCATTTAGTTAAATTATTATATGCATGAAATAATTTTCATTGCCAACAATAGTGCCGTATATAGCATCGTACATCTATATCACAGAATCTTGATTCACATCTCCGGTAGAAAATTAATAATTTAGTCCAGTGGTTTTACTCTTTCTTTAAAACTGCAAGTTAAAAAAAATAATAAAATTAAATATAAAAATAAAGAAAGTGCAAGGTACCGCAGAAATTCGCACGAACAATTCAAAATAAAAACCCGGTAGCGCGTAAAAAAAAAACGCAAGCATCTCGAAATCGCGAGAGAGTGGCTATATAAATAAAGGGAAAATAAATCAGTCTAGTGTGCGGACTTTTACTGTGGCGCGCGAAATCCTCCTTTTTTTCTAGGCACCTCGCAAGAGCCTCGCGAGTCACGCATAATAAAGAAAGCGCCCGGAACGACATTCGCATGCGCAAATACAGTCGCTCGAACTTACGTAACTGCCCCCCTTCCTCCTCATAGGAAGACGACTAATTTCATTGTCCCGCGATCGAACTTTGAGGTCATATTTTGATCGCTTATAAGAGATGCGAGAGAATTTGCGGGTAACCGGGTGCATGTTCGATTTCTACGGAGGCTGGAAAGTGCGCAATCTTAATTGCGCGAAATTTGGACTTAATTAGCAGTCGAGGAGGACGGCGGGGAAAAGACGATTTAATTACTGGCAGGAAAAAGTTTCGATCGGCTTGTTAGTAATATACGTGCTGCTTGGCAATCGACGCGAGTAAAGTTGACTTAAATTGCATTTTGTTGCTTTTAATTGCGATCGTAATTAATTTTCATTGGGAGTAATCGCATGAGTTATTGATTTGGTAACGGCAGGCACTAATCGAGGATGAATTGGTAATAGTCCGTGCGAAATAATACCAGTCTGATAAAACATTAGTGAGGAACGATGAAATTTGATTTCACGGTCAATTGACTTTTGGTTTAATAAGAGCACAAATAACAATTAAGTGAGACAAGCAAAGCAAAATTTATGCATAACTGCGTATCCAGCATCCGGAGTCTTTACAACGACTGTTGCAATATCCTGTTAATAATTTTTAAAATGATATTCAAATCCTGCGTAAACTAGAGGAGAAAGTAACCTCGAGCATTTTCCTTCATTCTTTTCGAAGCATTTGTACTGTACCGGATTTAAGAGAGAGAAAAAAAATGATATAATATTGTCCCGGGTGTGTGACTTGTTATTTAAACTACTCAAGGAACCAGATAAGCGCACAATCAGCAAGTCGTTAAAATTCTCAAAGACCGTGAAAAGTTTTTAATTTCCAGTTTTGCAGGCTAATCGTCGACATTCCGGACGCACTGTAACACACATTGTTTTGTCAAAAACTCATTTCGCGCGAAAATTTGAATTTTTCTCACGTTCACTTTTGTTTATACTTTGCCATGATTTACCGGTGAAATTTAACGGCGGCAGCTTTTCTCGTTCTCCTTTTCGTTCATGAATAAATAATAACGAATAAATCAGCAAAAATGTTAATGTGGAGCTTTAGTCGCGTCCGAGAATTCGAGAAATTATTGGCACCGTATGTTATCTGACATTCGGTGGCTTGTCAAAGTGACAGCGGTAATAATAAATCGAGTGGCTAATTTTAAACGTTCGCATAGTTTTGCGGTTTTAACTTGAAGTAGCCGTTTTGCGGTCGCTAAGCAAATTAACTTGCTTCTGAGTGTCTCAATTGTACTGGGCTTATGTGCAAATATAATTAGTATTACTCACAATTACTGATACATGCGAATTGCTTATTCAAATACTCAAGCTTAATAATCGAATTTTTCACCACGTAAATTGCTGGAGGATAAAGTACGGAATGTTTGTTAAATGCCGGAGTAGATTGGAATGCTTTGATACACTTTCGAAGTGCGCGTAATAAAACGAATACGCTTGTACAATTCAGGTGTAATTAACATACTAATGGGACTTAAGGAGTCCAATTGATCCACGTGGATATTTTTAATCGCGTAAAAATACTTGACAAAATATATTACCGACAGAAAACATTTCCTTTTTATTCTGATTTATTACAACCAAAAAAACTCTTGTATTGATACACAGTGGCATCGTTTTTCACCTTAAATAATCGCAACAAGACATTCAAAAATTAATCATTCCGTTACTTTTATTCACACCCGATAAAACTCCACTCTTTCGCAAGAATACAAGAAAGAAATTCGATAAGCCACTGCCACAATACAGCAATCAATTAAATTACACATACAAAGGCCACTGAGATAAAAATTTCATGAAAACTTATTTATTGTAACTATCCCGTTCCGTTATCCCGAGCAGCAGCCAATATACACATCGCACCACCGGCCAAGCGACATCCCCGCGGCGATAATGAGCCTTCGCAGTTTTTCGCGCACTCACGCTTTCCATCGTTTCGTAACGCCGCTAAGACGAAAGCGAAGTTCATTAACTGCAGAAGCGCAATTGCCGCTCGCCGTTCCAGTTGCAGCGGGCGCACGTGACGGTTTCCTCGTCGCCCCGACCTTCCCACTCTCTCGACCCGCAGGAGAGCGAGTTCGCCGGCTCTCCGGCAAAATTGCTTTAGAAATCAACGCGAGGATCATTCGACGCGGATCCCGCGTTTTTTTTTTCATTTTCCTTTACGTAAGCTCATTGTGCGTCCCCCGCCCCGGGGTGATGCTCTCGGGTTCTCAAGACATCGACTTGGATTTCTCACGACTGGGAGAGGTTGAAAATGCGATTTGGTTTTAATGAGCTCCGAGGATTTCGTGAATAGCGATTGTCTTTTTTTACAGAGTTGATTATACTTTATGTTTTTTAATATATATTTTTAGTTTTATTTATCTTAATTTTTTTATTGGTGTTTATTTTTGTTTATCGTGATTTTTTTGTTAGCATTGGACTGCTTCGGGTGGAAAAAGTTTGAGAATTAAATTACCGTTGTATATTACTTAATTACTATATGTTTATGGTCTAATAAATAATATCAATAGTGTATGCGAATAGGAGAAAATTTATTTCAATAATATTCAAGAAATACTTTGTGAAACAGTCGTTTTAGCAATAATATGTAAGTGATTAGAACTAAAAAATGTTTTACTTATTAAATAAATAATTCTTAGACTAAAAGTGTTACGAGATTTATTTGCAAAAAGCATTTTATCTCTCACTCTAAATATTGTGATAAAAAATATTTTTTTCGATAAATTATACAATGCGAGAGGTTCGTAAGAATCTTGAATTTAATACTCAGAAGCACTAATCATTTCGTTAAAAATAATTTGTCAGTTTCTTTTTAATAAGACGCGAAGTTTAAACTCTTCCTATTATTTATACCAGTGTAAGACTTGTGTACGATCGAAAAGTACTCATTCGCTATAATAAACTTCCTGGACAATAAAAACTCAATATTTAATGTGCGTAATAAATTTCCAATTATTTTACTTCAATAAAAGATTAGTATAAGCAGTTGCAAATACTTTGTACGATGCTAAATTCGCATGAGGGTTTGTATACGTGCAAATTTTAGTGCCGCTTGCAAGTAGACGAAAGTACGGATACTTTTTGTAATAAATGTAATGTAATACCGCGATAACGGATTTTCTTATGAATAAAGTGCCTTTTACTACGGGCGTAAAGTTACAATAAAATTTCTAACGCTCGCTTCTCTCACGACGAGGAGGCATTTCTTCGTTAAAATTATGCGCCTTTTTATAGCAGCCACGCCGTTAATTACATCCTCCTTACGCTGTGCACTTACCTACTGTCGCGCAGTGGCAGGACTCGTAAATTACACCGCGGAACCGAGTGCGATCGTGTGTTTTAACGAAATGAAAACAATTTTTAATTTTCATTTTCATTCACTCGCTTACTCTGAGAACTGAAAATTACCCATAAAATCTAAAAATAGCGCCTATTTTTAGATTTCGATGTCGTTCAAGTTTCTAACTTCAGTATTCAATTAGCTATTACAGTTTTTCTTGTAGAGCATTATTAATGGTTGGAACAGTGGCTTCTTTGTGTGTAAGTCAGTCGTGTCCATATATTTTTGGGGGAATTTTTCAACACCGGATTTTGTATCCTACAGTTATATTTTTCACTTTATTTGACTGTTGCATAATTATTTGGGTGATTCTAGACTGTCATCATGTTGTTGTATCGTGCGGCACATCCCTCATTATGCCAAGCTTTCTCCTAGATTATATACGAAAAAAAACGGCTTTACAGTACAGACACATTAAACAATTTTTAATCGAAAGAAATCGAAATTTGAAATTAAGCCGTTGATCCCAGGACCTTTCAATGTAATAAAATATTTTTATGCAACACTGTTTTGTACTGATTCTACATTAACGTTACCGTTATTACAGACTATGCGGAAAATTGAAGAAATTTAAACTCAAATTTAGAACATTATATTGGAATAGTACTCACACTTTATTAACGGACTAAAACTTTGTATCTTACGGCACTGATAAAATTAATTTAATGGAATTTATACACACGTGTAAGTAAAGAAATTTGATAATAAATTATTAAAATATTGCTTTCTACTATTTGCATTTTAAACTACTTATAATACTTTCAAGTATTATTTAGCTAAAATTGTATTTCCTTTTATCAGAAATGCAAAAGAATGCAGACAATAACAATATTCATAAAGATTCAACAATAATATTAATAAATTCTTCTCTCCGTTATTTACATTAGTTATATACATTCTATGCACTTCACGTATCTCACATAAGTTTTCAATCCACGGTGTTTAGCAAACTAAACGATCGTTTCGGCGAGTACAGTCGATTCCCTGTGAAGAGCCGCGCGCACGCAGCATCCGCGGAAAAAGTGCGATTGTCTAACTCGCGTTATAAAGCTCGAAGACCCATGGGCAATTTTCTTAGCATCACTTCCGCGGCATTGTCCTGTGTTATCGATAAACGATTTCGAAAGTGAAGTCTCGAACCGCCCAATTACCTCACCCTCGACGAAAGGTTTCTCTTCCTCACGATCAACTTCCATCAGGTAGGTCTATATACACCGAGAAAAATACTCGTTTAAATACCGCTATAATTATAAGATTTTATAAAAATTCTTAAAAAATGTGTTATAATGCAAGAATAGATTCCGAACATACAAGTGACATTTATTATTTCCTTGTATTCACAATTCTTATTATTCAATTTTAATTTTAATTTTTTTCACTCTAAATCGAAAAAAAGTGCCAATTTACGTGCGATCTGAGAGCAGTATTATTTTACCTCCCTTATCACGCAGTAAACTATTGTTATTTATTATAGAATAATATTATTATAATGATCATTATCAAAATTTATTGAGTATAATTTTTACAACGCAAACAATAAATTTTACTGTGAAGTTTTAGATTTTTTAAAATACCATATATTATAAAAATTGTTACGAACATTATTACTAGAATTCTAGTACATATCACTAAAATTTTAGTAAAATTTATAATACAAAATAGTAGTTTTTATTAGAATAAAAATAATTTTTCCAAAACATTTCTCTCAGTGTACATGTCTATAACGTTACGGTACGACCAGGTAGATTTGTACATATATATGCATATCCATAGTAATACGAGACGATCGGGTAGATCTGTACATATATACATATTTATATAGTAATATACGAGGCGACCGGAGCACCGCCGGGAAAGGCGCTGTGGCCAGGATGTAGGCCACACTGGTGAGAGTCTTCCGCAAAATTTCGTGAGACGATATTAGATAAGGGACGGCCCGAAACGCGGAAGAGACTTCACGCACGCCGTGGATGATGGGGCCGAGTAATGCGCATCTTCGACCGGGCACTCGTGTAGTTTCCGCACTCCTGGAGCCGCTTGTTCCGTGATTGAGCGTGGTATAATCAGCTGTTTCGATCAATCAGGCGGCAAGTGTACGCTTGTTTATTGGCGTGATTGTGTGGTGGTAGCTGGGAAATACTTTCCGGAAGGCAAATAAATTCAGATGCAAATTTCATGATTTTTTTACATTGCGTCTTTTTATTATTTGCTCTCTAAAGTTGAATTAGTGGAAAGTCCACTAATCTTTTTAATGATCAGATTTTCCACTAATCAATTAGTACAATTTTATCTAATTGAAATGGTAAAAAAGTGTTCTACTATTTAATTAGTAAACAACACTTTTAAATTAGTGGAAAAGAAACTGTTGTTAAATAAAATAAATATTTTGTTATGTTCACTAATTAAAATAGTGACTTCCCCAATTAAAAAAAATTAATTTCTCTAATTTATTAGTAGTTTTCACTATTTTTAATAGTGCATATATTTACTATTATGATTAGTACATTTTATTCACTATTTCGAATAGTAGATTTCCACTAATTCATAGTGGAGCAATTTTCATTTTTCAAATTAGTGGTTTGTCACTAATTCAACTTTAGAAAGTGCCCGAAAGTTATACAAGCGCAATCGTAAGGAATTTTTTTGTCGCAAGTGATAGATATTAAAAATGACTGTGGTCCTGATTAAAGTGAGGCTAAACTCGAAAACATTAAAAGATGGTGTTATTTGTAGCATTTAGTAATTCGATTTTATTGTAATAAATCTATTAAAATTTAATTGAAAGATTTTATTACAAATTTTTTATATAAAGAACTGCAGTCTGAACTTTGCATTTAACTGTTTATTTAAGGAAATTCTTGCACTGTTGATATTAAGCTGCCAATTCTCACGTCTTCGGACGATTTCTTCCAATTAGATAATGCAATTTTTGTGTACACCCAATCGCACTTGTCACAATCTTATCATTTTTGTTTTTTAGAGTTTTTGATGAATTTGTGTATTTTTAAAAAATTAAGTTATTAATTGAATGGTCTTCTACTTCATGAATACGACTTTGTCAGATACGATAAAAGGGAAATATTTTGTGTATGAACGATAAAACGGAATTAAAAAAAAAACAATTTCAAATAAATTATTTTATGAGTTTTTATTACGTCAAAAATTATAAAAAGGGTCACCACACTTTGAGAAATTGTCATTGTCTGTTGAATAAAAAAAATATAATTTACTTTTTAAATCTTTTTTTCACGAAGCTGCATATATTCTATTAATTCTTCAACGCACTCCTCCAGCCTACAGCGATAGTCTTTGTCCATTTTCATAGCTTCGAGTACAAAATCCTTACGGCTAACGAAATTATAATTAAATAACTTTAATTTGTCCTCTGTAAACACATCCTTTAACTCTTTATTCAACAGGCCAATAGGAAAATGCTGCACTGCCGATACTAAACCGCAAATCCTCATATCTCCAACATCACGAAAGATTTCCTTCGAAGTAATGATGTCACCTTTAGGATATCCATTCGCGAGTAGTGTATTCGTCAGCGCCGAATGATACAATTCAATAAGTTCCTTTTCAAGTTCAACTCGGAGTTTTTGATCGATATTCAGATGAAAAAATTCGACCAAATCCATCGCGTAACATTTGTAAGTTACCATTTGAAAATCGACCAACCTGCAGCTCATTTTTTCCTTCTCCTCGAACATTATGTTATTTCTCCATAAATCTCCGTGACACAGTACTTTTCTTCCTCCTTGTATCATGCTGATTTTATGAATTTTCATATCGTATGCGGCCAGCACATTTTTCGGATCCAGTCCCATGTTTTCTGCGATCCTTTCAGCCACTTCGATGCCAGTGAGTAACCACTGACAGCGATAAAAGTCGTTATCGATGAAAATCTTCTCTCTGAAATTTTCCGCATACACTTGTGCCAGTGACTTTTGAAGTTTCGCCTCTAATAACATCGACGACGCGTGAAATCTCGCAATACACTCAATGGCCGATCTCAACTGCTTCTTATTCAGCGAAGTTTTCGATACTTCAAATCCCTTGGATCCGAGATCTTCCAGGACCATTAAATTATTCTTCGCCAAGTAGCAATCGGCCGACCAGACTTCGCCCTTAAAATTCTCCAGCAGCCGCGGCACCACGTTCCAAAAAAATTTCGATTCTTCGGCGAATATCTTGGTGTCGAAATCGGAGCACATCGGAAGCACAGACTTGGCGAAGAACGATAAACACTTTAAGGGCGAATTCCCATTTGAGTCGTGCTCGTGGACCTCGATTATTAGAAGTTCATGGAGGCCTAGATATCCAAGCACCTCGTCGGCAAAAGGTTTGAAATAATAATTTTGTACCTGCACATTCTTTGAGGAAAGGAATCGGCTGACCAAATTTGCTACTTCCTGGATATTTAAACGCGATGTCTGGACTCCTGGAGACATCGTAACTGACTGAGGCCCCTGAGCTTTATTGCTCTCTTCGTTTGTTTGTTGTGAGAGAGAAAGCAGTTACGCAGACTGAAGTGAAGTATGAGATGATTGCGCTAATCTTTGTTATATTGAAAATTATTATCAATTGAATTTTTGGTGATTAAGTTGTTAGGGATAATTGACAGTCGATTTATTAGTTACTTTTTTATTGCCTTTTTTATTAAGATGCACTTTTCAAGTTTGTACAAAATATTAATTTATTTTATATTTGTATAAATAAAACTCGTTTTAAAAAATTAAAAAAAAAACAGTAATGATTCATTACAATAATACATTTATTAAAAACTTTATATACACTCCCCTTCACATGTTTTTGCCACCCTTCGGAAAAAATCTGAAAAGAAAGTTTTATGTCATCGCGAAAAATTATCGCAGCTTCCAAATTTTTACGGCATTCTTTTCGGTGAAGTACAAGCTTTCGTATAGTTTTTGAACCGATTATCGCATCTCAAAAATCTGAACGGTATTTGAAAGTTTATGCTTTCAGATTGAAAATGCAGTGTCGTGCAAATTTATACAATCATTTTTAACCGAGTTATCATGATACTAGTAAAAAATTGATTGTTTTCTTCATTTCCAAATATCTCAAACAATAATAGAGATAGAAAAAAATTCTAAAAAAGAAAAAGATGTCTTTTGAAGTGAAAAACATAAATTTAAAGTGAAATAAGGTTTCTAAAAAAAATTTTTTTTTTCAGTTTTTATGGATTTCAAAAAATCAAAATTTCTTATTCTGGATAACGTATATTTTAATTACATTGAATAATCATAATAGAAACTGTTTCTTAATAAGCAACAATAAAGCAAAAAAATGTAAAATTATATAAAAATGCTATTCTTGATATTTTTGTTTAATTATTTACAAAAATAATTTTACATATTTTTGCTTTATTGTTGCTTATTAAGAAACAGTTTCTATTATGATTATTCAATGTAATTAAAATATACGTTCTCCAGAATAAGAAATTTTGATTTATTGAAATCCATAAAAACTAAAAAAAATTTTTTTTGGGAGTGCACATATATATCAAATAAAATTAAAAAAGTTTATGTTTCTTATGGAAAACCGAAATATGACATTGGTTACGAAGGATTTTTTTCGCGATTTTGCATGTACTCAATCAACTCCTCAATGCATTCTTCGACTCTCTGCTTGTAATTAGGGTCAACTTGCATGGCGCGCATTGCAAGGTCCTTGCGGCATTTATACATGTACCTTTCCTGCGTTTCGCTGTCTTTAGTATATTCATCCGTCAATTCTTTATTAAGCAATGAAATTGGGAAAAATTGCACAGGCGGCACCAGACCGCCAATTTTCATTTTTTCCATATCCCGAAGCACCTCCTGCAGAGTAAAAATCTTATCTTCTTCGTATCCATGATCGCGGAGAGTTTCACTGAGCACCGAATGGTATAATTTGATCAAGTCCTTCTCCAAAGTCTTTCTAGTACTCCTATCGGAATTGAGATAAATCACCTGAAGTAAATCGATAACGTAAGAAGTGTAAGACACCATCTGAAAATCAACGAATCTACAACGTCCCTCCTCGTTGAACATCAAATTTTTGCTCCACAGATCCCCGTGGCAAAGCACGTTCCTCCCTCCCTCCACCATCTGAACTGTTTGCAGCATTATTTTATAAGCAGGCAATACGTATTTCGGATCCAAGCCCATATTTTCAGCGATACTCTCCACAACCTCGATCCCGGTCAGGAGCCACTGCCAAGTGTAGTGCTCGCTGTCCATGAAAGTCTTTTCCTTGAAATTGTCGGGATAAACCAGTCTTAGTGGTTTTTTCATTCTGTTTTCCAGCAGCAACGATGACGCATGAAATCGCGCGGTGCACGCCACGGCGGACTCCAGTTGGCTCACGGTCAGTTGTCCCTTCGGCACCTCGAATCCTTCGGCGCCCAGATCCTCGAGGACGACGGACTCGTCGGTGACCAGGTAGCAGGTGGCCGACCAGGCCTCGCTTTTGAATCCCTCGAGCAGCCGTGGCGCCGCGTCGCGAAAGAACTTGGACTCTTCGGCGAATATCATGACGTCGAAGTCATTACGCGTTGGCAGCACTGACTTGACAAAGAACGTCAGTCGGCGGACGCTCGACTTTTCGGCGGAGTCGCGCGCCTCGACGGTGAGGAGCTCGTGCAGGCCCAAGTAGCCGAGCGCCTGGCTGGAGAAAGGCCTGAGCTCGAAGTTGACGATTTCAGCTTTGCCCGACAGGAAGAATCGCGCGGCGAGGTTGGCGATTTCCGCAGCGGCGAAGCGCGCCGACTTGTCCGAACGAGACATCACTGACGAATGCGAGTAGGAGGCATGTTGCACGCGCTCTATGCGTCATTGGCTATAGTTAGACTGCAGCTATGACTGCCTGAGAAGAAGATAATGTTATCTTCGGTATTTGTTTTGCCCGCAGGGATTAAATGTCCTGAGGGGAAAATGGGATAGTGCAATCTATACCTCTGCGTCATGTTATCTCTGTGTGATATTTGGAAATAAAGTATTAACGAATTATTTAAGAAAAAACGTTCAGTTTGTGAGACTTAATACACAGTAAAACAATGTCAATGTCCTCTAGTGTATATTTTTTATATTACATTTATTTTTATATTAGCAAAATCTAATGAGCTTTTCGCGAATAATTTTTTTGTAATTATAGTTATGGTTAATATATATTATAATGCGATATAATGTAATTATAGTTACGAATTCAATTAAGGCATTTAATTTTAATCTTGTATGTGACAATTAGAAAACTAATTACTTTATCGATTAATTAAATTGGGCAAATCTAAAATCCTTTGTTTAATCGTTAATACAAATATTAAATACATGCAATAACAATATTTTGAATTTTCGCGCCACTAAGACAGAAATCTATTTTTTAACTAAATTACTTTTTTAAAAACTCCATAACATGATTATGAGCGTATAAAAATACAATTTATATTATATTATATGTAATAGATAATGAAATAATAAATATATAAGTAATATATATAATAATAAATGTATAAGTTCAAAAAAATATTAAATTTAAATAGATTTATTAGTTTTAGTGAGCGTTTATTCATTATAACATTCTCTTACAGATTTCCATTCAATTTAATGTACAAGTATATAGTTATATATTTTGTTAAAATTCAATTCATTGCACTAAAGTAACTTAAATCTGTACTTTTAAGAGGAGGTTTTTACTTTTTATCAAGAAATATATTTATATTTAGAATGTTATTAGCAGAGACTTATAAGTAAAATGTAAGTAGAAATACCCATAGAATAATTAAGGAACAACAATTAAAACCACGATAGTACTTTAATTAAAATTTAGTTCGAGGATAAAGTTCGAGGCTATTAAAAGTAAAATTGCACATTTCGTCGGTATAGTCATTTGCGTGAAATTCACTAACGATGGCACATAAATAGCTAGTTAATACGACACATGAGTGAATTTCGAAGATAAAAATTTTTGTGTGTTAACTTTCACACTGTCATAATGCTTTTATTGCTCATCGCAGTTTATATATGGGTACCTAGTTACTAACTCGTTATTGTTTAAAAAAAAATAGTTCGTTAGTGCCGACTGTACATTAACGGGTCGCTTTATTATTACAACGCCGTTAAATAAATACGAAATCTAGTTTTGTTTAAACGCACATTATTTTTACGTAATTTGCATAAGATTCCTGTTGTTCCCTTTCCTCGCAAATCAGGTAGTTTGTACACAAAATCCTCGTCATTCGAAAACCACATTTTTCCCCAAAACGTGCACATACCAGGTAAAATGTTCTCGTGCAAACTGTGTTAAAAAATCGTAATGGTCGGGCGTTTTATACGCGCACAACATTTTTACGGGAAAACAGTGGAAATTTCACGAAAATTGTAAGTTTTGTACGCTATTGTCATAATTTTTACGAAATTTCCATAAAAATGTTGAGGCCTCAGTAACCGACTTACGCTCAGACTTTTTCTCCTAATTTTGTGGTGAAATTCTTGTAAATTTTGAGGAATTTTTTTCTACCTTATGCACCATCATAAAAAGTTAAAAGATTTATTTAAAATGCGAAGGATTATAGTTTTATTTTCATTTCCGTCAAAATAACGTCAACGGGACTGCATATATTATTATAGATAAATGTAATTTATATCGATATCGGCTTAAATAAAAATACAGCTGACATCGATACGGCTAACGTGCTTTTACTAATACTAATTTTTAAGCCACGTCATGAAAGTGCAAATTTCTTGTTCAGTTTAAACAAGATTAGATTGCACATTATGCACGCGCAAATAAAATCAGCTTTGTGCAACATATCTCGGAATTAACCAACGCTGATATAAATTTATCCGGCAGACATAAGGAAAAGTCTGTGATTTTCCTTTCTTCGCGGAAGAGCAGGTACATCAATTCTCTATAAATGCCGCGTGCTTAGCGATTTAATCGCAAATGAAAATGCCTGTTTTCAGCAAAACCTCGGAGCACTTTCGCGCACGTTTTAGCCATCAATCACCACAGAAACCATTCATCAAACTTAACGTCGAACCCGCTAATGATCCTCCGAACCTCGGAATGCATCGAACAAAGCCACCCAAATGTGCAGCATCTCCTGTATACCGGGCCATTTTCTATCCAAATAATATGGCAAAGTTGTCCACATGCTCATTAAAC
Organism: Sycophila sp. Sp_5; assembly: GCA_018906775.1. NCBI lineage: Eukaryota > Metazoa > Arthropoda > Insecta > Hymenoptera > Eurytomidae > Sycophila > Sycophila sp. Sp_5. The sequence continues at coordinate 644,701 of JACCID010000043.1, forward strand.
ATAAAAACACGAATTGTATTAAATATTTTTTTATTAAGCTTCTAGTAAGCATATTTATATATACAGTTATTTAAATATTGAATTTATATTGTTTCAGAAATTATATTTTCTATGTCACAATTTCACAAATATATTTAAGTTGCCGTCACTAAGAAATATTTTGCTTACGACTTTAAGAAAATTGAAGATTTACAGGCTTTATAAGGTCTTTGAAATTAAAAAAAAACTAAAAAAAATATCATATTTAAACAAAATAAACATCTCCATAAATATAACAAAATTTCATTCGGGTCTATATTAACTTCGTTAGTCTCTAAAGCTGAAAATGTGAATAGTGACATTTAATAAATGAAAAGTCGTTCACATGCTAAATATGTGAATGATTTTTCACATAAAAAATGTCACTATTCACATTTTCTATGTGAATTTCACATTTTTAGATTTAGAGAGTCTAGAAGCATTAAGTTGATTAAATAAAAAACATACTTAATTCTTTCGTATCGATGATATTATAAAATATTATAAAATAAAATATTTCGAGAAATGCGGAATATATCAGTTTTAAAAATTTTATATTGACTTTTATATTATTTATTAAAAAACTCAAACAATTACATTTTTTTCCATTCACATTTATTTTATTTTTTCTATAAGATTTCAAGGCGCGCGTCACCCTCTAGTCACACAAATGAATGAAAATCATAGAGGCAGCGGGCGGATCCCGATGTCGTAATGCAGTTGGGCATTGTGTCAGCCGCGGAGCGCGGATCCGCTCTGTGCCCGTCGATCCGCAAAAAGGAGGCGAGCGAAGAAAGGGGGCGGCAAGCTGGAGAAATTTCGCCTCGCGTTGCGCCATAAAGCCGATAATCGGACCTCGGAATTCCGCTACGCGTAAACGCCGCCGTAATTCTCTGGTATACGAGGGCATCAAAGTTTAGTGGCGTACGTGTTGCGTGCCTCCTCTTCGAGCCTCGCCCGAGAGATCCTTTAAAAGCGTCTCTTGCGGATTTCATGCGGAGTGCGTAGGTTGCCTTTTTTTTTCTCTCCTCCTACCTGGAGGCTGACAACTGCGGGTCCATCGTAGAAAGCGATCGCAGTCGTGAGATCGGGAGAGCGTTTGAAAAGGATTTTTATTATCGCAGCCGCGTACCGGTAATGAAATATTTGCGCGCATTTGTAATTTACGCCCGAGTGTGAGGGCAATATAACGTAGAAGCAATTAAGCCGCTGTTACGGCAAAGTCATTAAACGTGCGTTTTTTTTTTTATACTTTATGAATTTTGATTGCGAGGGTGATTAATGTTCTTTGTTTTGACACTCGAAAACTTGTGCGCGGGTGAAACTTCTTTTCGGTGCGATTGACTCGATGATTCTTTGAATGACAATTGTTTGATTTTGGCTGACGATCTGTAGTGGAAGTAGAATATCATTTACGATTAGAAAAATTAACATAATATGTAAATTTGATATTAAGTTTTGGTTATTATAAGGTACACATTTTAAGATACAAACTCGTAAAAAATGTTTTTTGAAAAGTAAAAAATATTTGTTCCATAAACTTTTCAAAAATACTACGGTTCAACGGCTGGTTTTATTGCTTCATAAAAATACGCAGCCCGGTAGGACTTTGACTTTTGCTATTAGTTTGTAAAAGTATATTTGGAAAGCCATTCCTTTTTAAAATTAAGTAGATTCAAAATGAAAGGCAACTCTTCAAGAAAAAAATGTCAAATAATTTTCGAAGTTTATAAGTAAAAACTACTAAAGAATATTTTGCCAGAGTATGTCCATTAACTTTATGATATAATCTCATAATATTAACGATGTAAAGAGCCACTTGATTCAGATAAAAAGTACGCCGATAGAGCTTCAAGTGACTCAATTTTAATAGTCCAATTTTTAGATTACATTCGTTTAGATTACAAGAGTATAGTATACTTATGACGCACGTTGTAAGTGAGCTAAAGCTGGAGATCAGGGCTGAAGTACTTAAGAATACATGAATTATAATATGAGAAAAATGAGAAAGTTTATTTACAAAATAACAGTACACTTTAATTGCCCATAGCTTGATTCGGGACTTTTAAGGGTGCCATCCGCGAATTAAGAGTTGCGACGCTCCGCACACGAAAGAAAGTAAAAAAGTAAAGGCACATTGAGAGAAAAGTCTAGTAAAAATTATTGTACTGTTTTACAACGGGAACAGACACTACATATAAATTTTTTTACTAGAATGTATAGTAAATTTACTATAGATTTACAGTAAATTTTGCTGAACTTATCGTAAATTTTGCTACACTTTCTAGCAAATTTTTTTATTTGTCAGGCCTGTCCTTGCATGACAAAACAGTCTCGTAATTTTTACCAAAACTTATTTCTCCCTCTAGCAATCTAAATTTTCCCTGCTTCATCTCATCAATCTATCGCCCATTTAATTAATCCATCACGCACCGATCACTCGGTTCTCTCCTGCCTATACACACAAACATACCCACTAAATGTCTCTCCCGCTCAAGAACCACTCGCAATAAAAAAAAATAAAAAAAAAACTCGAGCACGTCAGCTCGCTGGCGAGAAGAAAAGGAGAGTGAGCCGAGCCGATTAAAGTTTCTCGACGTCTCGGCGCAAGGTCGTTCATCCCGGCGACACGCGCCTAGGTTACGTGAAAGCGCGCGCGATCTCGCGCATGCACGCCGCGCAATTCGCCGATATATCTAATAAAGCGCAGTCGCGACCGCGAGGCGTGCATCTTATTAACTGACGAAAATGCGGCCGGCAGCGGGGGGCGTCTCGTCGAGAGAAATTCCTGCCGGGAGCGATCGAGTTTTGCGCCCTGGGAACGTCGAGCGACTTTCCTGCGCCAGTCCATTCTTCGAGATTTATGGGCCGAGCCGCTGCACTCCGATATTGCTCAGTCGCCCGGGCTGCTTTTTTTGACAAATTAAATGAGTTTCGGGAAAAGCATCTGCGAGTAGCTATTTTAGCTTAATCGATCTGCTTGAGAGCTGATTTGTAGGCGGTCGATAAAATTTATTTATGGTACTGCTATAAGTTTTCAGCTCGTTCAAATACTCACGAGCTTTCGATGGCTTGCGGTAAGTAGGACTTTTAACGTTGAGCGAGTAGCATGTTTCTTTAAATGAATTTTGAAGTATTTATAAAAGGTAATTTATGAGATGCTTGAATTTTTAGTGAATTTCAATTTAAACGATTTTTTTTTCTCATGCCAGTTTGAAAAAGGTCCTTATTTGAATAGCTACACCGAGAGAAAAACTTGTTAATTTTAAGCAAACATTTATTTCAATAGTACTTATTAAATATGTTATTGAGTCAAAAAAATATTTTTTTGAAACTACTAAATTTATTTAGAAACAAATAAATTCATTCAGTGTTAATGAAAGCATTACTTGAGTCAAAGAAACATTTAATAAGTACTATTCAAGTAAATCATTTTGTTAAAATTAACAATTTGTTTTCAGTGTGTATAAACGAATGTTAAGCTTTCCGCATTGTTTTTGGAGTAAAATTAAGAGTATGATTTATGTATTAAACAATACTTTTTTGCAAGTAGAAAACCCTAATCTTGCTCACTTATGCTTTACAAAAAAGGTTTATTTTTAAAGTGATAAAAGGGGAAGTCATTGTTTTGAACTTTCCCGCTTAACGATTGATTTTAAAAATCCGAAAATTTAATTTTGTTTGTTCGTTTTTTTATTAATTATAAAATATGACAAATCAGTTATTCGCTCTGCTTCAAACTGTAATGCGAACGTAATTTAGCGTCGATCAGGATTTTAATGAGGCGTAAATTAATACAGTGTGCGTGCTTTCACATTTCACATTCTACGGAGTATTTTGAAATACCTTTATCTCTCCATACTAATAATGCTGCTCGTATAAGTGTAACACAAATTATACAATAGAAACTCCGGTCACATTCCGTTTTGAAATGAAGAGCGAAGGAATTTCCAGTGGGCGTTTTACGAGCGCTTCATTTTTCGACCAGTGAGCATAGATTTTATCCAGTTCGAATTTGCGTGGAACTTCCAGTGTCCAATAAAATTAACGAAAAACGAGCATTTGAAAGCTTTATGGAATTTCTTATCTGCCGTGCGTTTATTGGATGAAGTAACCCTCACATTAGCACGGCACTCGCGAAGTAAAAGTTAGCATAACGAAACGATAGCCGCAGTCGACTGTGAAAAAAACTGAAAATAAAGCAAGCGGTTATAATAAGCGTCTATTATCCACTAACACGTGTAGTGATTATAAAAAGGCTAATGTCGGATTAGTCTAATATTATGGATGCGGATAAAAAAGAAACTTAAATATTCCTATTTGACTAGCACAATTATGAAAGTGAAATTCATCCGGCATGTGTAAAAAATAATCATCTTGAATCACTCAAAAATGTAATACAAAGTGATAGATTTTCATTAAAGCTAAGTAAAGGAGATTCTATAAACTTGGCAAATCAATTACTATAAATTTTGCAAAAATTATAATTTTTATAATAAAATAAGCCACAATTCTAGCAAAATTTAGCATAAAAAATGTAATTGTTCCAAAATTTATAGTAATTTTCTTGGCTTGCCAAGTCTGACTCCATATTACAAAATTTATTGTAAACTTACACTATTATGCTTGGGTTTTTATGCCTTCACAAAAATAATTATCACAAAAAAAATATTATTAAAAAACTAATATTATTAAATAAACTATATGGTAGTTTTAAATTAATTTTAACAGTACTTGGTGGTACTTCATTTTATTATTGTTACAATTAATGTACACAAATTTCAATAAAAACATGAGAAACATATACTTCAAATCACACATTCAAATGCAGCAAATTTCTGTAAACATTTTTAAAAAAATAACATTATATGTTGTTTTGTATCGAGTGCATCCAAAATAATTCTACGTAAATTTTCTATACATAGGCTTGAAAAGAGTACATATCAATCCGTAAATCGAAACACCGTAAGTTTCTGCGTACGTTCGCAAATAACACATCCACAGTTTCGTCGAAGACATCCGTGATTTTTATGTGAATTTTTATTCGCAGCCATAACAAAAGAAAAGTTCGAGAGACATTCATCTCTTGCTCGTACGCCGAAACAATGAAAACGTCAGTAGCAATTAGGGAAGCCTGCCTGCCGGATTTTCGGAGCGTCGGATCGAGTCAACCTGTCAAGTCGTCACATTAATCCGCGGCGAGCCCGCACCGCTGTACACGCGACTCACGCTCACCTCGGCGCCGGCGTAAATCATGGACGCGGGCTTCCGCGCCGGTGGAGAATAAGCCGTGATTTACGACGCCGCCAGCGCGACCTTGGAAAAAGGGAAAAGCCCCGGGACTTTCCGGTTTCGCCGCGGGCGCGGCCGTAAAAGATCGAGAGCGCGTTTCCCCTCTCCCCCCTGTGTATAACGGCCGCGAGAGAAATTTCAATGCCAAGAGCGCCACGCACCTTTTTCGCGAGATCGAGTCGTTGCCCGTTTTGTTTTGCCTTTTTTTTCTTTTTTTTTTGTCTTTAAACCGACGCGTTTTTACGGCTCGCTTCGTTTAGTTTTTTTTTCCGCGATTATATGACGTCGTACGCGAAGTTGCGATGGTGAAATCCTTGGATTTTTTTACTGGCTTATTTGGGTGTGGTATACGTACTTTTAAATCGACGATTTTTACGACCCCACGGGAGTTTTTACGGAAGAATGTAATCGCGACTATTGACATACTTTGCTAGGAGGAACTTTTTGTTTTTGTTTGCTTAGTCGACGATTGCGATTTCAAAAAAAATTAATAAGTACTTGCACTGTAGGTCAATTACGACGAGGACAAAAAATTTTTACAGCATACTTCGTGTATGGTCTATTAAAGCCATCGACTGCTATTTTGCTTAGTAAAATCGGTTGATAAATTTCAGCCGATGTATGATCAATGTTTACATCGCGAAATAAAAGCAGACATAAGTGAAGTTTGTCAATACATTAAGTGTACCTGGAAATCGTAAATTTCGTCTGTAGCAACGTCCAAAAAGGTGGGGGTCCAAGTCGAAACACGACGCTTCTACAATTATATTCTAATTAGTCGCCGGAGTACTTCTGTCTGAACATCTGCTTAATCTACTTGACTGAATACTCTATTACGCATCATTTTAATTTTATTTATCGGCTACTACGTGATCAATTTTAATTAAAATAATTAAGAATAATGGAGTCGGCGGATCATTCGGTCGACCGCACGTACCCCAGCGGGAAACTGAACCTGACTCGATTGACGTTTGAATGGACGATCGAGGATTTCAGCATCGTGGAGAGGCAGCCCGAGAAACTGGAGTCCTCTATTTTCATCGTGGGTGTCGAGGCGGAGTACCAATTCAAATTCAAGCTTTACAACGGCTGTTATGACGAGTTCACCGAGGACTTCATTTCTCTGTACTTGCAACCGCTCAAGCATCTGCCCTTCCGAGCCCACTTAATGTTTTACGTGTTGAACAATCGGGGCGAGAAAGTCGAGGTCCATGACTCCTGTGGTGTGGTGGTGCTAACAAAATCCATTAAGTGGGGCTTCAGGTACTATAATTTTGTTTTTAAACTTACTGATTTAACTGACAACTTCTACTGCCTGTGCAATGCCGTACGTACTGTTATCTTTTATGTTTATCATTTTTTGAAATATGATATCTAAACGAGGAAATTTTGTTCGTTAACGAGTTCTAGAATAATGATTTCTTTAACGCACAAAAATGGATTTTTAAAAACTAGTGATTAAAACAACGTGGAATAATCTGGATAGTATTTTTTGGTTTAAATAAAATCGTTAACCAGAATAAAATCACTGCTGCTCGTTAAATTATATGTATTCGATCAGAACACGCAAACTATAAACATTTATGAAGTTGACTGAACTGGTATAACTGGTCGTTATATGTCCAATACCGACTGGATATGCTTTCCAGGGACCCAGTTTAAGATTAGGGCCGCTTTTAAGAATTTTGTTAACAGTTTAAATTTAAAACTAAAAAATGAATTGTGTGAAGCTTCAAGCACTAATTTTTAACACCTCATGCTCCTGTCAATTTGCAATTCTTTCACCGAGAGAAAAAACTTAATAAAAATAGTTATTGTGAGAAGGAAATGAGTGTCAGTCTTGATCAGCGAGAAATTTTAGTATGAAAAGTAGCAATTTGTGATACTCAAAATAGCAATTTTTTTTATTAAAATAGTAATTTTTATAATTTTTGTACTAAAAATTACTATTTTTTATACAAAAAATTCTCGCCTGTCAAGACTGTCACTCTTTTCTCAATCACAATAACAAGTTTTTTCGCTCAGTGTTCATTGAATGATCGCACAAAAATGTTCTACCAACCCCAGTAATTTTTAATAGATTATTTAAGAGCACAGTTTGCAAAAATTCATCTTCCCACAATTTCTAACTTCGAATTCACAAACTTTACCACCGAATATCACAAAAAAAAATGTCCATCTACCTGTAGGTGCTTCCTGCGTCGCAGCCACCTGAAATCCGGCCAAAGCGACCTGCTGACCCGCGACGCGTTGCGCATCTTCTGCGACGTGATCTGCGACGGCAACTACAGTGCAGCGCTACCCAGCGTCTCTCCAATCGTGCCCCACGCGCTCACCCGCCTCCAGACGCTCTGCCAGTACGAGCAGCTCCTGAGCAGCGGCGAGTTCAGCGACGTCAAATTCACCTCGGCCGATGGCCAGGTCTTCCACGCCCACCGCAGCATCCTGGCCGCCGGCAGTCCAGTCTTTGCCAAGATGTTCCAGGACGGCCAAGAGGACGTCGAGCTCGCCCTGGAGACCGAGAACGCCGAGGTGCTGCGCGAGATGCTGCTCTTCATATACGTGGGCAAGGTGAACCACCTGGACAAACTGGCCAAGGACCTGCTGATCATCGCCCACACTTATGGTCTAGACGGTCTCAAGAAAATGTGCGCGAGGAGTTTGTGCGCGGCGCTCACCACCGAGAACGCCATTGAGAACCTCACCCTGGCGCACAGACTGGGCGAGGATATACTCAAAGCGAGGAGCATCGAGTTCATCGTCGCCCATGGTCGGGAGATCGTCCAGAAACCGGAATTCCAGTTGATCGCTGGACTCGACACTGACATTGTCATTGACATGTTCCGGGTTCTGCTGTCGAGGGACTGATGGGGAATGGAGCGGAGAAAACGAGGGAGCGATGGATGGATTTCGTTGTTTCATTAGAGATTCGTTGGTGGGCCGTTAGGTGGTCGGGTGATAAAACTGAGGCGTGATTAATCACATAGTGTTGGGCATATCGATTGCTGTTGTGAAAATTTCTTAAGTTATTTTCATATGCGATGAATACACGTGGTAAATATATATAGTATAGAATTTTATGATTTATCGAGTGGCTTTAGTGGAAGATACTGAAATGAATCTTTTTTTTTTAGATTCAATAAGTGCAATGTCAATGATTAATTTAAATATTTTAAACGATTTTACGAAAAGATGACAGATAGAATGGATTACTGCGACTAGTTTAGTTTATTATCCAATTAATGACGGTAATTATTTGCGAATAATTACAATACTTTGTAATGTCGTATTTATTTTTAGAAATAATTTGTTTGAAAGCGCGATGAATTGCATGCAATGTTTCTATAATAGGAACAGATTAGAAATATCGCAGCCATTAAGAATTTCTTTTATTTTATAATTACGTAAACGAAACTCATATTGGATCAATTTTATAATACGATGCACCAACCTGTCGATGCTCAAGAATAAATATCCAAAGCGCATGCTGGATGTGATTAATATATCGAATTAAAAATGAAATATAAGGCTTCGTAAGATTTAATTGAATTTTACTTAAATAAGTGTCAAACTTACTCGTCACGGATGTATATACGATGAAGTTATGAATAAATTTTGTATTTTAAAGTTAAACTAATATCAACAATTGTTTAATTGAAATTAGGCTAATTAACTTCAGTAATAAATTACTGACGTTTTAGAAAAATAAAATCAGAAAACTACTATGTTTTTTATTGAATCGTTTTTCTCTTTGAAATCATTTCTAAGATTTTCTAACGTTTCTCTTAGTACACGCCACCGAAATAATGTCCTCTATTGACTAAGGCCGTGCCATCAATATTAGAAGGTAAGATCCTTTCAGTCCCTTAAAAATAAAATCTAAATATCTATGCAAGATCACATTCTCACATTTCAAAGCCGAAACAATTCAATCCACGAAAATGGAAATTCTGCCAAGTTCAACGTGTCAGCAAGGATAAACTCACCGAGTGCCGGCTTACCGTCGAGCCTACACTGAGAAAAATTGAAAGTAAAATGTTCTTAAAGGCTTGCAGTAATAAAGACTAATTTTTACTTAAATAAATATTTAAGCAAAATTTACTCGACGGTTTAACTTATATCTGCTTTGCTTAATGGGGTATAAAAGTCAATTAAAAATGCAAATTTCATATTATAATGTAGCAGATAAAAAAAATAATTAATTTGCTTATAACGAAGAGTATTAATGAAATATTGAAAAACCAAGAGATACTTGCCTTCAGTTAGGCAACGATTTATCATTTTAAAAAGTTCCAAGTTCGTATAATAATTCTTCATAATGAGAAAAGCTTGAATAATATGTTTTTCTTTTTCATTTTTCAAACTTTTCTCATTAAAGAATTATTATACGAACTTGGAACTTTTTAAAATGATAAATCGTTGCCTAACGGTTTTTTAATATTTCATTAATACTCTTTGTTATAAGCAAATTAATTGTTTTTTTGTCTGCCAAATTCTGGCGCGAAATTTGTATTTTTAATTGACTTTTAGACCCATTTAGTCAAGTAAGTAAATACAGCTTAAAACAGTCATTACAATTTACTTACTGCACGAGTAAATATATGACTACGTTCGCTTAACTTTTTAAGTAAACTTAATTTATTATTTCAGTAAATTTTTCTAATCATTTTTCTCCGTGTATCTGCCAGGAGGTGCACCGCCTCGTATAATAGCCACGTGGGGGCCGCGCGCGTTATACTTTATGCGCGCGGCGTTTCGCGCCGCGAGGCCTTATCGGGACGCGATCGCGCCCACGTGCCCGTTACATCAATTGCTCACTTATCACTTTCACTCTTGCGACTTGCGCTACGCTAAGCGACTATCCGAGCCGATTGTACACCGGCGGCGTCGCGTACGTCCCCGAGCGAGGCGATTGCGCGAGCTAGAAGTCCTCTGGTACAGTGCACTGTACGTGTATATACATATATATGGGTTGGGTCGGTTGTTGGAGACGATATCTCACTGGGAATGGTAATTTTCAGATTTTTTATTTATTTTGATGGAATGAAATGTTTGGTGCCGATCGGGGCAGTCTTGTTTCAAAGAATCGTGGAAGGAAAGTGTGTTTTAATATAAACGATGCTTTTAGAGGGAATTCTCCTCTATCTTTAAGGTACTTAGATATATGAATCGACTCATATAGAACGTTTCACTTTTTGTAGATAAAGAAGATTTGCGATGAGGGAGTTTATTCTGAAAGATTTGCGGAAAAATTCTTATTAGCAGAGGTAATTAAAAAATCAACTTTTCCCGTAATTTTCTGGTAAAAACTTTTTTTTCTTCTACATCAATACATTCGTTATATATAGAATACTTTTTTCACGATGAAATAGCATAGAAACTTAAAATAAATGTAAAATAAAAATTGAGGAAAAGTACAGGGTAGATGGTATAAAGAAAATGCACTACGTTAAAAAAATTGTGTTATGTTGTTTAAAATAATTAAAATAAAAATTGCACTTTATTTTTCAATGTCAAAACAATGAATTGCACTATTGTGTACACGGGCAATAAAATTCCCGCACTATTTATTACGTTATTCCTGAACCATCTGGATATTCAGTGACAATAACAAATTGACAGCTCTAAATAAATGCCACTATAATAAACACTATATACATTGCGCAAGGCCGTACGATCGCCTCAACCTCAAATCTAAATCGCCAACTATCAATAAAGCCAAACATTCACAACAATTGCGATAAGCTGATGGCTCAGTAAAAAGAAATAATAATCGAGCTTTTACTCACGCCCATTAATAAACTAGGCTTGAATGAATCTTATTCACTTACTCAACGGATAACTGAATAAGAAGATTGATGATGCAGTGCTATATTAATAATTAAGTGTCGACGATCTATTCAAAAAGAATTTCGATAACATCGCGCGTTGACCTGCGCTCGCTATTCACATCGATGAGCGGGCCTCTTTCTTTGGATTACTAATGCACATGCATAGAATGCGTCGCATAATTAGCGCCGAATCAAAGTTAAAATAAAAGTGAGCACCGGGCGGAATAATTTATCATTCGTTGTACGCTCGTTATATGACTTTCTACTTAACGCAACGTCATAATAAGGTCCGCGTATCCGATTTCATTAACATCATCGGGCAGGTCGCATCGTAATGATATTCTTTAATAGCCGAGGTGTTGATGTACATTTATACTGCACTTTCTTTACCGTTTAAAATTTATAGCGCTCGCACTATTTTTATCAATCATTTGCATTTGTAATTATTATCAAAATGAATATTATCGTAATATCACAATAAAGTTATTTGAATGTATTTGTGTTACTCGAGATGAAAAAAAAAATTTTTTTTTATAAAAATCGATATAAATAAATTGGAATAAATTTCTTTTTATAAGATTCTGTACATAAATACTTAAATTTGAACTGCAAGGTAATATAGAGTGCATTCTTCTGTATTCACAAAGATAAAATGCGGAAGTTGTACAAAGATACTAATTTAATCGTTAGATATTATTTAAAATTAACGGGGATCGTTTAGAAAAATAAATAGTTTCCTCCCACATCCACGCGCAACTACATATAATTACAACGAACGGGTCGTACACTCGCACGCTCAAAAACGCCAATATGTACCTTTTTATTATACACAAATTCGCATACCGAGCCGCGCAAACATCCGCTAAAAAGCTGTGTACTTAATTTTCCCTTTCACGATAATTTTTTGCCGTCACGTATGAATTTCGTCGCGGGGGAAAAAAGGCACAAGGCACAAAACGATCGACTCTCAATTTCAACGGTATTTTTTCCTCGTCGCAAACAAGTCCGCCAAATACTCACTTTCCGAAAAAAAGCCCACCTGGTAGCACTCATCGGTCACGCATCGAGAACTTCGGCAAAAAATAAAAAAAAAAATAAAACAAAATAAAGAAGGACTCGGATCGCTGAGAAAGGGGGACATTGGACGGGCGTCACCAAAAGGGTTGGAAAAAAAAGCCTCGCGGAGGGAGAAAGCGAGACTCGCGAAGCCCCGACGCCGGTCACCTGGAGGCGTTTGTTTGCGCAGCAGTGAAAGGGGCTCTCCCCCGTGGACGCGGGATCGATCCGGAACTCTCTCGTCTCGCAGCAGCATCTCGCGCGAAAGCCGCGCTTTTACCCGCGCCGATCGGGATCTCAATTAGAGCCGCTAATGCGTCGCGGAGCGCACCGATCGACCCGTGAAATTGGGAGCCCGGGAATTAATGGTGAATCTTCGGGGCGATCGAGAGATCGAGAAAAATATTTTTTTGCGGGTTTCGTAATACGCAGGTACGCTGGGCCCATAATTGATGAAAGTCCAAAGTATACCGCGTGTCATAAAGATGAGATATGAAAGTTATTTTTTCTTTATTTATTTTCAGTTAAAATTTCTCGTATTGCAAGTGACTCGTGCTTTATTTTAATAAAAAAATTTAAGAAGTAGAAGCCTTCTTTCAATTTAAGATCTTCTAAAAGAATTACAAGTCGTAAGAAAGAATTAAAAAAAATAAAAACATACATTTGAAAAAAAAAATTCATCGAAGTAAGTTTATAGTAGGTATATAAACCATGTAAAAATACTTTATAAAAATTCGTTTTAATTCAAGTCCGCACGGATAATTGATGATATCCCAATCTACGGGGATGTTATCTATACGTGAATCTATAAAATTTATCGATATTTTACAATGTAATTCCTATAAATTTTCGGTTAAAGTTAGATAATTTATTTTTACCGTGGCACTGAACTTTCAGTTGAGTAAGAGAATGTCTTTGTACGACGGAAAACTACTGTACATCTGAAACACGTCCATTTATCGCAAATCGTCTTGGGGAAAGCGCGGAAGATTTGCTTGCTATAAATTCTGTACAAACGGGAAATAAAGCTGGCGATCCTGAACTCAGTTTCATATTCTTCAGGCTAAGATAAGTTGAACTCCGTAATATCGCTGGTCTGTAAAAGTATTCCAGCAAATCTACTCGAATCTAATAATTTTAATTACTCTAATAAATAGATACTAATAAATGTTAAATAAACAGACAAATTTCAAATGAACAAAAAAAATTGCACGTTATTTTGGTACACTAATTATTATTCTACACGACGATCGGAGAACAAAAAAAGTAAAGCGAACAAATTTATTGAATTGTATATAATTTCCTATTGGATGATACAAAACACCAAATGTTTATAACGTCAGACTTAAATACTTATTAAAAATTACTAAATAAAGAATTATTAGAATAATAATAATTAAATCAATAAATTGAAAAATAAACACGTAAACAAAGAAAAAATCAAACAACTAAGTGAATAAATGTAAACACACTAAAAATTACTAAATAAAGAATTATCAGAAATAATTAAATCAATAAATTGAAAAATGAAACACGTAAACAAAGAAAAAGTCAAACAACTAAACGAATAAATATAAACATACACGAGACCAACAATTCTGTCTTTAATAAAACGAACGAACCATGAGAAGCGAAGCGACGAGCAATAAATTCGTCAAGTGCAGGTGCGCAACGTGCGCACAAAGGCCCGGGTGGCTTCTATGTCTGCCGAATGACCGCTCGCGGTCGCGAGAGAGTCCCGAAGTGGCTCGCAATTATCGCTCGTTAGGCCGACCGGCGCGGAATCCGGAAGGCCTGTCGCGGAGAGAAAACGAATCCTCGCGGCGCGCGCTGCTTTTCATTTCATTGCGTTTCGCCGATTCCGAGCCGTAATTGGCCGTCGCTTCTGCGCGAGCCTCTGCGGCCGACCGATCGGGAGCGCGAGACCTCCGGACTCGTTACGCCCGGACGCCCCGAGTTTTTCCGGAAGGAGTAGGATTTTCCATGCCTCTTTAAGGCTCGCCGCGCTTTACGATCGTTCGTTACACCGCGGGGCTTTGGGATTTTGTTTATACGATTCTCCGGTCAAATTTGCGCCTGTTGTTTTACGTGAAAAATTTTAATTTGCGGGCTGAGGATTTCACTGCTTACGGGAGTGAACAAATTGCGAGGTTTATGCGGTGCTTTATTATATTTTTCGTGAATAAGAATCTTAAAAAGTTTGCTCGGTTTTACTTGAAATTTTCTGAGAACGTTATCTGTGACTTGTTTTTTATTTAATTTAATAGATGGTATTATACGGAAATTATACGAACGTAAATGGTATTTCAGTTTGAAACTATGTTATTTAAATTTATCACGGAAACTTTTAAAGATCCTTTATAATAAACGACGAGAAATAAATTGTTAAAAAAGAAAACGTTTTGCGCTAAAATGGATTATATTTATTTCTATATAAATTACTCATTGAACCGTGAAAACTCCAGTTAATTATTAGATTGAGTTACGAGTGAAACACAATTTTCTTTTTTAAATACTTCGAGTTTGCCACGGCACTTATTCAAGATCCTTACACGAAAAATGAAAAAAAAAAAAAACGTATAGGTATCTAACCGCACGCTTCAACTCGATCGATGATGGATTGTTACTATTCCGTGGATCGACGTCCGCGTTGATCGTATTACTTAATGAAATTAGAAAGTGATTTTTCTCTCTGCACGCATTACTTAAACAGCGAAGAGAATTTCAATAAAAGTATCCTATTCGCTCAGATCTGAGTGCAAAGTATATGAGGAAATCTACAAATAAAAACACCACAATTTCGAGATAGTTATTTTTTTTATTTGCAAATGAAGCATTTAAATAAAAAATTCAAAAAATAAATTTTTAGCGATATATCCGAAAATTAGTTTATTAGTCAGCTGTAAGTATATATGATTGCACTGACATTTCAAAGTGTAATAGTAATAACAAACAATAATAATAACAAATAATAAAATAATTATTAAACCGTGTATGTTACGCTATTTTCGATCAAGGTACTTTTAAAATGTATTTTGTAGTTTCGAAAAGAATATGGTTCCATACTATTTGATGATCACTTGATGCTTTTTTAGTCGAGGCTGAGAATTTCAATCGATGTATTGATATCTAAAAAGTTAAAAACAATCTAAATAACATTAAAAAGTACTTATTAAAAGAAAAAATGGTTAACTGACTTCAGACTTCAATTCCCAAACGAATAAATGGTTCTGTTTGAGCAGACCAGAACGCAGCGTATATATTTAACAAAAAAATAAAGTACACTGCCTCTTCAAACTCCAATACACAAACGAAATTTAACCAACAACCAGGAGCATCACTCAACTTTTTTATACACAACGTAGTCTTCAATCAAGCCACGTCGCAATGAGCGAAACGCTTTTACCTGTCAAAACGCGTCGAAATTTTTCAATCCTGTTGGCCTGGTCCGCTCTCAAAATCGCCAATATCATCCAGGATTAATTTCTCGCGTGGCAGCGAAGCTCAAGATCGGCCGCTTGAAAAATCGCGCTGGGCGACGCCGCGGGCTCTTCGCGCATAAATTACATACACGCCGCGCCGGGAGTGACGGGTCCGGGGCAGAGATGCGGACGCCAGATTAATTAATCTCTCGCGGAAGTGCGTCCCTCGCGTACGGCGACGTATATACGCTATGCTCGCGCACACCACCGTAAAAGCGAGAGTGGATCGCTTTAATCGGATCTTTTCACCTTCTAATTACCCCCCCTCCTCCTTCTCGTCTCTTGTTCGATGGAGGAACAAGCGCGACACGCGGATTTTCCGAAGTGCTTTGCGCGTTTGATGGGAGAGGTTTTGAGTAATGAGAGGTTGTCAATACTTGTTGATGTTATTTTTTATTTTTTTTTATTTTAGGAGAGTGCTGATCGCGGATTGGATGCTTTAACAGTCGAGGCCGATTAAAAGCTTAAGTTTCCGTTTGGTTTTAGTCGATGAGATCGATAATCACCACTGGGACTATTATTACTGCGGGGAAAATGCAGGTTTTAATGTCAGTTCGAGAATGAATAATTTAGCGATGGAAATAAAGTGTACTTTTTCAATTGCGAGGAGGGTATAATTAAGATGCGAGTAAAATTTTTCTTTTTTCTTTTAAATAAGTGACAATAATGAGATAAGTGACAGACTCTGCGTTTATTCTATTAAGACATTTGTCTGCGAGCTGTCGCATATTGAAAATTAATTCGCGATTTCTTTATTCACGGCTTTACTCTTTACAATGTGCTACTTATTTTATGAAATTTTATAGGGGTTTTTGCGTTTTCTTAGAGACAATTTGTGCTGCATCAGACATGAGTATACAGTTTTTGTAATCAAACTTGTTACTTTTTCTAATCATGAATTCATTGAACTTCAAAATTAATTTAACGGTAACTCGCAAATACCATTTACACAAAACTTAAAACTAAGTTTTTATCAACCTTTAATAATACTACTTATAAACAAAGGCATACTTATTTGTATAATACTTACTCGTAATAACGATCAAAACGAGTCTTTTTTCAAAATTTTAAAAATATTCTGAACAAATTTATTTTTTACGGGTAACTGATCCTGCCTACGTGAATACATTATTTTTCTTCAGATTAAAAATTTGCTTGGCAGTTTATTTTACGTAAAATTAAAAGAAACCTAGAAGTAAATTTCATTTTATACAACTTACTTTATTAGTTAAACTCTATTTTAAGCAGGATTCAAACGGTAAAAGCAACACAAGAACGACTCCTCTTCGAATCGCGGTTTTCTTCAAACAAAAAAAAATGCACAAACAACTCAGAAACAGCAGATCAGTACACGCATACCCGTTAAACCCCCCAAAAAAAGTGTTAGACAGGAATCGCCGTGTCAGACAAGCGCAAATCGCTAATTAACGTGGGAGTGTACTCACGCGACTGCCTCGGAGTGTCGCTCGACGAGCGGCGCGAATGAAAGCAGTCGCGGGGAAAAAGTCCGAGGCACACGCGAAGCGAGAACGGATTTTCGATCCTCGCGCCGCATTTTGCGGCCGAGAGGCAATCACTCGCTCTCCCGATGGGACGTTCGCCGGAACATCGCCGAGGCTGAGGTCGCCGCGGGGATACGCGAGTTCCTCTGCGGTTCGCGTAGAATTTGAAACGGCGATTACGCAAATTTTTTTCCGACGGACAAAGCGAATGCGCACGAGAAATTCGCACTACTGCCGTTACTTTAATGACATTTTTTTTTTATGACTATTGTAAAAAGGGACCGAGCGTTAAATGATTTTACTCGGAGAGAGAGAGAGAGAAGAGGTATAATATGCAGCGTTTTATAACTTGAAATATTTGGAATTTAATGTATGTGCAGTTTGGATGGCGATGAAAGCTGGGGAAAATCAAGTATGCGGATAATTTCCGCAGCTGCTAGGCGATGTGCGAAAATTGTGATGGCGAATTGGACGGACCATTCCTGCAAATTATACATTAAACACCGAAGATTTTGCATAGATGTATATTATATATATATGCGTAGATACGATTATATATATATCCATTGATTATAGTACTGCAGATGCAAATGTATGTGCACTATGCTATATTCACGATTTGCCATTAGATTAAACTGAAGGAGTACTTAATTGAAACTTTGCAAGAAATTGCTCCTTTCGCAGCATGACGTATTTTCTACATTTATAATTTAAACTTATATTAACGAAGATGCAACTTTTAGTATGCGCGTATACTATCTGAATCTTCGTTTATCCATGATAATAAAATTCATTTATCTAAAATTAAAAGACATTTCAATGTTAATAAATTTTTTTTTGCAAAAATATATTTTACACCTTCGACACTTTCTGAGTTTGGAAATAAGCGACTTCGCAGAAGAGCACATAATAATGGAAAGCTCAATTACCGAGAGAATCGAACTATTCTAAAGTAGCTGATGCATCAACGTGTATTTTCTTCCTACTTCGCGGGCAGTTTAAAATATTTTCTGTCTAATTTATGGACAAATCTGTTTCAGACCAATCAATACGTTATTCATTGAGATACGCGCGGGATGCACTTTCTCTTTTCGCGATAATAAATGAACGTTGAAATTAAATATACCCCGATAAAATTTACGCTTTTTTTTTTCATTTTTCACGAGAGGCCGAGAGCGCGAAAAGTGAAAAGGTCCATTCGCTCAAATGACTTCTATGACAGATACCGGAGGAGAAAAAAAGGAGAGTCCACGCAGCTACGTCGGAAGCTTGAAAAGATATTGCTAATGACCGATGGAGATTCAAAGGAATTTCTCGTTAGATTTTCGACCATTGTTTGGCGGATTTATGGATTTTTTTCTTCAAAGCGTATGTTACGCAACAACGAGGATGCTGCGAGGATAATGAGAATCGGTTTCTGCCGGTCGTCATTGAGAAAAGTCAGAAGCGCCGTTTCAAAGTATTAAGGGATATTTGATACGAACGTTGAGCTCGGCTCGTTAGCGACCACACCTGCGCGATGTTTGGCCGGAGCTATGCGGGCACTTAGAGGATGATGTAGAAGCATAAAGCTCGGATACACTCGCTATAAAATTCTTTTTAATTGCGCGCGTTTCCATCATCGCATTAATTACTTCCTACTATGGTCCGGCCGAACGACTATTTACATATTCAATAAAATATAGTAATGTAGATTTATAATTTGTCTAAGGTAAATTAAAGCTGCGGAGTATAAGGAAATATCTGTTCTTTTGATTAAATACCTCGTAAAAACAAGAATGGTACGGATCCTTTATAAAAAAAAAGCGTTAAATCAAAGGAGGCATGATTTACTGTAAAAAATGTGATTCCGTTTTTTTTTTTTAGAATTAGTCGTAATAATCTTCTGTATACACTGACAAAAAAGTTACTAAAATAAGTTTTTCTGTATGTACAGGATTACTTCCGACACTGACTAATAAAATTTAATTTTTATGGAAAATTTTACTTTGGAGTATAACAATATTTATAACACTCTTCTAATGCAGGATCTTTCACATTGTAGCTGCTGTAAAATTTCTTTAAATTGCGCATGATGCAGCAATAATTTAATTTTACCTCTTGAAACCGAGTAAAAAGTCTTCCATTATTCTACGCGATACTCAACTGTACGCGCTACTTTCCGAAAAATGTTGAGTAATACTTCTGCATTAAAGGTAATTCATTTAAACTATTATTCGAGATAAGTTTAAAGTTATTTAAGGCCGGACAATTTATATACGTATAAGAGGCAGATTAAGGTTTCTTTCCGCCATTCCCAAAAGTAGTTCGATAAGACTCGGTGCACTTGTAAATCATCTGGCCAAACATTAATCCGCGAAAGTTGCAGTTGCGCCGTAAAATTTCACAATCCTCCCGAAACATCTAAAAAGAAAACCCCACACAAAAGCTCAACCTTTCTCGCGTTCACTTTCCATCGACTTCCTCTTTCTCTTTGTTCGGTCCAAAAGCTGTGGCCGGGCGATGTCTGCGCGGTGATAAGACATTTTTCGCTGGTGTAATATTTCAATTGTAACGAAAGGTACTTATTTTAGCTGCTCATTCTACAGTCGATAATATATTGCACCCTTAATTTTTGAGCATTTTAATTTTTGCTGAAAAAAGCAAGTGTCTACTTAATCTATTTATCTAAATTCCAGAGCGCTACGAAGCTGAAGGATCTTTATACATCACGCAGCTATAAGGATAGTTCTTTTACAAAGATTAAAAAAAAAAATTACTATTGGGCATGCCTAATACCTCATTTGCGTTCATTTACTCGCGTAGTTATTATAGTGTATACAATTTATAATAGTTTAATAATTTATTTTAAGTTAGATTAAAATGTACTTCATATTTTTATATTAAGGACTTTTCAGTCCGTTGAATTATTCCTAAATAAAATAATAAATACGTTTTAAGTAGTCGAGTTCAGAATTAGCGAAAAAGGGTGAAATAAAAGTACAAATAATTATGAATCAAAAAAATAATAATTGTAAATTACAAACATGACTAACAAAGCTAGCTGCTGATCTATTTTTGTTTGATATAAATTTAATATTTTTCATATGACAAACAAAAATTTACGAATTTTCTGATTGTAATCTGTGACACACTGTGTAATAATTTTTAGCAATAAGTAACAATCCAGTTACTAAAATATTAAACAAATAACCGATCCATTTTTATAAAATTCGTTTACTCGTATTCATTTATGTTTTATATCAACTTAATCTTTTTAAAGTTTATATACAGTAAACTTGTATAAGAAAAATTTCTTTTATTGTATATTTAAGGACTTTTCAGTCCGAAGCATTCTTGTTAAATAAAACTAAATAAAATTCACTAAAGGCACTCCCCTATTTCTCCACGAAGTATATAATCCCCACGACACTTTTCACACGCAATCCATCACTACCTATCGTCTCTCCAATCGAGAGATAACGGCCAACCGACGAAGAGTCACTCAACACTACCAGCGTAACACAAAGCGACTTTTTTTGTTCCTCCTCGGCAGGGCGTAACTGGTAAGCACCGTAATAACAGTGGCGCGGGAGTATATGATGCAATGGTCCGATAACAACGAAGCCTAATAGCTGGAGTCCCTCTCGCAGACGACGCCGATTGCCAGGTGATCTAGAAAGTGTATCAAAGATTCGGGCCTTTCCCAAGAGGCGCACGTGCCCTGCTGCACTGGTTCCGCCTGTTTTGACTCTGCGTAGGAGCAAACGAAAGCGACTTATTTCCAGAGAAATTTTTGGGATTTTTTATTTTGCACACCGGAGATATGGGAATGACACCCGGAAAAGAATTCCTATGCGGAGCGCATTAATTAGAAGATACTTTAGACGCCTTGAGAAAGTATTAAATTTTTTATGGGCTGTGCACTTGTTCAAAGCACTTATTTAAGTACCGTAGTAAACGTTTATTTCGAGAAAATTTAATACAAGCTTGAAAGTTTGATATAAAACAATATTGCAATTAATTTCAAATAAATTAATCGGTATACACGAGGCTTCTTAGTTCATATTGTCGGTCTTGAATAAGATCGGAATTCAGTTGAAAAAGGTGCCATCTCGGAATACGCAGATAGAAAAGGTGCCATTTGGGAGTTCGATTAGGAAGCGGACCGACGTAATATAATTCTTTCATCAAACTTTAATAAATATAACTATTATGCATAGCTTCTAAAAAGTAATTATTTCGACGAATACATTTTTTCCAGCACTTGAAACTAATAAAAAAAAAACTATCAAACACTACGACAAATTAATCAACATTTTTGAAGTAAAATTTTACCTGGGAGTATCTGAAATCGTCTCGCAACATCCTTAGCGAAAAAGGAGGGAAACCTACTGGAGCAAGACAATTAAACGACGACAAGGTCCCGGCAATGAAGCTTTGCGAAACAGCACGACCTTCACCATCGGCCGGCGCCGCGCGTGCACCGTGAAACTTTTACTCGAGCCCGAGACGGCTGCCCGCTAAATTTCCTCTCCTTCGCCCAACTGGAGCATCAAAAAAAAAAAAAAAAAAAAAAACGACGGAAGCGAAGGGAAAAAAGAAGGCCCGCTGCACTCTCCGCGCGATTATTGCCAGTTGCGCAATCGCCGGGCCGCAAAAGATCGGCCTTAGGACCTGCCCCGGGGAAGGAGGAAAAAAAATCGACGTATACGAGTTCCGGTGAAATTTCACCGCTCGAGAGCCAGACTTCGTGAAAGAGACGCATACACATGTCCAGCGTACAGATACACATCTGAAGTCGTTGCATTACATATGCGTATGTATGGTATTGTGTGTAGTACGGCCGATCGAGCGGAGATACATTGCGCGCGGACTTCACCTTTTCGACGGAGATTCGTTTGATGGATCGCGCGGTCAGCTCGAGAAGATGAGTTATACAGAAATACTTCCTTGTTGGAGCGAGAGCAAATGCCCGCTGCCCCACTCCCCTCCCGCGCGGGTAAAAGTTTTCGCCGATTTCTTCAGGTGCTCAACTCATCTTTTTTTTTTTAGCCTCGAATGCCTGATGAATTATAGAGTAGAATAGAAGATGTTTATTGTAAAATACAGTATTGATAAATAAGATAATAACATAATTTTTTTGTTTTTTAACTTAGGTAATCTCTATGGTTAATTTTTAAGATGCATACACCGAAAAAAAAAAGTAAATTCTACTTTTTACACAGTAGATTTAACTGTGACGTTGGAAGTTAATTTAACTTTCCGAATTTTCAGTAGGATCATAAATATAGGTACACCTGCAGTGAGTAATAATTTAATATCATAAATTTGAATAATTTTGCAAATAATTCATTTTATATATTTAGTTTTAGATGCTGCTGATAAAAAACGAAACTTAAACTATTATAAAAACTGGATGATTGAAATGCAAAGATTTATTATCTTATTTTGCAATGAAACATTGTTCGATAAAAATTTATATAATATATATGAAAACATTCAAGATAAAATACTAATTAGAGGTAAGCTTTCCATGCACCGTTTAAAATATAATTCGATAAAAAATTGAATACATATTTATTACAATACCATATCATCTCACCATATCATGCTATGTATTGCATTGTTCTAAAATTATCTTGCGATTTATGCAGGTGCTCCTTTCGGGTGGACACCGTCGAGCAAAATCTGAAAATGTCCCTAGGCTGAGCGCAGCTTTGGCATAGCTTTAGCCTAGGCTAAGCCGAGGTGACGACCCGAGGCAAACCCGAGCCTAAGCCGAGGCCAAACCATCCATTTAGCTAAACATCGCAGCGGTACCTAAAATTTTAGATATTCTATTTTCGATGCTATGGCAACTATTCTATACTGACTATACTGGTCTATACTGACCTTCGATGTATGAAATATCATTTTCAAAAGGTTCAATCCACTAAAAGACACATTTCTGCACAAATACCAATTTCATCTTTGGTTTTATCAATCCATCGAGTCTTTTCTTAATGGTTATAAAAAATTATTTTCTGGAATTTGACTGAAAAAATAAATATATTCAATTATATCGCTAAAGCACTTGGGTAAATGAAGTTTCATATTGTATACAGTTAAGAAAAAGGAGAAAAATGCACAATTATTTTCTAGAATTCGTCTGTATCGCAAAATGGGGGGTGGACGAGCGGAGCGAGTAGGGGGGTACCCCCTAGTATATATACATATCTCACGAGCACCGAATGTATACGTATAAGTCGGTTCCCTACTATAGCCATTGAAATTCCTGTACAGGACACTCGGGGCTTCTCCCGTTGATCGTCATCGCACTTTTACATCTCGCAGTTAAATATTGCGGAGGCTGAGATAGAGGGATCGAGATGATCGTCGGTCGTCCTGCGGAGGAGTGCGTCCTCCGTGAAAATCGGCCGATCTCGAGCGCGCCGTGGTGAAACCGAGGCGGAAGCGCGCTCGGCTCGTAATATAGATGGGCTCTCTCGATGGGAAAGTTAGATATTCACGCGGCGAGGACGCGCGTATTAATGCGCTGGCGACCGTTGCCCAACCGCACGCAGCTCGTACTCAAATTATCAATTAGCCAGTTATGCTGCAACTACGAGTGCACGTCGCGGCCATGGCGCTTGTGCGAAGAATTCGATCAATCGAATATTTTTTTTAATGTTGAATGTTATTTAGATTTTAGAAATAAAAAGGATACTTTTCCAGAGATATAACGTACACTGGCGCGGCTTTGCATTCTTCCAGATAAGATTTTATACTCTCTAAATCTGAAAATGTGAATAATGACATTTAATAAGTGAAACATAACATATATCACTATTCACATTTTTAAATTTAGAGCGTAAGGAGAGAAATGATATAGTAAAAATGACTGTGTAAAATAGGGACTGTGGGATGTACTCGACTTATGATTTTTACTAAGGTTTACAGTAAAAGACGTCATAAGTCGAGTATATCCCACTGTTCCTATATGTTATTTTTATTATAACATTTCTCTCCGTGTACCTAAAAAGTGTCGATGAACTTGTCGCAGTATGTTGCAGATCTTTTTAATTAATTTAATAGGTGATAATAAAAAAAAACATCGCGAAAAATCTTTCGATCGAGAATTTGTTTTCTTTTACCGTAGAATATTTTTTAGATCTTAGAAAGAAATAGGACACTTTTTCAGCGTGATGTGCTCGAATAATAATTTTTTCCCCTTTAGTTAATGGCATAAGAGGTGAATGTGTTTGAAACAACGTGAATTTTTTTTTAGTTACTTGGAATGGAAACTTGGCAACGAAAACTTGCAAAAGCAGCTTCTTAATAAATCTTGTATAGTGATATCGGAATATTTGACGCAACAGAATCCGTTCAGGTTTCACTTCGTCTAACGGTCGATCGTAATTGACCGGTTATATTTCCGTATTTGATTTCAATTTTATTTAATTGTTATCTCTTTAAAACTTAAATTTACACAACAATCATTTTTTACAATTCGATGTATTTTAATTTCACGCACTGCATGTAACAATAATGAAGAATGAACTTACAGTTTCAATCATTTTTTTGCATATATATTTGTTTCTCCCGTATGTATAAAAAAAAATTTTGAGCAAAAAAATCTACAACATTTAATTTTTTAATTCTTTACTAAATAAAGTTCTGCAGAAGTAGACGAAACGTACAAAAATATGTTTAAAAACAAGATTAAAAAGACAAGTAGAGAAATTACTGTCTGACGGTACTTGACCTTTCACTACTGAGTATTCAACAGCGCGGATTCCAAAGGCCATTCTTAATTAATTCACTTCGATAAAAAAAAGTACTTGGCAAATAGAAAGCGGCATTATTCCTCTAATGATGTACGCAGCTACTTTAAAACAATCCTTAAAAAAAGAACACGATATATTGAATCCGCGAACATCCCGACGGTCGGTCATCGTCCGAAGCCCTCGACAAAGAGGCGATATTTCACTCCTGCCTATTGCGCAACGTGCCCCAAAAAATCGCCGGCATTTCTCCGAAAGGAGATAATAGGACCGAAGGAACGCTCCGCCGGTCACATTCAATTAAGGATGCTTACTCGCCGTTCTAAGCGCGCCTGGAGAAATTCGAAATCTCGCGATATTATTATGCACGTTGCGAAAGAGAATCGCGGGCTCCCTGAGCGATCAAATAAAGTAATGAGAATCTAGCCGAGGCTGACGTCAGAGTCCGGAGTTTTCGGGAAGGTCTGCACGCGCTCATGTAACGGCGAAATCAAACGGTCCCAGCGAAGCTATAAATAATATCTAATGGCCGATGTTTAACACGTTTAGAAATTTTTGCACTTAAGTACAATATTACGCGCGATTTATGACTGAATAGCAGAGGTCAAGTTCTCTGAGGCAACAGTCAGTAAGATACGTATCTCTTCACTGAGAGAAACAATTTAATAAATATTAATAAGGTGGTTAGGAAAAGAGTGACAGTCTTATCAGGTGAGAATTTTTTGTAGGAAAAATAGTAATTTTTAGTACCTGAAATTATAAAAATTACTATTTTAATACTAAAAATTGCTATTTTGGGTATTACAAATTACTATTTTTCATACTAAAATTTCTTATTTGTCAAGACTGTCAATAATTTACTAATCACAGTAACAATTTTTATAGCACTCTAATCTCAAAATGGCAACTTCATCACCAATTTTCGGCTCTCATGCTTTAAAATATCGTATGAGTCTAGTGCGGAAGTGATTATTTAATACGTGCGACTTTTCACCCTCGCTTTGCTTGAGCGCAAAACCTCATACGACTTTAATAATCATCGTCCGCACCAGTGCCATAATATACTATTATTAAGTTTTATCTCTCGGTGATCTTTTTGCAAATAAACGATGATTTTTCACTTCATTTTTTTTATTCAAGTTTTCTGTCATTTACTAATTGTAGTCTCTTATTTACGAAAACAGGTTTTGCTCGTTATATACAAGTGACAAATGTTATCGCGGCCTAAAAAGAACCTAATCTAACGATGGAGTATAAAAGTGATGATAACAATTTTGAGTTGATATTATGTACACTGAAAAGTAATTTGTTAATTGTAAGGAAATGGTTTACTTCAGTAGTACTTATTAAATATTTCTTTGAATCAAGTAATGATTAGATTAACACTAAATGAATTTATTTGTTTCTAAATAAAATTAGTAGTTTCAAAAAAATAATTTTTTTACTCAATAAAATATTTAGTAAGTACCATTGAACTAAGTGTTTGCTTAAAATTAACAAGGTTTTCTCTCAGTGTAGATATAAGGACAGGCAGCTTTATCAAACTAACAAGCTAATTTGTTTCCAAGAAAAACCAACTTTTATAAAAAAAAAAAAGCATGCAAACGCGACAAATGAAGCGAACAAGTAGAGTAGATGCATCGAATCGATTTCCGTAAAAATTAGCAGATTGGCAGCTTTCACGGCTAGTCTCGAGCGAATGAAGAAGAACCACCGAGTCATCATCGCTCCGCTCCACATAGCCGCTAATGGAACGAGCACTTCGCACCTTTGCAACGCTCGGACGCCTCATACATTACGGGCGCTTTTCACTTTTTCCTCGGACGCGACCTTGGGATTACACGCAAACTGGCGCGAGGCGTCGTAACGCAGCATTTTGGCTCGGACGGCATTTCCCTTTCTTTTTTCCCCACCGACGCACGATTAGCGCCGTTGCGCAATCACCGATTTCTTCGTCGAGCGAATTCGATCGACGGGATCCACGCTCCTAATGAAAAGAGGCCTTTTTTTCTTGAACTTATAAAGGCGTTTCTTTTTTTTTAGCGGAAAATGAAAACTAAAAAGACAAAATTAAAAAGCGACACGAAGAACGGTACGTTTAGCAATTTTGGCGTGAAGGAAAATACTGTCGCAAGGTTTAGGTAAAAAAAAATGCTTCTGCAATGCTCTTTACTACCAAAAATGCCTTTCTTCGTCGGAATCTTCCGGAGGTTTTTTTCTCCGCAGGGAATCTGGCGGATGTGTTTTTCTACGCGGGAATCCCGCGAAATTCGCTTTTCTTCGGGAGAATCCATGAAATGCACTTTTTTGCTGCTTTGTGAAATCGCAGGACGCATTCTTCGCAGCTTATTTGAGCGGCGTTTTTTCTTTTACGACGTAATGTTTTGCATTTGTTACGAAAATACAGTAATTTTTATTGTAAGGAAGCAGAAAGTAAATTTGTCTGTATTTTTGTTTTGTATCTTATTAAATTTTTAAGAAATCAAGCGATTATCTTACTTCATTAATATTGTTTAAAAACATGTTAAAAAATTAATTTATCAGATTTCTTAAACAATATCTAAAATATACAAGTAAATGGAAGCTATTTCAATTATACGCTGAAAACTATTACATTAAAAATAATATAACAGTCTTTAATATAAAAGCAAGGAGCAATTCGTATAAAATAAAAAATAAATGCGTTAATTATAATTATGCTAGAAAATCTTATCAAAAATATATTAAAATTTACTACCAATATACAATAATTATTTTCCCTTTATAATTTCGTTAATTCATTCAAACATAAATCTTTTATTCGAAAATAAAATTACACGCCTCCGCAAGATTTCTCACACTTCCGCGACAGCTCGACTTGCGCGTTAAAAAAACGGAAGCGCGCGCGTTCACCACTAGACGTGGTTCCCATACTTACGAAAAGCGGAGGAAGGCGCCTGGCGTCATTGTTCGGCTAAACCAGCAGTAGTCACCGGCGCTCTTTTGTATGGTAATCCGCGCGTTTACGAGCACAGGTGAACTTACCTCGAGTCGTCGGACACCGTAATTAAAAGGCTTATACTCGGCCGCGATGAAAGTGCACCGCGCGAGGATCTCGCCTCGGCCCCTTCCTCGTCCGTCGAAGGTGCGAATTTCGGAGACGGCGACTTTCGTGTTCGAGATAAACGAAGGATCCTCGCTTCGATAACGGAGACTCGAGAGATAAATGGTCAGGCTGACGGGCGCTTATTTATCGGAGGCGCGCTCACTTTGATCTTCGCTAAAAATGCAATGCAATTATTTTTTGTCCGTTGGAGTTTCTTAAAATTATAAGTTTACAAAAAAAAAATGACGGTTTTATTATTTTAGTGTAAGAAGTTTAATTAGATCTTCGGAGGATAGACGCGAGTGCATCCTCGGCCGAATCCGGATAATATGAACAAGTATACACTATTAAATAAAAAAAAAATTAAATAGGTAAGTAAGCGACTTCACCGGTTGAAATGAAACGAGCGCAAAAAAGATCACTGGAAATTACTAAAATACAAAATTACTAAAAATTAGAGAAATGCACGGGAATTTAAAGGAACGCGTTAAAAATTAATGAAAATTTGCCCCTGCGCTAATTCGTGATCTCTGCATTGCATTTGTAGCCTTTTCGCCGAAACAGCTTTAGAGAATACACATTGTAATTATTACCGAAATTGTACACCTTATCCAATGCCGCATTACTTCCTTTAAAAAAAAAAAAAAAAAAAAAAACAAGCATGAGCGCGAAAAATAAAAGGTGGCGTGTAATTAAATTTCTAACAGGAAAGAAAAGGAAAAAATCTTGATTCCACTTGCCGTTTCATTGAAAATTGCCTATTGGAATGACACGCAATGCGTCAGTCGTACTGTTCTCCTTTTTTCCGCGATTCGTTCCTCGTATAAAAGTGGAAGCGCACGCGAATGCGGTCGGGCATTATAACACCGGTCGACACTGTTTACCGGATTGGCACCTACGAACGCGCGCGACTAAAACTTCTTTTCAGCCGGGGATTAACCCAATAACCCAACTAAATGGTAATAATTAATGATAGAATGTTTTATCAAAGTATGAATTTGACGAAAATGCTAATCAATTGTTCGATAAAGAATGAAGTTGGTCGTGTAGTTGTTTATAAAAACGAAAATAC
Source organism: Sycophila sp. Sp_5 (assembly GCA_018906775.1). Taxonomy (NCBI): domain Eukaryota; kingdom Metazoa; phylum Arthropoda; class Insecta; order Hymenoptera; family Eurytomidae; genus Sycophila; species Sycophila sp. Sp_5. Next base: position 673,784 of record JACCID010000043.1, read on the forward strand.
AATTGTCGAAGAGCAATCGCCACGAATCATAAATAAAATATAGAAATAACAAGTAAAATTGTGTTTAAGTATTTTTATTGTCTCTTTTGCCGGAAATTTCCTGATTCAGTCGGAAATAATAGGAATTTTGTAAGGCATGCAAACTTTGCAAAAACTGTATTTTGATGTGCTCGTCGAGGCGAATTGCTTTTTAGGAAACATTCATTTTATAATAAACATAATTGTTTGGCGTCTTAATTTGACGATCGATAGGTTCTTTGATGAAAAATACAGGTACCAATTAATTTAATTTTTATGGTGATTACTTCGTCAAGAATAATTTCGAAGTATCATCTTTTATAATCAAATTATCGGATTAATGCGTGGAAAATAGTAATTCACGTCTTATAATATAATCTACTTAAAAAAGTAAATTCAAATTCGGTCTTAGAAGTATAGAATGAAAAAAAAACTATTTTTTCCATACCGTATTTGTTATTTTTTACAAATTGTTCATACACATGTTTGAGCGCACAAAAAAAACGCAAGTCGTAAAAGTAGACATGTATATATGACTGCACTTAATTACATTATGCATATCAAAACTTTTCACTTGTAATCGCTTAATTAAAACGCAAACTCACTGATCCACAAGTAAACGTGTCTTCGTATGCTTCTGATAAAGTAAGCGTACCTGTTTAAAATTTCTTTAAAAAAAAAAAATAAAATAAAGTAATTTGCGAAGAATAACGAATGTGTCTAGACGACAACATATTTAGAAATTCAAATAAAGCTTCTGGATGACCGAGTATGCAGATTCAAAAACCAAACTCGTAAGTTTGGTCCGATAACCGATATTGGATCCGACAGGTGGATTCCCCTCGCTAACAAGACGTGTCAACGGCAGCGCATGAATTTCACTTTCGTTCAGGCATAAAAAAAAATATAAGCGAGTCCGCCGACCGCCGGAATTTTTTTAAGAGCTTCTTATTTAGCCGACGAACCTTTTATCGATTTCAGGCGTGAACACCTCACAAAAAAGTATTGAGTTACCGAGATATTGCGATGTCGGCGAAATTAAAAAGGGAAAGTGGCTTGGTTCCGGATATACCTACGATTATACTTTTTTGGCGATTATAGTCCTTTCATTTTTTCCACAATCTAAATAATGGTGATTATGGTGATTTATCGGTTGTGAAAAGGTCGCTGTTAGTAAAACCCTAAGTTTAAAAAAAATTCTGCAGCATTTTCTTTGTATCAGAAATAATAATTCCAATATTTTTTTTTTAACATTTGCGATTATTATAATTCTATAGTAATCGCAAATACTCTATATACTCTATAAATAAAATATAAAATAAATACGTAATACTCTAAATAAATAAAAAATTCAAAGTTCATCTGTATATAGCAGTCACAATAAAAATAGAGTATTCGTCGAAAGTACAAATACACTTTACGTAAGCATCAGTAGTCCCTGTCAAGCACTCGCATGACCAATAAGAATAATATATCAGCTGCTTCTTCTCAAACCCAAGGCAGTTACACAAGCAAGAAAAATCACAATTACTCAAACCCGATCATATTTATTACGTAAATAAGCTCAGAACTTCCTGTCCACCGGGCAACTCTATAAACCATCGCTTCTCGTCCCAAACTCTAGTTAGCCCCTCTCCAGAAGCGTTGAACCTGAAACAAAATAAAAAAAAGTGCCTCACCGCCCGGAGCACATCTCGGCGGTCTCACCTGTCCGATCGGAAAGAAGGCGCGTCGAAAGCGTCGCGAGCGAATTTTCGCGAATAACCTTGCTACGTAACCTTGCGCGTGAACTTCGCCGGCTCTTTCTCCGCGGCTCGGTCCGGTCAGTCCTGTTTTCGATCACTTTCTCCGCTCGGCCGCGCGCAAAAGGGGCCCCTCGGTGCAGCGGCGCGCGCATGTGCCTCCGCTGCTTGCCGGGATGGTGCATCTTTCACTTTTCATTGCGCCCGTCTTTTTGTCTTTCTCCTCGGCGGCCGACGACTGATGAGCTTGCCGCTTCCTTTTTTCGCCTCGCAGAAACAGCCTGTACCCTTCCCCTTCCTGCGAACTTCTCTCCTTTTTGCCGCGCGGCCTTTTCTCGAGAACAATGCTGTTTTTTTTTTTTTTTTTTTTGCGTGCCGAGAGTTTGTTACATGTATTATACAATTTTTTTAGGGGTAGTGCGTGATTTATTTGCAAATTTTAGGAATGGTAATAGAGATGTTTGGAATGGGGAAAATAAAGCAGGAGAGAAATTGTTATGAATTGCGTGAAATTTTTTTTTTTAGGATCCACGATGTTTTGCGTGAAACTTTGATGTTGAAGATAAAAAGAAACGGAGTAAAAGTTTTTTTTATTGTCCTAGAATTACTTTTTCTATTAATTTTATTCTTTTAACATTTATATTCTCTTTATATTACGAAAATTTATAAGTAATTCTTGACGATGAGGACTTTTAGATAGGAATTGCTTAAATAACAAATTCAATATACACGTAAATATTGTATATGAATATTTAAATATCTAAATAATTTATACAAACATTACATTATCCAAATGTTTTTTACAAACATAACATCACCTAAATATTTCATACAAATTAAAAAATCGTTAAAAAAATAATAGTAATACAAAACGATCGTTATCGCTTAAATTCTCGTTTACTCGGAACAATAAGGTACTAATTACATTATGAAGTAGAGCGAAAAGAAAAAGAAATGAGAGCCTCCGGGTCAAAAATTTTTGAACGGACCATAATTATTTCGTAACTTTACGGGTATTATCTTCGCCTCAGTTCTCTTTACGTTATCTAATTCAAAGCGGATTAGAAATGATTGCCGATTAAATCGATAGCTCCTCTGATGTCGATTTGATGTATCTTTAAACGATTTATTATGTCTAATTTGAATTTTAAATTCAATTATAATGTTATTTATAAGTCGCTGGAACCAAATGGCCCAAGGCGTCGGTCGGGTTTAATTTCTATAGATTTAGTAAATATTTGGCACGTCATAATATTTAATAAACTGAAAAGGTGTAGGATATAGATCAAATCGTTGAAATTACTGTAGGAAATATTTTTACTTTAATATGAAGGAATCTCTATTTCCGGTTACGAACACTACTATAATTACTATCTGCAGTCAGTTTTCAGCTGCAATTGTAAATATATTTTATTTAAATTTAATCGCGTTTATAGTTGTTCCTGAAATTCACTATCAATGTAAAATATTAAAATTGTCAATTCAAAAAAGAAAGTTAATTTGCTGTATAGTTCAGAGATTTTCTTTTAAAAACTTTGTATAATCTTAATAACTCAACAACATTTTTTATTTAATTTTTCATTTCAATACTTTTGCATCGAGTGCATCCAAAACTTTCGCAAAAACTAATTCCATCAGAAAATATCGATTTCCATCGTACCCATGAAACACCACTGTATTCTACATCGCACTGACTGTACAACTGCAGTAAACAACCTTCAAATTAAGTACCGACGTCCGAGGTGGTTTGAATTTGTCGAATCCTCTCGCGAAACCGAGACTCAATAATTCCGCCGAGGGGAAAAGTCTTTCAATGATCCAGCGCGAACGAAAGGTATTTCATATTGAGTATCACTTTCGTTTTTCACCGCGCATATGTAACTCGAGGATCCTCGAGTCCAAGCCGCCGGTCAATGAGCATTGCCTTCCTACCTCCTCGAATTGAAAATGAATAATCACGGGAAAATCGCTCCATCATCCACCAAAAATATATTGTATAATTCCTCATATATACACATTTTTATTTACACTATTACCCTGCATCTACTCACACGCAGGAATAACATAACGTACGGGGCGTTACAATGAGCACCGATTTCAGACGCATATTTACACCATTTGTTTTTTGTCATAAAGAGAGAACTTGAGAATTCCCATTTAGTCCAAGGAAAATAAGAAGTGCACGTTTGTCGTTCGCGTAAAAAAAAGAAAATATAGAGAGTGTGCGTATAACCGAACACTCGGCGGATTTTTAATTAAGAAAGCTCGCGCGCCCGTTGTGCAATCTAAATAAAAAAAAAACTATGCATGGGATATTGCACAATGAGATCGAAAGAATGTGTAAGCGACTGGAAAAACATTTCGTTTAGAGTGTGGTCCACTTCAGCGTATTACATGGCCAGGACATTACCTAAAAAACACAACCAGTTGCAGTGGTGCGGCTTACTTTCTCGAGGAAAATTCATCGTGCACTTCGTCAGTAGCGATCATTTTGGAAATAAAAAAACAAACAAACGAGTGCCTCTAAGCATGGTCCACTTGAGAAAAATCATAAACATTTCTACAACGTATCTTGGGAGCTAAAGGAAGTGCACTCGAGGTATGCGGCGGAGCGGCGTTTTGGCGAAAGTCATTTTACTTTTACGACTCAACTTAAGGCCACCTGCGTAAATCTTTATCGAACGTAAGGATTTAAATCCTTAAAGACACTTCGACGCAAATTAAATCGTCGTCTGCCGCTGAGTCAATTAGTGGTGGCCCATTCCTTACGTTCACACTTTCAAATGGAATGATTATTGGATCATTATAGCTTCTAATGTTTTATCTGATAAAAACGTTGGCAGAGCAAGTATTTACGATGAACTGTGATGTGCTGGAGAATTTCTTTTGAGAACCTCAAAATTTTGTTTCAATCTTGATTATGATCTTGACTAAATTAAGATCTTAATATTGATTTGATTTGCTGATAATAATGGTACTCTTCTAAAATATATTTAAATGAATCATACATTTATTCTATAGGTATTAGCTTCAACGCTTAAACATTATACAGATATAATAAAGAATTGTTGATAATGACACAACCTGTAAAATCTATAATATCGGTTTTAACAAGATTTTTAAACAAATTATTACGATTAGTATTTTCTTGCAATGCAATAGTGAAATTATTTTAAATTGAGTACAATTTTAGAATTATTTTGACTTTTTCTTAATCACGAACTCTAAAATTTCGCGATAGATTTGAAATTTTAACTCGTCAAGTAATTTTAATCTAGAACTTCGAAATATTTTATATTAAATATTGTCGTAGTTGATAGTTACATTAGAAAATCATAAAAGAATGAAACTATTTCTCGTTTCTTAATCATGCAAAAAATCTTTACCCGTTATACACAGTAGAGAAAAAATATTTCCGGTCTTAGCAATCTTATTCAATACCAGAAAGTCAAAAATTTTCAATGTTACATAAGTAAATTAGGTTTATTTGCAGTACACACGTGAATCATAGACTAAAGAAATAGAAGTTATTTTTTCTACAAATAAATTCGTTAATATGATACTAATTCTACCTTTCATCAGATGTTATCAATTTTTGAACTCATTAATTTGAATAATCATTAATCACTGCTTGATGCCTTGAATTTATACAGTAAATAAACTAACTTCAATAATATTTTAATGAACATAAAAAAAGTGATTTCCTGTTAAAATATCCAGTCTTTCTCAACAAAATTGGACTAGACTGCTTCCGTAAAAAGTAGTAATTTTTACTAAACTCTTTTCTCCGTACATAAAGTACATAAAGTAAATATTTACCTAAAATTACCGAATTTTTTTTCAGTGCGCATGCCGCAAAATTTCCGAAACCTTTACCCACCTACGCGGAAAAACGAAACGAAAAGTCCATCGTCATACCCACGGGAGCCCCGGCGAGCCGCATCGCCGGCCCAAGAACCCTCGAGAACACTCGAGGCAGCCTAGTAGAGTCGCTCTCGCTCTTACTCTGGAAAGAAAGCGCAGCCGGGCGCTCCGAGAGCGAAAGGAAAGGACGACGGACGGGGGGAATCCTGGGGCCGGACGTCCTCCTCCATACGCCGGCCCCGGCGAAACTTTGCGGCTGGAGGTGGCAAAGGCGCGCGCTCGCCGCGTTTTTCGGGGGTAGGAGGATACGCGCCTATAAAACGCCGGCGTTCCGGCTTATTGGCCGAAGTTCAAGTCCACGTTGTGACGCGTGCTCGCGGAGCCCGACGCTCATACGCCAAAGGCGCACGAGGGCCCCATCGGGCTTCATTGCCGTTCAACATGAGGATTCGCCCGGCATGCGCGGTTAGTCCTCTAACGATTGATTACTTTAAGAAACGCGGACGGGCCCTTCCGACGAGTTGGCGATTGTGTTGCTTATTCACTTTAGTTTCTTTCCTTTTTGTAAAATTTTTTTTTATGTATCTTATACTGTGTGCTTCTTTTCCTGGGGATCACGAGTTCTTCGAGGTTTTCTCGAATGTGCTACCGCGTACATAGTGACAAATGGAGGATTTTTTTGGTGAACGACTCCTTTTTATGCTCTTGCTTTGCAACACATTCGCTTACTGTGTCGTGGAGCGGTGTCTTGATTTTTGGTGGTAACTTGTGGAAAGAACGGACTTGGTATAATTATTTATTTATTTATTTTTATTTTAATAATGATCATGTACTCTTTTATTTCAAACGTATTTTTTTATACTGATGGTATATAATTAGTGATAAATAGATGAGGCTACTTTAAGTACTAGCAAATCTGGTATGTAATATATTCGATTAAAAATTTATACTGAAATTTATACGTGACTTTTATACTGAAAAGAAAAAAAAATAGTGTACTTATCTGATATTTTTAATTTAGTGATTCAAAATTGCAATGTTAAATAAATAAGAGAATATTATTTATTCGAATTAGAAGAGTACATTTTTAAATTTTTATAAAGGTAAGTACGTTTCAAAGTTATCTGTCATTGGATAACTTCTATATTTGTATTTTCACAAAGCGTTAATGTAGTAAAACACCAAATTTAATTAACATTACCATTGATGTCTAGATAGTAAATAACAGTATTAATTTTATATTAGAGAAAAAAAAATTAGTTTTCTTCAATGTTTTGACATTTTTGAAATTTGCATGCACTTTTATTTAAGCATTCCTATTTATTTTTCCGCTTAATTTAATCGGATGATATAGTAAACGCTTTTAAATTAAATAAGCATGTGCAGTCAATACATAATATAAATTATATGAGCGCAATTTAAATGACTATTTCTCTTTTAAAATAACAATGCGCGTATATGCTAACTACGTAAATAGAAATTTTTTCATTGACTTCTAATTCTATATAAAATTAAATGTTTAATATTCTAATATAAACCTTTAATTGTTAATGTAACAATTATCTTATAAGTGAAACTAAACTAAAATGTACTTTTAACTATGTTTACGTTGCAGACTTTGCAAATTGTAGTAATAAAATTTAAGAATATAGCACTACTCATAACATAAGATAAGTTATATTTTTATGGTGAAATAAAACACAAAAGCTATCTTCTGGTAAATTCTATGTAACTTTTACCGATTCAATGGTCATCATTTTAAATTATGAAAATTTCTTTTTGCCCATTCATTCCTATTCTTCAGATCGTCAAATTCCAGAAGATATAATAATATTTACATAAAAAGCGCAATCATCTTTCATTCGAATTTCTAAAAACATTTTCATTGCTAAAATGCAATAAAACTCTTACATTAAAATAACACGAAGATAAGCCAACGATAAAATTCTCTCTTAACAATTGATTGGCGCACGAACTTATCCGGCTAAATGGCGCGAAATTTAAAAATCTAAACTCAAAAATCTGAATTCTACTAGCTAAATTAAAAATTTTAATATTCAAAATATTTCATGGTAATGAATTTTTCATTTCGTAAAAAAAAATTTGCAAATCCTTCACAGAATCGAAAGCTTATCTACAAACTTCGACTTTCGTTAAACGGATTCCAACGAAAAGCCAGTGAACACGATTTAAGCGATTCTCGCTTGGAAGCCTCGCGCCGGTCTCACTTTTCCAGTCGCGTCGGACGTTCCGCGAATAATCGCGGGAACGACGCTATCCGCGACTCGTCGAGTTATCGGGCCCCGATATCTATATACCATACCTATGAGCTGCTCGCGCCAGGACGTAATGTCACTTTCTGCACTTTCTCGCACGGCGCGACGTGAAAAAGTAGAGCGAGTTACGCGAGGGACGCCGCTGTGGTGTGTACACCTTGCGCCCGATCGAGAAAGTTTATCGAGCGTAGAAAACCATGAAATTGACGTCTCCTCCGAGTCTTTTTTTTTTCTCTCTCTTGAATCGCGACTCCTTAAGCCGCCTGGTGAAAATGGAACTGCATGCATGTGCATACCCCCCTTTTTTCGAGGATCTTTTATTTCGAATTTTACGAGAGTTTTTAAAACGCGAACACGCAGTTATCTTAATGATTCGGCGTTAACCTTATTTGTTGGGGTAAAAAATCGAATTTTTTCGATCGCAATATTTTACACGCCGAAATAAACATGTAGAATCAAAAGTATTTATCCGGATACTTTCTCAGCTAACTCGTCGACGGTGAGCTTAAATTTCTCAACGGAATAATTAATGAAATGTAGGATCGATCGTTTCCAGCAATATCTTTGCGTAAAAGTATCGCGATAATTTTGTTTGATAAATTTTTAAATTTCGCGCCATTAGCTTTTTTGAGATATCGGTGAGATATCACATGGATTTTCAAAAGTCGAGTCTCACTTTTTTTTTGTATTAGCTGGTCTTACTATTTGAAAATGATCTATATAAGTACATGTGTATTATACGTATATGTAATTATACGTATACGTAATGAATGAAAAATATATAAATATTTTAAAAAAAAACTTGATTTTTTCAAGACTGATTAAATATAGTTATAATTAACTTATAGATTTTAAAACTCACTAGCCACTAGGTAATAATTTGTTTTATTTTTCAACAATTCTGCTTTCTTTAATAAATGCCTACCAGTAGTTTTAAATACAACAATTTTTCCAAGTATATAATCCAAGAGAACATAATCTAATCTGCTTGTGAAAAAAAAGAAAAATAAAAATAAAAAAAAATGTTTATTGTTTTTCAGACCGCGCTAGCAGTGCTACTGCAGGTCGCTCTGGTGGCGAGCAAGGCATTGGACCAGGCGCAGCTGCCGCAGCCGCAGTCGCGGCAGCAAATCCCGTAAGTTCACTTTCCTCGGATGCGCTCGCTAATTGGCCCTCGAAAGCGCGCTCCCCCGACCAGTTTACCCGAGCAATTAGCCCCATCCTAACCGCGTGCGCGCACTTTTCCCGCGACTTGTTTTGATTTTTTCTCTCTTTCCATCTCTATAAACCACACGCGAGCACTGCCGGCTGCCTCGATTAAACGTCGCGCTATTATTCCTCTGAGAAACAATTGCGGGAATTTCGGACAATGACGATTCTAGCTCGTAGCGCGACAGTTTTAACTTCTGATTTTATCGCTTAGATTGCCGAATTGTCATCCAGTGTTCTCTAGTGTGACTTTCTGTTATTTTTCTTTTTTTTTAATTGATTGATGCGGTGAATTTATAAGTCCTTTTTTTTCTGGCGCCCGGCCGGAAAGTGAAAATTTTTCCCGGGGCTGCGCGAAACGAAGTTGCCGCTTTCCAACACAGTTGAGCAGAAATAGAATATTACGTAATAAGGGAGGTAAAATAAGATCACACGTAAATTCGCATGTGATCTGAGGAATTTTTTTTTTTACTTCCCATGTTGCGTGTACTATTTTTCAGCCTAGCGAAGCCGAAATCGTAAGCTTTTCGATCAGGCACCGGGAGAAAAGATGAAGGTTTCGTCCCGCTAGGCTGAAAAATAATATACATATACCTAGCCCTGTATAATAAAAAAACTTCAAATCACATGTTTTTCTATACGCTAAAACAGTTGGAGTTAAATTTTGAGAAATAAAGTAAAAATTTGACTCCAATAGAGTTAATTTTTACTGTACTTCACTCCAGTTGATTTGAAGCGTATCTCGGCTTCGCCTCGTTCGAGAATTGCATGTGATCTACGAAATTTCTCATTATATAGGGCTGGATACGTAATATGCTATTTTGTGTGTCAGAGGTGACCCTTCATGCTCCGTTTGCGAGATCTTTTAATGATGTGTAAAGTACAAGACAGTCGTTATATATAGTAACCGACCATGACCACGAAATATATGCTTATGTTTTACGTAAGTTTTACGTAGAAAGTGAAGCAATACTGAGTACCCATTCATAAATCGTACTGGTATTCTATATGCTCCAGCTACACTCGATAAGTCTTCCTGTATCATTATTTCAAGTTAAAAAACTGTAACGAAGGAACGAAGTAGAAACGTTTCTTTTCGATAGAAGTAAACTTATACGAACTTTTAAAATAAGAAATCTACAATTATTTAGAGTGAAGTTAGAGAAATACTTTGAGAATTAAAATTTATACACAGAGAACAATTAATCTTCTAAAAATTGCAATAGTCTATTCTAAAATCTCTAGTTGATTTTAATAAGACTAATATTGTCGAAAAAATTACAATATTTGTTTGCAAACTTTTCAAGAGTTTATAATATTTAAGAGCGAAAATCAACATTAAATTCTTCTGTTAAAAAATTATTTTTATTACATTGTTTTTTTTTAATAATGTCAGTCTGCGAGGACGCTGAAATAAACGAAATTGCAATTTTTATTAGAGTCCTTTTCTCCATATACTCAGTTTTAAAAGATAATGCACTCAATAAGAAACTTTATATACAAAAACAAAAAATACCAAAAACTATTTATTAATTGCATCTAATATTATTATTGATTAATTATATGTAAACACGATATAATCCAGTTACAGTGCACAAGCAGCTCAAAAGCGAGTAGGTTACGGAGGAGGAGGTGATTTCGGAGGAGGTGGTTTCGGCGGAGGCGGTTTCGGTGGCGGTGATCACCACGGAGGCGGCGGCGGCGGCTTCGGTGGCGGTGATCACCACGGAGGCGGTGGTGCCGTCGACTTCGGAGGCGGCCACGGTGGTGGTGGTGGCTTCGGCGGAGGCGGCGACCACCACGGAGGCGGTGGTGCCGTCGACTTCGGAGGCGGCCACGGTGGTGGTGGCGGCGGCTTCGGCGGCGGCGGCGACCACCACGGAGGCGGCGGAGGCGACTTCGGCGGCTACGGGGGCGGTGGTGGCCACGGAGGCGGCATAAGTGATTTCGGGGGCGGCGGTGGTGACCACCACGGCGGTGGTGACTTCGGCGGCTACGGAGGGGGCGGTGGCCATGGCGACGGTGGCGGCTTCGGAGGTGGCCACGGAGGCGGCATAAGTGACTTCGGAGGCGGCGGTGACGTTGGTGGTTACGGCGGTGGCGGCGGTGGTGACGATCACCATCACGACGATCACCACGAGAAGGGCTACTGGAAGAAGAAGTTGATCTGGAAGCCCGGCTGGAAGAAGGTCTGGAAGCCCGCCAAGAAGCAGATCTGGAAGCCCGCGTGGAAGAAGACCTGGAAGCCTGAATGGATCCCCACGAAGAAAGCCATCTGGAAGGACATTCAAGTCCCCGCGTGGAAGAAAATCTGGAAGCCAGTCTGGAAGGAGATCCAGGTCCCGGCATGGAAGGAGATCAAAGTGCCAGCGTGGAAAAAGGCCTACAAACCAATTTGGGTGCCGATAAAGGTGCCCGCCTGGAAGGACATCCAGGTACCCGACTGGAAGAAGGTTTACAAACCGATCTGGGTGCCCATCAAGGTCCCCGCCTGGAAGGAGATCCAAGTGCCAGCTTGGAAGAAGATCTGGATCCCCGAGTGGATCAAGGTTGGAATCCCCGGAGAGAAACACCTCGGCACCGACGCCCACGGCTGGGAGTACACCAGCCACGACCTTTGGAAGAAGAAGCTCATTTGGAAGCCGCTCTGGAAGAAAATCTGGAAGCCCGCGAAGAAGCAAATCTGGGTCGAGGACAAGAAGCTCGAATGGAAGGAAGAGTGGAAGCAGATCTGGAAGCCCGCCAAGAAACAAATTTGGGTCGAGGACAAGAAGCTCGCCTGGAAGGAGGAGTGGAAGCAGATCTGGAAGCCAGGCAAGAAGCAGATCTGGGTGTCCGACAAAAAGCTGGAGTGGAAGGAGGACTGGAAGCAGATTTGGAAGACGGAACAGAAACAGGAGTGGATCGAGGACAAGAAGCTTGTGTGGAAGGAAGCCTGGAAGCAGATCTGGGTGCCAGCCTGGAAAGAGATCTGGGTGCCCGACTGGAAGAAGATCTGGAAGCCGGTCTGGATATCCGAGTGGTTCCCCATCGACGACCACCACGATCACCATGGCTGGAAGGACAGGAAGGACACTGCGGTGCCGCAGCAGCAGGCGAAGCAACTTCAGCCGGCCCAACCGCAGAAGCAGCAGCCATCAAATCAGCAGCAACCTTTAAATCAACAGAAGCCTTTGAATCATCAACAGCAGCAGCAGCAGCAGAAGAGTGCGAGTCCAGTTAGGTGGGACAGGTCGTTCCAGGCGGCGCCCGCGGTGACGGCCGCCAAAGCAGCCCAACTGCCGTCCATTACGGAGGACCTGGTACCACCGCCCTTCGTCCAGCCTGCCAATCAGCAGGCGCAGGGCTTCAACTTCCCTGGTTGATGGTCTAACTCGACCCGCCGAGCTCTTCCGGTCGGCCTGTACAAATTCGACACTCTTCTACTCTCTTAAGATGTTATTTACAATTAATCGTTAAGCCGCTGTACATATTAATTGTTAAGCTGTGTAATGCGAGGACGCCAATGGTGTTCCGTAACAAACTCGACTGAAGGGCCCTTCTACTTTCGCTTCTTCTTTCATCTACTTCTTTTTATATGTATTTTTATAATATCTTTTTTTTACTTATATATACATACATATATATATATTAGGCGTGCCTTCCTTCCTTCGTATTTCATCTACTCATCTAAGCGAGCGCCCTCGATCACGTGTACCTCTATCTTTTTATACTTCGTTTCGATCCCGTAGCCTATTACCTTTTTTTATACTCGCGTACTGTGACGCGTTGTTATGTTGTCCAACTTATTGTTAACTAATGCTATCGAATAAAGTTGATTAATTTTTGTTAAATCATTCTCTTCTAATTACGACCTCAACCGCCTCCCAGCAAATTACCTAAGTTCTCAACAATATACGAAAGTTACTTAATTATTCAATTTCTCAATTGCAATCTTCATTATAATATACACATACGCAGTAAAAAAAAAGAGTTTATAAAACAGAAGTAATCGGAATCTATGCGTGGAAAAGTGGAAAATCAGGTACCGGCCGCTATAGTGAACGACACCCAATTTCATTGACTCGATCCGGAAATTTTCTAAACAGGTGTAAGTATCAAGAGAAACCTGGGATAAACCCGTCAGCAAAAAAAAAAAGTAAAATATATATTCCTTTACATCACACGTAGTCCCACCAGAAAGACCACCTCGTCGCTGCTATACTAACAATAATAAAAAAACGGAAATAACTGCGACGTTAGAAAAAAAAAGCGACGAGTCACGCCGAGGTGCGCGGGAGAAATCGGCAAGCATCCGCGATCGGCGCAGCTTACATAACGCACCGATATCAAAGCGTAGCGTTTTTTTTTTAATTTCATGCGTGGAGTCACGCGCGCCAAAACGACCAACTGACGCAACGCATCCCGCCAAAAAGGCAACGAAAAATGCAAACGACGCCTCCCCGGGTGTATTATACGCGCGGGAGAAAGTGGCATGGCTCGGAGGGGAGGACAACGGAGACGAGCGTGTACGTCGCGGTGAAAGTGAGCACCCACACTTGCGCCTGGCCATAAATTAATTCGCGCGCCGCGTCCTTTCGCGGAGCTGGCGCAAGAAGTGCGCGCGCAGGTACCCCGACGAAATCGCGCCGGTGAATTATGCGAGCAGGTCGCGTGGGAGGCATCGCACGCGCCAACTTATTACCGAGCCCGGTTGCGCCTCTTCGCGTCCACGGACGCGAGAAGACGTGAATCAGAGGGGGATCGAGGTGTAAGCGTCGGCGAATGCTGCGATACTTCACTCGACGAATTGCGCGATAAGATTTTTTTTTTTTGCTTTCTGGTGGAGGATTATGCGCTGGGAAAGCGATGAGAAAAAGATGAAGTGATGTTGCGATGGAAGTTTGTTTTGAAGTTTTTTTTTAAATACTACGTGAGATAAAATTTTTGCGTATTAAAAATTACAATTATTAAGATTTTTTTGCTGTCTCGTGAAGTATTTATTATATGTGCTTGAAGAGCGATGAAAAAAGATTTGAAGAGGTTGTGACGGAAATTTGTTTTTTTGAATTTTGTATTAAAAATTGCAAACATTAGATTTTTTTTTGCTTTCTCATAGATAATTATATGCTACGAGAACGATGAGAAAAAGATGACGAAATGTTGCGATGAATGTTCGTTTAAAAGATTTTTTTCAAGTACGTGTAATAAATTTTTGCATATTAACAATTGCATTTAGTACGCTTATTGTCATTACATTGAAAAAAAATAATTTAAACAAGCTTATAATATTCTTTAAAAAAATTGTTAAACTAAACTTTTTTAAACGAATAAAAACTAATTATTTAAAACAAACAGAATTGCTAAATACATTTAAAGAAAATAACTGTTTATCTACCTGTAGCTAATTAACAATAATTGAGTGGTTTTTTAAAATAATACTGGATTAGTCAAATTATTCAGATAAGAATTATTTTTATTATTATTTAAAGCTAATTATTAACAATTAATTGGTATATTAAATGATTTCGTAAGTTATCGCGGACAGCAATCTTAAATTAAGTTAAATTATTACCAAGTAAAAATCATTAGTTAAACTACTACAAGCGTGTGAAATCTTGGTTATATAATGAATTTAATTAGGACTATGAATAATGATTTTTTACCCATTACATTTCTTCGCTTAAACTTTTCAACATCTGAAGGTTTAAAATATTCGTGAAACTCATTTAGAAGGCAATGAATGAAAAGACGCTGTTATGTCTATAAAAAGAATGGGAGATACGATTGAGCGAAACAAAAGTGAACAAAAGATAAAATAAAAGTGAATGTTGCAGTTGAATGTAGTTAAATCTGAATTTCCCAGTCACGAGTCCATGTTTGTTTCAGCGATAGAATTTCTTCGATTCCACTATGAATAACTAAGCCAAGATCAAATCGAATGAAAGAAATACAGCTAGAGAGATTATATACTTGATCCTTTCAAAGTCCAATAGAAATATTGAAATGCAAATTCGGTAAAAAATAAAATTCGACCCCTTTTCCGTTCTTGTATAAAATTTTCCTCTCATACGTACATAAGCTTATGCGCACATGCAAAATATTCAGATACGATATGAACATGCACATATGTATATGCAAATCCACGGCCAACAGGAAACAACTCAGCTTTGGAAGTTAAATTTTTTTTAATGTACACCTATCGAACCAATTTTTTCTTGTTGTTTAGCTCATTTTAAAAGAGAAAAAAGAGGTGTGCACGGCTAATCCCTGGGGAAACTTTTTTTTTTTGACCAAATAACGCAAAAAAGTTGAGAAAACAAAAAAGACATTCATGAATTTTTTTACAACAAGCGATATTCTTTTCAAAAAAATTCACAAGAGTAAAAAGTTCTTAGAATTAGCCAAGGAATACACCTGTAAATCTTTTTTAAAATATTGCATATAAACAATTTTTACTTATTCCTTGGCTAATTCTAAGAACTTTTTGCTCTTGTGAATTTTTTCGAAAAGTAAGCGATATACTTTTACATTGTAAAAAAATTCATGAATGTCTTTTTTGTTTTCTCAACTTTTTTGCGTTATTTGGCCCGGAAATAAGTTTTTCCAGGGATTAGCCGTGCACACCTGTTTTTTCTTTTTTAAAATTACCTAAACAACAAGAAAAAATTGGTCTGGTAGGTGTGCTTTAAAAAAAATTCAACTTACAAAGCTGAGTTTTTTCCTGTTGGCCGTGGATTCGCACATAATAAAGTACGCAATTTTCGTAATTGGAAATCTACAGATGGTCGATACACCGCTCATATATGAACTTCCGAGTAACTCGAAACTTATCGACCTTCGATACCACCCAGTTTACAAAATGTTTATTTAATCGCACATATAAATCTACTGACCGCAATAAAGAAAACAATTTTTTTTACTAAATAAGGACGCGAAGCGCAGTAGCCGTAAACCCGCGTCCGTTAAATTTGCAAAAAAGGAGCAAGCTATCGACTACCCGATTAGTATAGAATTTTATGAAAAGCTAAAAGTTCATAAGTCTTCAAATTGAGGTGTTCGAGCGAGCATTACGATCTTAAATCGCCGGATGTATTAACGAACCAATCCCAGCGAGTCGCGCATTCTTCGCCGCGGACGAAGCGTTAAAGTCACGTTAACTTCGTTGTTTTTCTCTCACTCACTGTCCCATTTCCCGACGATGGGCTCATCGACGCTCAGCTGGAAAAAAGCTCTCGGTTTCAGAAAATCGCGTGAAAGCGCGCCCCGGCCGTAAAGTGCGTGTTTTTCTTTCTTTTTTTTTTTTTGTCGATCCTGTACCGAATTGCAGTCATTTCGTTCGCGCACTTTTCTCACCGGGGTATTCCCATCGGCGTCGCTCACAGCTGTAAATTCGCGAGCGATAACCACCAGCCTTATTATCGGATTCCTGAGTGTCGCTTTCGCGCGCATCGATAGACTGTAAGATATTTATGATGCATTTAGGTGGAGTCGATGAATCGAGAGGAGAGTTTAAATGTAACCTTTTCATTTTCGTTAGAAAAATATAATTTTTTTATGATTTACTCTTACGGAGAATCATAATGTGTTAAGTTTGTTTTTGTACAAAATTTGTGGATAAGAATAATAGTGATTTTGATAGTGGGTAAGAAAATGTAAATTTATTATAACGTGTAAAATTTTGTTTGAAAAACTTACACTGAAAAAAAATTGTTAATTTTAAGGAAATGATTTACTTTACTTTAGTACTTATTAAATATTTCTTTGAACCAAGTAATAATTTTATTAAAACTAAATGAATTTATTTGTTTCTAAATAAATTTAGTAGCTTCAAAAAAATAATTTTTTGACTCGATAAAATATTTAATAAGTATTATTGAAGTAAATCGTTTCATTAAAATTAACATATTTTTTTCAGTGTACGTATGTGGATTAACATCTTAATAATGATAACATTGAAAAAAAACAATTATGTAAAATTAAACGTACACAAAACTGATATAAATGATTACGAAAGGGCCGAAATTAGCATACTAGTATTCTAATCATAAAATATATCCTCTTTAATGTCTAAATTTTACAAACTCTTCATTTCTAATCATCCATATCTATAAACATGTGTTTAAACACCGTTCAAACCATCACATACATTAATTTAATTGAAGCATACACGCAGCATTAGAATTTAATTAAAGCAAACGTTTTTCTTTACTTTCACCTTAGAATCTCGAAACGCAGCCTTTAAAAAAAAAAGTTCCCGAAAAAACTGCTTGCTGTACGAGAATACCACGTGACAGCAGACAGGCACATCCAATTTACGGTATAAACCGCATCGGCGTTTACGCACGTCCGAGCCAATTCTCTTTTTTATATTTACAAGATCGAGAAATTGTCCCGATCCAAATCATTGCCAATGCGCGCGTCGTTCGATCTTACTCTCCCACACGACAAGCCCAGTAGCGCGCGGCTTATTAGAAAGCCGCTCCAGGGGGGTTTAGGATATTATCATAAGCGAATCCAATCGATTCGCGATGTGTGCGTGAAATCGACGAAAAAAGCGGCAAATCTGGTGACGGGAAATCGCGTCGATAAATCAGACCGAATGATGAATCGACCGGACGGCGAGGCGCGTAAATTACGGCGCGTGTAATCTCGGCACGTTTTAATTATGAATGTCGCGTAACACGGATACGCGCCCAGCGAAAGATTCGTTTTCGCGGCGAGAAGCATCGATAAATTTTTCTCCTTAGCCTGGAGTCGTGCTTGTGTCCATACGACTTAATTCTGCATGACGCGCGGATGGTGTCCGGAGAATTTTTCACAAGCACGCGCGAAGATGACGTAATCTGGTGGCCGCGCAGCGTGTAATCGCTTGTTTCGCATCGAAATTGATCAACATTGAATGCGTTTTATTCGTGAGACGTGCCAGGTGCGCCTTTAAAACGATTCTATTTAAAGGAAATGCCTCATCTGATTTACTTTTTACAACAAATTACAAGTATTTCTTTGTCTACTTTGCAATTTCTTTTAATTATACATGTACAGATGTGAAGGAAACTGTAATTTATTTATAAAAAAAATATTTGTTTAAAAATTCGCAATTTCGCTTACATAAATGTTTCTCTACACAAGTTAAATGAAATACATTAATATCATTAAGATTACTAAAAATTTGTATGAATTGGTAATTATTAAAAGACTGTCCTTCCGCATTAATTTTTAACAGCAATTCGCGTATGTAATTGTATACGTGCGCTTTAATCATACGCTGAATTTTCACTTCGCAATAATGAGCATCAACATTTTTTTAAAGAAATATTTCCTTTTGTAAACTTGGGGAGGAAGTGAGGGCGAAAACATTAATCAAAGTCTTGGCTCTATTCGTGCATCTTATTATAATTTTCGCTTGAGGTTGGCGAGGAAATAAGTGGCTAAATGGCATGTGTGGCTTGTTTGAGCTACAATGCAACTCCGCAGGAATTACTAGTTTTCCAAATGGCTCGCGCTCAGTCGCATACTATTTTCTTGATTGCTTTATATCACGACTGCATCACGATGGGTCTGAGAATTTTTACACGGAAAAAAACCCACTTGAAAATTTAAATAAGCCAGTCATTTCCACTGTTAACTTCACTCACTTAATAATTTCACCGCTATAATAGATTTAAGAAGCACAGCTATCCCATTATTTCGCTAAAGAGAGTTTTATTTATTTTCTATTTTTTATTTTATTTTAGTAATTTTAGTTATTTTAGTTATTTAGTTATTTAGTTATTTTAGATATTTTAATTATTTTAGTTATTCTATTTATTCTATTTTTTTTACTCTTTTCCTTGGTTCTAATGTCTATTAAATCATGCAAAATTTACAATCAAAAGCGGAGCACATCTAAAAGCATCGCGGCATCTGAAAGGAAAGTTGCGCAACGCAAGCAGCAATTAAGTCAAAATTCGATTATAAAGCTCCCAGAATACCAAGAGGAGGGCATTATCCAAGCGGGAAGAGAGAATTTCCTTATAAAGCTCGCACACGTCGATCGGCGAAATGAGAGGAGGCGGCGACGCGACTCGAAAGTGAAGTGTCGCTTCCGCGAGAACGGCGCATCGCTCGCGGAAATGAGGAGCGCGAATCTCGCGAAATTTTTTTTTCGCCTCCACGTCGTAGCGTGTACCTACGCTAACTATACGCCGGAAGTGATTGCGCGATTCTGTTAAATCTTCGTGCACCTTCCGGGAGAATTCAACCCAGAGGAAATGACTTTTCCACTCGTTCATCTTGCAGGGATACTTTTTTTTTATTTATAAATAGTTATTATAGTATAAATAGATTATTTATAAATAGTTTGATCGCGTGGTTTTTACGTGGCAAGAGGTCATGCAACTCGAATCGGGAGTTGCAGTAGCATAGCAGTAGAAAGTTTTCGAGTACGGGTTATAGTTACGATAATTTTTGCTTTCATGATAATGCGCTCGAAAAAAAAATCATTTATCAGTACTTTCAGTGCACCACGCAATGTTCTAATGAGTGGAGGTCAAATTCTAACTTTCTATTTAACAAAAAAAAAAAGAAAAAAATTTTTTCTTTAATACATTATAATATTTTATTAAAAATGTTTCACCTTTGAAAATTGTTTAATATAGACAATGCAGTTTTTTTCCTTAACCAACGATATAATTTCACCTTTATCGTTAAATTATACGGTAATATATTTTCAAAAACTTTCTTACAGTGTATTATGCTAATCTATATCGTTCACATTGCAATCTGCATAAAGAGTGAACATATTGATAATCGAATTTCTTAAAAAACCGAAGAAAAATTATTTAAATTATTTAACGTATTTTCAATGGGCCTTCCGCGGAAGTTGATTTATTCGATAAATTAGAAAATAGTCTCTCTATAAAAGACACAACGGACCCGAGGAACGCGGACATCTTCCGCATGGCAATTGTGGACGGCTCGTGAGTATGTACGAACGCGTTGCCATTGTCCGCGTGTACCCAGCGTGTAGAGGGCATAAATTACGAGGGGAATCCGCCGAGAGAAAATGCGCGCGAGCGCGAGCTTGCTTTTAAATTCAAATGAGCCCGCATCCTTTTCTTCACGAAAAACTTGACGGAAATAGCCGGGGTTTCGAAAAACATCGCGTACCTTTTCTTAACGTCGTTTTGTCCTGCTCTAATTGTTCCTCTTTCGGGACATTATCGGGTGAGAACCATCGCGTATACCCTCGGTACAAGAGTCGTTATTGTAGGATTGACTCATGACGCGCGATGCTTTATCTGCTAGTAATCGACAATGTTCTTGGTTTGACGAGATTAACTTTCTTGCCGTGCCCAAGTGTATTTCAAAGTTTTCGTACTTTTTTCCGCGAAACGTTATTTTATTTTTTTGTTAGTCAAATCTACATGTGCTAATTGTCTTTTACCGCGTATTTTGGTTATTATATTAGTTTTTTTTTTATATAATTGCACTTAAATACCTGCGCCATCAAACTATAGAAATTATTATTAACTAAACTATGGAAAACTTTATTTATAATATTAATTTAATTCTGCTTTGATATAGGTATAATCTTAAAAAATTTGTATTAACAAATGAAGAGTACATGATCAGAACGATTTTTTATTACAATAAATTTCTCCAAGATTTTTCTTTATTTTATATAATTCACTTACATGATAAGTACATGATAAGTACATACATATCTGATTATTTATTCAATTATTTAAATCACAGTTAAGCCGATTATCTCTATCTGCATGTGCACTTATATCTGAAATAAATTCTTTTGAAACATTTTTGAAATATTCAAAAAGAAAATTTAATTTTATTATTATTCTTTTTTTTTGTCTTTACTTTATCTTTCATGCATCTACAACTTCAGAATAATTAAGAAAAAATAGACTTAATATAAAAAAGACAAGATCCACCACCTTTTTCTAAAAAAAAAAATTCTACATATAGAAAATATAATTTCAAGTACGGGTGTCCCTTTAATCTAATAACTAAAAAAAAAAACAAGTCGTGTAGCATAAATTAAGATTCGCTTGAGTAATCCCCAGCCGCAATTGTTAATAACAAAAAAAAAGGAGTAACCTTCACGGTCGAAGAGTTAATCGGGAGAAAACGGCGTAAATCATCCTCGGAACCGCGTCGAATCGGGTGCACAGCCTCGTTTTTCTCTTCCCCGCGGAGAGGGGCCGCGAAAGCACGCGTAGCATCCCGCGAGTCGCGAGTTGAAAAAATACGTGATCGAAATATAAATTAACGAGTGGACGCGGGAACTCCGCCGGTCACGCGATGTTCGCACTCTTTCCGCGCCTGTTCGCCAGGAAAGAGTCCAAACGCGTAATTGACACTTGCGGGATGCCAAGGCACGAAAAGTACACGGTGCTAAGTGGCGAAGCAAAATTACGAGAGCGCCGATGCGTTCATTTATATTTCCGGATTTCTCCCAACTTCGCCGACGTGTATACTTAATTCTGCAGGTAGGAAGTTATTCGCCGCCGATCGGCAATAATAATCTGATAGAGGACGACGCACCGTAATAGAAAAGTTCAATGGACCGATTATTAGTTTCTTATTAGGCATAGGTATGGTGGACATATGACAGGCGCGTGAATATAAAATTGTCGTGTTGAAATAATGAACGCATAAATATTAATTAAATTTATGATAAGGAAGTTTCATAAAAAAAACTCATTTCACTTTGAGTAATGTTATTTTTTAAATTTTGGTTGTTGGTGCAACAAAATATTAAATTATTCCTGGTTATTAATTTCGTTTTTTACATCTGCAGAAGTATATAAATTGAAATGATTTGTGTAAACATCTGAGAATGTTTATAAAGCATTTGTCTATACTTCTTGATGTTATGAATTTATGGTGCTTTTGTAACTTTTAAAATAATTAAACAAATAATTTTAGTTTCTACAATTCTTCAAGCCTATAAACGCAACGTTAATTACCATCAATTTAAACGCTGCCTCACAAAATGTTTACTTTCGTTATAGAAATAGCTTAAAAATTAATTTTCAGACTTCTTCCTCTATTCAATTTATCATAAATTATATTAAATATTAAATATTTTATTAAACTCTGAACAATTCTTATTTTTTAAATATTTTTTTATTCGCCATTATAAAACTGGTAGATTCCCTTAAGTAAGAATCATCTCTTAAAAAAGTGATATAAAAAAATTGGAGTGAAAACGAGAAGCCTTTTGTGAATAGGTGAAATTCTTCTAGTCTGGTCTGATCAAACTCGGCTATTTTCTACTGTCACACTAGAAATTCCACCAGCAGCGGGGAGAAATTGTCTTCGTTAGATTAGAGACAATCTTGTAATACTAAGGCCGTTAATCACTATGAAAAGTGCTAACGCGCGCCACGATAAACCAGCTTCTCTATGCATCCTTATCAATGAGTAATGGTAGCTTCCGAGAAAGTGATCCATTCACGGTGCACCGCATCGGGCGCTGCTCCTGAGTGAATTATGAAATTGACTGGCAAAATTTACGATACTTTTATACGAAACGCAAATCAATTTACATTAAAATCCATCGATGAAATAACTTTAAAGTGACAGTAGTAAGATTCCGCGCGCGGATATGCAGTAGTAACGTTCCGTGTACGGTAAGACAATCGCTATAAAATATTTTGAAGTGCCGTTTTTTTTTTAAATTGATGAATCAATTATCGTGCACTATGGCAAACTAGTAAAGATGAATTTTCAGAAAAATTACAATATGAAAAATACAAAATATTCCGAAAACATGAGCTTCTTGAAAAACTCGAGCGCTGCGACCTCACGCAGTAGTATATCTGAAGGTGAATCTGCTTTGCGATCGCGGGGACACGGCGATAGCATCCCATTTTCTCGCGTCCTCTAACGTCAAACTGACAGAAGCCATTGTGTATGGAATTCAACTATAAAGTCTTTGTCGCCAGGAGCTTAGTCACCAGTGCTGGAAGATGCTGCCGACGCTCCTGTGCACCGTCCTCGTGGTTGGCCTCCTTTGGTGTTGCTGCTGCTGCTTAAAACCGAAAAATTTCCCACCAGGTCCGTCGGTTACTACGCGTAGTTGCACATTAAGCCTGAAAAATCGTGAACATTTCAACCAAGTTCGTAGTGAAAATAGTGAAAAGTGATCAAATATTGATAATTGATTCGCGTCTTTTTTTAAAGTTTCACCTTTTCTTCTTCTAGAAATTCAGACATTATTTATAGTACTTATAGGATTCACTATAACTACTATACATATTTATTCCTACTTGTGCGTTACTATTTATTACTGCATAAAAGTAATCTAAAAGATTTTACATAATAATAAATTAAACGGAAAATAAAAATGCATGTACACTGCAGTTTATTAAAGCAAAAATCAATTACTAAAACACTAAACTATGGATACACAATCGATTCTCTGAAAAAAAATGTATATTAAAATATCAGTGTTTTATTTATTTATAATTTAATTCAAATAGCTTTTCTTAATTAATTTTTAAATTCATTGCATTTTCTAACTCTCTGACAAAAATATATATCAACTACAAAATAATCAATTATAAATTAAAAAAAATATGCAATAATTTATTCAGGTCCAATATGGTTTCCTTTAATCGGTTGCTTCGCTCAATTCGAGTGGATGCGTCGGAAGCGAGGCTACATGTACTTGGCCTTTGAAGAACTCTACCAGAAGTATGGTCCAATCGTGGGTCTGAAACTTGGCCATCAACAATTTGTTCTAATTTCGGGCCCCGACATGGTCAGAAAAGTGCTACTTACGGACGACTTCAACGGCCGACCCGATGGATTCTTTTTCAGGGTCCGGTCTTTCGGTAAAAAAAAAGGTGCGATCAGTTTTAATTAATTTTAAGTGATAAAATTTGTAAGATTTAACAAAAATCATATTGTGTAAATCTGAAAATGTAAAATTCACTTGGAAAATGTGAATAGTGACATTTAATATGTGAAAAATCGTCCACATGCTAAATGTGTGAACGATTTTTCACATAAAATATGTTACGATTCATATTTTCCAAGTGAATTTTATATTTTCAGTTGTAGAGAGAGTTGCCCAACAATTTAGTAAAATTACAAATACTTTAAAAAATTTTAATACGCCGCTTAATTGCTACTTCTTAAACACTTTAAATGTATACAAGAATTTTTAATGCCTACATTTTTCTACGTGTATAAATAAACAAGCAAAAATCGACGATTTACTTGATCAGGAATCCTGTTCACGGAGGGAAAGCAGTGGGCGCAGATGCGAAAATTTACGGCAAAGCATTTGAAGGCCTTCGGCTTCGGACAGGAGGTGATGGCTCGGTGGCTTGCGATTGAGGCGCAAAATTTGGTCGATTCACTGCGACGACAAGCCGAGGATGGCCCTGTACTCATGCACACGGCCTTTGACATTGCCGTGCTCAACTCGCTTTGGATGATGTTCGCCGGGCACCGATTCGAGAATGACGACCGCAAACTCAAGGAGATACTCGACATTGTACACGATGTCTTCAGGTATTAATTTTTTTAAATTTATTTATTTAATTCTAAACTGAATTTTATTTTACATAGAAACTTAATAAAAACAATTTATTCTTTTTTTTAAGTCATCAATATTTATGATACACTGGACAAAATTCAGACGGATCTCTTAGACGATTATTACCGTAATACTATCTATAGTACAAATTTTACTGGAGAATGTTAGGAATAATCATACATGTACAGAAATTTTTTTGGCGAATTTTACTGCAGAGTATATTAATTTTTATCTGAGGGTCCAGTCTACGATCACATTCCCAGACAGACAGTAATTTTTACAGTACTTTCTTGTCAATGTAAAATAATTACATTTCCGCGTATTTTGCATTAAAAAAATTCTCGCATATAAATTTAATGGTCCTATCGATTTCACATTTCACTCTCATCAGCTGCCGCTTGATTCTTGACTAAAAAAATTCTTAATGCACCGTTCCGTGGAATCCGACGCAATTATATCATCATTCACGTCTTCGGAATTTCAGCAATCGATTATAGAGGCGCGTAAAAACAAGAAGCGTTGAGTTTCACGAAGAGCGTGATCAAAAAAATTTACGTGAGTGATGTACTTTCGACTGTGACACTTTATGCAAAAGAGTTTTAATGTAAATAAAACAATTCCGTATAATACAGTGATGGAAATGTAATTTACATCCACTAAATATGAGATGACGTTCACGTTAAACGGATTTAGGAGATTGCAGATCAAATTTAAGTCACATTAATTGTCCCCGACCTTGACCCTTTAGTACATAATAATTTAAATAATTCATACTCTCCTAATTAATAAAAAAATTTATATACGTTAATTTCATATAATAATTTATCGTGAATAAAATTAATTGACTAGGTTGAACGACGCGCTGGGAGGCATACTATCACACCTACCATATCTGCGTTTCATCATTCCGGAGTGGTCGGGGTACAACGAGTTAGTGTCGGTCCTGAAAAGGCTCTGGAATTTTCTCAGCGAAGAAATTCATCAACATGAGGTATCATTGCCTGTGGACGAGCCGCGAGACCTCATCGACGCCTTCCTCATGGAGATCAATAATCGTCCGGATAATAATCCTGATAACGAGAATTCCGTTTTTGATAGTAAGTAAAATTTTTGTTTAATGCATTAATAATTTGTTTACGAATTTATAAATCAGTAAATTGCAATACCTATAAAGATACAACTGAATTTTTTGTTTACTGAATTTTCGTTTCTCTTATCTGAAAAATCAGCAAATAGTTGAAAATCTTATTCTTGAGATTAGTGTTAAACAATAACTAAGTTATCTGATGCGAACAACTTTTTTATTGAATCAAGGACAAAATTTGCTGATCCTTTGCCTCGATCTATTCCTTGCTGGATCAAAGACTACGACGGATTCTTTGGCAATGTTCGTTGCTTATCTGGTAAACAATCAGCAATGCACTCAGGAGCTTCAACAAGAATTGAACAACGTGATCGGCAAAAGTAGATTGCCAACTTTAACAGACATGCCCAATTGTCCAAAAATTGAGGCATTTATTGCAGAGGTAATTATCAATAAATATTTTACTTATCAAAGTTCTTCACTTATCGTAAGATTGAATGTAAATTATTTCTTCCTAATTACATTAGGCTCAAAGGTCATTGACTTTAGCGCCAGTAGGCATTCCTCACAAAACCATGAGCGACATCCAACTGGAAGGATACTCAATTCCTAAGGTAAAACACTTTGTTTTTTTATTTCAAACTGAATTAAGTAAATGAAAATACCAAGGAATAAAATATTTTTTTAAGGATACTACGGTTCTCCTAAACTTTCACAGTGTCCACTATGCCGCAACGTTCTGGGATAAACCGGAAGACTTCCGGATTCAGAGATTTTTGAACGACGAAGGCAAGTTCCAAGCGAACAGCGCACTGCTACCTTTCGGGTTTGGTGAGATAGAAAATTATTATTTAATTGAGGTTAATTATCATTTAATATTTCTTATTGAATATAATTTCATGAACATTGCGATTCAATGCTCAGGAAAACGCCGCTGCATGGGCGAGTGTCTAGCCCGCTCCTCGCTCTTCCTGTTCCTGGCCTACCTGCTGCACCACTTTGAGCTCTGCCAGTCGCTGACAACACGGACCACCCGATTTGAATGGCTACGATGGCTTCGTCATATCGCCAAAACCCTATTACATCGTTCTGAAGTCCAGAGAATAATGAGAAAAAAATTAAAAAATCGGCAAAACATTTTAATTTAGCTATGTGAGCATCACCCTGAAATCAATCCCTCTAAATGCCATTCAGTTAAAATTTCACTTATCACTATATCACCGTAAATTTTGAATTCACATTTATTTAGAGTGATTACTAGATATAAGAATTTAAAAATTATCGAACCTTTTCACTGCGTGATATTTAGAAGTTCTGTATTATCACGCACTTTCTAACGTCTATTCCAAACATTCAAAGCTTAAAATTGTAATTGGTGAAATATCGTTAGCTCACCGATATCTCGATATACATTTGCATGTACACACGTATTTAAAATACTTAAATATTTAAAATATTTAAATATCACATATTTAAAATACTTTAAATAATGTTCATTTCACATCAGCAGTGCAAGCGATTTTATACAGTGAACCATCTCTTGTAAATTTTTACAGCTCGATAACAATATTTAATGGCTCGCCTGTTGTGGCTCAAATTGGCCACGACAAATTGAGCTTAGCAACGATCGTAAAATCTGACCGAGTCTATTAATGAACAATGCACTTTACAAATTTGTAGCGTCGCGACGAGAGAAGAAAAAATGCGGAAGCGGGAATCCCCGGCACTAATGACTACATGCCGTTTTTCGCGCGGATATATAAAGGCCACTTTCTTTTTCTCCTGTAAGGTGCAATTTTATCGCAGAGCGCGACTTGTGGTGTGATGTTGCTCGCGGGGCCGAGGACGACGCACTCACGCCGCATTTGCAGATAGCGGGTCCGCGAGTGAAATGTTCGCATACTACACCTTAGATATGTGTGTCCGTGTGTACTATTTATTTATGGCTTTTTTATTGCATCAGTTGTGGAATATAAACAAAATGAAATTATTAATAAATTTCGCTTAAGTTGTTTATTACTCTGACGTGCAGCATGATACACACTGCGGATAGCAAAATAAAAGAGTTACGTTAAATTATTTAATAATTTTAATTTTTTTTCTGTTCCTTATATGCTGCATTAAAAAAAAATTGGAGATAAATAAATACTACACGCAGAGACATGAATCTGTACATACATTTTTTAAAAACATCGTATAATGATCCAATGATCGTAGATGAAACTCTTGATGGTGAGAAAATATAATTTTTTGTAAAACTAAAGCAATTTTAATGGCAATTTTAATGGCAACTTTCCTTAAATTAATATGTAAAAGGCAACTGGATGTACATTTTTGAAAACAATATAATTTTTCAAAAATTTAATTAATTTGAAAATTATTTTTTTTTTACTTCTAATCTCTTTTATTGTACATTACCATCAAAAACTTTATAACAGCTACATCAAGCAATTGCGTAAAATTTTATGCCTATTATATATTAAGTGCAAAATTGACTTTTATTTATTACTGTTTCCATACAACATTCTGTATGAACTCAATATGTGTATAGAAACAATTCTTTTAATTATTTCTCTTTTTAATAAAAAGAATTTCTATAAATATATTGAACATTCTACAAAACCTTTAAAGTTTATTATTATTTTATAAAACTTTTAAACTTTCCTTCGTACCAATTAGTACAGAAATTAAGCGTACAACTAATTTTTACATCAACTACAATATAAGATAACCACTTCAAATTAAGATACTTTTCTCGATGCATTATCGCGCCAATTGTAAGAATTTTCGTGTAAACCTTCTCACTGAAGTTACAAGTCGGACTGTGAATAAATCCATTTAAAAAGAAAACACTAATTCCTCTCACGCGTAAAATGAATTCTTAACGCGATCGTTTATCAAAAACAGGTTCCCCATTGCTCGAACTTTAATTTTCCCAATTCGCCCGAAACGCGTGCATTCTACACGCACCACGACATTCACTCAGCATCTTTTTCACCGTCACTCCATGGAACTTTCAAAAAAAATCTCGCAATGCATAAATGTAAGTGTATCCAGCGCGCGGAAGGCTCGACGCACATAAAAGTTTTGCATCAAAATTTTTTTTTCGTCGTCGAAGAAAGTCCGGACGGATTCGCGAATACTTCTATACACACGCCTGGCGAATGCACAAAGCCTGCTGCGCTTTTACTCTCTCACGTCTCCGTCGCGCTTTTTGCGGCGAGATGTCACGATAATCGCCGAGTGAATTTCTCACGGGCGCGAGCGCCTTTTACCCCGGATCCGCTGATTTATTCGCGTGATATCGACGTTTGCATGCACCGATTAGTGGGCGCGTCTATTTTTCTTTTTCCTTTTTTATTTCCGCACATTTTCGTATATAACCACGATAAATGCAGGAATACGAGCCGCTGTACGACCGGAAACCTGCAGGGATCAGATAAGCCGGAGATCGCAGCATTGGAATTTTGCATTCAATTGCGTTGAAGCAGCGAGCGTTGAATGAGATTTCTATATGCCATTATGCATATGTCGGATCACCGGAACAAAGTATTTTGGACGTTAGAGAATTTTTTTGTAAGTATACCTTGCAGTTTGATTTTGACTGTGCGCGAAGGTGAATATTTAAAATTGCATTTACTCATTGCACAATACGATGCAAATTTAAATAATTCACGAAAGCTCACCTCAGGTCTATTCGAAAATGAATAATTTATTGAAAAAATTTACGAGAATGTTATATTTCTATAAAAAACGTTAGTTTTTTTTCCTTTAACATTCAGAATACAATACAATTAATTCGATAAAACACACAGCTGCAGTACACCAGGTGCAAGAATTACACTTTTAAAATAGAAGCAAATGTTTAATTTAACAAAATTCATTAAGCTGCAATCTTATAGTATTTAAAAGCCATGCTGTCTAATATATTTATAATAGCTTGTATAAACTTGCTATTTAGCAAATCCTCATTTTTGACTCTCAAAAATAAACTGTGACGTGTATGTTTAAAGTGCTTTTCAAAAAGTTCTCATTTTCAAAAGTTCAAGAAATAAATATTTTATTGCCGTAAAAAATAAATACTTAATTCTTTAAATAAAAACTTTCTAAAGCAATTGCAGCCAGCACCTTATATGTTATTCCCAAATTATCAATAAATTTACGCTTTATTACAACCGATAGCGGCTATCTCAGATCTACTTTTCGGCGTTACGTCGTCGCAGCAATACGTCGAATGGCTTAGGCGATAGTGTCATGCCCGCCTTGATCTGGAGACTGGGAGGCTGATGCCCAGGCACCGGCAACACTTCATACCGCTGCATCACTCCGGTGAACAGCAGAAAGAGCGACGTTTTTGCCAGCGAAATACCCGGGCACTGACGCCGACCTAAAAGTAAAGAAATTTTAAAGAAGAAAGAAGAATTTTAAAAAAGAATAAAGAAAGAAATTTTAATAAAGAATAAAGAAATAATTCATTGGTCAATCTTTTTAAAATATCATAAAGATTCATATATTTAAATCCTTAAAAAATTGTAAGATAGAAATGAATATTTTACATACTTAAAAACGTATTTTAAAAACACAGTGGAATACTATTCTTTCTAGTATTTCCAGTATAACTGACATTAACTCTTTTAAAAAATATCTGTGCTCATTTACTTGTACCCTTTAACATTATGTTTCTTATATCTCGTGTAAAAGCTTTGTATTATTAAATAAATAAATACTCCGAATGAACTTCTTTCAAAAAAATTGTGTTGAAGCCGCTCGTAAAAATTAGATCAAAAACTCGGAATCAAGGGACAGTTTGCAAGTATCCAAAATTTTTACACAAAAATCCTTGCAATAATTTTTATCCAAAAAAGCTTAAACTGCGCGAGAAAAGCTTTGTCATTTTTATCAACGAGACAAATTCTGTACATTTTTTTCGCTGATTTTATTTGATTATTACTTTAGTAATATTATTACAGTAATAGCCCCTACGCGGAGAGAAATGTTATAGTAAAAATTACTATATTCTGTAGGAACAATGAGACATACTCGACTTATGACGATTTTTACTATAAAATATACTAAAAATTCCTCTGTACGTGGCAAAAATTGATATTTATATAGTAGAAATTGTTATGCACATAGGAATTTTTAGTATTTTTTATATTAAAAATTTTCATAAGTTGAGTATATCCCACTGTTCCTAAAGATCATAGTAATTTTTACTACAACGTTTCTCTCTGTGTATGGAAAGAGTCTTATAAAACTGCATAAAACGATGCAAAAAACTCATAAAACCCAATTAATAATTTATCGGATTTTATTAAATTTGAACATTTTTATAGTATTTTATACGATTCTTTGCTCGAGAATGCCAATTTCACGTACCTTTGCCAAAAAACAGTAAATTGTCGTCGCGCACTCGCGTGCCATTCTTGAGAAATCGCTCGGGTTTGAAACTGTAGGGATCAGGGTAAAGATTAGGCTCGACATTGATGGAGTGCAAGTTCATTATTACGAAGCTGTCCTTCGGTATGTCATAACCAAGCAACTTGGTATCTCGGAGTACTCGCCGTGGGCCGATTATCGGCACCACCGGGGCCAATCGCTGACTTTCCAGTATTACCGCCTCCACGTACGGCATCCTGGAATAAAATTTACACGTTTATTTTTATTCTTATATTTATATTTATGCTTTCTATTTTGCGTCACAATAACACTAATAAATTAATTGATTATAATTAATTGTGTTCATTTATTGGAGAGTGACGCATTGACTGCGTGTTTCTGCCAATTGACAAGAAAGATATTAAAATTTTTAGAATAAAAAATATAATTCTAAATTAAAGTTAAATATATATTATACTTTTAGAATACTATCAAATTAGTCAATATTTACTTTGTCTTATCGCTTATGTCCGGCAGCTTCTCTTGACCTATGACTAAATCGATTTCTTCGTGCAGCAGACGCTGCGAATCCTGATTTATTTGCATATTCAGGAATAGAAATTCCAGTGTTGTGGCTGTGATATTTAATCCAGCGAGCAGAATATCGAGTAGCAAAATTACCAGTTGTTCCTCTGTAAAAAAAGAAAAAACGCATAAATAATTTTCGCGTTTATTAAATGCGTTCGCAATGGTTTTTAAAAACATTTTCTCGATACTTCTAGCACAGTAAAGTAAACAAGTTATTCTTATCTAATACTACTATTATGGTTATTATATTAGTGTTATATTGCATTAGGCGAGTATCATCAAAAGTATCGATGAGAGTCCTTATCCTTCGTTATCGCACTTTATCTCCAACTTGTAAAGAAAAATAAATATTTTCCAAAGATAAATCTCTCGTTTCGCGATGATAACGGCACTCAAACGTATATACTATTTTAACATATAGATGCAGATAAAATATAACAATAGTGACATACCATCGAAGCCAGCCTGCGGACCCTTTCCAGCGTACATCTCGTTCAAAAACATATCGATCAAATCATTCTGGCTTCCAAGCACATGGTCCCTTTTGTGCTCCTCAATCGTCTCCTGTGAATCATTGAAAATTAAAAATACAACGCTATCCCGCGTAAAAAAAATTAAGTTAGGATAAAGTTTACACAAAGTTCATGTTTGGCGGTCGTTGATATGAATATGGGTAATGAGACTATAAATAATGAATAATTTTGCAGTACTTTATACAAACTTCAGATGAAGTTTTTTCTTAAATTTAAAAGACGTTCACATGACGAACGTTAAAAACAAATAAATGTAAAGAATTATTTTCTATAACTTCAGCGCTAATTTATCCGTCTTTATGTCACGCATTTACAAACTTCTATAAAATATAAGAAGCAAGTTCGGTAAAGTCTCATAGCCCATGTTCATATCAACGACCGCCAAACATGAACTTTGGATAAGCTTTATCCTAACTTAAATTTTTTGACACGGGATTATAAAAAAGTTAATAAAATCGCTTGAACAATTTGCAAAACTGACCATGAGAATAGATTTGAACTCGCTGTTAAGGGTCACCAGGAGGTTGTATCCTGAATATTCCGGCGCAATGTGCCTGATCCAGGGATAGGCTGAAAGCAGGCCTCCCGTCATGTCGAACGCCTGCGCTCGCCTCTCCATTAAACTTATAACATGCTGCAATCTGCAAGTAAATGTGTTTCCAAAACATTTCGTGTTAAAAGCATGTGCGAATATCAAGTACAAAAAATATGTCTAAGTAATAAAAAAAATTTGTTTGAAATATTAAGATAAATAAACTATAATACTATAAGATAAGTCACTGAGACAAATAATATTTAAGTTAATTAATTATAGGATAAATAATAATTACGAATACTATAAGATAATTAACTTTACCTACATTTATCTTAGTACATGTAAAGTTTTTAATAACTAATAATTACGAATCCTAAGATAAATAACTGTACTTACATTTATCTTAGTACGTGTAAAGTGTTACATAACTTTTACACTTGTAAACTTTTACAAATAAACGCAATTTACAATAAATGATTATTCTAATCTAATCTATTCTATTGTTTGTAATTATTTAAATGTTCCAGGTATCATGCATGTAACTTCATTGTAGGACAATGACGCGATAAAAATGTTTTTCTGAATTTTCTAACTAAACCTGTCGTCGTTGAATCTCTTGCCCGAAGCGAAGGTCCAGAGAACATTGATGATGGCGGGCACGATGATGGGCTTCATTTGCCGCACCCCACCAACGCCGATAGTTTTAATGGCCTGAAGAAGTTCATCTTGTATTAATTCACACATTTCGCG
This sequence comes from Sycophila sp. Sp_5, assembly GCA_018906775.1. Lineage (NCBI taxonomy): Eukaryota > Metazoa > Arthropoda > Insecta > Hymenoptera > Eurytomidae > Sycophila > Sycophila sp. Sp_5. The sequence goes on from JACCID010000043.1 coordinate 707,294, forward strand.
TCGCGCGAATCCCATCGAGCGCAAACTTTTCACGAACCAACTTCGGATCTCGTGCCAGTCCGGACCGTCATTCATCGTGATACCTTCAACATAAATTATAAATACTTAACTTGCGTTTTTTACATTTTATTTCTTATTTATTTATTTTTTTTTTAAAGACATGTTTATACTATATAGAAAAACCCTTTGCATGTAAAAATTAAAGCCTTTTTTTTTTTAACCGTCAAAAATGCAGGTAAAAGTCGCGGTGATTTCCCCAAAAAAATAATCCGTTAATTATGTTTTCTCGCGTAATTTTTACAGGAAAATTCTGTGGATTATACCTTTCTTCTTGCCCATATTCCGGAGGCTGATGAAATAAGTCCAGGGACGACCATCGTACTCGTCGGCAGCCAAGACATTATGAATGCACTCGCTACCGGACACGACTATGGTGTTACTGCGACCAAGGCGCAATTTTATTACGGGACTAGCGTAACGCCGCGACAACTCGCGCAATGCCTCGTGCTGACCGCCAAATTTGCGCGACAATTCGCGCAGCTCCCGTACGTTTCCCACGAAAGGCCATGGGAATGGTCCTAAAACAAATTAAAAATTTAGGGAGAGTGAGTGAATTTCGATTTTTCCGTTAAGGATCTGCCTAAATCTGAAAATCTGATACATGAAAAATCAATGTACACTGAAAAAAAGGAAGTCTCTTAAAAATATATAGGAAATTCTCCTTTTTCGTTAAAAAGAAAAGGAAAAACTCCTAATTTATGAACAAGAAGAATTTCCTATAAGTTTTTAGAAGAATCTCCTTTTTTCATTGTAAGAACATCACTCATATATACTGTAAAATAAAATTCACATTTTAATAATAAATAGTATACTTTTTATATTATCAACAAAGCCTATATTGGAGCGCATAAAAAAATTAGGCCTATGAAAATGATATAGACGCTTTAGTTCAAGTAATTTTAATAATTAATTTATGTAGGCTAATTCATCTATTGGTTTTATTGAATTACTTTTCACAAAACTGAAACTAGAAGATTCTTGGCTAAATTTAAACAAAATTAAATCTTTTTCAAACTGCAGATGAAATAATGTTTTAAATTTGTAAAATAGAATTTTTAATGCGAAAAGTTTTATCATACAAAATCCTCGTTGTCTTAATATTTTTGTTATTGTAAATATTTTAAACTTGTTTTGATCACTTGACATTTATTGTGCAACAAAAAAACAATTATTGTTAAACTTTCCTTGTTTAAATAATTAATTTGGGGACATACACTCGTCTAAATAAACTAAATTTTCTTATCACAATTTTAAGCGCTTTTAATTTTTAAAAAAAGCGATCGATTCAAAATTTTTACTTAAAAAAAGATCACAATAAGTTTTAATCAGTGTCAAAAGAAAAATTTTAAGCGCACAGGAATAAATGATTCCTCTCTTGGATTATCCCGTTGTAACGTAAATTTATGAAATATTTATTGTGTAAACTTGTGTATGTATACACTGGTAAATAAATAAATAAATAAAAAAAAATAATTCAAATCAATTTTTAAGCTTAAATTTTCTCAATTTTTCTTCTTAAAATTACAAACAAAAAAAAAACATAATAAAGTATAAAATAATAAAAAATAATAAAAATAATAGAATTCATTAAAAATTCACATATCTTTCAGGGCTCAATACATATTATACACAAGTCGCCATGGCACGCACGTGCTTCTATATCAGATTTATCGCATTATAAAATCTACTAACGAAACGACCAATCAAACGAATGAGTCATTCACTCAGAGCAATCCGTCAATTTTCATCCACTAAAAAATGTTCGATCCTTAAGGAGGTTCTATTGCTACTCCGAAGTCAAATGAGTACAGTTAAAAAAGGTGAAAAAAAGTACATTTAATGTGTATAAACCACATTTGTTAAATCATTATTTTATTAAAGATGAATATTAAGCTCATTAATTTTATTTAAAAGTAATGATTAAAGTTGAAAAAAAAAAATATGCGAAGCTTTGTTGATCAACTGCGTAAAGCGTAGTATACTGAATCCAAGTGTTACAGCGCATGCGCGAACAGCGTTCGACAGCTGTCAGCTCAATGCATCGGATGCGCGTAAACAACGGATATAGAGTATCATCTCTAAAATTCTTGTACGGCGTTTGTTGGAAAATGGATAAAAAAAAAGAGAATTATAATATAAGAAAGACCCGTGGAAAATGCAAAGGTCAATTCGTTCAGCTCTTGCAAGAAGAAGAAAAAGATAAAACTGCATTAGCTAATAAGGAATCTTTACAAGCCTTTAAAGAAAATATATCAGCTTCCATGATTAATAAGATTGCTAAAGCTGGAATAAATAAATTAATTTTAAAAGAAGCCTTTGAGAAAGGGGGGTTTAAAGGCATTCAATCAGTATTAGGAGAGAATATTAATGGTAAAGCGCGAGTTACAACAAATAAAAAGGTTATTACTCAAATTTCAAAATTTTTCGCTTAATTAAATGTAAAATGTTTATTTATTATCCAATACTTATTTATATTATTATTTTTGTATCCTATTCTTAAATATAAAAATTTGTTAACAAATGTTGGTTTATATTGTTATTTTTATATCCTATTGTTACACAATAAAGATTTGTTAAGATTATTATCAGCAACATTAAAATCCGTACTTTTTCGCATTCAAATTTACGCGCGTATATCTGTATGTATATGTTACTTCCGACCACGTGACCGCACCTTACACGCGGTCATTCTAGCCTACGTATTTTTACAACTTCTTCGTTAAATATCTCTTTTCTTTGTTCGGCTACCTGTTATTTTTATTGCTTTAAATTATGAAGGAGATTCTCCTCTTTAAATATATAGGTTTTTTGTTTACGTAGCAACACTTTCCAAACAGATATTTCGTTTTAATCAACGAATTTTTCAAATTCCTCATATGATACATGTTTAAATTCACGTTTTCGTAAGCGTTTTTCTCGAAATTTAAACCGACAACCCTACCTAAAAATTGCACCTGTGGTTTCAGCAAGATTCAGAGAATAATATTTATATCGTTTTATCAAGATCTGAACACCTTGCCCAAACGATAGAACCTCCTTAAATGCACACGCGGTCGATCCGAAGAGTGCACGCTGCTCCCAACTCACCTGGGGGTTGACTTTTGCCGCGACCCTGCAAGACGACGAGCCCGACGGCCGTCAGTAGAAGCGCGACGGCGAGCACCAGCAGCGACAGCATCTCGTCGTGACGAGAGGAAAAAAAATCGTTCGGAGCTGCGTGGGGTCACGGACGCGCGCTGCTCGCCCGCGTGGTCGCCTCGGGACAATTGTGCCTTGCCGTCGCGCGGAAGTCGCTCGAGCAAGCGCCGCTCGACTAACGACGTGCCCGATTGGCCGGGCGGGCGCTTTACACGGAGAGATATTCTATACAGATTAGGGGCGACAGGCGACGGACCCACGATCCTTCAGCGGACTCTCTCGGTACGTTAGTTTAGCATTACGCAATTTTCATTCACATCGCCGAGCTCCATGGTTCCTTCTGTCCTCTGATAGCTTCATTGATGATCAGCCGCTGAACTCCTGTGCAATTCAGCTTCTTCTCTTTTTGGACACTTAATGCCGGCGCTTTCATTTCCTTCGACTGCGGGTATTGCGATACATTTGTTCTAACGATTTTTAACGATTACAATTTCGATTTGCCGCTCGTGAAGCAACGTACGATTTTATTAAACGAAAAAAATTACTTTCAATCTTCCGTTTACTTATAAATGTTATGTAATAATTTTTGCAGACCGCTCGAGATTAGAAGTGTCTGTTATCCAGATATTAAAATTTAGAAAATTGCACTTCAACGGATATACCACTAAAAATAATCACTGGTCCTGCACGTCTTGCTTTCTTAAACGAACTAAAGTGCCTGGATGACTGTACGCTAGAAATGTTTTCTCGTTTTTTATTTTTCAGATTAAAACTGTAAACGTGAGCGAACTTAATTTGATGTTGCGTAAAAATCGCTCAGAAACAGGCGGTCAAGTAGTTATGAGCGTCAACCAGCTATGTTGGACTGACTAGTCAACGATACTTGAAGGGTCAGCAACACAGATGATAGTGGATTAGGTAACAGAGAGAAGCGATATGATTGGTCCACTGAAGTTTTGTTCTCGGCTTATTTTAAGCTGGGCACGTGTTCGTAGTCGCGCACGTGCGGATTACTGTACAGTGTCTCGATAAACAATTTAGCCATGCAATTTAATATGCAAAGTCGCGCACCTGATTCGTAGAAGGAATTGCAATTATAACATTGGAATTTCAATTTTAAAATGGAAGCAATAATGAACGCTCTTAAAAATAATTATATTTTTCAGTTACATAATTGTATATGTACAGCGGAATTTTATAGAAATCATACAAATTCGGAGTACCTATGTACAAAAAATTAAAACGATCGGTAGACTACGTTTCTTCCAAGTCTACCTCCTTCTTTGCTTTCTTCCTGATTCCTTTTTTGCCTTTGAAACTTTGCATTTTCCTTTTCCTCGCTTCCTTTTTCTTCTGTTGCTTCGCTATTTTTCTCTTAGCTGCCAATGCTGGGTCGGTGACAAACTGAACAAGAGAAAAAAAATTAGAAATGTTAAGAATCGTGATTGTCACTAATATTCATTTAAATTATATTCAATAAAAAAGGACACTTTTTTAAATGTACACGTACCTGTTGCGTACGAACTTTCTTTCTTTCCGCTCTTCGCGTATCTAATCGTTGCTGAGCTTTACTCAACAGCCTAGCGTACTCTTCCACATTTGTTTTTTTCTTTATCATCGTTGCAACTTCTTTCGCTAATTGACGCAAAGGTGCATTTGATTCTTCAATAGAAGCCATCTCCCGCACTAAGGGCGACATAAAATGGAATAAAATTGGTTTTAGAGAATCAATGTCGATTGTGGCTACAACGCCAGCCATCCATTTAAATACTGAAGATCTCTACAAGAATACAAAATTGTTTCAGAATATGTAATGATGTACCAACAAGAAAGAGAAATTAGTCATATTTAAATTTGCTTCGAACTTACAACAACAGTTGATCTTGGAGCCTGCACTACTTCATAATTTACGCATTTCCTAAGTTTCTTTAGTAACCAAAGGAGCGAAATATTGTTATTAAGATTTTCCGCATCATCGTTTTGCTCTTCCTGTTCATTGTTCGTAATTTTTAAAAGTCTTGCAATGAACACTAAATTTTTTATAATCTGATCGTAAAGCTCCTCGAATTCCGTTTCCGGCTGCAACTGAGCCGTGGAATCCAGAACTAAGCTTCGCAATTTATTAATCGGATCGGAGGAAATAAAACCGCCGTCGGGATCTGATTCTTCTGCATTTCCTAATAATCGCATCACCTTCTCGGTGTCAAGTGAAGCGAGAACGAAACCAAGCACTTGAGCCGCGGCCAGTCGTACCCACAAATGTGGATGAGCTAGATGAGACTGACTGTACTCTGTAATATTTATTCATTAGTTTTTTTTTTATATTTCATTATGTAAAAAATGATTATTTCGTAAAATTACCTGCAAAAGTATCTACAAATTCTTGGTACTTGGTATCTTTTAAAAAGGCTGCACAGTTTGCGGATATTTTTAGTAATAGCTGGAAAACTTGAAATAGATGATGGTCTTTAAGTCTTTCAGGATCCTTAATATTCGTCTCGTTTATTTCTTTTTCTTGTGTTTGTAATTTTACGAAACGACCAGGCTTATTCTCATCGTCCACATTAGCAGTCGCGTAAAATTGCTTAGTTAACAATGGTAATAATTCGTCTAATCTATATTCAAATCCATCTTTCTCCACCGTTACAAATATTCCGCATATTTGAACAGCCAATCTTCTCGTTATTACCTGCAGCAATAGAAATTTATATTAAGCTCTAGTAAACAGGCTACTAAGCCAAATATTAAGTAAAAAATATATATACCTTCTTCTCTTTTAACCATACTATAACTATTTCGAAGAGTTTACTTTTTTCATTATGGGGCATGCGGATTATCATTTCTTTGATGCACTTAGCACACACTTTTTTGCAGATTGGATCATCATCATTGACTAATCTTGCACCGACAGTTAAAAAAATCAAACTAGAGTATTTAATAAGTACTTCCTAAAATAAAAAAAATCAAATATCGTTATATTTCTTAAATATTCCTTAGATTAAAAAAAAGTAAAATAATAAATACAAAAATTGCACTTCACATACCAGTGGAAAGCCAGTAATAATGCCATAGATCATCTCGAGAACACTAAGCCTTCCAGGCTGCATTTCATAGCTCAGCTGCGTTACGTAGAAAGAAATGTGCTTCTCCAATTGCTTGCCTAACGGGTAATCAACAAGATAGGAGTAAAACACAACTCGTGCCTGTTTTCTAACATTTTCGAGCTCGGAAGTCACACTCAGCCTAGCGACCTTGTCCATTACATGGTGCATTTCTGGTACGAGCAATTTTCGATGGATTATCGCCTTGAGAAGACCAAAAGCAGTTGCTTGTTTATCCCCATCATGCAAATCTTGTTCTGCGTATATTAGCAGTGCCTTAAAAAAATAGTATATCAATGTTTCTATGTATCACAATTATATTATTGGTGATAACAATTATTATTACTCCTTAAAAAGATATCTTTTTATTTATTGTTTGTACCTTAAGTTGGTCGGTAGTAATAACGAAGTGTTTAACATCTCTTACAAGAACAGACATAGTTTTAAAACCAGCCATTACTAAATCGTAGTTATCGCCTTTGCTTAAACCAGCAACGGCATATTTATGTAAAATACTGAACATAGACGAGCAGATATCGGGGACTAAGGATCGAACATTTGGAAGATCAATTTTTAGTACCCAACTTAAACATTGCAGTGCCAGCGTGCTTAGCTATAAAATGAAAGAATTTAATTAGAAACTCGAATCACGCATTTAGAATATGTGATGCAAATATAAAACCAACCTTGACATGCTGAGATTTCAAGCAGTCACTAAGAACCGGCACAAAAGGATCGAGTAGAGGCTTGAGCTCTGGCTCGTTAACTTTATCCCGCTTAAGTAAAATATGAAACAGCCTTAAACCAAATTCGATCATGACGTGTGCATTTGTATTTTTCGAAGTTTTAGCTGTGGCCTTGATACCCATCCTAGTTTTGGGTGCTGGTACAATGAGAAGACAGTCCTGCTTCTGCTTAGCTGCTTCGATTTTCCGTTTTTGCTCCTCCTCTTGTTTCTTTTTATTTTTATTCTCTGGCATCAATTGCGGGATGCTCTCAGACGCAACGCCGTACAAAAACTCAACCATCTTCTTCATTTCTATATATTTGTTATCAGCCAATCCTAGACCAGCTTGACGAAGGCATTCCGTGGTTTTTCGCACTGCCTTGTGCGAATGCGTTCGCTGCAGTATATCCTTCAAAGGCGTTACCATCGGAATCAACGAATCTTTAATAACATAATTAAATTATTAACATTAATTAAATTATTATTTATTTATCTTACATAATAAATATCAGTGGTTTAAGAGTTAATCAAGTACAACTTATTGTAATATTTTGTAGAAGACCTTTTTTTCTAAACATTCAAAATGCTACTTTCATACTTGACTCACTCTACACTGTTTGAATAGCCAAGTTTAAAAAACGTTTATTTGAAAGTACCTTCACCAATATATTCTCCTAAAATGTGAAAGATGTCAAAGCTTTTCGTAGATTTTGCTTCGGACACATTTCGCACAATACCGGCGACTTCTTTCTCCTCAGCGGATGCACCGAACAAATCAATTTTACAAACGCTAAGGATGCTCGATAAATTGGAGCTCATGTGCTTCGGTTGGAAATACGGTTTCAAAGATACAAGCACAGCGTGAATAGTGAAGACCAATACGTGAACCTGGAACCCACGCGTTAGTAATGCGTTCATCTCTTTGAGTAGATGATGAAGATAGTCCGGGCCCAGTGTGATCATAATTTTCTGAAGAATCTCGCGGGTCGTTCGTCGAACCGATTCCAATCGAGATTTTAAAAAGGTACAGATCTTCATGAAAATCCTAAGGATAAAAATGCGCATGAAACAATCGAATAATCAAGATTTAAATTGTTACAATTGAGTGAGAAATACTAACCCTCTCAAATTGGAGTCCAACATTCCATGAGGCATTTTTTGCAGCAGCTTGACCATGGCAAGAGCAATAGGCACACGCATGAGTTCATCCTCCTCTTGATCATCAGCGACGCGCTTTTTGTTCGCCTTGTGACTGCCCTCGTATCGCGTACGTACGGTAATCGTTTTGTGCAGCTGCGGAAGTAGCCCCTTCGAGATGCTGTTCACCAATCGTTTGGCCATGTATTGGGATAGCACCGTTTGCTTTTCCACTGCTGGCACGTTCTTCACTTCTGGTTCCTCGACAAACTCTTCAGTAGCTGTTTCGATTAAAGCTTCGCTATTCAAAGCTTCATCTAAGTTCTCCTCCGTCACTTCTTCACTTGCCTCTTCGCTTAATTCATCAGTCTTTTCGGCATCGTCTTTCTTTTCTCCATCTTCCGATGTTTTCAGTTCTTCGGTCGTTGATTCTACAGTTGGTTTCGCTCGAGTGTCTAATTTTTTATTTCAATAAATAATATTAGAAAAAAGTAAATTAAAAGCAATCGATAACAAATAAATAATATAATGTACTTTAGACAAATAAATTTACCTTTTCCGAATTTTAAACGCGATACTTCTTTAGTAGCATCTTCTGCAATCTCCTTGTACTTCGCCAAATCAAAATGAAAGCTATCCAAAACGCCAACGACAATCCTAATAACTTGTCTCTGATGTTCAACGCATGTTCTCAGCTTATCCAAGTAGTACCTGAGTACAATTTCGTACTGATTCCAAGGCAGAAGTCTACACACGATCCCAACAGTCTCGATGGCAGCGTCAACCAAACTGTTCTTATTAGCGAATTTCTCATTGCACAAATAAGATGAAGCGAGCGGCAGAATGAACTGAGTGAGCGTCCGAGGGATTCGGTGGACGTACAATACCCTTGGCAACGGAGCAAAACTTAAGCAGTGCTCGAGCTCGCCTGTGCAACTGCAGATGCTGCATATTCTCGAAGAAATCGACCTCGGGATCTTGGCGGTTCGTTAGCGCGTTCAAATCGCGCAGCACAGGATGTACCTCCGGACACTCCATGGCCATGTGTCCAAGAAACGCAATCGACTGCAGTTTCGTGATATCATTTCGGCTCCGAATACCCTGACGTACCAGTAATAGGATAGTGTCCTCGATCAAATACTTTCGGTCGGCCGAAGATTCCTTGTAGTTTTTGGCTAAATGCACTCCCAGAGATTTTAAACATTGGCCTGAGCGATCTCGCATTGCCAAGTCGTTCTCTGTTTTCAGAAAGAAAAAGCAGTTCTGGATCACCGCTACTCCAAATTCTAAAGTAATTTCATTTTCCTGAAAGCAGATCGATTTATTAATACAACAAGAAACTGCAACCAATCATATCGATACTACAACGTATTACAATAGATTCATTGTGGATAAGAAAATATACAATACCTTAACCAGTTCATCAATTTTTCCAAACGCATCCAACCTGCGCTGGAAGTCCGGCTGATCGATCCACCGCTGATCGTAAGCATTAAGCTCGACCAATGTGGCGTTGTTCTTCCTCAGTGTTTCACTATCCCTCGCGACAAGATCGAGCAGCTGCATAAGCATTTTTCTAGCCGGCGCTGAGGTGATTTGCGCCAAAAGATGTTGTATAGATCGCAAATGAATCTCCGGTTTCTCCACATTCTTAATAAGGTTGATGACGGTGGTGAGCAGCTGCGTGACCGTCTCCTCGGACGTGCCGGCTTTCCGCAGCAAAATCGGCAGTACAAGTCTAAGCAGCGTATCGCAAATGCTGGGCTCCGTGACGAACTCGGAGACTCGCGAGAGAATGACCAGCTCGATCCTGCTGGCTCCTTGACGCGACTGCCGCTTGAGGTTGCGCTCGAGGTATACAAGAATGTCAGTGACATGCGGCAGCAGCGCAGCCGAACCGTAATTGATCGTGTCGCTGGTCGCAAGGTCGAGCTTACCAGCCACGACCGTCAGCAGAGAACTGGGCTTTTCTCCGTCCACCTCCATCTGCTCTGGATCCTCTTTCTCGAAGTCCTGCAGCGTCAACATCTTCTCGACCATGTCCAGGACGACATTGGCCACGGAGCGGTGCGTCTTCGTTCGCAGTAGAAGCTGCACTACGAATACCAGGGGCGTCGCGCCTTGAGCGTCCTTCTTCACTAGGAGGGGGTAGTAACGCGGGTTGTGACTCCAGGAGGCCAGCATCTTCAGCAGCGGTGTGGGGCTATGAATACCCTCCACCGGCAGCTTAGACAGCCACGGGAACACTGCCACTTCGAAAAGCGCGTCGATCTCGTCCGTCGACCAGCTGTAACGCTCAAAGTGCTCGAAGAAGCGTGCGAGCACGTTGAGACAATTGTTGCGTACGCTACGCAAGGAGCCGAGATAGCCTGAGTGCACCTCCGTCGTTTGGGACAGTATACCGGCCACTTGCGCCAATATGCACACGAGAATGGCAAACAAGTGGGGTAACAAGCCTCTCCGTCATCTTTCCACCGAATTGCTCGATTATCACTGCTAAAAGATTAACTGCGCTTTGCAGTCGCTTCGGTGGGACTACGTTCTCTAGGTTTACGTTGGTCATTATGTCGCTAACCATCCGCATCAAGTTCACCTCTGATTCACTGGCTTCTTCCATCCTCAAAATTGGTAAGTAGTTTTGGAAAGGTCTGAATGCCATGCGCACAAATACCATCATCTCATCTTCCTTTACTCCTGCTAAGAATCTGAAATAAAAGTATAATTAGTCAGTGCAGTCGATTACATTGAATTTGAAGCAATAAATTTGTTTTATCGATTGATAGGGTTGATTTTCTCGAAACATGAAAAATACCTTAATATAGTTTTTCTCCTAACAAGTCCTCCACTTTTACCACCGGTCCTCATCCCCATTCTTTGGGTCATCTTAGCATGAAGAATTCGCATAAGAACAGGCATGAGACCTTCACGATGGTCATCTTGAACAACTACTTCACCGCTGTCTACGACACTTATTTGGAAACGAGCGAGTTCGTTCTTTAAGTTCTTTTCGTCGACGATGTTATCGAGCTGACTTTTATAAGGCATCAAAAATTTGTACTTGTAAGTGTAAAGACAAGATAATGCCGCTTTTTGAATTTCTGAATTTTTCGATGACAGCAAGTCTAAGTAAATGCGTAGGATCTCAGGCTCGCGATATAGTGAGCGAGTGTTTGAGAATTTCCCAAAGACTTGTAGCATCGCCAGCAGCAACTTCACCCGTTCAATTCTACTCATCTGGGATTTTGAATCTTCCTCTTCCTCTTCCTCTTTTTCTTTAGCTTCATCATCTTCTTTAATTTCTTCAACCTTCTCTATGCTTTCTTCTTCCTTTTCCTTCCTATCATTAGTATCTTCCATTGTTACATCATCACCTAAAATTAAAATACTTAAAGAACTTCGAATTTATTTTTTTAATTAATTAACGCTGTCAAAATTTACCTGCATCGATCTTTGTATTAGTTGTATTAGTATTAGTTTCTTCGTTTCCAAGTTCGCGTTTTCTTATGCTGCACGACTTGGCATCCTCTGAATTGGACCTAAAGAAGTTGTTCTCGACAAATTCAATAAACAATCCAACGTAGTCCCTATTTTTCACTTCGCAGTATCCGACGATCATACCCATACACTTCCACAGCAGTAGTTTGTAATTCCCACGATCAATCTTATCCTTGGCAATGCACACGCGCTTTACCGTTCGGTTCAGAATCTCGCAGGAAAATGTAGGTGCCTCGACGCCAACCACCGTGTCTTCCTCATCATTCAACTGTCCCAGCAGCACAGGCCAGAACTGCTGGCATTCCTTGGTAGCGTAGCTGGAGATTACTTGGCAGACAGGATCCCACAACAATGAAAAGTTGACATAGAGATTGCCGAGTAAGTAGCGAAGGGGCAACTCGTAGTAGTGCGAATTGAATCGCGATACTGCTGAGCCCCGGAACTCCAATGCCTGCAAAGACAGCAGCCGGTCACGGTACTTGTGTACAGTCGCCGGCTCTCTTTCCGCAGCATAAGGCAGCTCCAGCACACCCTGGACCCGACCCCTGTCTTCTCCTGCTTGACTCCTCGTGCATCAGGCCTGGCATGCTCGAGAACAACTGAGAATATGTGGGCCACGGTTAAACGAATTAACGAATTTGGAGAACCTGAAAGAATTTAAAATCGGTTTAGTTGAATAGTTCAGTTAAATAGATGTTATCGAATTAAATTTATAGGTGCTGTGTATATTTTACCTAATTTTGAAACAAGCGATTCATAGATTTTATCAAAATATTGCTGATTTATGTACTCTGCTGCATGGTCTGAATTTTTCAAGTAACTTAGAATTAAATCCAAAGCATTCATCATTGAGAGATCGTTATTGTTTAGAGTAACTGCTGCTAATAAGTTAGAATTTGAAGATAGTTCAGTCAATTTAGAGTGAAAATCATAAGGTTTAGTAATATGAGCAACACTTTCCACTGCTAAAAGAAAGGCAAAGGTTATACTTTCTTGATTTTCATTTTTCTCTGTTACTCGTTTGTACAGATATGAGAAGGTCTCAATGAGTTTTAGGACGTAGTTGCTCCAACATAGCAGTTACATGAGGTAATATGATTAATACTTTCAAAGCCTCCTCTTTTATTTCACCATTTTTCAATGAATCTAGATAGTTTGATAAAAAGTCAAGATTCTCTGTGCCACGGATGTTTAAATTAAATTTATTCCATTTATCAAAATTTATACCACTAAGTGAAGGAGGCGATTTTGCTTCTATGATTTTTGCAAGAAGCTGCAGTGATTTTTCACACAAAATGGAAAAGATACTTTTTTTCAAAATTTGAGGCAACACTAAAGTTTCAAAAGCAGAATATTCTATCAAATTTTCTGCTATTCTCAGAAGCAAATCTTGATTATCAATATCTAATAACTTTAGAATTAAGAAACTAGAAGTTTCTTGAAGTAATTTTATGTTTGAAGCAAGGAGAGTAGCAGTTGATGCTTTAGCAATTTCATCTAGAATAAGCTCATTATTTTGATGCTTATCAAGCAACTCGACTAACTTCTTTGACCACAATATTGGATCTCTTAGCATTTGTCCTCCCCTGTGACTAATTATAATTTGGACCAAACGAAGAAGATCAATTAAACTATTACTTTCAAATTTTTCCAAAGCCTTGAATACTACAGTCCAGAGTACATCACACTTTTGAGGATAAATTGCAGTGGCAATGCATTTAAATACAGTTGTTAATACTTCATACAGTAGTTCTTGATTGATTGATGTATCTTCCAATGCATCTAAATAAACACCAAGCAAAACTTCTGTACATGAATGAAACTGACCAGGTACACCAGCAAGAACATGAAATAATAATTTCCCACAGCCAATAATTCCATCCTTTCTTTTTTCTAGAGCTTCCAGAACCACTTTTACAAATGCTTTTTTATCCTTTACTTTACGAACTACAAAAGCAAAACTTTCAGCAGCAAAATTGTTAATATAACTTGGCCGTGAATCAGCCAAAAGTGGCACAAGTAAATTAAAAATAGTGTCCACATTTTTTATCATATAACGCCATTGAAATTTAAATAAATATGCTAGTGAGGTAAAACTATATTCCAATTGCTCTGCATCTTTTGTCTGTAACAAGTCAATAATAGCTGCTAAAAAGTCTGGAAAGTATGGATAAAAATCCAATTGCAAATCCTTTGCTACAGCAATCACTAATCTAAAAATAAAAAAAAAGTAATAAAAAATATAATTTTAATATTTTTCAGGTAAAAAAATATCTTTAACTTACTCAAAGATTGTTTGCAAACATAAGGGATCTTTTAATTTTATATATTTCAATAATGTGTCGATAACAAATTGTTTACTGTTCAATAATTGAGGCAGAGTAATAATATCCGCTACTTCTTTTCTAAAACTACTATAGTTTTCTGAAAGATTAAGAAAATTCCACTTTTGCAAACATTGATAAAAGTAAGTTTCAGTTTCTTCAGTAACTTCTTCATTCCGATGTCCAACTTTATGGAAAACATCGACATCTATTTCGTTCACTCTTTCAGAGAATGGTTTAAACTGAAAATTAAAACATTTATTAAAAATATGAAATACTTTCAAATTAAGGCTAATAAATGTATTTAAATTATTTTTATATATTCAATTTTTGTTTAATATTAGATTACCTTTGAATGTATGTTAAAAAATCAATTGTTAACGATTAATAAATACTAAAATATTAGTACTTTAGTAAAAATATATTTAAATACTAGAACTACTAAAAATTGACGATGATTAATATAAAAAACTTTTGTAAGTAAAGATTAATCATTAAATGGAGTTATTCCAAAACAATAGAACATTTTTTTTCCCATAAATTTTTAATAAATAACCATTATATTGCACTTTTTCTTAGAAATATTAGCTTTCTACTTATTAATCAACAATAAATCGTTTTTAAATTTTTAATGCAAAGGCTAAATAGATACATGTCAAATGCTGTTGAAACTTACCTTAAAAGTATTGGATTCTTTATGTCTAGTCGGTTTGTTCTTCATCGTGGTAGCTAATTTTTTAAACTACTGTAATTATATAAAATAATTAATGCTATCACTACATTTCATACTTAAAAACACAAAATAACAACACTCGCTTCCTAACCTCAGGAGAGCGAAAGCATGGCACGGCGGCACAGTGAAATAAACACGTGTATCTCTGCCTGTAATTCCGTACTCGTCTAAAACCGCCAGGAAAACCACCAAAAGGCGACCGTAAACGTGACGCGAATCTTCGTTAACGATAGTCACCTTTGAAAAAAAAAGCACACAAGTGAATTAACTTAAATTCACAACGCAGTAAATTAATTTCAAAATGACAATAATCACTTACCAAGTAAAAGGATAAACTTTACTAAACAAATATTAAAGAAAAAATCAAAACAACTAAAGTTCGGTATTGTCGAAACAAAGAAATTTGTCGAAAATATAAGAACCACTCGTCGTTCAACTTGTATTTTTCAATTCTTAAAAAGCACATCTTATAAATCAATTTCGGTACCTTCGTAAACACTGCATTAACAATTTTACCCTTATTTACGTAAACATTTTTTATTTCAAAACTATCGTTACAAAAATTAATACGCCTTCCGAAGTATAATAAGCAATAATTGATTAAAAATTTACTGGCGCTAAAGAAAAAGCAGTTTGACGCGTAAATACCTAAAATAATAAACAACCGGCCAAATAATTAATAAACTCTGATGTCCGTTTCGCTCGGAGTTCCAAAAGTTAATTAATAAGCCTCGAATGTAGCGCAGTCGGTCATTCAGTCACGTAATCGAGTGATCGTCACGATACTCGGACGAACATGACGAGACGAAAGAAATAAAAACGCCTGCGATGGTTTCGCGCATTGAGAGATCGACAAAAGAAAAACAAATAAAACCGAACCCACTTTTGATTATGCCATCGCCCGTTGCAGTGGAGTCGCGGTGTTCCTCGCAAGGGGAATGACTACCTATACACACCTACACGGACGCAGAGTAAAAAAAAAAGAGAGGAGGAGCTCGAGATAATAGGATTTGACGGGAGTTTCGCAGTGTGCGCGCGCTCGCACAACATAGTATCAAACGAAGACAATAGGCGCGCAGTAGGCATCGCCGTCCGAGTCCCAGCAGCACGCATGCATGAGCGGCCGAACGGTGAATCGCTCGTGACGACTGGCACCGCCTCGAATTTCGCGAAAGTCCCTCGGCGCTCGGGTTTCGCGGTCGTGGCTATATATCGATTTCGTAGGATGGCCCGCTGAAGACTTAGCACTGCGTCCGCGAGCCTGCGACTTGCGGTGGGAAGCACCGCGCGGAAGGTCGCAAAAGGAGCATTTCCTATACTACACGCCTACTGGTGTGTTGACGCTTGAGTCATATGTAAGTGTTTGCCAGCTTGCGTCTTCTCCTTATCTCCTTCGATTCCGGCGTTACTCTTGACTTGAAAAATGCGTTTCAGTGTTGACAGCTGATCGAGCTAAGCTCGGCGTACAGGCGGTGGATATCCGGGGCAAATGCTCTGCTCCAGTGCTTAGAGCGATTTGCTGCTTGGCTGACTGTTTTGACATCATTTTCTATTGTTTTTTTGACTTGTTTCTACGATACTCATAGAGATTAATAACCGCAACCATGGACGCTGGTTTTTCCTCTTACCACAACGCTGGTCCTACCAGGGAACAAGATTTCAGCAGATTGTCTCAGACAGTGGGTACATCGATATTGAAAATATCGCAGAATGGTACGTAGTGAATTGATTAGAGCTTTGGGTAAATAAAGGTTTACAGTTACTTATTTGTTTTAATGTGTTTTAGTATCTTCGATGCAAAAGATGGTTAATCAGCTGGGGAGTTCCACAGATTCTCAAGAGCTTAGAAATCAACTGTAAGTGTTTTTGTTTATTTTCGGTGAAATATATTTATGTATTATATATTTTTATATCCATTATCATAAGACAAATAATATTCAGTGCAGTGTAGACAAAGGGATATAATTATTTGTACCTACACGTGTTTCTTTTTCCTTGAAAGAAGTTTATGCTTCTTCGATAAAAAAGTAATTATTGTATATTAATTATATATTTTTCCAATTTTAGCCATCAAATACAACATTATACTCAACAGCTGGCAAAGGATACAAATGGTCATCTTAAAGAGTTGGCTATTCTTGCTAATAATGCAGGCTCCAGTAGTCCTGGTGAACAAAGGCAGCAAAAAATGCAAAGAGAACGATTACAAGATGAATTTATGGCAGCTCTTAACAATTTCCAGGTACATTTTTTTTCAATACATAAATTATGTCATTTTCAAGTTTGTAATGTTTATTATCTTATAATTTTCAAGAATAATGTATTATCTGTGTGTAATTTATTGATTACAGAGTGTGCAAAGGTTAGCAGCCACAAAGGAAAAAGATATGATTAAGATAGCTAAAGCCAATATAGGTGTAGGACCTTTTGGTGAGAAGAAGCAGGAAACTTTGATTGAATTACAAGATAACAGGAGTCAAAAACAAATGCATCAACAACAACAACAAGAGGAACAAAATTTGAGGATGCTTGAGGAACAAGAGGCTAATATTCGTCAACTAGAAGTATGTATTATACTTAGTAAAAGAAATTTTATTTAAAAAATTGCCATTATATATTATAACAAATTCATTAACTTGTTAACTTTCAGAGTGACATTAACAATGTCAATAAAATATTCAAAGATCTTGGAGCTCTTGTACATGAACAAGGAGAAGTTCTTGACTCCATAGAAGCATCAGTTGAAAGGACAGAGGTATTTGTCAGTGAAGGCAGCACTCAACTTAGACAAGCATCCTCTTATAAAAACAAATTGCGTAAAAAGAAGTGTATATTAGCAGTCATTGGTGCCATTGTTTTATCTCTTCTAATTGGAATTATTGCTTGGAAAAGTTCCTCTTAGAATAAAAAAAAAGTATTTTTACCATATAAAAGAAAGAATTTGAAAAGTGTTGGCAAGCACCAACATGAAGTAAATCGTGATTGCTTTAATATAGTTGGCAAACAGGTAAAGAATATCCAGCCGTTTATATAGAGCAAAATAACAACCAGAGTTGTTGGTTTTACAATCATGTAAGTGCCGCTATTGTTAAAGATTCGTGATAAAGTTTGTGTGCAGGATCTATTGTTGAGGGATAAAGATTAAAAGTGACCATCTGGTGTCCATTTGTATGATATATTTATCACCATACAGTAAGGGAAAAAGCTCTAGGTTATTACTAACATAACTTTAGGATTTAAGGGGAAGTTTCAATGAAATTTAAGTATGTTTTTTTTTTGTAGCACATCTTTATTTTTTATCGAATTTTTAAAGTTCTCTTTTGTTATTTTTATCGAATTTTTAAAGTTCTCTTTTGTTATTTATTTCAAAGCAATAAAGTATTTTTTTTAAATTAATTGTGTATTATAAGTCAATAACGTCAGTTAGTAAAGATGAAAAGATTTTCAAATATTTCACATTGAATCTCTTATTACTAATTTTTATAGAATTTCTTAAGTAAAGGTCTCACATTATTTAAAGCAATATTGGTTATTCACAATTTTTATTTCACTGGCATTTCCCTTTAACAATTCTATAATTTTATGTCAAATTTACGCATCAAAACGAAATATGTGCAAGTAATATTTCATGCGAATGATGAAAGTCTTGATGCAGTAAAAAATTCAAGTGCAATACTATAATCATTTGTCAGTCAAAGCACAATGATTAAATGAACATGTATTTCTTTGACCACTTAATAATGTCATTCCGAAAAATTATTTTAAGACGATTTACTTCATACAAAACTTTAAGAAATAAAAGATTCACTTAAATTTTTTTTGTGTATTGTACTGTAATTATTATTGTTATTATGTAATTATTATACTAAAAATAAAATTATTTTATTTAATATTTAATAAAGTAATACAAGATTTTGTTTTATTTATATAATAAACATTTCATCTATACTTTTTTCGTAAAATTGGCACCAATTTTACATTAATTTTCCATAATTTTATGTATTATACATAAAATATTGCGTTCATCTTCAATACTATTAAAAATTTTAAAAAATATTAAACATTATTTCTCTGTCTAAAAAATATAATATAGTTCCAGTCGGCCATTTTGAAAATTAACGCCACCTTCAGGACTTCCGAAGAATTAAAATTGTGACCAAATTGTGGGTGGATTAGTGGATATAGTGAATAGTGGATTATACATTGTTGCAATTTTGTTTTGCGTTTGAAGATTTGCACCTTGTGCTCTTAGTAATTGCCTCGTAGTTCCCAAACGTCAGTCTGCGAAATGTTGTTGTCGGAGAGTAATTTGCGTCGATGAGACAAACGCAAACTTTCTCCTTTCAAATACTTGAAGTGAAGAACCCAAAATTGTGTCCATCAACGATTTATTAAACTTTCAAAATGTGGAAGATTTGTTTCACAGCTGTACTTTTACTCTACTTTACACACTGCGAGGTTAGCTCAGCTTTTTTTACATTATCTTTAAGAATCGATGAAACTTAATAGTATTTATTTAATTAGTATTGAAATATTTACCAGGTTTTATATATTTATAGTTACTTAACCAATCTAGATTATTTGTTTTTTTTTAATGTTACTTTTTGGTACATCCGTAATATATCATTAAAAATCTTGAGTTATGTTAATTTCATCTTTTTTTATTTATCTGTTTTGTATCTTTAGGCTCAGTCATATGACGATAAGAGATGTAAGTGCATTTGCCCAAGTATTTCTTCCGTATTAAATACTACATCTGATGATAAAAAAGTTTTAAACTTCATTACCAATGTCCCAGCTGCTAAATGGTAAGATTAATAAAACATCAAACCCTTTTATTCTCATTTTATTATTAAATACAATTTGTTTTAATAATTGCAGTAACTGCGAAGGAGTTGTCTTACCAAAAATTGGAGAACAAATAAAAGAAAAAGAACAAATATACTGTCCTCGCTGTGATTGTAAATATGAAAATAGGAATACAACAATTATTAAGGTAAAATTTGTAATAAACTTCAGTTAATCATAACAATTTCATTTCTCTACAACTAATATTCCATATTAAATTGCAGATTGTAGTTATTATTGTTATCTGGATTATATCGTTATTAGTAATATATATGTTATTCTTGATCTGTCTGGAACCATTACTCAATAAGCGATTGCATAAAGCAACTGGAGGTGTTGGCTATCAAGAACATAATAATGAAGAGGTAGATAATGACAATTTTATTCCTATGAATATTTTACGATCACCACAATCAAAACACCTAGAGTAGTGCACTGCTTTTGTAGTTTTTCTTCCTTTTTTTTTGCTTGACACTTTATGCTGCATTTTGTATAATTTTCTAATAAAATTATGTATTTATAAGAATTTTTATTTATTTTTTTTTAATATGTGGATATTAAGATTTATAAGTTACTACATATTATATTTTTTTATACTTATTTGTAATAGAAATTATACAAATCTTAGCACTGCTGATAAACTTTAGTGGAAGTAATAGTATTCTGTGCTTTTAGCTTTAAAATTAATTGAATTAAGAAATACATAAATAAAAACTTTTATGATTTTATTCAGGACGATACATCTGTTGCTCCTGGAATGTCACATGCAATGGGTGTCAGGGGAAATGTCTTGAATAGGGTTGGGCACCAACAAGACAAATGGAAGCGTCAAGTTCGTGAACAGAGACGTAATATTTACGATCGTCATACAATGCTTAATTAAATTTATGCAATTTGAAAAAATGATAACTATATTTTGTAAAAATTATAATTTTATAAGTTTATTAAACTGAGAATTACTTTTGGGAATTTTTGCCTTTAATAGATGTAAATAATTACTATTTTGTAAGTATTAGTTTATTTTACTTTAAACATAAACATATGTTATACATATAATTATACATTTGAAATTGAATGTGATTTAATTAAAAACTTTTTAAAATAAAAAAAAAACTTTTATGTAAAGACGTAAAATGTATTAGTTCATTCACAGACATCAAAGTTCTAATGCAGCCTCTATAGCTTCTTTAACATAATCGTAAAACACCAAAACAAGAGCACCACCAGTACCTCTAAGAACATTAGAGAAGGCTCCTTTGAAAAATGCAGATGGGCCTTCTGACTTTGTAATTTTTATCCAACAATCTAAAGTATTTTTGTACATTCTCTCTTCAACAGGTCTTCCTGACTGCATCATCAATCTTCTTCTAACTGTATCAAAAGGATATGACAAAATACCAGAAACAGTTGTTACAGCCTGTAAAATATTTTGATTTAAGCACAATAATGTTTATCATAATTAAAATAACATATAATGAAAAAGCATAGATACTTCTGCAATAAGAAAGTTAACTATAAATGATGATTTGGGATTAGGCAAGAATTGAGTAGTTATAGTATCATAAAGGCCAAAATAAGCTGCTCTGTATATTATAATCCCCTGAACACTGACACCAAAGCCTCGATACAGTCCTATCGGCCCATCCGATTTAAAGACTTTCATAATGCAATCTGCGGTACCTTTGAATTCCCTTTTGTCTCCTTTTCCAACATCTGCACCCAATCTACGTTAAATTTTATTTTTACAAAATTTTTTAATTGTTAAATGAAATAAATAAATTTCAAGTTACCTTGTTCTAGCAAAATCTAAAGGGTAAACAAAAAGAAGAGATGTAGCACCTGCTGCACCTCCAGATGCTAAATTTCCAAAAAACTGTTTCCAAAATGCATCTTTTGGAACACCGCCTAGGAATATCTTTTTAAACTTGTCTTTAAAAGCAAAATTTAATGCTTGCGTAGGGAAATATCTTATCACATTAGCCATATTGCCTCTCCAAAGACTAAAAAATCCAGTTTCTTTTGGTACTCTTATTAAGACATCAATGATCCCTAAAATTATTTGAAAATTTGTATTTTTTTTTCATCTACTAAACGCGAATTTTTAAAGTAGCGAATGATTGTAAAAAATGAATAAATAATTTGGAGGATAAGCAGAATTTTGAAGAGCTGCGTACATTTGAAGGAAATCCATTTAAAAATAATAAATAATTAATTATTATTTGTGACTTATAAAATAATAAATAATTAATTGACCTTTGTACTGCTTATCAGCAGTAATTTGTTTCGACGCATGCTGCACTTGAAGCAATAATTTCACGCGTTCAATCGGAGCTACCGCAGTTTTGGCGACAGCGGCCGATACTCCTCCCGCGAGGAAATCTACTAAAAAGGACGGCTGCTTGGTCTTTCCCTCTTCTCCTCCTTTTCCACCATGATCAGGCATTTTTTTAAACGTAAAAGATGTATGCAATGTAATTTAAAGAGTGATCGATCAGGAACATAACAACACAGTCACCAATAATGACATTGAAATCAAACTATATTTATTATTTTAATTTTGTAATTACAAGCTTAAGCTAGAAGATTTGCACATTAGCTTTAACTACATAAATAAGGCTGCATTGTTTTTTTTTGTTTCTACATAAGTGATTTCTTTTTTTTTTCTTTTTTTTTGACAGGATGTAGTATAGATTCATTAACAACTTCAGATCACAAATTCTTTCAGAACTCTTTGAAGCGCTGGCTTAAATCGAATGTTGCTATATTTGCAACAGGATAAAACCATTGCGCTTAGAAGTCGCTCAGTACACTACTTTCATTAATATCATTGTAGCATTGAAAAATTATTTATTTCATTTCACTTTGTAAAGGAAATAGGTATTTTATTAGAAAAGATATAGAGACTCTTTAAATTTACTTTTTACTTTATTCTTTTTTTTAAAACTTGAACTTTTCACTATAGTGTAAGGCTTTGCTCACTGGTCTTACAAGTTCATAATTTCTCGTGATTTTAATTGCGATAGATCTTACATATAGCACTCAGAACTTATAGTTATTAAAGTTCTACTTTTATGCATACAATGTAAAGGAAAATACATTAAATTCTTTATTTTTTAAATACAAAATATATACGTAACTGAATAAGTAATTGCATGGAGGTGTGCTTTTATGTAAGCCATGAATCTTGGAGACTAGATAATATTGACATCAACGACACAACACTTTGGGCGACTTCTGTTTTAGCATACTTTCATTTGCTATACACTTAAAAGTAAATATTTAGATTTAAGGGAAAACATTGTAAAAAAACATAACTATCATGTATTATTTTGATTTTAACAAACATGTTTAAAAATGGAGGAAATATATCTTCAGTATTTTAAAATTTCAGGGATAAATTTAAAATTTTATCCACATTTCACTATAAAATTCAAATTAACATTACAGTTAAAAATTTTTTACTTTAATAATTTATTTTTATAATCTATATTACTTTAATATCTAGACAAGTATTTAAAAATATCGTAAATAAAAAATTTTTAACTATAATGTTTAATGGATTTAATGTTTTATAAAGAAATTTAGAAATACAAACAAAATTATCACTGAAATTACAGTTCATTGAGTTACTTGTAATAACGAAGAATTGTTAAAATTATTTTAAATAGTGCGTAATTTTGAAATGAATAAATAATTACATATTAAATGTAATTAGTAAATGTAATTGATATTACTTGACATACTTGAAAAAAATACAATTGATATTTACAGAACAAAATTATTATTTATGCCGCATAAATATAATAATTTAAATCAATGTTTTCCCTTAAAAAAAGGTACACCAAGTAATTAGTAATACTCAAAGGAATGGAATTGGGCACGTCCTGGCATTAAAGTCACTCTCGTGCAGACGGTGAAATTGTCGATAATTACACAATATTTTTTTTATCGTATAACAGTGAATACTTTTTGCACTGCCCTTTGCTTTTAGCCCCTGTTTAAAATGCCTTACAAAGAAATGCAAAATAAAAATCTATTATATAAAACAATACAATATTATATCAAACAATACACATAGTTAAATTATTGTTAAAAAAATATCATAAGACAGTAACTTAAATTAAGTTTTGTTAATTTTGAAACGTTTACGAGAATATAAAATTTCTTTTCTCTGAAACTGGTTGATCACGAATTTCTAATATACAGCTATTTTTCTTGTTGTGCATTAGATTGTTTGTTCTTGTAATTTTGAGTAATTTGACAATGTTTTCATATATTTTTAATCTAGTTATATCGAGAAACTATTGATATTCTTTGGATAATGTACCAATAATGTAAAGAAGAATTTACATCATGAAAAAAGTGGCAGTAGAGATATTGTAAATATTTTTCGTAAACATTGTAACAAAAGATTATTTAATACCACTAAATAATAAAAATTTGTATTGATCCAATCTTTATAAAAAAATGTCAACTCGATTTCTATAAAAAGATTTTACGTATAAATCATGTTATTATAAAAAATAATAATGACTTTTACACACAGTAGAATTTAATTCCTTTATTACTAAGATTTTCCGTGAATTTAGAAGTATTAAACGGACTAAGAAAAAACTTAGTTAAATATAATGATTAATTAGTCACAAAAGATCAGATCAAAACACTCTACGACTCCAACTTAATACAAGAAAGCAATGCTTCTTCCAAACTAATCTAAAATAAAGAAGTCGCAAGAAACCTCCTTTGACTCGAAAAGTGCATTCGAGGCATTTTGGCACTGCTTCTTTACGCTGCGTGAACAGACTGAAAATAAATAAAAATAGAAAGATTAATTTCGATAAAGGGACCGCATGATTGAACACTAGCGAATTTTCTTTGATCCTATTGTTAAGCTTTTTTTTGGCGATTATGCGGACTAGGCTCAGTGGCTCCGTACACATACTTTTGCAACGTCGACACCAGTCATGTTCTTCACAAGCTCTGGGACGCGTGACACGATATTCAAAACTTCTTCGGTCAATTTCTCGGCTCCGACGGTGCCGTTGCCGCTCGATACCATTGTTATCTTCTTGGCTTGCGAAAGCGGAGCGGCCACCTCAGCAGCAACCTTAATTAAAAATAAATTAAAATTGTTTTAAAAGAGAATCATTAAAGAATTATTAGAGCGACCGAATATCGTAATGTTCTTACTTTCGGAAGCGTATCGAGCATCATGTCAATCATAGCAGCGCTCTTGTACTCATTCCAAGCAGCAGCCTTCTTAGCCATTTGTTCAGCTTCTGCCTTGGCCTTAGCTTCAATAGCATAGGCTTCAGCATCCCCACGAATTTTGATTGCCTCTGCTTCGGCTTCAGCTTCCATTACTGTTCTCAGTTTATTAGCTTCAGCAAGTTTTTCCAACCTTTGAGATGACACAGAAGACATTAATAAATTCTACTTTACAAATACGTTATAAACATAATTTTTTGTTTGTTTTGTACTTATGAAGATAACTCTCGCTTGCTTAAATTGAAATAAATAATTTCTTTTTAGGATTAGCTTTGACATGGTTTGAGTATTTGTAAGAGTAAAAAAAAAATAATTGAACCTGTATTTTTCGGCATCAGCGGGACGATGAACAGTAGCTTCCAACTCTTTTTCTCGTCGCATCATTTCTTGCTCTTGAACAGCGATTTCCTGGCCACGTTCCACAACTTTGACTTGCATCTGCTCTTCCATGATTCGCTGTTTGGTTTTTGCGGCTTGAAGTTCAAAAGCCATTTCAGCTTCAGCTTTCTATCAATGAAAAAATAATATTAATCGATAATTTTAACGCAAATATTAAAGAATTTTTTTTTAAAGTAAAGTAATATAGTTTTAGAGTTCACAATTGACCTTAAGTTTTAATTAATTAGTATTAAATAAGTTTAAGTAATCATTCTAGTATAATTAAGGTGAAAGAAGTAGATTTTAGTAAAATAGGTTTGTAAAAAAATACTTCTTTTACCTCTATTTCTAGAGAACCTAATTTTTTATTGCCTTCTTTGCAGCATTTTATTATGTATAAAGTTTATTTAAAGTAACAAAGCTACTTTTTTAAAGTAAGAAATACCAAAATTATTAATAGCGTATTTTTCTCCAAAACCAAAAATAGATTAATGAAAGACTTAATTGGGTCTATTCAATTAATTTTTGTGTACGACACTTGTACTAGATCAGTGCGATCATCAGAACTTGATAAAGAAATTTTGACCCAGTTACAATTTTCGGCGCAATGAAACCAATAGATTAAAAAAAAAGTAATTTTAATAAAATTTCGTAAAACGATAAATCTGTAGCATACCTTAGTTTGAACCTCGACGTCGTAAGCAGCTTTCTTAAGCTCAAAGTCACGCTGCGCCTTCGCGATTTCGGTGTCGTTGAGAAAACGGGCAGCCATTCGCTGTTCCTCGGCGATGGCCTCGCGAATCTGCGCATCTCGGCGAGCCTCCGCCTCGCCGATTCGAGCATCTCGCTTCACTTCGGCCGTCCTGGCCATTCCCAAGGCTTTCAAATATCCCTAAAATTTGCAGGATAAATTTCTTCAAACCAAATGTGAGAACAAGCGCGTAGGTGAATATACTGATGTGTACAATATACAATGTCAAATTTTGTTACTGAATTAATTGCAAGCTTTTATGTATGATATGTATACGATAGAATATTTTGTAGCTAATACCAATATGTTACTTCACTGTCACGAAAATACAATATACTTATAAACAAACCAAAATTTTCAACAGTTCAGAGCACAATTAAAGATGAGTTTAAATTTTGACATTTTTTATAGCTTGATTGTGAAGATAAGAGACGTTTTACAATAAATTACAATTTTTATCATTTATTAAGTACAGACGCCACATTTTTTTGCTATTATAATAATTTTGAGTACTTATGCTAAAATAGAAATTTTTATAAGTATTTTCATTAATTTGCAGACAACATTTACATTCGCACAAATTTCTATAAAAAAAATCTACACAACTATCATTCATATGGACAAAATGAAGATTGCATTCAAAGCAGATATGAGATAGAAGACATGACTACCCCACTTCTAAAAATTACCTAATACAATTATTTAATCTCAAATCTACTGAATGAAGGTAATGGTGCATTTAAATTGATAGCTAATGAAAAACAAAAATTATTAACATACCTTTGCCCCCTGCAAGTAGCAAAAGAAAAATGTATTGTATAATTGTAATCGTGTATAAAAGTAATAATAAACACTTAAAAATAGCTAATTGTATAAAAATGAAATGAATGAAAAAGCAGCTTATTGGCTCATACTCAAAGGGATCTCACTGCATTTTTAAGCTAATTGCATATTATCTACTTAGCCTTTGTTTTAAAAAAAGAGTCTTGAATAATTTAAAAACTACATAAATATTTTTAAAATTTTGAATGAAAATAAAATTGAGCAATATTTAAAAAACTTACTTCTTCATCTCTGATATCCTTTAATGTATAAGATACAACTGTTATACCCATATTGACAAGATCACTGCTAGCAACTTCAAATACTTCTTTACTAAATTTTTGCGGTCCTTGTAAATTTCCTAAAATAAAAATATAGTAATTTTTAAGAGATTATCGGCCATGTTATGCTCAATTTAAAATATATTTTATAAAAATATACCTCGACAGTCATACTGCCCATAATAGCTCTTTGATGACCCTCCAATGTAACCAGAGCAATGTTATGTATTTCTTCTTCTGATTTTCCTAGAAATTGTTCGCATGCTGTTGACAGCATTTCTTCGTTTTGACCTTGTATTTTTACCTATTACAAATATTAATTAATATTAATAAAATTTTCATTTAAAAATCTGATTAATTTTATTAAACGTGGAAACAATATTTACCTGTGCAATACCAGTAACTGATATTGGTACACCCTGAGAAGTATATACAGTAGGACTTTCGACTTGTAGCGTCATAGTGTTCAGAGAAATCCTAAAAAACAAGGTACCAATTTAATTACAGATACTTTTAACTGTGAATCAAGGTTGTTTGTGGACTTTTATGGCTCTATGAATCTTAATTAAGAATTACCACGGAATAGTTTGAACTTGTTCTAAATTAAACTACTTACTTCTGAACCTGCTGTACAATTGGCCAGACAAAAACCCTGCCTCCGGGCACTAACAGTGGTTTGCTGTAGCAGCATCCTGCAAAAATAATTTTTTAATAAGCATAAATAATTTGCATAATAATATAAGTAATTAAAATTATTATAGGAATAGTTATAAATAATTGAATAAAAAATTTAACTTTTTTTCCTCAAAAGTGCTTTTTGTACAACTTTAGAAACACAATACTCGCCAAAAGAAGATTTTACATAAGCTGTTTGAAAATACTGTGATAAAAACAACTAAAAATAACTATCAAATTAACAGATTCCAAGTCATTAAGAGAAGCTTGTTCAGCAATAAAACATTCATGCTTCCTTGTATTCGGAATACCCTTGTCACAACTAGACTTGCTCCAAAACGAATCATCTTTGTTAAACTCATGAAAAACAATAAACTGCAGGATCCCGTGACCCCAATGCACAAAATCAACCAGGAAACAATCCCAAAAAAGTAAAAAAAACGATCGAGTAGCATCAAACGCCCGCACGAATCATCGTGACGTCCATCACCTCGCGCTTGCGAGGCAGTCGTAAATAGAAAAAAAAGAAAACGATGCATCTTGCACCCCTCGGGGGTAGCAAGGATTGCGAGTTTACCTGAGACGACGAGGGCCTCGTTGGGTCCGCAGGTAACGAAGCCACAAGTGTTCATAATATCTGCAAAACAGAAGAACGAAAAAAAGTGTCTAAAGAAGGGAGCCGCCTCTGTATACGCAGCCCAGGCACTTGTATAACGAAGAGTCGGAGCGGTGCACGACGGGCGCGGATAAGCTCACGCTGACGGCGACGCCGAGTCGCTTGCTTCTCGCTCCGTCTCTCTTTCGCGCGCGAGCGGGGGGCGCGAGCGGCAATGGGGAAAACCCTACTGCTTTATATTATACGCTCCGATCGGGCCTACTCGCTTCGTCTGCTGCGTGTGCCTCTCGTGCGCGGCTCACTGAATTTTTGCGCGTGTATCAGCAGCATGAATATCGCAGTAGTAGTGTAAGTGCGAACGCACACAACAAAACGACGCGATGAGCACAGGAGCACTAACTACACATACACTTACACTTACATAGAAAACACTAACGTTAACGTTATACTGTGTGTATGCATGTATCCTATATCCATGTATGTACGTATATAAAATTAGAAATAAGATAAGAAATGTGTATTTATATATGTACAGGTATACCGTATAGTCGTATACATATTATTTATATACGTAGTAGTGTAATGCATTATTGCAATTTGCAATTTGCAATATTGCATTTGCAGACAGTTTGCACTATATAATATGTATGTGTGGGTGTATGCGTGCGCGCGTCGCGCGCTGATCTGAATTCGGGAAGGCTTGACAGGCCGGCGCATCCTTCGTACGTATGTGTAAACATACATTTTATGTTTTCTAGCTGTTTTTCGTTTTAATTCAACGAATGATAACTAAAAAACATGCTTATCGCTTTTTTCTTTTTATCGACTGGGCTTTAGACTTAACTATTGAGGAAGCTTTATTAATAGATAACTCAATAAATGCTATCTACAGTGAATGCTTTAATAAATTATACTTTATAGGGAGTCACTTGAAATCATACTTCTGTTTTATTATTCAGATGGAAATAGTATTTTATTTGATCATAAAACAAAAAACGTTACAATATCAGTTTTATGAAAATATTTAAATATTTAAAGAAATATTTAAAAAATTTGTTGGATGAACTTAATTTTTAAATATATCATTATTTAATCAAGTATCTTATTCGCTATAGTTGATTAAAAAAAAATAATCTACCTAGCAACTAGGCTGGAAAATTGTAACACTGTGTAAAGCAAGAAGTTTGTTGGCTACAGATACTTTGAGGCTTCTCTAATGCATTTGATAGATTTTAAATGCACTAAACTGTAATTTAATTTATTGTAATTAGCCTGCGTGGTCAAGGTTTCATGAAAATATAATTTTTATAATTTTTTAGAAAGGAAACTAATGAAATCTAATTAGCATACATTTTATGACTCTTCATTGATTAATTTAAAAATCTTAAATCAAAATATTTTGTTTGCTAGATATTGCGAAATAGATGTTCCTTTTATAGTGTAATCTTTTTTATTTACATCCACAAATATGTGGTTTAATCAATTTTTCTATTTTGAAAAAAATCAGTAAATATATCTATCAAGTGAATAAAAAATATGTACAGTATTATTGAATCTTAAATTAATAATTAGAATCGTCTAAATTGTTTTTTAAATCGTTCATAGTGATAATCGTCAGTGGCTTTTTCATCATTATCTTTTCTTTTTTCTTTAGAATGTGCTGCGTGTTGAGCATGTCTTTGTGCTGCATCTTGTTTCCGTTTTTGTGCATCAGCATCGTCAATGTTAACTGGAATTAAAAGTATTTTATTATATTCTGTACTTAATGAAAATGTGATTTATAATTAAAATTATGAACAAATTATATTTAAGTGAGTATAATATTTCTTAAACAGAGATGAACAAATTTTTTTTATCAACAGTGTCCAAGATAAACAAAACGAAATACTGACTATGAAGTCAATCAGATTCTATTTTAGATTACAAATTGTCATTTAAAAACAAGTTTGTATCAAGAATTGCAAATTGTACAATCCAACTTACATCTATTATGTTGCACAAAATTAACAGCCATATTTGTAGGAACAAATTGCGATGGACCATCCTTCTTTCTATGCCTATCCCACAAAAGTTTTAATTTAGCTTCTTCGGTAGCTTCAATATTACGAATCTTAGCTCTAAAAAAATAAAATAATTTAATATACATATATACTGTGCTCTGATACTGACTTTTAAAAACTATAAAGATGTTTATTGTGTGTGAATTTGTGAAAACTTACTCAATGCCAAGGTCGACCTCAGGAATACCTGAAAGCATTTGATTTGATAACATTTCTTCACTTTTGTGTGTCGAACTCTGTCTTAGGTGCTCAGGAACAGCTTGAAGAGCTGCTTCTTCTGGTGAACAATATATTCTTTTGTTCCTATTAGATTCATCATCTTTGTCAGAGGTATTTTTATTTTTTCGTTTGGATAATTCTTCTTCTATGTATTTTACCCTAATAAAAAAGAATTCAGTTACAAAATGTAGATTCATTTGCAATGCAATAAATAGTGTTTCCTTACATTTCTTCATCTTCATCACGTTTATTTGTTTCTGCATTAAATTGAGTACCGATTCCTGTATCGTATGCATCATCTTGTTTTAATTTGTTATTTTTTAATGCAGTCATATTTACCATTCCTCCCTTTTTCACATTGAATGGATCAGACTAAAAGAAAAGGAATTGTATATTTTAAAAGCCTTAATTTACTAATAATAAATTATTAAATAATATCAATATATTCTTACAGATATAGGATCAACAACCGCAGTCTCACCAAGTGCTAAGCCTACTACATTGACCCCTTTTGGTCTCTCTCGAAGTTTTTGAAGAACCTTCATCTCTTCTAATTTTGACCTATATTTGTATATATTTTTTAGTGTTTCACGATTATCATTTTTATTACAAATAAATTATTTAAGACATACTTAACCACGACTTCCTCATTTTCACTTTCACCTTCGTCTGACGACTCCTGTCGTTTTCTCAAAGGCTTTCGACTTTTTTTCTTAAATTCAATTTTTGTTGATGATTCGTTCGACATATTTATTAATATTTTTAATTTATTTTATTACAGTTTTACGACCACAATAAAAATTACGTTACTGCACGTAGCACTTGTTTATGTTTGGCAGTCTAACCCAATCTTATAAAGCGACCAGCGTGATATTATCTTACAATGTATTCATATAACCTCAAAATATGAGATTTTGTCTGCTCCGAAATAATTTTTAAAACTTTTATATTAAGTATTGTATGACAGTGATCTATTTTTCAAATTTGTCAAATTCGTATAAATATATAACTGATATTATTTGAATTGACTGTTGTTATACATTTAGTACTTTTTGTGAAATCGAAAAATGTGAATATTTTGAAGGTTATAAAATAAAAACCGGAATATGTAACTTTTTCTTTATTTATTGTTATTTGTTGATAATGTTAATACGTAATACATATATACATTGCTAAAATTGTGGTAAATAGCAAATGCTGTTCTATTCAGATTTTATGAATTTGAGTACAAAAAAGATAGAAGCAATAAAAAATGTCTTTGAGAACTTCACTTTTGCTTAAAAAGCTAAAAATTACATCAAATCGGCAATTAAGAAGGGTAATGCCAAATTTAAAACTAAATAACAATAGCCATAATTTTGTTACTATAAATTTTATAGCTCTACTTGTATTTTTTTAGAACTCGACAAAACCAATATTTAAACTTGTAGATGAAGTAGAAAAGTTGATAGAAGATAATACTTTGAAACCAAGAAAACATCCTGGAATAATAAAATCATCTATCAACTTTCCAGAATGGATTATCACAGCTATGAATGATAGCTTTGATGGTAAAACAACCAATTCATTTTATTTTATAAATTTTTTTTAATTGCAGTCTATTACTTTTTTCAGATATTGACAAAGCACATCTTCTAAAACAACGTGTAAAGTTTTCTAATTATTTATTTAGCAGAAGATTACCCACTGAAGAAGGAGAGGTAAAAAATATGTATAAAGAAATCGAGACAGATATTTTAAATAAAACATCAAAAGCAACAACAGAAGAAGATCTTGCAAATGAACGAAAACAGATTAAGGGAAAAGTTTTGCAGAAATTAAAGCAAAAGTCTTTTGCATGGAAAGCTATGGAGTATGACAAATTTAAAAGCTTACTTTATATGATTACCCGTAGTGCTCCTGAATATGCCGTTCTTAGTACAATTTTCAATGAAATTAAAACTAGAGATCCAGAATTTTCTGCCTCAACAGTTTTTGACTTTGGATCAGGCATTGGAAGTGTTTTATGGTATAAATCAAACAAATAATTTTGAAGATACTTAATTCTTATATAAAGAGACATATTATTTTTTACTTTACATTCAGGGCAGCAAATAGTCATTGGGAAAATATAATAGAATATGTGGGTGTCGATATATCCAATGACATGAATGATCTTTCTGAGAAGCTTTTAAAAAAATCACCTAATAAAGTAAAGGGTGTTTTTCATCGAGAATACATACCCTTATCAAATGTAAACATTTTTTTAATACTTTAAAAAATTAACAGCACTAAATATTTAAATTACTTTCAACAATTAATTACAATTTCAGTTAAAACACGATCTTATTGTCAGTGCATATTCTTTATTAGATTTACCAAGTACAAAAAATCGGCTAGAAGTTGTGGCAAATTT
The DNA here is from genome assembly GCA_018906775.1 of Sycophila sp. Sp_5. NCBI lineage: Eukaryota > Metazoa > Arthropoda > Insecta > Hymenoptera > Eurytomidae > Sycophila > Sycophila sp. Sp_5. The sequence continues at coordinate 740,322 of JACCID010000043.1, forward strand.
ATGGAGAAAAACTGGTAAATATTTAGTTATCATTGAGCAAGGAACAAATGCAGGTTTTAAAGCAAGTATTAATTTTAATGGTCCAGCAAGTATTAACTTTAGATTATTTTGATTTAAGAAAAAATTAACTTTTCGTATTTATAATGACAGGTTGTTAATGAAGCTAGAGATTTTGTTAGATATGTAATGGATAATTTTGAAGATAAGTCATCTTACTGCACTTTTGCCCCTGTAAGTTCATAGTTAAACATTTCTTATGTGAGTATATTATAATTTTTATTTATTATTTTAGTGTCCTCATGATAACAGTTGTCCAAGACTTGCAGATGAAAAGAGAACTCCATGTAACTACTTAATTCAATACCGTTCATTACCATTAATAGGTCCAGTTAATGTTCAACAAGAACTTTATTCATATGTTATCTTAAAAAAAGGTCAATATTTTTAATATAAACATACAATGTTTGATTAAGATTACAAATTAGCTTTAAAAGTTTTAATATTATCAATATTTTTATACTTTCAAGATAAAAGAACAGAGGAAGATAATTGGAATAGATTAGTTCGACCAACTCTTACAAGATCAAAACATGTTAGATGTCGAATGTGTACATCAAGTGGTGAATTAAAAGAAGTGGTATTTACAGCCAATAAACACGGAAAGTAAGTTTTTCTTAAAAAGTGATAAAAAAATAAATGTGCATATAAATCTTTAAAATAAAAAAATTTTTAGGTCTCTTTACAAATGTGCCAAATCAAGTCGATGGGGTGATCGATTACCATTGCATTCAAATCGTGAATTGAATGAAAACAAATTAGAAGAAAACAGTGAACAGAATTCAAATAAAGAAACTGAAGTTGAACTGCAGCAAGAAAATGAAAATTTTACATTAACGTCAAAAGTTCCTTTTTCAACAATAAATAAAGATGAATTGTAAATATGTGGATACAAATATTTGAAAATATAAAATTTTGTACATACCAATTATTAAAAAAAGAAATTTACTTATCTACTACTCAATGTGTAGTAATGAAATAAGTCTGAATTTATTTAAATAATTTTAGTTAGTTTTAATATTTATATTTTGATTTTCTCACAATTTCCAAATTTTTACATAATCAAATAGTACATAGATATTTTATTTTTACTTCTTGAATTTCTTCTTTACACACGTACAACAACCACTTTTGTGACTGGCTCCAGTCTGTTTTAGAAACTTGCTATTACTCTTACTCTTTCTGTCAAAACAATATATCTTAATAAGTGTTAGGAAAAGCCGTGGATAAAACTAGCTCTAATTCATTAGCTTTAAAACATAAGTTTTTTCAAAGAAATAAAAAGTAAAGTTATTCTTATTTCTCGTTATTATGTTTCTATTCTCATTGAAATATTGAGACAGTATTATCTAAGTTTCATAATTCTATTAGATATTTCTAATGGGGTTTTGCAATCTTATTATTTACAACACAAAAATATACTATGATTATAATTACAACAAAACAATGAAATATTTTACATTATAGGTTTATCATTTTAAAATTCATGTTTTGGCGCATTACTTTTTTTTTGAAAGCTTTATCTAAAATGGAGTTGGTTTGGTGTTACTTGTTTTTTTATGTCTTTTTATACCAAAAAGAGTATCTACACTCTCAGTTCTGGACGAATTTTCTATAATGATTTGCCTATTATACAAATATGCAGTGACTATCGCAGTAATAGATTTGAGTTGGCAATGTTGTTTTAGCAATAATTTAACAATAAATTGTGAGCAATTTAAAAAAATAATAAAAAAATTAATGTTATATGATACAAGCTGTAAGCGTAAAGTTCCACAGTATTCTCCCCAGAAAAAAATGTATTTTTAATCATATATAGATTGTCTGTATATAATCATATATTATATAATCGCTTATATATGATTACATAAACTTAAATATGTAAATATTTGTTTATAAACATCTATTAAATACACTAAATAATAACTTATACACTACCATTAGATCTTTATTCTTTATAATTAATTTCTGAATATTTAATATCAAAAGCATAAAATTAGTATATATGTAAAACTTATACAAAAATAATATAATATAAATTGTTTTGACTCTTTTTAAATGAATAAAAAATATTTTGATAGGTATAAAATTAATTACAGCCTTTAAAGATAAAAATTAACGTAAATGATACTGAATATTTTTATATAATCCACTATGATTAATAATAAAGAATTTTTGGCACATTTTGGCAGATAATTTATAACTTCCAACAGTAGTGTATAATTGTTCAAAAAATTATCTGGATTTCATTCAAATCAAATCAAATGTTAAAAAATTATATAATTATATACAATTTTTTTCAGGATTATTAAAAAATTATGAGGAACAGAGGATGCATATATATATATATATGAAAAAAAGTAAACATCACAAAACGAGATAATTTCTCTTGAAAAATATTAATCTCAGTGGACGACTGAATGACAGGATGAGTGGTATGAAATGATTATTGCCATGGCACTCATCCTGATTTTATTTCATTCTCACTTAATGGCACGCACTTGCTTTGAGTCTTTTGATTACTCATGGGCTTTTCAGAATCATTTTCTTCTTGTTCCTTATCTTCTTCCTGTTCGGTCTCTGCTTCTTCCTCATCTCTTTCATTATCTACTTCGGAGTCCTCCTCTTCATCTTCCTCCAAAAGCTTTTTACGTGCAAGCTGTACAGCCTCCCACTCTCGATAATGCCCTTTTCTTTTAGCTTCAAAAGCTTTTCTCCTTTCTAAAAAAAAGAATGCATTCCCAACAATTAAAATTAATTTCACTAAACTAAACTCTTAAAATAATAGATTTTACTTCTCACTAACTAATTAATTGAATGTATAATTTTTGTGATAAGAAATATACCTTTTTCTTCAGGCGTTTCTTCATCTTCTTCTTCACTGGATTCTTCAAATATTTTTGGTTTGATATTTTTAGCCAATCTAAAATAAGATCATATATATAAATAGATTGTGTCATAAAATTGAATATTTACATTTTCTCTTTGATTTGATTTTACAATGGAACTTACTTAGATGCAACAGCTGAAGAATCTAATTGATCGTCATGAGTTACACCTTCAAAATTATATGGAGTTTTAGGTTCTTCAATTTTCATGTGTCCGTAATCCTTATCCGCCGGATGTAAAGTTGCTATGATGTTCATTTCGTCCCATTTTGTCTCTTTCGTGGCCCTTTAAAGAAAATTTTATAAAAATATCAATGAATAAACTTAACATATTTAAAAGTTTCAAGTGATTCCGCTAGATAACAGGTAATAATTTCAAAATCATTCCTCAACACTGTCGACAAGGAATTCTCCAGTCACAGTAATTCTACTTTCATCCGTGCAACTTAATTAGAAAAGTAAAATGAGATAAGTGAAATATGAAAATAGGATTGATTACCTCGGTGCCTCTTGGCTGTCAAAGCTACTTGACGTTTTCAAAATGCCTTTGGAGGGTCGTTTGCCAAGATTCTCAGCCATTTCTCACTCGCGAATGCAGTGTATGTACAAATGTCGTCTAATAATGCAATTTAAGTGCGCGAATTGTTACCTGTTACATTCACATCACACGCGTGCTAACGTTACGTCGTTTATTTTGTTTTTTAATTATTATCGCGAATTTATTATCTTCGCATCACAGTCAATCGATGTTCAATTCACCGGCATTTGAGTGTAAAAAAACAAATTGGCCTCCTCCTTAATTTATTATCTTGAGATTATCTTGAGAATCGGTTGAGAAAAAAGGGTGAAAAGTGAAGAGAGGGTGGACAGGGGGTTAGAGAAAACCTTTGTAGAGCTGAAAGTCAAAAACAAAGCAGAAGGGATAGAAGGGCGTTCGCACCTGGTAAAAACGTCGTAATATATTCCAAATTAAAAAGTCGATAATTCGATTCGATTGACCGTCACATTATCGTCGTGTTACCCAAGTGACGTCGGAAGTACGTGCCAGGGAATTTGAAAATTTTATTAAAAAAGTGCAAATTTGATCTCTCGGCAATTGGTCAAGTGAATTTTTCGTCTTTGGCGGTGCGAGAAAATGGACGATTAGTCGTCGATTTTATTTGAATGCTCAAGGTTTAAAGAAATTTGTTTTTTGAAAAAATGCCGATGACAATCCGAAGGCGATTCTAGATAACGTACTTTTCTATGGCTGTCAACGTCATTATGTATTTGGTCCGCCAGTACCGCCGTGCAATGGAATTATTGTTGTTAAAGTCGCGTGTTTTTTAATCAAATACATTTCTTTTGATTTTTTTTAAATATCCGCGTGTGTACGCAGAGTAACCGTAATAATGGCTACCCTTCGGGAAAAACAAATTGGTGAGTTTCTTGTATTTACTTTCAACAGCTGACTCGATCATTTCACTTTGCACTTTACTGTAATCACAATTTTTCCATGCAATTTGTTTGTTAAAAAAAGTAGATTATTTATTTTCATTGAACGTGCAATTGTTCAGCTTTGTTTTTTATTTTTTGTTTATTTTTTTCCTTTTAATGAATGGGCAATGTTGAAAAATTTTGGAGCTATAATTTTGCATTATGTTTACAGCTGCTTTAAAGCAAATGTTAAATTTAAATGATTCTGAACCAAAATCAGAAGTGTCAATGCCAGTATGGAAGGTTTTGATATACGACAGAATTGGTCAAGACATTATTTCTCCATTAATATCAATTAAAGAACTTCGAGAATATGGAGTTACGTTACATATGTAAGTTAAAAATATGTAGTTTTTTAATAATTTTATAATAAACTAGGAAATGGTGTTGTGTATTAACGAATTACAATAAGCTGATGCAACTAAATATAAAACTGCACAATTTTTTTAGGCAATTGCATACTGATCGGGATCCTGTACCAGAAGTGCCAGCAGTTTACTTTTGTGTTCCTTCTGAGGAAAATATTCAACGTATTGGTCAAGATTTACAAAACAATCTATACGACATATATCATATGAATTTCATTTCACCAATTAATAGGGCTAAAATGGAAGATTTAGCCTCAGCTGCCTTGATGGCAGGTGTTGTAGCTAATATTCATAAGGTATTAAGTAAAGCTGTTTTATTTTAAAATTTATTTACTTAAAAATATAACCATTATGTAAAACTTTTTTCTATTATAGGTATTTGATCAGTATCTTAATTTTATTACATTAGAAGATGATCTTTTTGTACTTAGACATCAAAATAGTGATATCATTTCATATCATTGTAAGTTTGTTAAAAATTTCAAAATTAAATGTTATTTATTTGTAAGAAAACATTTTTTATTTATATTCAATATAAATTAATAATTTCAGCTCTAAATAGAGGAGAAATGAAGGACACTGAAATGGACCAGATTATGGATATAATAGTTGACAGTCTTTTTTCTGTTTTTGTAACATTAGGAACTATTCCAATTATCAGGTGTCCTAGAGGCAATGCTGCAGAGATGGTCTCGAAAAAATTAGATAAAAATTAAGAGAAAATGTTTGGGATACTAGAAACACATTGTTTCAAGGGGAAGGAATTAGGTCTAGTCACTTCAGGTAATTTAAATAAGAAACATTCATTCATCAAGAAATATTGATTTTTAATTCATCACCAATGCCTTATAATCTTTTCAGTTTTCAGAGACCTTTGTTGATAGTGTTAGATCGAAGTGTAGATATGGCTACTGTATTTCATCACACCTGGACATACCAGGCTCTTGCTCATGATGTTCTTGATCTGTCGTTAAATAGGCTTGTTGTAGAAGAAAGTGCGGGTAAGTCCGTTAGTGGTGGTGCTCGGTCAAAAACGCGTGCCTGTGAGCTCGATAGTGCTGATAAATTCTGGACAAACCACAAAGGTAGTCCATTTCCTCAAGTAGCTGAAGCTATACAGGAAGAGCTTGAACAGTACCGTACATTTGAACAAGAAGTAAAAAAACTTAAATCGACCATGGTAAAAACTTTTAATTAATATTTACATAAAATTTTGTTTTTTTTGTTATCAATGTAAATTTTTTTTTTATTTTCTAGGGTATAGATAATGAAAGTGATGAAGCTGTGTCAATGGTAACGGATAACACAGCTAAACTTAGCAGTGCAGTAAATTCACTTCCCCAGTTACTTGAAATGAAACGTTTAATTGACATGCATACAACAATAGCAACTGGTAATTATTAATTAACATTTCATTGTAATAAAATAAATTTTTATTTTTACTGAAAAACTGTACATAATTTGATTGTAATTTTAGGTATATTAAATGCAATAAAATCTAGAAGACTGGACACTTTCTTTGAAATTGAAGAAAAAATCATGAGTAAACAAACATTAGACAGAAGTATTTTGGATATTATAAATGATCCTGAGTGTGGTCTACCTGAAGACAAATTACGACTGTTTATTATGTATTATCTTTGTACAAATTTATCTGATGCTGATTATAATAAACACGAAGCTGCATTATCCAATATAGGATGTGATCTAAATCCTTTGATTTATTTAAGAAGATGGAGGTAAGATAACAAATATTTTCTTACTTAGAAATATGCAAGTGTTTATTAAATATATAATTTTTTAGAAATTACATGAAAATGGCTGGAGTTCAAAATAGTTATGAAGGAGGTGGTACAAAACTGTTAGTATGTTTTCTAAACTAATGAATCAAGGATCATCATTTGTAATGGAAGGTGTGAAGAATCTTGTGGTCAAAAGACATGTGAGTAATCATAAAAACTTTTTGTACACTATTCCACAAAAAGTTTATTTAAATTTACATTATTTGTAGAATCTACCTGTAACAAGGATAGTTGATGAATTAATTGAAATGAAGCAATCAGTTCAAACTGATGATTACTGCTACTTTGACCCAAAACAATTGAAACATTCAGAACAAGTTCCAAAGAATCGCACAGTATTTCAAGAAGCTATAGTTTTTATTGTTGGTGGTGGTAATTATATAGAGTACCAAAATTTAATGGATTATGTTAAGGTAAATATTTTCCTAAGCATAATGTAAAATATTTTAATTTAAAAATAAAATAATATGTAATTCAATTTACTAATGTTTTTTTTTATTTCAGCAAAAGACTGGTGGTGGTACAAGTAAAAGAATTGTATATGGTTCTACTACCCTTACAAATGCTAAACAATTTCTTAAGCAATTGTCTCTCTTGGGTCAGGAGGGTCATTAAAATTTTGTATACAAAATATAAATAAAGATATATATTTTTTTCATGTTTATCAATTTGAACATGTAATTAGACATTTGTCCGATTTTGTTAGTTTATTATATTGTTAAATATGAAATTGTCATCAACTTTGGTATTTATTTAATAAAAAAAACAAGATAAAATGAATTTTCAAAGAAAGTTTAATTTAATAAGATTTCTAATTTGAAAAAATACTTACAACTTTTACTTTAATAAATCTTTATATGTAAATAGTAATTTTAACAGATAATTAGTTTTCCTTCTTCATTTCAGGTGGTAAAATTTTGCGACCTAAAAAGTCTAATTTAGGTATTCTACAGTCTTCCTCTTGTTCTGAATCAGAGGTACATTCACTGTCACTTGAATTATCATATGAACCAAGACCTGGTAATATGCCTATGCATTTTAAAGCTCCTGATTGAAGTTCCGTACTGTCACCAGACAATTTAATTCCAATAGGATTTGTTTTCTTTTCCTCAGTTTCTGCTGTAGATGTTCCGGTTTTTTCGGATTCTTCAGTTTCTGAAAGTTTCCTTTTTGTTCCTTGAGGAGGAGAGCCTATGCAAAGTAGTTAAATTAAATTTTCATTGATTGTTGTTATGTTCGCTATTTAGTTCAAATGTAAATATATATCTTACTATTTTTAGGTTTTATAGATGTTTTAACAACTCCAGCAAGTAACTTCAATTGGGAACTTCTACCACTGTAATAAAAAATAGTTGTAAAAGATTGTATCACTGAGCTAAATTCAATAGTTTAGTAGTAAATATTACCTTGTAGTTTTGTGATTAATCTGAGGCTGTTTCAATTCTTGCTTTAATCTTTCATCTAACGATTTTTCTTGCAAGGATGCTACTGCTGCTTTAAAATCTCGCATTTCTTTTTCTTCCTCAATATTCTTCTTGCGTTCTTCTTCCATTTTTGTTCTATCAACTAAATCGAGAAACTCCACTTCATCATCATCTAATCCTTTTATCATATTTTCTATAAAAAACAGAAAATACTATGAATCATTATAAGAAATAAGTATCTTGTATTTTATTTAAGAGTCTTAAGTAAAAATGTTAACAGTCTCGATTTTGTAATAAACGCTTAAATAAAAATTTAAAACTTATTGTTGATAAAATTTGAATAATAGTAGAATAACAAATCTTGTATTCGTACTCAACAAGCAAGCATATAAATAACAATGAATAATCAAAAACATTACTTGAAGAAATAACCTGCCGTAATGGACACTGATTAAATGTGTTTATTTAAACACAGACTAAATAATATTACTTAATGATAAACAATGAGCAATAAACAGAAGGTGAGAAAAAAGAAAAATTAATGAAAAAAAAAAGAAAATCAATAACGTACTGAGCTTGTGTGCTTCTTCATATTCCAGGTCGCGCTTGTTCTTCTGTTCCTGTAGTCGATCGAACAAACATCTGGGATCGTAGACCTCTTCTGGTGCTTCTGTATACAAAACAAAGTTAAGCCAAACATTTTTCCACGAAGTAACATTAGTGTGCTCCAAAATGAGAAGGTTGATTCCTAACCTGCGGGTTGATCAGCTGATCTCACTTTTTCCCATTCCTCCTGGCGTATCTTACGCTGCTCAGCGATCTCGGCCTCCGAGATGAATCCTGAACTCATTTTCTTCGATTGCGAGTGAAACTCAACGAGTCAAACGGCACTATTCAATTTGAGTAGTGCAATGAACAAAGCAGTGCGCCGAAATGAGGACCAACTACCAGATGGGGATGCCTCGTTTATTCTCACTGACAGCAGTTCTTTGTTAACGTCATTTTTTTATTTTCGTTTAAGTAATTAAATCTTGCAATTGACACGTCCGATTGTTAAAGAAAATTAATAATGTGTTTTCTTTTTAAGGGCGTTTTGCACTTTGTCGTTAGCACGGATGTGTTTTTATTTGTTATTCTGTACAGGAGAACTGCGTGCAGTGCATCAGAGTCGTTTATTGTCGGGGAACTGGCGCCACTGGTACGGAACTACTGCACAAATACTTTGCAGGTAATGTAGAATATTGTAGGTTACATTGTAATATTATTAATATTAATTAAAATAAAATTATACTATAACTGTTCGATTATAATTAATTACTACTTTAATTTTTAATTTAATTGTTAGGGAGAATATTTAGTTTATTATACGTCGTAATAAAACTTTTATTTTTTTAATTATACGCATGTACTTTCAATGGATTTTTAATTAATATTAAAAATAAATTGATAGAATTGTCAAACAAAACAGAAAATAGCAATTTACTGAAAAAGAAAGTATTTAAAAAATCAATTTTTAAACATTATATACTTATAAATGAGCACCAGTAGATGCAGACGAGTATAGTCAGGCACATGCCCAATATGTAAATCCTGAAACAAGTTATATTGACGTACATTGCGAGGCATGGATATTTAATCGTAACTGATGCGAAGCTTTTCTCTCTAGAAAAACGTATTTTATTTTACCTTTATATTATTCGATAAGTGCCTCGATATATTCTTTAAGAATTTTTAAACCGTCATCCTCGGACGATGCTAAAATATTAACAATATGTGATAATATTTTCGATTTTACAATCTCAAAAAGAGATTAAAAATAATTTTTCAAATCTTATAAATAATTTCTCTAAATCTTATAAAGACTCACTCCTCGAAGGTGCGAGGATAGGAGTAACACATGAGGTAGGCGGGGGGAAAACTTAGATGTGCTGCTTGCTTCATAATAAAGTTGCAGTTTAATTTGAATAAACATTTTATTTTTGTATAAAATAAATAAATGATTCAAGAATTCATTTTATATAATTGAGTTTTATAAATTCAGAGAAGAATAAAAAAATAAATTTTACAAATAAACGTAAAAAAACTAATTTCCTCAACATGCTACTAATCATTAAGTTGAAACAAGTTATTCTTTTTATGCTTATTTTTCTGCGAAATATGATATGCTTATTTGTGACGAAGTTATAAATAACGTCAGCCGACTAATTACATAATACACGTTATTCTCGACTGTTTAACAGTCACTATAATAACCCTGTTTATTCTCAATAGTTGAAAAAGGGGTAATTATTATATTTATTGTATATAAGAAGGTAATAATTCATTCGGAGAAAAATATAAATTAGTATGTGCCAAAACTGAAAGTAAACGCCAATTTTCTTTTTTTGTTAATAAACTTCTTTTTATTCAAAACTTTTTAATGGTTTAACCATAAATATGTAAAATAAATAGTGCTTGTATTAAAAAATAAATAAACTTAATTGACTTCTACATCCTCTTATAAGTAAATGGACACGAAGAAAGGATCATCAGGCCAAATGATCACCATCGGGCATGATGACGGAACTCGAAGTTCATTTTTTCTTTCTCTTCATTATTCTACAGTGCACATAAAATTACTATAACTAACAGTACAGCAGTCAAAACTCCAATAGCTACCCACTGTCTGCGATCTAAAACAAACATAAAAGTAAACATCACATGCGTCACTTGTACCAATCCTATATAATCTTAGTAAAGTAGAAGTAACATCTATTTTTACACGAGTAGAGTTGATTAGTTGCTATAAACTAGCCATTAAGTGGTGCTTAATTAATTCTAAGTATAGATCACATGAGAATTATTAATTAGTTACACAAATAACAAAAATTACTGTATAGACACCATTATACGCTAAATTTATTATATATAAAGCTTTTTTTTTGTATACGACAACAACAAAAATAATATCCGATGCTTACACATTAGTTTGGTTCTCCTCCAAACGGTGGTCAATTTATCATTACTTTAGTTGGTTGTTTGGGTGTTGGACGTTTGTAAAACTCGGATTGTAAAATAATTGATCACATAAAAATTAAAATAAAAATTAATCGCATAAAGTACTCAATTGAGAAATAAGTTTTTAGGGAAAGGAGGGTAACAAAAATCTGGATCGTATACAAAAATAATCTTGTTTAAAATAATTATTAATTTTTAATACAAGAATAAATTAAAGTACAAATTGTGTCGAAGTATGTTAGGGATAAACAGCTCAAACAATTTTTTTTCTACGAGGATTAACAATGTTTGTTGAATATATAATTGAGGAACGCCTGTGAATTAAATTATAGTAACTTTTTCGTAATATTTATTATTTGGAGTAGCTCCACTTTGAAACTTACTCGTCCACTAATCTACCTTCTTTTTTTATGAATCATTAGTTTGTTCGACTAGATTACCTAACGCTATTTTTGTTAAACTAAATGTATTGGATATGTATAAATAATTATTATTGTTAATTAATTTTTACTATCTACATGTTTGAATTGTAATTATGTTAAGTGTAGCTTTTAGCAAGTAGGATAACTAAACGATCGTGAAATAAAAAAAAACTTTTTTTTACAATATTAAAATTGCACTAGGAACGCATCATTAAAGTTTAAGTCATTTACTTTTTTTAAATAAATTTGCAGTGCATATTTCGAATATTTCAAGGTCCATCTGTTATCCATCAAAACTTGCTAGTTTTTTCACAAGTACTAGATAATAAAACTAATAAAAAGTACAAAGAAAAAGCGGTATACAAAAAAAGTAACGCATTGTTCGATAAAGATAAAACGGTTCTGTTTCACCCTATGAATGTATTATATAAGTATTCACACAAAATAACGAAAATTAAAGTAAAAAAAGATGATCAAACATTTCAACAACATTCACAAAATAATGTCTTCTCTAATAAAATATTTTCGGTCAACATTCAAATTGTTACAGCTAGATTTATTTAATATTAACTTCTTAGCCTAAGTTTTCTCAACAACCATGTTTACATTAAGTATCATAGCTTTTTTTGGAACAACAACACATCTTGCAATTGTCGAATGTTATACGCAAACATTTCTCACCTTTCTCGTGGTTTTTTAAAAAACGCCATGCATTCTCGCCTGTCGATACAACAATCAATTCAACGACCCGCAAAAGCAAAAGGAAAATCCCCTGCAAATATTTTCACTAAAACTTTGCATTTTTGACTTGTGTGGTTTCTTTATGTTTTTATTGTGATTATTATTATGTTACTCTTCTTATTTTTTGTATCACACTTTACTTCAAATATCGCGTTCATTTTATTTAGTTCTGGTTTTATTTTATTATTTGATTTGAAATGCAAAATAATTCGTCCAGCCACACAATAGTTTGTGCATAAATCTTTAGCCTTTTTTCTTTTGTTATTTTGTTTTTTTTTTTATTTTATTCTTTGGCATACATTAGACAATATTTGGCATGACAGTACTAAGAAATATATATGCTGCTATATGCTAATGTTTATTTTTTTTGTTTCATACTGTGATTATTTGGCTATTATTTAGGCAATAATTTCCTAACATTATTGTTTCGCCGTGAAAAGTGGCTCACCTTTTTCGCTTTAAATGGTTTTCGTTCTTTAATAAATTAATTATTGTTACGTACTTGATTGCTTCATCACTGAGGCAATATTTTCTATTCTGCTTTTAGTAGTTAATGTGCAAAAATTTTCGCAATAATTATTCGTTAATTAATTGTTTTACTGCCAGTGCTTAAAAAAAAGAAAGAACCTTTAAAATATCGATATATTTAAATAAATATACATTTACTTCAATTTTGAATGAATTATTGTTAAAGAGATCTATCTTGTAAGTGCAACAAATTAACATTTTTTGTTAAATTTTGTGCTGAAAAAAAAACGACAATTGTTAAGCCGATGTGATGAAAAAAATATAAAATAAAGTTCAACTTTCTGAATGATGATTACACTCTACGATTACATTACGTACTCATAAATAAAACTTCATCTAAGGAATTCGTCTGGACATGCAATTACTTTGAACTATATGCTGTTTATAATTGTTAATTTTTTACTTGATTACTCGTAAGCACAAAAACAAATTTTCACATCCTCTATGCAAATTTCAATCATTGACTCGGCTGCTTCTAAATTCTGTTGCCTGGCTATTAGTCACTCTAAGTTATTTTAGTTTCGTTATTGACATTTTAACTCACTATTTTTTATTAACGGGTCGTATCGAGCTGAATTGCAACCTCCAAATTTTACGAGCGAAAAAGAATTGCTCGCATGCATCTTCAAAGTAAAAATCCCAATAGGCGCAAAAAAGCTTTTAAACAAAGTAATAAATATAACAGTGAATAGTTTCAAGCTATTTTATATATAGTTTTTGAATTATTTCCAAAGACAATTTTTTTCATTATATTATTATTTATTAACTTTAAAGGAAAATATAAACTTTCCGGGTATTTTTTACTCTGATACGTATAGCAAAGTAATAAAGCATTTTAAAGCTCTACGGAGTAAAAAAAGCGTAAAAGATCGATAGATTGAAAGATTTTTCGTGGTACATTATATAAACTTTTCTTGAATACAAGAAAAAACTTTTTATAACTATCACAGCATTTAAATTTCTTTTAGTAATTTATCTTTTTGTACCTACTGGGTAAATCTAAACTTTTTTTTTCCATTCGTTTCGTTTCATATTTTTTTCTCTCATTCTTTTTTTTATAAAGTCTTGAAAAATCATTTTTTGGTAAGAGACTTCTTTGTACTATTTTATATCGTTAAAAAATAAAAGTATTTGGAGCAATATTATTGAGTAATTGTAAGGCCCATTCGCTTAGTTAGACCCTAATCTCTGGAGCATAGAAAACAGTTAGTTATTGTTGTTGACAGGGAGCACAGGGATGAAGGCTTTGGAACGTATTCGGAGGTACCGGATGACGAAGTCGTGGGCGCGGGAATATAATTGTTATAATTACCGTTGCTCATGTGAAGTACTTTTGCCATTTTTTTCATAGTAGCGTCCAACTTTGAGTCGTTCACTATTTCCATTTCGTTGGCAAAGTCGTCGAGCATTCTGCAAATTGAATCGATTTAATTGTATTAAAATAATAATTAAATGCAATAATTAAATAAGTATTTATATAGTAATAATCGAAAGTTAACTACTTTTTCACAAAATAATTAATTAGTGATGCGATTTTTAAGACGCGTGTACAAGTAGGAAATCTATAAACGAGAGTTTTATTTAAAAAATAAAAAAATTACATTACAGTAAAGTATTTAACTTTGAATGAAATGAAATTAAATCTTGACAGTCAAGTGATTAAAAAAAAATTATTATCCAAAGTATCAGTGAGTAAAAAAGTATCTCAATAATTTCGCGACTTAATTTTTGTCACTTTATTTTATTAGGCGTTAAATCTTTACTATTTATAGTAACAATAAAATTAACAATCTACGTATCCAGATGGATATGTAGATCGTTAAATTTTATTTTTTATGGATAATAAAAGAATCTAAAGTACTAACACTTGTCGTTCGTCGTATTCGGAGTTGAGTTGTCGAGACACCGTTTTTAAAGTGCCCGTGTTGTCGTTTATTATTTCCAATTGTTCGTCGGTATGTCGTCTCATGGAATTTTGATTGCATATTGGATTTTGAATGAACTGCCGATTGGGACTGTCAATTTCGTTCTCCAATTTGCTGTATTTCGCTGTGCCGTGACTGCTGGGTGGTGCTGGCGTTTCTTTTACTGGACTGTTATCCCTCATTGGCTATAAAAAAGAATACATATGTGTTTATTAATAAATCGATATGGACATTCCACCTAAAAATTTATAAAATAAAAAAAGTTCAGGTTTGCATTTACATAAATTTCCCTAATTAGTTACAATAAATCTGCTGTTATAAGGTACCATTTATTAAGTTTCGTACTACTTGTGAAACTTATGCGCACTTTAATTTACTCATTTTTTGTTTTACTTTAAAATCAAGTTAGATTATTCAATTATTTTCCAAAGTAAAATCAAAATTATTAATAAATAATTTGTTAATTAAGGTAATAAAGGTACATTAAATTGCATTTCCTACAACTTTTTTTTTAATATATTGTAAGCTATCTGTATTTAGGTGCAATAAATTAACATTTTCAATCTAGTAAAATTAATACGAGTTTCGTATTTTAATTAATTTATTTTTTATATATAGCCTTACTGCAATTAAAAAAAATCGTTACTTCTAGATTAAGATTAATTTTTTTCGTTAATTACTATTTCGTCTTTTCTTAAATTCGTAAAATAATATAAAATTTAATCGCAACAATAAACAAATTCGTAAGTAAATTAATGCAATATTAATAATGATACAATATACAAATATAAAAATGTATAATTTCTCGGTAATATAAAAGTAATTATAAAAATGTATAATTTGTCAGTAATACAAAAGTATTGTAAAAAATATTGTGAATAATACGAAAGTATTAACTAAATAGTGCAAAACTGCAAAGACTATTTAAGTTTAAGCTGACAATGCAACTTATCGTGTTCAAATAAAGTAATAATTTTCCGCAAAATCTCTTAACAACCGTTCAAAACAAACTGGCGCACTTTAGCGGGGAAAATAAACGATACATAAGTACTTGCACTCCCAGGGCAAGTATCGCTTAAAAGAAAAATCATCCTTTATACTCTTTCCGTGCAGCATGAACGGTAAACTCGCTGAAAAGAAACCTGCGAACGCACATGTTCTGGCCGCACGCAAAGGGGGATACTCTCGTGGCATACGTACTACCTCACACATAACAGGCTCGCGAGCAGCCCCAAGACGCCGCTTTGTTTACTCGAGTCCCGAGCGTAACAATAAGTGCACCGTGCACGCATGCGGACGGGGAGCTCTCGCCTCGCCCGCACAGCTGCCTCGGCGTCTCGGGTGTCCACTCGGAAGTCGGCGCTACCTATATCGCCCGTACAGGTACCGCAGCCTTCCCATTGCCACACACGTAACACCAAACGCGTTACATGCGCTTCTCTCTCCTTTTCTCGGCGCCGCGACGCCAGGGAGGGGCTTATGGGTAAGCTGCACGCGCACGTAGGTATCTCCTCGTATCTCCCATACATAAGCACGTCGCTGTATGTATGCGTGCGTTCACATGCATTTGTGTATATTGTAGAGATACGCACTTCGCTGTATGTACACTGAGAGAAAAATTTGTTAATTTTAAGGAAATAATTTACTTTAATAGTACTTATTAAATATTTTATTGCGTAAACAAATTATTTTCTCAAAACTACTAAATTTATTTAGAAGCAAATAGATTCATTTAGTTTTAAAGATTTAAAGAAATCATATTACTTGATTCAAAGAAATATTTAACAAGTATTATTGAAGTAAATTATTTCCTTAAAATTAACAATTCCTTTTTCAGTGTATGCGTGCGTACACATGCATTCGTTTAGAAGCATACACACGTCACTGTATGTATGCGTGCGTGTACACATGCATTAATTTACAGGAAAGATGCGCACGTCGCTGTATGTATGAGTGCGTACACATGCATTCGTTTACAGGAAAGATGCGCACGTCGCTGTATGTATGCGTGCGTACACATGCACTTTCCTATGAACTAAAGGATTAAAAGGATAAGGAGAGATTCGCTATACGCATGTGTGCGTACAGTATGCTTTCGTGTGTGTATAGGAGAGCCGCGGCCGCGTGAATCACAGCGTCGTGGTGAATTCTCCGCTGAATGGGGCTGCGCGAGCGCGAGAGGTCGCTCCCAGCGGCCTTTTGAAATTGAACGTAAGTGAGCGTAATTGGGGACTGGCTTAGGTGTGGCTAGCTCGGGCCGCGGGGCGCGACGTCGACGCCGAAAACACAAGCCTTGCGGAGGACGCGATCGTCGACTGCAGCGAGCGTCCTGGGGAGGATCCAGGAAGGGTGGTGAGAGAGAGAGAGAGAGAGAGGAGGCGAGTGCGCGGCCGCAGGTTGTGGGACACGCGACGCGCTTATTGATCAATCAGCCATATTATTCTAACCTCGAGTACGCGGACGGCTATTAGTCACGGAGAGAGCGAACGTCGCCGCGACGTCAACTCCGCGGGATTACTCAGCTGCCGCCCGAGGAGGATGAAGAGTTGCTAGCGGATACTCGGACACGATAAGGTAAAGAGACGTTGGGATTGTGGTAAGGGTCGTTTTGAAGATTCTGGGTGGAGCGTCGGTTGAAGGTTTGTGTGTTTATGCTGTTTTTTCTTTTGTAGAGTATTTTCACACACAATGACTGGGCTGGGGAGATTTCTCGCCGTTTGCGGCCTGCTGGCGACTGCTGTGGCCTACGATTACGATTACTGCAGCTATCCGCTGCTCGATAAGGCTGTGCTTAAGGCAACCACTTCATTGCCGGAGAGGGGACCGTCGCATGCTAGATTATACGGACCTAATGCTTGGACTGCCAGTAGCTCTGACTTTAGTCAGTATTTGATCGTCGATCTTGGACAGACAATGAATATCACTGCCATCAGTACACAAGGAAGGGCTCACCATAATGAGTTTGTTATGGAGTATGGTATTAGTTACGGTACCAATGGTCTTGATTATGCCGACTTCAAGGATATCGATGGTAATATCAAGATGTTTAAGGGAAACCGAGATGGAGATACCGTAAAAACGAACAAATTTGAAATACCAATCATAGCCCAATGGATTAGAATTAATCCCACTCGTTGGAGGGACAGGATCTCTCTAAGACTGGAGTTATACGGTTGTGATTATGAATCTAATATTCTTTCATTTAATGGTTCTTCATTAGTGAATTGGGAACTGTTACAAGAGCCCTTGGAGACTGACAGACATTCCTTGAGATTCCGCTTCAAAACTAACAATGCCGATGGAGTCTTGATGTATTCACGAGGCTCTCAAGGGGATTTCTTGGCATTGCAATTGCGAGACAATAGAATGCTTCTTAACATTGATCTTGGATCTGGAATCATGACTAGCTTCTCAGTAGGCAGTCTTCTCGATGACAATATGTGGCACGATGTTGTGATATCTAGAAATCGTAAAGACATTGCCTTTTCAGTAGACAGAGTTTTGATAAATGGACGTATCAAAGGCGAATTTCACAGACTGGATTTGAATAGAGCCTTATATATAGGTGGTGTTCCTAACAAACAAGAAGGTCTAGTAGTAACACAAAATTTCACTGGTTGCATAGAAAATTTATTCTTTAATCAGACAAACATGATCAAAGAACTGCTGACAGATGTCCAGGCATACGAACCATCTTGGCGTTATAAGACTTATCACACTAGTTACAGTTGCCCAGAGCCACCGATTATACCTGTCACCTTCCTCACCTCCTCTTCATATGCAAAATTAAGAGGCTATGAAGGCATTCCTTCAATGAATGTGTCTCTCTCATTCCGGACATACGAGGAGCAAGGTGTCATCCTACATCACGAATTCCTTTCATCAGGCTTTGTAAAACTCTTCCTGGAGGAGGGTAAACTGAAGGTTGAAATCTTTGCAAAGAATGGGCCTAGAGCTATCTTGGACAACTTTGACGAAAGCTTCAACGACGGCAAGTGGCATCAAATTATTCTCACCCTGGGCAAGAATAGCCTCATTCTCAACGTGGACGGTCGACCAATGAAAACCGTCAGGAAAATGGACATCCTCACTGGATACACCTATTACGTAGGGGGTATGCCGGGCACTCAGCGCGGCTTCATCGGCTGCATGCGCGTCATCCAGATCGACGGTAACTACAAGCTGCCAACCGACTGGAAGGAGGACGAGTTCTGCTGCAAGGGCGAGATCGTCTTCGACGCTTGTCAAATGGCCGATCGCTGCAACCCCAATCCTTGCAAGCACGCCGGAATCTGCAAACAGAACTCGGACGAGTTCTTCTGCGACTGCCGTAACACCGGCTACTCCGGCGCGGTCTGCCACACCTCGCTAAACCCACTCTCCTGCGAGGACTACCGCAAGGGCCCCAACTCCGTCAACCAGGTCGCCGAGATCCGCATCGACGTGGACGGCAGTGGACCTCTCCGACCATTCCCTGTCACCTGCGAGTTTCTGGCCGACGGTCAGGTGCTCACTATTCTGCATCACAGCAACGAGCAGTCCACGCCCGTGGACGGCTTCGAGGAGCCAGGAAGCTTCGTCCAGGATATCCAGTACGACGCCGAGCTGGACCAGATCGAGGCTTTCATTAACAGATCGCACACCTGCCGACAGCGACTCAGCTATGCCTGCAAACACTCGCGGCTCTTCAATACCCCGGTGGGCGTGAGCGAGACCTTCCAACCGAACTCCTGGTGGGTCGGACGCAACAACCAGAAGATGGACTACTGGGGCGGCGCCTTGCCGGGCTCGCGCAAGTGCGAGTGCGGCATCACCGGCAGCTGCGCCAAGCCCGAGCGCTGGTGCAACTGCGACTCCGACCTCGAAGGCTGGCTCCAGGATGCCGGCGACATCGTCGAGAAGGATCATTTGCCGGTGCGGCAGCTGCGCTTTGGCGACACCGGCACCGCCCTCGACGACAAGGAAGGCATCTACACTCTGGGCCCACTCGTTTGTGAAGGCGACGACTTCTCTACAAACGTCGTCACCTTCCGCATCGCCGACGCCACGGTGAACTTGCCCACCTTCGAGATGGGCCACAGCGGTGACATCTACTTTGAGTTCAAGACCACGCAGGACAATGCTGTGATTGTCCACAGCCGTGGACCCAGCGACTACATCAAGATCTCCATCAACGGCGGCAACCAGATCCACTTCCAGTACCAAGCCGGTGGCGGGCCCCTGGCCGTCAGCGTGCAGACGTCGAGTCGCCTGGCGGACGACAACTGGCACAGCGTCTCGGTGGAGCGCAACCGCAAGGAGGCTCGCATCGTCATCGACGGCGCCTTCAAGAACGAAGTCCGCGAGCCACCGGGTCCAGTGCGCGCGCTTCAACTCTCGTCCAATCTGGTCGTGGGCGCGACCACGGACTTCCGCGACGGCTACGTCGGATGCATCAGGTCGCTGCTGCTCAATGGCCAGCTGCAGGATCTCAGGGCGCACGCCAGGCGCGGACTCTACGGGGTCAGCGAGGGCTGCGTGGGACGTTGCGAAAGCAATCCCTGCCTGAACAACGGCACCTGTCACGAACGCTACGACGGCTACTGGTGCGATTGTAGGTGGACGGCGTTCAAGGGGCCGATCTGTGCCGACGAGATTGGCGTGAACCTCCGACGAAACTCCATGGTCAAGTACGACTTCACCGGCAGCTGGCGGTCCACGATATCCGAGAAGATCCGCGTGGGCTTCACCACTACCGACCCCAAAGGCTTCCTCTTGGGCTTCTCGTCCAACATCTCCGGCGAGTACATGACCATCATGGTGTCCAACAGTGGTCATCTCCGTGTGGTCTTCGACTTCGGCTTCGAGCGGCAGGAGGTGATATTCCCCGGCAAGCACTTCGGCCTCGGCCAGTACCACGACCTGCGCATAAGCCGCAAGAACTCCGGCGCCACGCTGGTCATGCAGGTGGACAATTACGAGCCGAAGGAGTTCCACTTCAATATCAAGTCCTCGGCGGACGCGCAGTTCAACAACATCCAATACATGTACATCGGGCGAAACGAGACGATGACCGAGGGCTTCGTCGGCTGCGTGTCGAGGGTGGAGTTCGACGATATCTATCCGCTGAAGCTGCTCTTCCAGGAGAATGGGCCTGGCAACGTTCGTTCGCTGGGCGGCCAGCTCACCGAGGACTTCTGCGGCGTGGAGCCCATCACTCATCCTCCGAACATCGTCGAGACGCGGCCGCCGCCCGAGATCGATCAGGACAAGGTGCGCGCTGCGTACAACGAGACCGACACGGCCATTCTCGGCAGCGTCCTCGCCATTATCCTCATCGCCCTCATCATCATGGTGATACTCATCGGGAGGTACATGTCACGGCACAAGGGCGAATATCTCACGCAGGAGGACAAGGGCGCGGAGATCGCCTTGGACCCGGACAGCGCGGTGGTCAACTCCGCGACAGGGCACCAAGTGCAGAAACGAAAGGAGTGGTTCATTTAAGAGCCGTGCCACAGGAATCAATTGTATATACATTGAGATATATATTTTTAGCATTTCCTTCGCCTGTTAGGTTTTATCGTCGCTTGCGCGTTATGGGCTGAAATTAATTGACCGCTCGGACTTGGATGAGTCCTCTTAGACTGATGGAATTATCTGCTCACGTTGCTCTTACTTTTTTACGTGTACTGAGGTTGTTTATAACATTCACGTAGGAAAGATTGTTTTTTATTTTTTATTTTTTAACGATTGTACAATTTTTAGTTACAATTAATACCCGTTTAATCGTTTGTGCAATATTTATTTTGAGATCTTTTTTAATTATTGTTACTTTACGATACGAGAGTTTTTTTTACTCATTGCGCTTTTATTTCGTATTGCTTTATCGGGCAAGTTTTTGGGATAATTCAGTCAATGTAAGAATTACCGCTTTTACCGCTGTACTTGTATGCAGAAAGCTACTGACGACAATTTTTTTAATCTACGCTGGTCACAAGCGACGAGAAAACTTTTTTGGTGGGAACAAACAATGTATTTAAGTACCTTCAACAACCACTAGATATTAAAATTAGTAATCACCATATTGCTTATTAATAGAACTAACTTTTAAGACTAAATATTTAAATTTTTTATAGACTAACTTTTAAGGTATAATAAAAAAAGTATTAACACTAGATCTGTAAGATTTTTTTGTAAAAATAGCGATTTTATACTTATTTGTTACTTTATTCAATATTGGTATTGTCAAATTACCAAAAGGAAACGAACGTAACGAAATTTAATCTCGTATACTTCGTTTGGTTTTCGTAATTGGAAATGTGCGATTCTTTTATAATAATACTAATAAAAAGTATTTTTTAACTAAACGATGTAAAAAACAAACAAATAACTCTGTTTTTAATGATCTGAATTTTTTTAATGATCTGATTATGCGTACCTGTCGAGCTGTTCTGTCACGATCTCTTCCTTTGCTTATGTTCATTTTGTCTTTCATGATCTGAAAAAAATTGAATAAATTGTGAAATTATTGAAATGCAAAAATAAATTTGCTGTATTATTTTTAAGTGCTTGAATGTTTATTTTATTACCTTGACTTCTTCGCGGGTCTGCTCAATGAAATGCCTTCTGAGTGTCAATTCTTTGTTGTCAATTTTAAATTTGTTCGGATTCTTTTCTAGGATATGTGTTGTATGGTTAAGGAATAATAGTTTTTCTGCTATTACATTAAATAGGGTAGTGTTTTTATGCGAACAGGTTTTGATTGTTAAAGCAAAAAAAATTTGTAATTTATCAACTCTTCATTGGTTATTATTGAACTATGATGATACTATCAAAAAAAAAAATTTATTATGAGTATAATTTTAGTCCATACTTAATCTTATTATTTTAATTTATATGTAGTAAGAAAATATTTTATTGGTTGGAACAATAAACTTAAAAGGAACGAAATTGTAAAGTATTACGTAATTTCTTTTAAACAATTATATTAATATTAAACATTTGGCAATGAATTAATAACATATTATAAATTAAATAAAGGATGATGTCTGCAGTGCAGTATCCATTTATATAATCTGAAAAATATTTTATTGGAGAATTAAAAAGCGAATGGCTGACCAGTCTCGACTGTTACTACTTATCTACTGAAGGTTTATATTTTTATTTTAAAATTAGATTCTTAGTATTGTTACTTCAAACTATTGCAAACTGTACACTTTTTTTCCAAATTTTATTGTAATAAATTTTAGTCTCTCATAAAAAGTAAATTCACATCTTAATTATTTAATTTTTGAGTTACACGAATTATTTTTATACACGAAAGATCAGGGCTAAAAAATCACTTTCCCTCAATCTTTACTTTCAAGCGAACGAAGTTCACTTGTCGACTACTTGTTTCAACTTTCAAAAACTATTAATTCTTGATGTTTAACACATTCAACTTTTAAATAAATAAACATTGGAGTACAATAATAAAATTAATATTAATAAATCTTATAATTATAAATTGTTAATCTTATAATTAATAAATTTTATATAATTAAAGCAGTATGAAAAGGATATGGATAGTGTCGTCGAGGTCCTCGAGATCCCACTCGATCGACCTTATTGCGTTCCTCAGTTCTGTTTTGGTCCACTCGAGTTCCTCATGGCTGTTGAGGACGACCGAGAGTCCGCCGCCGAGGCAGGGCGTAGGGGTGGCCGCGACGCTCCCGTCGCTGCTCGCCACGTACGCCTGCAGATCGGCAAAACGGGCGAACAGCCCTCGCATCTTGGTTAGCGCCTTGCATACCTCGCTGTAAATTCAAAAAGAAAAAATATTATCAATCAGAATAATTTTATGCCGCAGAAAAGTTTTTTTCATTTTTTTTTCATTTTTAGTTTCATGTTGTTGCACATTACATGAAACGAAAAACAAAATAAATTACTTGTACTTATAAGGCGTAAAATAATCTAGAAAATTCAATTCTTCTGAATAAATATATAATTGATTATTCCCCAATAGAAAGTTGAGGGTTTAATTTTGTTAGAAGCATACTGTGTAAATCTGAAAATGTGACATTCATTTGAAAAATGTGAATAGTGACTTTTAATACGGGAAATGCCAAATGTATGCGCGATTTTTCACATAAAATTTTTCACTATTTAAAATTCTGCAGTGAATTTCACATGTTCAGATTTAAAGAGTAGATATCCGATTGGAAATGTTCATATGTGGATTCCATATGGATTTCAGGTGAATCTATGCGAAATCCAGTCCATCTATATGGATATTTTAAATCGGGTATTATGTATCATAAAAACAATACTCAATTATATTGATTTAGAATATTTATTTTTTTTTCAAATTTTACTTAAGTAGAAGGTAATTGTAAACAATTGCAATTATATATTATTTTAATGAAATTAAAGTCACTAACAATTTTTTTTGATACTAGAAATGCAAATATATTTTTTAATCTTTCTAGTTAACGTCACAACTTTAAAAGTTTCGTAGAAGAATCTTGGGAAGTAGCTTGGTGAAACTATGCAGCGAGAGTTTCCAGCTGCAACGAATGACCGAAATTGCGCTAGTAACTTCAAACGGTTTATGGATTTTCGATAACTGACCATATAAGCACATATCCGTGTAGTTAAAAAGAAAGATTTTTTTTCATTCATCATTTTTGCGTCTTTTACAATCTCCCTGAAAAAAATGTCAATCCAATTACATTTCTTCTTACTAAAACCTTTAAATAAAATAATTTAACGACTCATTTACAGTTTTATAAATATTCTAGATAAATTGATAGAATAATTAGAATGAATTTTTATTAAAAACTTTGTTAATTCAATTAAATATTTTAAGATAAATCAATAACAATAATCTTGTAAGGAGGATTCGATAAAAAAAATTGAATTAGTTCTACAACATTTTTTGCCAGTTCAACTATAAGTGAATCGACTAATAAAAAAAAACAATATATTTCTTTGTAAATGATAATCTACGTCATTGATTCACAACATTTAAAATATTTGCATCAGCATATTAAATAAGTAGAAGATTTCTTTCAAATTTCAAAGTACCATATTCTCTCGTAATGATAAGAAATGGAGCTTCCAAAGTTTTAAAGGAGTTTTATATTTTTTATTTTTATGCGCCAAAGATGTCGTTCTAGTGTAAAACGACGACGGAGTAAATTATTAACTGGAATTCCTCCAGCATCTCTCTATTTCTCGTTTCTTGTTTCAGAATGTATATAGAATACTTATATTAAATATTGACGTGTCCGCACTTGCTTCGAAGCGGATGGTTGTACTAAAGACTCATCTTTCATAGGAAATTCAATATAAATTAATAACGTTGACCATTGTATGATGCTCGTAATTGCCATAAGTAGAAGTTAATTAAAATATAAATACATTACTTTTCATTTCTTTTTCCAACAAAGAGTAGCATAATTTTTAGTTTTATTAAAAAAGAAAGAGTTGTTAATAATTTTCAAATACTTCTTTCATTTGTTTATAAATAATAAAATTATTAACTCACGCAAATGTGGACAAAAAGTTAATTTATAATGCACACGTGTACATTTGTCAGTTATTGCCATACTTATTTATTTATCATTACTTTTATATACCTACATAAAATTTTATATAAAAAAATGCGACGGATGTCGCGTCTTAGGCCGCGTGTAACGATTTTGGAGCAGCAGTGTATAAAGGCACTAAGTTTCTCGTGAGGTCGGATCTGGGTTAAACGAATTATATCTTCAGACGAGTCTGCAGCTACGAAAACACGTACGACTGTATAAGGGAAACAATTTTTCCTCCGTTGCCTTTCCACAAAATCAAAAAAAAAATTTACTGAATTTTACGCAAAATAAAAAATGTTAAAGCCCTTAAGCTGCACGTAGTGAATTACGTTTCATATACTTGCGTGAGTTGGAATTTATTCCCGATTGTAAATGTAAATTTCATACCAGCAGAGATCCATTTCAGGTATAACAATTTAAATACATTTAAATCATCGTTTGGTGAAGGCCTACAAAATCTCGACTATAATAATTTATAACAAAACAATTTTAAACAAATTATCTCTTTACTGCGAAAAACTAACGATGCAAATAAATCTTCATGCGACATCTTAAAGCTCAAGTACCTACAAAACTGTTAAAGCTCTTATGATATCCATTACGGGTCCTTGTTGCGTGTCCCACCCCACTCGTCTGTTTCTACTTAAGCGCAAATCACGTGCGCCTTATACTTCGTTACGAGCGAAGGAAATCGCGCAACGATGTTTAAACTTGTACACTGAAAAAAAAGTTGTTAATTTTAATGAAATGATTTACTCCAATAATACTTATTATAAATATTTTATTGAGTCAAAAAATTCTTTTTTTGAAGCTACTAAATTTATTTAGAAACAAATAAATTCATTTAGTTTTAATGAAATTATTACTTGATTCAAAGAAATATTTAATAAGTACTATTGAAGTAAATCATTTCCTTAAAATTAACAAATTTTTTTTCCGTATAGCGTAAGAAAAAAAAGGCGTAACGACGTTTAAATTTGCAATGCAAGCGAAAAAGGCGTAACGACTCTTAAATCTGTATCTAGTCGAAGAAGAAAAAAAAAATTTTTTATTTAATTATGAATGTAATCACTGTAAAGTGCAAAATAAAATCAGAGTGATATTTCGAGTACCGCATTAGCCGCAACCCCGCGAGCTTAACGAGAAAATTAAGCTCAATCCTGTCGGGCTCGATCAGGGGCAGTCTAACCGAACCCCTGAGGCTCGTTCGGCTTAATTGGGTCGTTTACCCCGCCATCGATGCGAGATATCTACTGCGCGATTTTCGCGCTTTCGACGTTTATTACGCGGCTCGCCGATAAGCCAGAGAACTGTTGCTCGAGGCCAGCCTCGAAACCTTGAGATCGAAAGCTCCGATATAAAAAGAGGCGCGTCGCTTCTTTCCCTTCTCGAGGGTGTCGTTGGTGTGCCGCTGAGTCGAGGGTTGCGCGGGAAATAGCACTGAGGGGCTATGCCACTGCGGAAAGTCGTTGGATCTTTGAAGAGATGTTAATGAGGCCTGGTAAACGCAAGCGAGAGTAATTAATAAATCCTGCATCCAACCGCAGCGCCGGACACGAGGGTCCCTGCATTCTAGGGCTAATCTGAATTTCTGCTTTGACTTATTTGCGTGTTTATTGCGAGTAAGTATACTTTCAATATTTTTTTTTAATAAATCCTCTACCGAGTCGTTTTTCACAAAAAATTAATTACTTTTTGCATGGTACGCGGTGTACATCGCAGTTACATTTTACCGCGTAATTTTGTTTCTCTCGTCTATTCGCTGTTTTAACTATACTCTGCGAAAGTTAAGGATACAATTGAAGAATTAAGAATTTATTTTCGAAAAATTTATCCCGGTAAATTATTAAAACAGTATTATTTAAAAGATAACTTTTAGTTTTTATATATAATAGAGCGTAACAAAATTTTTCTCTGTCGGTTCGTTTTTTTTTTCTAAGTAGAGTAAAAACATCTTAAAATTCCTTCTAAGTAAAATTTTCTTATCTCGTTAAAGTATTAAAAGCGCATTGCGGCCCAGTACTTTATGCATAAGAGGTAAGTTATATTTCAGAATTATTATTTTGCGTCAGCTCCAGTATCAGGTGAATGCAGTTCTCCGAGGGATCGCCTAATACGCGGTCAACAGCAGACCACGCCAACACGTCAACATGAATATTTCACTAAGTTAACTGGCTATTTGTATAAAACGATCACCATCGTTCGATCACTGCACATCCTCCATACAACCCTCCGCAGTATCCCGTACTATCTACTTCGGATATGCAAATTCAGATGAAACCTGAAGTGTAGAACGTCACATACATACTCCCCTTCTTCTCCCACACACGAACACATGCACACATACGTACATGTACATCATACATACACGTACAAACATATACAACACCACACTTGCATATGCATATACACACGTACATACGCATACATACACAGATCCATACGGACATACATGCAGACATATACATACAGACATACATACATGGACTCGTACAGACGCACATAAAAACACATACGGTACATACATGGACCCATGTGTATGTACAGACACAGATGCAGACACATACGCGATTATGCGGATATCAAATTGAGATGCATTTTATCACTTGCAAAGACCACTCCGATAATTACCTTCAAATTACTTCGAACACTGGGGCATTACACTTTCAAAGTGCAAAAGCGCGAAGATGAGAAGATGTAGGTCAAATTTCAGCTTTCACGAGGGCTTAAGAGGAAATATAAAAAAAAGTTCAATGTCAAAAACTTTGATGTATGAAGCTGGGCGAAGCGATGAATAATCTATATCGACAAAAAAGTTTTATACACGTGTAGAATTGGTGAGAGACTCTGGGGAGAAATATTTTTTAATGCGATTTGCCATTGGGGTGGCTCAGCGCGGATCATCAAACGCCGATGATGTAATGTCGCGGCGCAGGAGCGGATCGTGTGTGCAAATACCCGTCGGGAGGAATTTATTTCCAGCCGAACCGGACGTACACATACACGCGTGTCTGTATAACTATCTGCAATTGATTAAATCGGCTCAGACGGAGGGGTTGCTGGAGTCGCGAAAACGGCACTTTGGCCAATTCGGTTTTCGAAAAGTGGAGCGCTGGGCACTAGCGTCGCCGCGCTTTAACTGATGATTAATTTTAACGGCCGCGGTGCGAGATGGCCGTATATGAAATATCAATTTTGGCGCCTGTCGCGGGATTAGAGGCTTCGAGCTGTCGCTTTATGGGTGGTGGATTTTGATTTTAAAATTTTTTTTTTTTAAAATCTAATTGGCGCGGTGTCGTTAAATTACGCGGATACAGCGTTAAAAGCTTTTTAAATCTAAGGCGTTTATTTAAACACTATAACTAAATAAATATGTATGTAGTGATTTTGTTATGCTTATACCCGTAGTTAATAAATTCTTTGAAAAGTTTATTGAATTTTTAAAAAGGCGTTTCGATTTTATCCTTTTGGTTTAACTTTTTTTTACAACACATTCGTGTCTGTAAATGTGTAAAAGATAAAAAAACAGATAAGATCGGATTTCCTTCGTAAAATTATTATCAAAATGTTTTAAAGGAATTTATTTAAGGCAAATGTACATACATTTTGGAGTTTTGGCAATGAGAGCGGAAAAAAAAATATTTGTATTTAGTTTACTCTCACTAAAAGAGAAAGTCGTTATAAATTTTTTCAATTATTTTGTCAATGTGCAATAAGTTTATTTTTCTCGATATTCAAAATAATATTATTATTCGTAATTTTAAAGTATGTATTAATAATAATTAAAATAATATTATTTTGTTTTTACATTATTGTATGAGTGCGATGCATTAATGCAAATTACGCCGTAATTTTTATCTAAAATGTGTTTTAAAGAAATACTTGTAAAGTTTAAGTAGGTGATATGAAAATTCGCGAGGTAACTTTGTGCTGAGTAAGGCAAATTGCGGTATTTAGCGACATTAAGCTATTGAGACAGTGATATAACGATCGATCCGTGCCTGTCCAGAGTACCCAATATTTGATAAGCAATTTCATAACGCACACGAGGCTTCTTTTAAACAATCAATTAGAAATTCAAATGAATAACTACAATTGAGTCGGTAATTGCTAATACAGTGCACGACCTTACTAAATGAAGCTTAATTTGTTACTATAATTTACAATATTGTAAAAACTTTTTCAATTAATTCAAATGAATATTTAACGTTTAAGAGATATTTACAAGCTTTTCTAATTCAGCCATTCATTTTTGTCAGTAAAATTCAATATGAAGGAAAAGTCAGATAAAATTAAAAAATCCATGTTCGTTTCCGGTATAACTGCAGCATTTACTCAGAAAATTGATAAAATGAAAACGACCCTCCAGGAGAAGCAAAATGTATCTCAGACTTAAAGTCGATATTCGCTGTAATTTTCAATTTCCTTACACGATTCGATAAAAAAAATCCCAATACTACGTATCAACAAGTGAAACGAACGATCACTCCAATGCGAATTTGTCAAACTCGACAGAAACGAGAACGCAGGTAATATACCTATACATAGACGGACGTGCAAACATCTCGAGTGGCATATATATAAGTAAGAGCGGAAATTCGCGGAAATACACACGTACATATGTAATCCTTCGAAGTTTTTGAATATAGCTACATACCTAAAAAAAAATTCTTTGAAACGAAAATCCGCAGAGACTTTCATTGCCCAATCAATTAATGGTTGATCGCAAGAAGGCGCTCGAGAGTATTTACGTGTACGAAAATAAACTTCGGCCGCATGCGTCGCGCGTTATTTCCGCGTCTTCCGGGCGGAATCCGTTTGCAGAATAGTAAGCCGCGAATCCGCGGCGAATGCTAAGTTTTGTACTTGTTGCGATTTTTCGCGTTTACAGTTGAAATCGCTGCATATCGCGAAGAAATAATTTGTTTGATTTATTTTTATATTTATTTATTCATTAATTATTAAAGAAGCATAAGGCATTTTACAGTACACAATATTTTGTACGCAATTATCATAAAATCGTAAACAATAAAATTAAATATCATTTAAAAAAATTTAAATAATGGTAATTAAAGCGCGAGTAAAATCAGTTCGTAATAAAAATAACTATAAACTATAAGTTATTCAATTTTAAGTGTAATCGAAGCATGCGTTTATTGTCTTTAATCAAAGAGAATCAGTAACCGGAATTGGAGAAAAATAATTTCGAACCCGCTGATTGTCCCCCCCGCCTTGTAAGCCGATCGTATCATTTTATAAATTATGTATAGGTATAAACTATAATTAATTTAACTGTTGTATCGGACAAATGAAACCAGAGTACACAATGAAAAGAGAAATCAATAGAGAAGTTGTCCGAGTGTATACGGTAATCTTCGTGTGAATTACTTTATGAATGAACCTGTCTTTGTGTAGTTAACTGCTTGTAAGTGAGCCATACAGAGGCTTCAAAATAGGCATGCATCGCGAGGGTAATTTCTATAGTTAAGTTCCTGATAGCGGATAAACAGAGCACTTTGATTCATTCTATTAATCTCATCCGGTGGGAAAGAGAGGCCCTTGCCTTAATTATTAAATAATGACGCTCGTTAAAAATTTAACGCATATTATATATTAATGATTATAAGTTTAAATTAATATCAATTTTCATCAGTGAATAAAAATTGAGTGGCAGGGTGTACGCTTATAATTTAAGTTTGAATTTTTTACATTTACAACATTACCTTCGATAAGACTGAATTTTATTTACCATTGTTTTATAATAATTTGCTATTTATCATGAGGATACCATTATGCATTTGCGTAAGAAATATTTTGATGAAATGGATTGTGCAATATGAAATTTTGTGACGATCTCTTGAATTTAATAAGCCAAGAATTTATTATTACAGTCATTGTTTCTTTTATTTATTTATTTAACCAGTATACAATTTGTAAAGTTTGGATAACTAAATTAAATGATAATTTGAATAAATTTGTCATAGATTATAATAGACTCTTTAGTATTTAAATAATAATAATTATAAAGTTGATTAAATATTAAAAATTTGAGGCATATTATATATTAATGATTATAAATTTAAATTAATATAAATTTTCATCAGTGAATGATAAACGACGGGAATATTGGTAAAAGTCAATTTTTTAAATTGTAAGACGTGGCGCAAGGAGAATTAAGTGGAAGTTTTTACTGTTAAAATATTGATATCCGTTAAAGTAAAGTGACGGAGAAACGCATGAACCTGGCCATTTACGTATGAAAATCTTATTAAATTTACTTGTTTTCTCGTAAGTTTGGCTCTCTGCTTGCGCATTTTCAAATTGATCACTCTGTTACTTCATGTGCTTGTGTCAAGGTCAGTTTGAACGATGAAAAATGTCTTTCAACGAGGATCGTTTTGCAGTGCTCCAATTAGACTACTTATTAAACTAATCGATAACTATCATAATTATTAAAGTAATCGATTGATAATTTAAACAACTCAAAACCATTAGAATTGATTATTGATAATAAAATGTATTCTGAAAAGTTCAATACAAATATCAAGAAAATTTATAACAAGATTAGTATTTAGTATTTATCGCATCATTTTTAAGGCACCCATCGCTCACATTTTGATAGAAAGGGTCGCAAATTAATGTTTGCAGTTGATTGAACTTTTCGCGCATCTTTTATTCAGGCGACGGCGATTATTTATACGCTTACTTAGGAAAGAAGAAAAAAGTAGGAACAATCGATTGGACACTTTGAATAAAAATAGAAAGGAAAATCAATTGTCGTTTCCATTACCGATTTTTTTAGCGAGAAGACGCGAAGCGTGTGCAGACATTTTAAAGCGTTTCCACGGACGCGGTGGGCGCAGCGCGTCTCTTTTCCCCTCTTTTTTTTCCATATACGCGCAGGTAATAATTTGCAAGGCTCCGCGGAAATTACTGCCATCGCGCTTTCACTGACGCATTTCAATGACCCTGCAGTGCCGACACGGGATTTATATTTTTTTTTATGACGGAGCTTAAGGCGTTAATATTTAGGATTTCGGTACCATTTTCGAAGATCGGTCAGTTTAGGCGTGAAAGTCTGACGCGAGAAAGAAAAAAAGCTCATTTTAAGTAGCTTCTTTTTAGAATTTTAAGAATTTGATAAATATACGCGACATTCGATTAATTAAGATGAGTAATATGCAGTCTACTCTTTGTTTGCGCTTTTTTTCAAACGTATAAAAAATATGTGCATTGGTATATTTTTTTATATATTTCTTTGTCGATAAGGTTTCGAGTGATTTTCGTGCTTGTTTAAATTTCCGATTCAAACAGTATATCTCGTTGAACAGGAATAACGTGGGAGGAACTGGGATTTATCATTTTTTATCAGTCATATATGAAGTATCATGTTAAGTTAGTGCCAGCTACTGCAAAGTTATGTTCGTGCTTATATATTGGTATGAAATTCCTGCGCTTTTGTACAGAATTTCCTCAAAATTTTATTTGAATATTTTCGATAAGACAATTTTGTAAAAACGGGTGATTATTTAATTCGAAATTTAACGAAAATTCGATAACAATGCATTGACAATCTTTAATAAGAAATAAGCATCCATTTGCAGCAAAACGACGCCAAATATTACACTCAGAGTGAATTGTTCGGGTAAAAATTACTACACTGCCTGGGAAAGTAGTTGCAGACTGATATTTTGAAAAAAATGTTACGATATTTGTTATTACAATTTATATTGCACGTATATCATAATTTATGATACTATTTAATAAAATTTACTAAAAAAAAGTATGGTAATGTTCTTCAGAATCACTATTTCCAAAAATAATTTAGTCTTTTTTTACAAAAAATTTCATTCAGTGCGTCTACAAAAATTTGCAAAATTTTAAATCGCAATTGACAACTACGTGTAACCCATATTCTTCGCGTACGTTGATCCAATCACCGAAACTAATCTTTTAAAAAAAAAATCCATACATGCGCTGGACGCGAGTAAAGAGAAATCGCTCTAAAGCAAATAACATTGGGAACAAATCACACCGAGCCTCCTCACATCCCTCGAAACACTCTACTCTCCAAAACCAAAAAGTACCTCCCATCCAGGTGCCACAGCAAAACAAAGCCACCCCCTCGTCGTCACCCTCAACCCGCGCGTGTCCATCAGCCCCCTCGCACTACTCCGACCATAACCCACTTTCTTTTTTTTTTTTTTCAAGTAGCCACCCTCCTACCCCCGACGCAGCCGCCCCCTCCCACTCAATTGAACCCACACTCGCACAAGTGAAATTCTGTCTTACTCCCTGACGACGAAGAAGGGGTCCTCGAGGGTCATAATGCCTCCGGTGCTCCTCGCTGCTGCTGCTCTTCGGGCGGGCCCGTCCAAGGCGCGCACTTAGGGGGGTGGTCGCCGCCTCGCCGTCGGTCGACACCTCCGCGTCGGCGACTCCCCCGCGCTCATGGGGCACCCCGCGCCCGAGTGATCGCGCTCCCCCGTCGTCCTCCTCGTCGCCGTCGGCACGTGCGGGGCCCCCTCCACCCTCCCGCGCGCGCACCTGCAGCCACACTCCGCGGAGCCCGCGCGAAACGGACGAAAGTGAGGGTGAGAGGAGATGGAGAGCGAAGGGGAGAAGGAAAGAGAGAGAGAGAGATCCACGGACCTCGCCACCTCGCCGCCGACTGTTTGCCTCCGTATCTCTCCGGCCCCGGCTGGGCGAGCTCCGCGCGCGCGGCTCCCTCTTTCTACTTGCGCGTTCGATTTTGACGTTCGCGCCGCCGCGTCTACTCCTCGCGAGCGCCTCTTCGGCTGCGATTGCCTGTATGTAGGTATCGGGGGGTGCGCGTGTGGCTGCGGGGGTGGGTGGATGTTTTGAGGGGGTTTAGGTGAGCGCGAGAGGGGCAGTCGGTCGGTTTGTGCGAATACTGTACACTGGGATGTATGCACGTGTATATATGTGTATACGGATGTATAAGAGAATTTGGGGGTGGGTTTGTGTGGGTGCGGTGTTGTATGTATGTATAGGGTGGGGAGTTCGGGGGTGGGGTGGTGTTGCTGCCTCCGCGGGTGGGAGGCGCGATATTGATTTTGCTCGCGGGTGGATGTGTGTCGACGAGCTGCGAGAGGGTGGGAGGGGGTTGTAGATAGATAGAGATCCTTTGTTCGATATATAATTGCGTGGACCAATTTTTTGTATTTAGAGGGAAAATTAAAAATTGAAAATTAAAATTTTATGAGTAGATTAGCTAAAATAAGTAGGGTGAGAGGGGGCAGAATGGGTGGGGGTGAGTAATCGGTGTACGTGTGCACAGATGGCTGGATCGTGCAGGTGTATTATCACTTATACGTGGGAGAGCTTCGGATCTATGCACGCGCCTGTCAAGTTTCAAACTCATCTGTACACGTGCAGATTCTTGCGCTGGTGTGTATGTGCGGACGTTTTTAAACGAGTATCGATTTTTTTTTTACGGGGTACTTGACTTTCTTTTTACAATAAAAACTTTTATGTGGCTCTTTGTCGACATTTTTGTAGTTTGATCGTACGATTTGTTAAATAGAATTCTTTTTTCTTTTTTAAAGATCCATACATTCGGATCCTCCGATAAGTGTTTATAAGTATAATCATTTATAATTTATAAAGTATAATCAAATGGTTTAAAAGCTTGCGTAAAAAAAAGAATATCCACCAGCCTTGTATAATCTGCAGTGAAAAAAGTAAATTTTCCGTTATAATTTTCCAAGTAAATTGTATCTTTGAATTCATACAACAATTTGTAATTTATTTATTTAAATAATCCACGGTTAGGTAGTCCAATTAATACAATGTATACAAAAGTTGCTAACGTAAAAAATTGCCAATTAATTTTTCTTAGTGCAGTGCACTTACTACAAAACAATAATTTATTTTCAATTTTTAATGTACCTATAAAAAATAAAGCAAATGGAGCTTGCTATATTTTTATGCTCATTAGACCGAAAGCTTAAAAGTGCTCGAGTTTCCTTGCAGAGGGTATAAAATTAACTTCATCTTAAGAAGATTTACCTTTTTCTTTTTGTTATTAGGTAAGAAGCGCTAAGCTTATTGTATGATATAATTAAGACTTACAAGCTCCGTTCAGTTTTACCTTACATTTATTTCAGATTTATTTACATTTAATTACATAAATATTCATTTTACAATAACGCACTATATACTTTGGTTTACGATTTTTTTAACGAAAATTTATCGCGAAGGATAAAAGCGGACGTGCTTTGTTGGCCAAAGTTTCCGACAATCGCTTTTTCGTGATTTAAGGTAATTGATTGTCGGGAAGAGTATTGGATTAACGTAATTTACGAGGATAGTTCACTTAACAGTAACTTATAATTCATGTATGAAACGTTGCCATAGTCTGTGCAATTTTTCTAAAGTGACATTTCAATTATAAAGAAAAAGTTTTACTTTGTAAAAAAAAATTATGTCACTGTTAAATTTGCAGTTAACAGTCCAAAATGTTTTGGTACAAAGAAGATTATTAAGATAATCTTTTAAGTACAATTTTAAAATTGACAAATACGACAATTTCACAATTTTGTAGGGATTGTTATAACTTTAATTATTTGTTATACTTTAATAATTCATTGTTACTGTAATTGGCTGCATTTTAAAATACATTCACAAGGTAAAACTTTTTAAATATCAACATTAAGAATTGCACATCAATCGAGATAAAACACTAAAATTCCTTTAAAGAGCGAAAATGACCGTAAAAGCACTTTTTTACCGCGAACTAAAAGCTCTAAATTATGTTCGCAAGCTGTTCACTTGACTGAAATGGCGATTTAAGGGATTTGAGTGTTAAGCAAAAGTGCGAGATAATCTTAATTGATATCAGGCGCAGTTTCGGTGGGGTTGCTTAATTAAGGGTTTTAAAGCATCGGGCTCAAAGTGTACACTCCGGTGCTGAAAATCACTTCGCATGCACGCGAGCATTTTACGCTGGAGGATAAGTAAGAGTTGCGCTTTATTACACTGGAAAACACTTATTATGTCCGCGCCGCTCACGCTATCGACGCTCATTGAGCGTTAATTTAAAAATTGAGTGGCGAAAGGGTGCACGCTTATAATTTAAGTTGAATTTTTTACATTTACAACATTACTTTCGATAAGACTGAATTTTATTTATCATTGTTTTATAATGAATTGCTATTTATTATGAGGATACGATTATGCATTTGCGCAAGAAATATTTCGACAAAATTGATTGTGTAATACGAAATTTTATGACGATCTCTTGAATTTAATAAGCTAAAAAGAAACAATGACTGTAATAATTATTTCTTTTATTTATATATTTAACCAGTATACAATTTATAAAGTTTGGATAACTAAATTAAAGGATAATTTAAAGAAATTTGTTGTAGATTATAATAGACTCATTAGTATTTAAATAAGAATAATAATTTTATAATCGATTTAGGACTTAAAATTTTTATTTATGATATGTATAATTGTAAAGTTGATTAAATATTAAAATTTTTATTGAAAAGTAATTCTTAAAAAAGTACATATTTCCCGCCAATTAAAGATAAGCGCGTGCGCATTGCCCCCGGAGCTGACGATATATATATATAGGTATAGAGCACTTAAAAGTATAAACATACTGGAAGGTTATGCAGGTGTAATGTTTTTCTTTTTACTTAATTTGTTAATTGCTTAAATTTTGTAAAAAAAAAAAAACAAAAAAAAAAATGAATGAACGCTTCAAAGAGCCAGTCTTGTTTGATGGAACAGTGGATGACGATATCAATTTGTCGCTGCCACCGACGTCAGGCGAGGAATATATAAAAAGAGTCATGTTAGTTGATTATGAAATATAATTTTTAATTAATTGATTTTCACTGCATTCTAGTAGCTAATTTAAATATAAAGTACCATGTTAATAAATGTCATCAATTAATTTTGTAGTTTCGAAGCTCGCCAATATGATGAGGTGGTCTTTGCAAAAATCGATGAGGCACGTTTAAAAAAACCAACTTTGAATGTTAAACCAGTAAGTTTTTATTATGATAGTAAATGAAAAAACTGTTTGTAGCTTATTTATAAAATTTATTATTTTGTACAGTTACCAGAATGTATAAGAGCTCCAGAGTACATTGGGCCAACACTGGAATGGCAAAAGTGTCAAATATCGGATTTTTCAAGTATAAGATTGTATATTTCACAACTAAGAGATGAAATTATTAACTCAAGACGTACAAATAACTCATTGGAATTTAGATTGGTATGTTTATTAAAGTTGTAATAAATTTGGAATTCTTTTTAGAAAGATATAAAAAAATCATTTTATTACAGCCACTGATAACTGATCAAAATAGTTGGATTGAAATATGCACAGATGTAGATACGAAAAAATATCCTAATTGCAATCCAACTCTTACAGTTATTATGTCAATGAACCAACCATTAATAGAGCAGATTTTGGAATATTTGATAGAATATTTGGAGGATCAAAAATGTATAGAGCCACATTTAGGTCGATGGTTGTATGCCCTTTTGGCTGCTTTAGAATTGCCTTTAAATCCAGACGCATGTTCAAGTTTAAGATCATTAGCAAGAACTTGTTCAACAATGAGGTCTCAGTTGGTAAATATTTTAATTTTATTAACCAAAGTATTCTTATAGCGATCAATAAAATTTCACAAATTATAATTTGATAAAATATATCATTGCAAATATTCAGTCGTTTATGTAGATTATATTATTGCTTATGTTTATGGCTTACATAAATATTGTTTAAAAATAGTTTTGCAATAGATTGCATAGTTTTATGGATAATAAAATACTATTAAAACATTATAAAGATTGATAAATACAAAAAGAAGTTTTAATAATAATAATTAATTTTGTTTTAGGATCCTACAAGTGCAAATAATGCTATGTCTTTGAACTTATTTATCTGTTTAGTTGCAAGATATTTTCGACAGCTGGACTTAGCAGATCCGTGACAATTTTATTGTCGGTATAAATTGTATCTTAATTTTTTTATATTAAATAATTTATGACTTGTGATAAAAATAAATATTCTTTGTACTATTAAAAGTAATTATTTTTTACTATAATAATTCATTGCTAAAATCGGTAAGTTTTTATAAACAAACGCAGGTAGGGAAATTAATATTACACTGATTGTAACAAAGCAACTTATTAAAAATTAAGTATTTCAAATCAATCAAGACGAATTTTCTTGATCTTGTATCAGTGCTGTTGCTAACCTTTCCAGATCATCAAAACTGAGTTGATTTACTTTACTTTGTAAGTCCTTTATCGTTTCATTTGCTATCGTTAAGGCATCAGCTTCTGAATAGTAACTCTTGAGAACTTTTAACATTTCATCTTTGAATTTATATATTCCATTCTTACTCTGCGAAGATTGTGTTTTCTTTACAAGTGTTAATTTGCTTCCTTCTTTAATTCCTGGATAAAAACTTATTTGGTTTTCATCTAAAAACAAGTAAACAAAATATATACGTTCAATGAAAATATTACTACTTTATAAATATTCTTTTGATTTTATTGAATTATATTTATAAATAATTCATTTTTTCATAGATAATAAATATACAATAAATCCGTAGAATTATCGTGTTGAATTACCTGTGAGAGCTTTACCCATAAGTAACAAGACTTGATGAGGTATTTCAATCCCCAGACGATCATATATTTTTTGCTTTACTTGCAGCACAGTATCCGAAGGCAGTATCTGTGTAAAATAATGTAGAACAAATTTTTTTTTTTAATTTTATCTCCAAAACGTGAAGAAGGGACTTTAAAATATTATTTTAAATAAAAATGCTCTCCACTCACATCAAAGATATGTTCTTCTCCTAATAATACCTTAACATGGATTTTCATATTTGGTTATTATATTAGCACTTTTATGGTAAATAAACACTATTCGTAAAAATAAATCTAGTCTCACGAAAAATTCATTAAATTAACATACTGAAAGTAGTATCTACATTTTACTACAAAAAGGTTAGAGTTTCCATGATTCGACATACCGAGAGGCAAAAGAGGCATACGGTGAAACCGCTCCGAAATCCGCCGAAAATAAGCCGCTACGTTGATACCAGCGAACTTCACGCGAGAGATCAGCCAGTCTGCTTTTGAACAACATACGACAATGGCGGCACTCAAGGAGGTGGTGAATAAAGCTCAAATTCTCAAGCAGGAATGGAGCAAAACTCCTTGTAATCAGAAGAAATGCGGAGAGCTCTTGTCCCAGTTGAAGGTGAGAGCAAACATTGATTTTGGATGATGCTCTGCATCGCGAGAAAATACTTCATTCGTCCAGCTAACCTCACTTTGTTTATGTCAAAATTGTATTGTCATGCTTCTTTCACTAAATTACAAATCTAAGAAAAATAGAAATTGTTAGTTAAATGAAAATATTAACGATAATATTCTAATTCTTCGTGATGTTGAGAAATTATACAATTTTTCATTTTACGTAAAGCATTGCAAGTTTTTCTGCGATTTCATATAAGATGAACATACTTGCATAGATTGTTATTTTTAAATTACAAAAGTCAGGCTCATTAATTTATTTTATTTACAGGTTGCACTTACCAGTTTAACATTTCTGCCAACAAAGGATAGTGCTACCGAGAAGGAACTGGTGTTAGCTCGTAAGTTTGTCTATTTATATTTTTTTATCTTTTAAAAAGACAGTTTAATAAAATTTTTGAAATGTAAAAATTTATACCGTTATAATTTTTAGGTGACATTCTTGAGATTGGAGCACAATGGAGCATAGCAAATGAGGATATTCCTTCATTCGAACGTTACATTGCTCAGTTAAAATGCTATTATTTTGATTACAAGTCTAGCCTTCCTGAATCTGCATACAAATATCAACTTTTAGGACTAAATCTTCTTTTTTTATTGTCACAAAATAGAGTAGCTGAGTTTCATACTGAGTTGGAACTTTTACCTGTAGATTGTATTCAGTCCAATATTTATATCAGACATCCACTCAGTCTGGAGCAATATTTAATGGAAGGATCATACAATAAAATTTTCCTTGCCAAGGGGAATGTACCGGCTGCTTCTTACAACTTTTTCATCGACATTTTATTAAACACTGTAAGAGATGAAATTGCTGCTTGTATGGAGAGTGCTTTTGACAAGATTTCAGTCAAGGATGCTGCTCGAATGTTAAATTTAAATTCAGAGAAAGAAACCATGCAGTTTTCTACAAAAAAGAAATGGAATCTTTCTAAGGATGGTTACTTCCACTTTGAAGATTCGCCCAGCGAAAAGAAGTCAGAAGAGCCAATTCCTAGTGCCGAACTAGTGACTCTTGCTATTGATTACGCCAGAGAACTTGAAATGATTGTATAAAAAAATAAACTTTTGTAATTTAAATATTTTAATACAAACCCGTGTTTAAAAAACTACATTTTTTTGTAAAAATTTGTCATATTGACAAACGATAGCATCGCAATACTTGATTCATTGAAAATAAATATATTATTAATCTAGAAAATGTTAACTAAAAGCTCCATTATTTCTATTTGACTTACAACTGCTTAAAATTTTAAAGAATAAACAAAAAAATATATATATTACAGTTATAGTGCAAGACGTTTTTAATTTATTCAAGAAAAAAATGGATTTTTTATTATTTCTTTTAATTATCATGCGTTGATAAACATTAATTATAAATAATTATTCATTAATTTAGATTGTTATAAAATCGCTACCATTTCTTTTTTAACAAATTTTGACAAGTTTATTCGTATACTATCATTTACATTAAAAATTTAAATGAATTAACCAATCGCGTTAGAGCATTAAAAAAAAATAATATGAATATTATTTATAAACAATTATTTATTAATTATTTTATTAAAAAACCGTTACAATTTTTTTATAACATACAAAGTAAATTTCAACAAGTTGTTCATATGTATTGAGTAAAAACGCATTTGTATTAACCAATCACGTTGAAGCATTTCGATGCGCGCGCGCATTTCTGACCACATGGGAAATTTGGGTGGCACTGGCAGTTGCTGATAAAACACTTTGTTCGCAAATTTCACAATGCCGGATACGGAAGTAACAAAGGATGACAGGAATTCCAAGGATAAGAAGGAAGATAAGCGTTCGGGAATATGTTTAATAAAAGCAGAGTAAGTAAAAAGTTTACTTTAAAAAAGAAATGAACAATCGGTACATTTTAACCTCAAATTGCGTGACAAAAAATGTCAATTTCCGAGAATTCTGATTTTTAGCTTGAAGTACTTTCATTATTGAAGAGAATCGAGTGTAATACGAGAACATTGAATTTTCTGAAGATTAGTGTTTTACTTTTAATGCAAGTGTTATAGACATTATTTTTTTCATTTCGAAAACATTTTTTTGTTTTGTAGATATATAATATTTAGAATTTCTTTGTTTGAAATATACTTACTTTTATTATTGAACGGAACTGAGTGTTAAACAAATTATTGAATTTTCTTTTGATTTATTGTTTAGTTTTAATGGAAGTATTGTGACCATTATGTTTTAAGTTTTAAAAATCTTTTCTTTGTTTTACAGATATGTAATAGAAGACAGTGTTAGACAAGTAAGTAATGATGATTTAAAAGAAAAAGAAAATGGAGACGAGAAGACTGAGGATAATGAAGGTTTGGATGGGGAGCCGCTCAAGAAGAAATTTAAAGAAAATCAAAAAAAAGACAAACCAAGAGGCCAGAACAAAGGTAGATCAGTACCTTATAAATCATTGAGAGAATGCAACCTTTGCCCTTGGATAGCAGACTTGACTTCGGAAGAGGTTGATAAAAAATGCACTATAAATAAATGTGCTTTCATTCATGATAGAACTGAATACTTGAAAATAAAACCAGAGGACATAGGAGTTGAATGTTATGCCTTTGAAACTACTGGGAAATGTCAAAGAGGTGCAGCATGCAGAGTAGGATCCAAACATACCACCGCAGAAGGATTTAATATAGTTGACAAAGAAAAGTATGAAGCCTACCAAAAGCTTCCTCCTGTAGTCAAGAATCAATTGTCTAAAGAAATTTCAGAGCTGTTAAAAAAATACAAATATGATTTTTCAAAGGCTGAAAAAATTCTAAAAAAATACAATTGGGTAAGAAATCAAGTTTTATTAATTTTTTTTTTAATATTTACTAGTAATTCATTAGGCACAACAGCTACATGGAATGTTTTATTTTTAAATTAAAATTACTGAACCAGTTTTACCTTAATTTAAGTAAAAAACTTTGAATTGCCATGACAGATATTTCTTTGATGTTAAATAAGAAATTTTGTTTCAGAGTTCAAATGATGTATTTAATAAACGACAGAAGTTAGAAAAAACAGAAACTTTGGAAAATACTGAAAGTGCAGAAGAAAAAGTAGGTCCCATCTTAGACACAGAGGAAATAAAACTCAAACCAGAAGAGAAAAAGAAAATCGATTGGAAAGATAAGGTGATGTTGGCTCCGTTAACTACAGTAGGGAACTTGCCATTCCGTCGGATTTGTAAGGAATTTGGAGCAGATATTACTTGTGGAGAGATGGCATTGGCTCCCAAGCTTCTTAAAGGTGCAAGGGAAGAATGGGCTTTAGTTAAGAAGCACGAATCGGAAGATATTTTTGGTGTACAGATTGCTGGTAACAATCCAGGTGTGATTGCCAGGTGCTGTCAGATTCTTAGTGAAGAGGCAGAGCTG
This sequence comes from Sycophila sp. Sp_5, assembly GCA_018906775.1. Lineage (NCBI taxonomy): Eukaryota > Metazoa > Arthropoda > Insecta > Hymenoptera > Eurytomidae > Sycophila > Sycophila sp. Sp_5. The sequence goes on from JACCID010000043.1 coordinate 783,226, forward strand.
GATTTTATTGACCTTAATTTAGGATGTCCAATTGATCTCATCTACAAACAAGGAGCTGGCTGTGGAATGATGAATAGGCAAAATATTTTAGAATCAGTTTGCAAGTCAGCTACTGACCTGCTCAATATCCCATTTACTGTTAAAACAAGGACAGGTGTTTATATGGATAAGCCTTTAGCGCATAAGTTGATGCCCAAATTCCGAGATTGGGGAGTTTCAATGATCAACGTAAGTTTTACTTAACTTTTTACACATAAAATAAATGTTCTTTATGTGAAATGTTTTTATTCTTTATAGATTCATGGTAGATCTCGAGAGCAGAGGTATACCAAACTTGCCAACTGGGATTACATCGAAGAATGTGCTCAAGCTGCAGCGTCAGTTCCAGTCTATGGTACAGGAGATATTTTATCATATGATGATTATCAACGGTTGCGGACGAATTACCCTACAGTGCAAGGCGTCAGCATAGCTCGTGGTGCTTTAATAAAACCTTGGATATTTCAAGAAATCAAGGAAAAGAAATTAATCGATATTTCTTCAAATGAGAGGTTTGACATTCTGAAGAAATTTACGAATTATGGTTTGGAACATTGGGGGTCTGACACGCGTGGAGTCGAGACAACGCGGAGGTTCATGCTGGAATGGATTTCCTTTTTGTACAGGTAATCAATTGTAACATTTATTTGAATGAGATTTGTGAAGAATGTCTGCGTTTCTTCTAGTTATTGGGTTGAAAGAGTTTTTTAACGGTAAGATTTATGTTTTCATCTGATGAATAAAAAACATTATCGTTTATTTAATACAAATAAATTATTCTATACAGGTACGTCCCAGTTGGAATTTTGGTAGATCCACCACAAAGGATGAACAATAGACCTCCTTATTTCAAAGGTCGTGATGAATTGGAAACCTTGATGGCCAGTTCAAATTGTACAGACTGGATTAAGTTGTCGTGAGTTTGTTCAATTATTACTATTTTAATGAGTATTTCCTTTTATAAACTTTAATTTTTTTAATTTGAGTATATACAAAGTAATATAAAAATACACGTAATTAAATTGTATTATTTTTTCACAGAGAAATGTTGCTTGGGAAAGTTCCAGATGGATTCAAGTTCCTTCCAAAGCATAAAGCCAATTCTTGGAATTGATACTTTAACTAAATGCAAGGGAATGACAAAAAAATATGTATATAAATTACATAAATGAATTGACACTTTAAATAATACGTCGATAAATTTGTTAATTGACTGTATTATTGTATACAGCAGTTGTTATCAACGAAAATATAAAAAGTATTACAAAAAAAAGAAAAAGAAAAAGCTTTACTCTTAATCAATCTTATGGAGATAATTTTATGAATTGAATTAACCGGTTATCAAACAATTTTGTCAAGCATGGCTTCATATTTAAAAATGAATGATATTGTTCCGTGCGCGAAAATTGCGGCTTCGTCGTCGCGCTTCCCATAGTGGCAAGGTCGCTCATTCATGATCTAGCACTTGACGCAATGGAGTAACTATACCTATGACGCGTGCCGCATTTGCGTGGTCACATGCTTTCAATATGTTACGTCGATCATGCAGCAATTTTTGAACATTGTACCGTTATTCGCTCGCTGCGAATCGATTTAATTTTGATATTATTTTGTAAAGTTACGTTCGAATTCCTCGAAATGAAAATTGCATATTTTGTATGTAAAAAATAATATCAACAAATGCAAGCAAATTGTACCTCATACTCTTTGATTTTGGAAAAATAATTAATTTTTATGATGGATTATCGACAGATAGAATCGGAATTATTTATAATTTTAATGGTTACTTTAAAGAAAGTAATTATGCTTTTTATTTGGTTCAATTGTAATATTCATGTCACTGCGTTGCGACTGGTCAAATCTCGATGTAAAATAATGAAGCTTGAAAATTTCGACTTACGTTTATGCACACTAATTGTAATATCAATAACTTTTACCGACTAGTAGTAAATATTCTCAGTGAATATATCATTAGCCGCGTATTGTACACATCTTTTACAAACCATTTTTTTTAAATTAGTTAAATTGAAGTAAAAATATTTGTTTAAAGCGGTACTTAAAGATTAGGAAATGATAATTCATAAATATAAGCGTACAGTAGCGACAAAGCCGTAATAATAGAATTTTAAGAAAAGTAGTCCAGGGAATACAGTCGGTAACAGTTCTAAAAACATAAATCCTGTAAGCATCGGTGGTTCAGTGGTAGAATGCTCGCCTGCCACGCGGGCGGCCCGGGTTCGATTCCCGGCCGATGCAATTTTTGCCTCGATTAGCAAAATTTTTGCAAAATTTATCACCGTAAATTGATTGTTTAACATTTAAGTGATAAAAAGTAACATATGTAGTATTTTTGTTCGACGTAAGTCGACCAAACATCTTTTACTTCTAAATTGTAGTAACAAATGTTGTATAATTTGTGGTAAATGGTTCATTTTGTCTAGATGCTAGTAGATAATTTTATATTATTAAGTAATATTTAAATTTTAAAATAATTTTCATACTTTTTTTACCTTTTGGGACTTTTCAAGTTCATTCATAACATTTGATATTGCAATTTAAATCAATGATTGAATATTAAGTATTTATTGTAATTAGTATTTAAGAATTTATTATATATTAAGTGTTTATTTTCTATATTATAAATCTTCAGCACTTCAAAAAAGTGAAAAATATTATAAATTGCTTGAATTTTAAACAATCGCAAACATTGAAATAGCGAGAAATATTGTGAATAACGTGCGAAGTTTTTATTTAAAGAATTTTAGAGTAAAAGCAGTGTAGAAAGAAGTGAGATAGATTAGTAGTGGATAGACACATCCCCAAGGGTGGAAACAGGCCACATGCAGTCACAGCCGCTTGCAACGACCCTTGTGATCGGCTCCCAGCACTCAGCATCCCAGCGGCGTCGCGTCATGAACAGGGTGCGACTGCGTTGCACGCAGTGGAAACTTGGATGCGCACATTTCTGAAACGTTTTTTTATTTTTATAGTTCGTGAGTTCGTATAATTTGTATAGTAAGGATTTGTTAAATATCGTAATTCGTTAAAAATGCTATTGAATTTATTGTTAAAATAGGTAGGAAAAATTTGGAATATTATTTATTTAAATGAAATTTTTTTAACATGTAAAGGATTATTTAGATTAATAAGCAAAGGATTTTTGCTTACAGATTATCAATCTTTAAAAGATTTCCTTCACTTTTATAAAAGACGTTTAAGAGTCTTTAAAAATGATTGTTGAATCTTTGTTGTTTCACGTATTGAATCCTTTGCATTATTAAAATTATGATCAGCCAGATAAATTTTAATTAAACATCTGATCTCTGAAAAAGCTTAAATAATAATGATTAGATTAATTTCAACAAATTTTAAAAAATATTCTGTGTTAATTTGATCTTATAAAAGGTCTTGTTTTTAACTAAAAATAGCGGATGAATCGTTTTATAATTTTATATCAATATTAGCAATTTATTTACTTATTTAAAGAATTTTTGTAAAAAAAGTCACCTACTAATTTGTTTACCTGTTTTGAAGGAACAACGGCTTTCTGCGGTTCATCGTCCATCAAGGAGTAGCTTTTGCAAAATACTTCATGATAATGAGGCGGCTGGTACTCATACGTGGGATCGTTCTTCAAATCTACCTTGCGTGTCGCCGTTTCGCACAAACTTCGATACTCCTTTACATGAAAATAAAAGCAGGTACTACATTTATTTACATTACATTGTATTATAGAAATTTTAATTGCACAATAAGAATGTTTCATTATATTTAATAGGTATTGAAATTCAAACGGTTGAAAATATAAGGAACATCTTAATCTTTAAAGAAAAAGGCTGCTTCAATGTTACTAAATGTTTAAAACGCGAGCTACCCCGGGAAAATTATTAATTAAATTGTGAAGTTGTCCTTGGGAACATGTTCTGTCGAAATTTGTAAGTTAACAAACAAATTATAATATTTCTATTACATATTACTATTTGAGTATTTTTAGAAAATAAATAGGATAATAGACTGAGTTGAAGATTACATGATTCTTTGAATTAGGAACAGCATTTTTACTGAATCAAGAAAATCTTCTTCAGCCATTGGTGAGATAACATATTTTTATCAACATTTGAACCACTTCACTGGTAGAATCGGATTTACAATAATTAAGTAGCGGAAAATAAATAGGAGTAATACATCATGATTGTACATTAAAAGGGGACAGGTTTTACTGATAATTAGAGTTTGAGAGTTTTTTCGTGATTAAGCATTCAACGTGGATAGTAGCGATTAAATAATTACTGATTCATAAATAAATAAAAAAACTGTAAAAAAGTAGACCTATTTATTTAAAAAAGCTAAGAATATTTTAAATTTTTATAATGCATTGTATATTTGAATATAAGATACAAAACAAGAATGTATGAATGGTTATGTCGTGGATAAAAGGGTTTTAAGAGTAATAATTAATAAGTTATTCGTTTATTTCTTTTTCATCAACTTGTTTACATTTAATTTACGCTTGAATCTAAGAACACACACGTCTAAGAGTTTTTTTATTTCAGATATAACAACCATCAAAGGAAATATAAAATCACTGAACTCACCGGCAATAAACTGCGATCGTTTCTGCTGAGCCTCTCATCAGGGTCATCGATGTCGACATGCTGCTTCTCATCCTCATATGAATCCTCCGGAAGATAGGACAGATCCCTTACGTTTAGGAGAGTGGACCCAGTGAGGTGAAGCTCAGACAATGGTTGTGGATCATCGTATACATCTTGCAACCAGGGCAGCTCCTGATAAATCCGTGCTGAGGATGTTGCTACCAGCAAATGCATCAGCAGCAGCTTGCCGATCTGCAGAAGGTATTCAATTTTATATTATTATTATTATTATTACTATTTGTTGGTAACCTTTTTTTGTGTAGTTTAACTAATTGATTCTATTTATTTTCAGGGTAAGTAGCAGTTAAAATTTTGACATAGAAGTTACCGATAAATTATTCAGATTAAATTATCTCTTGATTGCGTGACGTTTTTAGAAGAGTAAAATTATATAATAAGATATAAAAAATTATAAGTGACGCGTACGTAGATAAAATCTTGCTAATAAGTCATGCCTTGTCAAACATGACATAGACCTATTTGCACTAATCTTAGTATCTACTTTGTTTAATATTGTCTCACGGTTTTCTATTCTATTGTATTAACTTCCTTTGTATTTTCTTTACTGCTATGATTGTTAAAAAAAACGTGTTCGATTTGGCGTCAACCGTTAAAAGGTAAATGCTAGAGATAAAATAGGCATAAAAAACAAAAATTTGCATCGGCCGGGAATCGAACCCGGGCCGCCCGCGTGGCAGGCGAGCATTCTACCACTGAACCACCGATGCTTGTGTGTGTAAAATTTTAAATTTCGATCGGCCAAATTTCTAAGAAATTTTGATGATTTGGACTAAAAACGTGTCGTGGAGAGTACTAGCTTTGTGCTAGTGCCCTTAAGCCTGCACCTTTCTTTTCTTTAGATTCATCAGTAAAGCAGAGGCTAGCTCCTATTCCTGTCGAGTTCTTTATTGTTACATAGGTCAACTAACTTGACCAGTTCAGTGTCCTCGTATTCAGCTAAAATCCTCGTTGTTCTAATCTTGGCCTTAAGGGCACCTGCTCGTATCATTAGCTCCAGCGGGGGGAGGTCTAGTACCCTTTCAAAAACTTTTCATGGTGTCGACCTCATCACCCCCGTGATGCCTCTCATGATCAATGCTTGCATCCTGTCCAAGGTTGTCGCTCCTGTTTTTAATCTATATCTAGGCCAGCAGGTCACTGCTCCGTGCAGCAACCTGGGTCTCAAAACGGCTGTGTACATCTCTTTCAGCATTTTAGGCTTAAAGCCTCAAGTTGTTACAAAAGTTTTTCTATAGGTCTAGAATCTTGCTATGAAACCATTCTTCTTTGGCTGCAGGTGCCTACCCCAATTAAGCTTGGAGTCGAAGGTCACTTCCAAGTTCTTCACTTCTTTGGCTAGTAGCAACGCGTCCCCAAATAGCTTAATTGGTACTCCGTGACTCCTTGCCCCTTGGCAAATACTCCTTTTGATGTTAAGTTAAAGGTAAAAGCCCCTTCCACATCAAGGAATCATCCACGTTTTTTATTTTATCGTATTAACTTCCTTTGTAATTTATTTGTTGTTATGATTGTTTAAACAAAAGTGTTCGATTTGCAGTCGCATTTTAAAAGGTAAATGCTAGAGATAGAATAGGGAAAAAATAAAAATTTGCGTGCATGCGCGTTATTTACAATAGTTTTCGCTATTTCAATGTTTGCGATTGTTTAAAATTCAAGCCATTTATAATATTTTTCACTTTTTTGAAGTGCTGAAGATTTATAATATAGAAAAGAGACACTTAATATACAATAAATTCTGAAATACTAAATTACAATAAATACTTAAAATTCAATCATTGATTTAAATTGCAATATCAAATGTTATGAATGCACTTGAAAAGTCCCAAAAGGTAAAAAAAGTATGAAAATTATTTTAAAATTTAAATATTACTTAATAATATAAAATTATCTACTAGCATCTAGACAAAATGAACCATTTACCACAAATTATACAACATTTGTTACTACAATTTAGAAGTAAAAGATGTTTGGTCGACTTACGTCGAACAAAAATACTACATATGTTACTTTTTATCACTTAAATGTTAAACAATCAATTTACGGTGATAAATTTTGCAAAAATTTTGCTAATCGAGGCAAAAATTTGCATCGGCCGGGAATCGAACCCGGGCCGCCCGCGTGGCAGGCGAGCATTCTACCACTGAACCACCGATGCTTGTTTGTGTAAAATTTTAAATTTCGATCGGCCAAATTTCTAAGAAATTTTGATGATTTGTACTAGAAACGTGTCAATTTCGGAATGTAATACTATTACAAATTATAAAGGCAATTTAAGGATACATTATCTATAGCAAACATTCCTGAGTGTAATCAGAGAATAGAGAATCTCAACTTTTCTAAGCGCTTTTACCTCTTATCAAGAAAATCACTGCACAGATGAACATAATTAAATGTAAATTTGTTTAATTATACAGTCTATGTTTCACAAGCTTATTTCATGTATTTAAATTTAAGACTGTTGTTCTTTTTTATATTCAACTTGTAGCAGATTTAAATAAGATTATTATAGTAAAGGTAAAAACAATTTTTGGAAATTAATATTTATCAACGAAGATAAGAAAGATTCACACGAATAGCGTACTTATTTATAGACAAGAAGATAAGCGCCGAATGTGGTACCGGCACCGCAGTGTCTGCATTTTTTGTTTACATTTGTAGATACATTATTCCTTTCACGCACTATCAGTCTGTCAAAAAGTATTCTTCATGTCATCGATAAACTCTCTACGAGCGTTATTTATAGTTTTCACAAAATACTGCATGTTAATCCAAAAACTCCCACGCAGCATCACGTTAGAATGTAAAAAAAGATTGAAGGACCAATGAAACTTGACTTTGTTACAGTGAGTTGTAATCGCCGCTATTGCCAGAAAAACCGTAACTTCAAATCCGCGAGGCGCGTCCAATTGCGAGCGGCTCATCGGCGAGTCAACGAGGCGTCTCGAAAAATTCCTGGAGGTGCGCGCAATTGCCGCGGACGGGAGATGCGAGCGATTGCGCGTAATAGTTGCGCCGGCTAATTGCGCGTACTTTCCGCGCGTAAGCCCGGTTCATAGGAGCGCCGTCGAGCGAAGGGAAACACATTACAATGTGCCGAGAGTAGCTTTCTTACGTTTACGGGTTTTGCCGTCGTGACGTGTGCTCTTGTTAAGTTTCATTAAACAGGGTACTTGCGCTGGAATCACGTACAGAGCTTTTACATTTTTATTTCTTTTGTTCTGTATAAAATGTTTCCTTTTTTATTTTTGTTCGCATTTAATGTAATTTTTTTTGGTTGTCAAAAAAAAAAAAAAAAAAAGAAACTTTTGTATTCGAATATATTTAACGAGTTTGATTGGTATATACTGAGTCAAGGCTGATTTTGTAATTTGAAAACGAACTGCATTTTAATAACTTAAATAATTTGTATTTTGTTGAAACGAAGGACATTAGAACAACACTGTCTTTTCTAAGTGGGTTAATTAATTAATAAGAAAAAGAATTAAAAAGGAATTAATCTTTTTGCTATAAAAGAATCGATTCATTTTCATCGAGTAAATTTACTTTAAATTGTATTTCACAAGGATTAAGATATAAAAAAATTCAATACTGAATGGATAAAATGCAATGTCGAAAAATCAGAGACTAAATTAATTCGTTTAAAAATTAAGCCACTAGCGGTCGAATCAAATAAAGTTATTTAAATCACAGTTCTGTTTTCATTTTCAATTATAGTGGCAATTGTGCGAAGTGTATACACATACAGGAACGATCCTCCGCTTTTTCGTTCTAACGTCATGCGAGCCGCAAACGAAATCTCGTGACTCTCGTTGCGCCGGCGGCGTATATTTTATCCGTATGGGAGGCGCGTATCCCATTAAAAAATAAAAAGCGATTTTTCTCAAACGCTGCAGGAAAATCTGTTAGATTGCTAAATCGCCTTGCGTGCTAGTGCTCGGAAAATCTGACTGAAAGTTTAATCTGTTTTTGCGTTAGAAAAGGCATTTTATTGCAATTAAAAGGCAATTTAACAAAATGATCATTTTGTTAGATATGTTTTTGTTAAATTATAGACATTTGGTCTCTGAATATTTTCAGTTTCATTTATCACTGTCTGCAGATGTACAACTTTACTATTACTATTGTAATAGTTAAATGTAATTTAAATGCAAATTAGGTTTCTATTAATTCTTAATTGTTTATTGTTGATAGTTTAGTTTCCCGTGACAGTTACGTAAAAGTAATTCTACATATATAATTAATTCTTGATTATTAATAAGTCTCTAGCTCGATTTGATTCATAAAGTCATGGAAAAGTATATAATTACGTCATTGGTTGCTACAACCTCTGCATCAAGCTGTCTTTAAACTATTCGCAAACGCAGATATTAAAATTCATTATACTGAGAGAAAAATTTGTTAATTTTAAGCAAATATTTATTTCAATAGTACTTTTAAATATTTTATCGAGTCAAAAACTTATTTTTTTCAAACTACTAAATTTATTTAGAAACAAATAAATTCATTTAGTGTTAATGAAATTATTACTCGATTCAAAGAAATATTTAATAAGTACTATTGAACTAAATCATTTCCTTAAAATTAACAAAAATTTTTTCAGTCTAAATAAAACATTGAATCACTTCAGAAATCAAATCTCCAGTTCGCTAAAAAAAAAGTTCATTGTATTTGTACTTGGATTAGTCCAAGACTCCCATGCGTCTGCGAAACCCAAAGTCTCACAGCTAAAGCATCCGACCAAAAATCATCCAAGCGATGACGCGCACGCAAAAGGCCACAAAAGAAACCGACCTCCTCGAGCGAATTTGGTCGGATGTTGCGCATACTGTCCGTGGCTTCCCCTCGAATTAGCCGTCGTCCCTCTCTCTCGCTCTCTCGGTGCACGTACATTACGCATCCACTTACTTACATTGCCCGTCGCGGTTGTACCGGGGGGAGGGGAGGGGGAGGGGGGGATCGGCGAGCGCGCGCTCGCGGTGCTCTCCTCGTTATTCAATTGACGGGGCCGCGCGCGGCAGCGGGCCAGTAGCGGAGGCGGCGGACCCCGCAGTGCAGAGATATGCCTCGCGACGCAGCGATCCTCGCCGCGGAGTCGAGGCGCCCAGCCTCCTCGCGCCACGACCCGCCAGTTTTTTCGCCGACGATCGAAGCTGCCGCACCGGAGATCCACAGGGATCACCCCTAGACACTCTCCGCAGGATTTAGGCACATTTGTACACACGTACGGGACAGTGATCCAGTGCGCAGCAAACCCAATTTGGTTTTTCGGCGATCTACCAGTGGTCGAGGGGAAGGGAGCCGGAGAGGAAAGAGATAGAGAGAGAGATGGGATCGTCCGGTGAGCTTCCGCTGTCGGGCGTGCGCTCACGTAATCGAGGTGAACCCGCGTGCGTCTCGGATTATCGGGCGCGATAAAGCGCGGCTCGCGGGTCCTCCCGGTGATCACATAGCGGAGCTCACCGGGGCGCGGAGGCCTGCCCGACGGCCGAATGGTACGCGGTGAGCGCGGCCACTGCGATAAGGCCGACATGGCGGCCGACTTCTACACCGCCGGCTCCCTCAAGGGTGCGACCGATCACAGGTATTTTCTTAAGTTTTTTTAAGATTCGAAGCTTTCAGGACTGATCAACGCTGTTATTTTTTAGTCTAAGTTCAAGCCTTTTTTTATGGACAGTTAGGATGCGTAATGCAAAATAGTAGTTTTCGATACAAGTGCGAAAAAGTTGATTCTTAGAGGAGTGTGAGCTTAGTGTTCGAGCGAAGCGGGGGTGATCGAACAATATTTTATGCAGCGATGGAAGAAACGGCTGCTTTCGCACACGCAAGCGCGCGCAAAAGGGACTTTTTGGCAGAGAGTTGCATAAAAATCTTTTTACCGTGGTGAACATTATTTCGTATCGACGAATTTGTTTTCGATTTTTGGTATGTTCTGCGAAGGGATGGGGTGAGAATTGTATTTTGTTATTTTGTTGATCGTTAATCGTTTGGTTGATAAGTGCGAGTTCGAAGTGTCTGAGTCGATTCGTATGTGGCTGACTCAAGTCGATCGAGCTTGCAGAGCTTTTGTAATTAGAATTAGTGAAATTATTTTTCGAATTTTCCATTATTACATGTTTCCTGTCTAAAAAAGTAATTCAGTTTTAAATATATTTTATTAGTTTATGTAGAATTCACACTTGCTTTTTTCATATTTTTCATTTTTTAATAATAATATAATTGTCTGTTTACTTACTCGTAAAATGAGCAAGACGTGTGCACGTTTTATTGATATTTTGTTAAACTTTAAATGGGATTAATTTGCTTTTTTTATTTTATATTCATAATAATAAATCATTGTTTATATACCATTGCCACTTTAAAGCAGCAATGTAGGACTAAAAATATATTTTCCTTTTTTTTCACATTTGCAAAATATAAATGTTCTTTTTTGTTAAAGCTCTAGTAATTAAAAATAAATTTGAAAAATTGTTTCATGATAACACGTTACTCAATTTACCTGGAACGATTATAAAAACTTATCGTCGTAATATTCAGTCCAATATATACTCGCGTGGACAACGTAAAAACTAATTTCGAGTACGTTGCAGCATGTAATCAGCGGAAAAAAAAGTTAAGTGCAATCAAAGAGACAGCCGCTGACAAGCGCTAATCCCGGAAATAAAAATAAATAATATACAGAAGCAATAAATCGGGCGGTGACAAATCCTCGATATTTTATAATATTTACATTCTTACTTTATCGTAGATTCCGGGCTTCTTTATCGTTGACGCCGCGTCGTTACTCGTGGATCATTATCTCGCGTCATTATTACAGTTGTTAAGTAGCTTCTGCGCTCGTTGCAACGAATAGAAAAAAGTCAATTGAGAATGCTTAATTGCAGCGCTTTCAAAATTTAATGTTCGACGTTCCTGTCGTTATCTGGTGCGAATGCAAATTCACTATAATAATCCGGCTTCTTTTTTTTTCTGGAAAACGCTTCGCAGTTGCCTGTTAAATGGATGTTCATGTACCATTTCTTTATTTGTCAAGAATTTTTTGCTTTTCTCTTTTTTTTATCGGACTTATCTCTTCAAATGTTGTTAATTGTTATTCTATAAAAATTGAGAGAGACTAAAATGATTTATTGATTAGATAATTGTTCAGATTTGAGATTTACGAAGATTTATACGAACGAAGATAGAAAGATAGTAATGGACTTACAAATCGGCGATTAATGCGACTCTTTCCTTTCAGTTAATAGATAATTCAGGTGAAGTCCAGTTCATATGTTACATAGAACAATGGAAGTTTAAAAGTTTATTTGCCAAATTATTAGTGCATTTGTGAATATAGTGAAGTTTAACGTACACTTTGATCATCTAGCATTTATAGTAGAATATCAATTATTTGACATTTTGCACGGTTTTATTAATATTATTGTGAAATGATTGATTTTGTGCTAAAAAATGTGAAGTACGTATATTTTATTGCTGTTTTTTTTGAGAATTTCGTTTTAAAATTTAAGAAATTACGCGACTTATAGGAAATATTCAGTCAGAATAATGGAAGTGATTAAAGAAAAATTGTTCTTTAATGTTTAAAAATAATGAATTTTGAAGAAGAAATTGCGTATCATTTTTATCCTGTATTTTTTTGTGTCTTTTATAAAAAAAAATTACTGTTCAGGTGTTCCACTTTGCTAGGCTCTTCTCCATTACATCAATAACAATATAGTTTAGGGTAAAAATCCTTGTGCGTTGGTTTGAACCTATTCACAATTTTTATTTTAAAATGTTGACAATTATCTTTAATAATAAACAATTTTTAAATATACTATCCAGAAAAAAATTTCTCTTCAAACATAGTGATGAAAATCCACTATTTTCTCAGTAAGAATTAATTGTTTTATAGCTGAGTAATAATTTTTAACTATTTCCAATCACTTGAAATTTTTTTTTTACTCACTGTGCGTAAAGTGCGTACCGTACGACCTCTGGACGAAAAACAGAATACGCAATTTACACCCGTCGTGCAAAAAAAAAAAAAACAGTATATGCACCACCGGAGTAAGTAAAGAATCCCTCAAATCACCAGTTTTGCCTCGCCTGACAATTTACTTGTGATTTTTGACATTCTTTACTTTTACTCCCTATAGGTGCATAATCTACCATTCTGGATAACATTCACAGAGCCTACAGGATTTATACGTACACTATCCCAAGAATCAAAATTTCGCATTCGGAAAACCTCGAGTTTCCTGAAAACAAAGAATTATTATTAATTCAGTCCCGCGTAAAAGCATAGATCACAATCTTCATACGATGTACACGCTGTAGCTCAAAAAATATAAAAAAATTACTTAGAAAATGTGAGCAGTAACATTTTGTTTGTCACGTTGAACGAGGAAGCGACTATTGTCGTAAAAAATGATATACCATTCACCCTTTTCAAGCGAATTTCACATTTTCAGATTTAGAGAGACAAGTGCACCCAAATCAGGCAAACGTATAAAAAAAAATTAAAAAAAAAAACGACAGAACTTGAAGAGCGTCGTTCGCGCTCAGCCGCATGCCCGGCTAACCTTGGTATCCGCGCACAGCCGCAATGTCAAGCTCGAGAGAGTGACTTCCGATAACGGTTAGGAGTTTAAAAGGCCCTCCCCGTCTCTCTGTTTCTGCGGCCGGCGGCGGCGTGCGCGTTCGGCCGTCATTGCCGCCGCGGCCCGGCCGACGTTAATAAGCAATTGACCCTCGACCGCGAGTGTGGCAAGCGCTCCTCCCGCTGCCGCTGCGGCGCGCACCGCGCACGTAAATGCCCATTGTCGGAGCCGAGGACCCGCTTTATGCGCGCCCGCCGCGCACCTACGCGCGTTAACCCATTTCTTATCGGAGGCAGGCCGCGAATCTTTGCACTTTGTTAGGTTTCTAGTTTGCTTACTCTCTGAAGTTGAATTAGTGAAAAACCACTAATTCATAGTGACTATGCACTAATTTGAAAAGTGAAAATTGCTCCATTACACGGAGAGAAATGATATAGTCAAAATTACTATGTTCCGTAGGAACAGTGGGATAAACTCAACTTATGAAGATTTTTACTATAAAAAATTCTAAAAATTCCTATGTACATTGCAATTTCTACTGTATAAATAGCAATTTTTGCTACGTACATAGGAACATTAGTATGTTTTATAGTAAAAATTGTCATAGGTCGAGTATGTCCCATTGTTCCTATGGAATATAGTAATTTTTACTACAACATTTCTCTCCGTGTATGAATTAGTGGAAATCTACTATTTGAAATAGTGAATAAAATGTACTAATTGAATTATTAAATATATGCGCTATTAAAAATAGTAAAGACTACTAATAAATTAGTGAAATCAATTTTTTTTTAATTGGGGAATTCACTATTTCAATTAGTGAAAATCACAAAATATATTTTTTATTTTATCTTTATTTTCCACTAGTTTAAAAGTGTTTTTTTACTAATTACATAGTAGAACACTTTTTTACTATTTCAATTAGTAAAATTGTACTAATTGTTAGTGAGTTTTACTAATTAATTAGTGGAAAATCTGATCACTAAAAAGATTAGTGGAATTTTCTCTAATTCAACTTTAGAGAGTACATGTGCAGGCGGTTGGTTACTTGCGAGCGGTGCTTGCAGGGTGAATCGGTGATTTTTTTTTAATTTCGAAGAGGATTTGGAAACTGTTTTGGGCGCTGGTGTATAGACGCGTGTTCAATTACTTTTTAATATATTGATAATGATGAATTAAAAGTGAATTTACAAAAGTTCTATTTTTAATGTACTATACTTTGGAAATGTAATAGTCAAACTCTTCTAAAACTTGTTCAACTTGTGGTACCATTCATATCATGCGCCCTACATTTATCAGATTTTGGAAGAATTTATTGGTAGAAGTTGATTAACTTGTGGTATCATCCGTAAGGAGTACTCTACATTCATTAGATTTTAGATGATAAACCTTTTCGATTGTGCCTTTTTTCGATAGAAGAATATGTGATAGGACTTCGTGAAACTTTATTGTAATTGTGTCTGTTCGAAATATATTTTATTTTATTTGGTTTGTTTCTATTAGTTATTTCAATGTTACATTGGCTATACTGTCATTGGTAAAAACGAAACGTTGGTTTTAGGGTTATTCTATTATAACGAAACACTGAAGGTAAATTGATTTCCAGCACAAATCCTGAATAGAATGTTGAAAATGAATGAACTGGCCCGGATTTTCGGGTCAAGAACGATTTATACAATCAAATACGGTTTCCAATGAATTTTCTAGCTGTCCTTCCGCCAAGCCTGAAATGTATTTTCCATTGTATTTTTTTCCTATTTTTCTAACTGAAATTAATTAGCTTTTATTGCATACAAAAGTTGTCGCATACATATTCATGTTCGTTTTTTTAGATCAGGTTACATGGCAATGATTTCTACAAATAAATTAAAACACAAAAAAATGAATATTAATTCAAAAATTATTGAAGGCATCAATTTTGTTTTCACACTTTAATTATATAAAGCAATTGAAAAAAATTAATTCAGTTTTTGTAATTAAATTTCATTTGTATTACTTTTATAAAAATCACATTTGTAGTAGAATCCTTGTATTTCATAGACTGTATGTCTACACTATCGTTGAATAAGCGTTTTCTAAATGTTGACCGAACTGCACAGGCTGCATACGCGTAACCCTTTATTATAGTAGAACGGTGCCCTATTAAAAAACTGAATCACCTCATCAGAGGCACTGCCACTGACAATCAGCTGCTCGATGAAAATTAAATTTATATCAACAAAAAAATTATTAACAAATGAGAGTATAAAATTTGCACATTCATTATATTTATACTAATTATTTCTATGAAACGATAAATAGGCAACTTGTTTATTTAATGTTATAAAATATTATATAAAATTAGTCTTACTCATCTGTTGAGTACAATTTGAAACACTGAAATAAATAGAAACATTAAACAATTATTGCAGAATGAGCTGAGAAATAAAAAGGATGAATAGCAACAACTTAATTTGCATTTCTTCTTCTCAAAGTAGGAAGTTTCCTAATCAACTGGTTGTTCCCTTCTTTTTATCGTTGCTACGGTCAATTGGACCGCGCGGAAAGGGACTGAACAAGCAGAATTCAAATTCGAGACCAGACAATAACAATTAGGGTCACAAAGTGCGCATACCTCGACAAAGGTAGACATAACACACCCAGTGATCTTGCATTATTCAATAACACTTTGCGTTGATACTTTGCTGCGACGAAAACATGTATGTATATGTGCTAACGTTAACAAGGGTATTTTGTTTATCTGTCGTCAAAATTTTTTATTTGTTTAAAAAAGGAACAAAAAAAATTTTTTAAAAAATCTACGTGTGCACTAAAATTTGAATCATGAGAAGTAATTGCCGTAATGTCGCTACAAAGGCAGCTTCATTGTCTTTTGACTTTGAATTGTTAACACGCTTTGTTAAAATGTTATGCAATTAGAGGCTTAATTATTGAAAGGAGCTGATGCTCGGAACGTTTTAATGAAAAAATCGCTATAAAGATTAGACTGCAGCCGTGACCCAATGTATTGAATAAGGAATTCTAGTCTATGCGCCGAGTCCACTGTGAAATTTATGATACAAAAAAAAAGAAGAAAATCGTCGCATTCTTTCATTTTTCATCACTTCCGAGTTTTGCGCGGAATATTAATTAAGTTGCCTGGTAGCTATATTAATTAATATTACACAATCGATCTATTTTTTTATAAGAAGACAAGATATTTTTTAAAATAATTTATATATTTATCGCTTACAGTTACCGCAACAGCCTCGAGAGCAATTTATCCCCAACATTATTTTTACTCTTATTTTTTTGAACTCATTACGCAATGATACTTTTTATTGTGCGCTTGGATAGACGTTACAAGAATACATTGTCAATAAATTGTAGAAAAATTTTACGATTGCGTCGTTACACTGTAAAGTCCGCAGTCGTAAATTTTATCCGAAGTTTAGGCGCTGTCAGTGCGATTACTGTAAACATACAATTTCGAAGATAAAAAAAATGATCGTCTCCTAAAAATGTATCTACTTTGAGAGCAAAATTAAGCCGATAATCGTATTTTGTATCGGCTACAATCGTCGCCTCTCGGAAGTTTCGTCAAGGCGAGATCGCATAAATTTTCCACCCGTTTTTTTTTCTATAGATGACTGACGAAACTAAAATTAGCTGCAACGATAACGGTATTAACGAGTCGGTCGTATAATAATCGAGAGAGAAAGAGAGAGAGGGAGAGAAAAAAAACGAACGGCTAGTAAGAAGAGATTATAAATTCATCGGCGCAACATCCCGTGCGAGACGAGCAAAAACAATGCAGTTACATTCGTTATAAGCGTTCGGGTAGAGCGCAGTCGAGGCTGATATCGTTTAACAGTTAATGAACGTCCATTCGTTTTATTAAAGTCGATAGCAGCGGTGCCGGCGGATTCGCGCGGGGGAAACGGCGATACACCGCAGGACAATTGAATTACACCGTCCCACTGATACTCTACGTAGATTTTAGCTTTTTTCATGGGAAGCGAGTACATTTGCATCTTAGTCGGAAAGATAATCTAATTGTCTGCAAGTTTTTTTTTTATTTCACTACCTTGAAATAATACAAGCCGACACAGTTTTACGCAATAAATCGTTGAGTTGCTTAAACGAATGCGCGGGAGAGGCTGCATTAATAACTATCAAGTATTTCTCAATTTTTTTTATGTATATAACAAAAATGAATAATGTGTAAAGCATGACGTTTCATATGAATACACTGAGAGAAATAGTTTGGAAAAATAATTACTATAATTCTGGTCAAAATTACTACCCAATCTTGGAGCGGAGCCACAGACTGCATTTAGTGAAAACATTACCATTCTCTATTATAAATTTTACTAGAATTCTAGTAATATGTACTAGAAATTCTAGTAAATATTTCTACAATTCTAGTAAATATTACTAGAATTCTAGTACAATTTATAATGTCGAATGGTAATTTTTTCACTGAATGCAGTCTGTGGTTCCGTTCTCAGACTGGATAGTAAATTTTCCAAAACATTTCTCTCAGTGTATAATTTTTTTTTAATACGAAAAATTAATATTTTAAATCGCAAAACAAATATTCTCCTACGAACGTGAAAATTAAGACGTTCGGGAGAAGATAAAGCACGAATTGAATTGCGATCAGTGATTCATTGTTAAAGTTTTGAAACGGGGGCAAAATTATTGGAACCGTCGATAAATTCAAAAGCTTAAATTTATTGTCTTATCTCTCGCTTGATGAAAATTAACTTATCTGCTAAAGCAGAGTACTGCTAAGTCAGGGCTCAGGGGGAATTACAGCATTTCCACTTTTTCATTGGACAACAATTGAAGACATCATAGCGAAGCAAACGACACGGATGATCTCATATTAATAAAAAGAGCAAATCACGCTTTCCGCGCCACATGCGTTGGCTTTCTACTCGAAGAAACTTAATACACTCCTCGGAGGCACTTACACGGGCAATTTTCACCGAGACGTGTAACCCGAGTGCGAAATCGCTCGTTAAAGCGAAGCTGGGAGATAGCCGGAAAACGAGACTTGCGGGTCAATTAAAGCTGGAGATAAGCCTCGCGATTTCGATTAGGAGCGCTACACGCATTTCCGTAATCACGGCATCTTCTTCGGTGTTCGACCCAAATAGTTTCCTTGATTTTAAAAAGAAAAATTAATTCTTATATACAATTAAACGATCCATTCATTTATTTTTATGAATTTAATGCATAATGCAAGTATTTTTTGAATCTGGATTAATGAATGTAATTACTTAAACTTATCTGTGATAATTGCGTGGAATTGACTGACTTAGTGATGACATCGGGTTACTCTTTCGCTTCTATGACATCACTATCTTAAGATATTTAATTATGCGTATACCTACCCTATAATCGTTATTAAAAAAAAATGTAAAATTATTTAGGTTCAAATAATTTATGCGGTTTTTACTTTGTATAGTGAAATTAAAATTGGAAGTTCCCTGGTAGAAATTCAGGAAGTGATAACGAGTCATACTGGACAGTTTCATTCAAAACTGACCATTGACTGGGTATCTAATGCTCAAGTTCTTATCAGGGTTCTTGTTAAATATTTTTAAATATCTCTTCAAAATAAATTCCTACAGATTTATTTTACAAAGGCAAAATTAAATTAAATGCCTTTCACACAAGTAGAATGAAGAAAAAACTTTGAATTTTTTATTTTTCCACGGAAGACAATCGAAAAGTTCCAACTCCTATATTTGGTATGGAAAAGCAAATAATTTAAACGTCGATGAGAGAATCTAAAATAAGCGGAGAATTTTATTTTTGCCCGTGCATAGTGTATGCTCGTTGTTTATTTTGGTCGGATGCGAAGGCGGAAAAAAAGTTGGCCGGGCAATGAAGCACGAGTTCTGCGGCTCGTCGCTTACGTGTGTACCTTTCGCGTGTGCGAAGCGAATTAGGCAGCGCGAAAACGCCGAGGAATTTCTGTAAGCGTCGCAATATTGTGAGCGAGCGTTCGAGGCCCGTGGCTTGAGAAATTTCTCGCACGCACATCGATATCTGCACCACTTTTTTTTTAACGACTTTTAAATGTGCGTCACAAAGAGCAGAGACAGAGTTTGGAGTATGTGATACTTTTGCGGTTTAGTCAGCGGGGGTCAGCGAAAAATTTTTTGTTGAAATTCAGTAGAAAATATAAGGTGGTACGTAGATGTAGGCGCTCGTTAATTTTATAAAAACTGAATAATTTAACGTTGATTTTAATTGCAAATTTGATATCTATTACTGCAGTTTTTTTTTAAAGTTTAGGTTTGAAGTAGTGCTGTTGTAAAGATGGTTTAATTTTCTAAGATAGTAAGAAACTAAAAAGATTGCGCTGATTTGCGTTATTGCATCCGGTTCTTAACTATTTTCTTTTATCACAGGTTTTAACGAAGCTTTTGTGTTTTGAAGTTACTATGATAACGTTGTTCTACTTTCCCACATTTACAAAACATATTTCTTTGCAAGTTTCTTCCGAATGAGTAAAGGCTGCAGTTTATATTTAAAAAGTCAACATTTTTTACTCTGCAGATTTATAATAACACACGTTGATAGTGTATTATTCTTTCTCAAGATTCAAATATAAAGTTTACAGACATGTAACTGCAAAAGTATTATTGTACAGAGTTATAATAACATACGTACCTTAACTATTATAATTTTTAAAGATACAAATGCAAGATTTGGAGAAATGTACGCGTGAAGGATGTATTGTTGCTTTTTGTTGCACGGGTTGTCTTATCGTTAGTGAGAGGAATCATTGGCGATATTTTTAGCCAACAGGATGTGGTCTACCCCTGTGTACAGTCTATAAATAGCCGCGACTAAAGCCAATCCCGACTCAATTATTCCATTAAGGTATTTAGGTGACGATCGGCCGAATGTCAATTTAGAGATATTCCGTGCTCTTATGTGCCGCCTTCCTGTCTTCTTTTGCAAACTAAAGTATCGTGCATAAAAACTTACGTTTATAAGCGTAGCTCGTGTTTATTGCAATTAACGTTTAACGTGTAAAATGAATTTTTTAGGCAAAATCGCGATAATTTGTAACCGAAGTTCAGCAACAAATCGTCAACCATATAGTATCTTTACAAATATATAGAATAACATAATAAATATAATAAAAAGTTTATGCAATCCAAACGAAACTTCTGTACTGTATCAACTAATCTGACTTTAAATTAAGTTAAGCAATAATTGAATTAAAAAAAAAGGAAATAATTTTTCTAAAAACAATGATGTTTTACGAAATAACATTTAGCTAAAATAATTTTTCTTTCTATCTGTTCTATATTTTCTGAATCATTATTTTTTGTGAACCTTCGATAAAGTATTTAAATGTACAATAACTCACTAAGTAATAACAATCAGAAGTGTACTTCGTAAATTTTAGAAACAATATTTTTAACTTGTCGCGAGTGCAGTTCACTATTCTCCAGCATATTGAACGAGTGCACGTAAAATAAAAATCTAAAAAAAAAAAGAAAAAGAAAAATGAAGTAACGAGAGCCTGTAGTCGCGCAACCAAGCTGACACGCGCGTTTATCGTGTTGCAGGGCGACGAGCGACATGAGGCACCAGCGCAAGTGCAGCCCGATTAGCGCCGCCGTCCCGGACAGCAGCAGCCGCAGCCCCAGTCCACGACGCCCCGAGACGACGAGCAACGGCTGCGCTTCCAGGACAACCGATTCCTCACGACCCTCGTCCTAGGCAGGAACAGGTGAGCCCTCGCTTCTAATTTTTCCTCCATTTATCGGCATTTTTTCCTCGCGAGATTCTTATGAAGAAATGTGGTGCGAGATGCATGTAGTAGGAAGTTGCCTTACTGATAAAATTTATCGTTGGCACGCTTAATTCGAGACTTTTAGGGGAATTATATTCGTCGGCGCAGTTTACTCGCTCTTCAAAATGTTTGTGCTATTGAACGAATGGCGTTGAGTTCGTTCATTCATATTCATTATCGATTAAAGAAGGTATTTTTTTTATATGCGCGATTAGTTTAAACAGGAAATCAATGAGTTTTCATTGAATACAAAAATTTAATTATAAAGACGTTTTTTTCTTATATTCTTCGCTCAGTTTTTCTTGCTTCGTTTTTCTGCTCTTCGTTTAGTTTGTAGTAAAAAGAGGCCTCGAACAATTTTCATTTGCAAGAAGTAATCTTTTGATAAGGATCGACAAAAAATCAGTATACTTAGTATACGATAGCAGCATATCGCTATAGTATATTGTTTATTCTTGATGCAAATCGAGAAGCGCCAGAAGTGAATAAATTTAATGTAATTTTATCGATGGCACGTCATACTGAAGGAATTTTATGCAGAAACTTGTATCAGCTGCGTAGTATCTTATAAATAACTTTTATAATTTCGACAATTTCGTATAATGAAAATGTATTCACTTATCTACGAACAGTTGTTCCCTGTTTGCGAGCGATCAATTAGCTTGAAACTCGCGTAATCTCGACGGTATCTAGGTATTTCATTTATTCCTTACACATCCGCATCGCCATTTGTCTTTTTCTAATTTTTATAGCTGCACAAATCTAAAAAGTTAATGGTTTAAAAATAATTTTCAATAACGAGAGAATTCCAATACAACTAGTATTCTAAATTTAAATGTGGTTGTTTCCATGACAATATACAGCTTAGATTTATTTTTTATAGGGAATAAATAATTTTGAAGAAAAATGTTTATCGATTTATTGACGCAAAAATATTACATCGCGCGATACAAGAATTATGTTGTCTACCACGAGTGAAAGTCTCTTTTTTCCGCGAGTATTTGCAGTGTACCTACGAGTCGTAAATTTAAGACCGTAAACTTCAAAGGGTCATAACTTTTTTATGAATACCTCGACCCTAGTCCATGGGAAATTTTTTGTACAGCAAAATTTGAAGTAGACCTATCTTCACTAGATTTTCAAGCAATTTGACTTTAGTCGCTTTTTCAACTGTAGTAAGAGAACCTTTGCAAATCAAATTGTGAAATTCAAAACTATAATTTTGACTTATTTTACAAATAATCTACTTTACAAGTATAATACGCGTTTTACTATAATTCAAAACTATTTGCATTTAAAGTAATCTAATCGCACTGTTTCAATCACTTACGCGTTCTTCCACATTCACGTTTACGTTTACTTAAACTCGATTTATGCGGTAGATTAGTTTTACCGGAGTAGTATTAACGGATGTGTATAAAAAGCATCGATGCGATTCTCACGTGTTAATCCCGTTAAAAAAAAAATGTTTCTATTCCTTTTATATTCAGTTCCGCGACTTATTATTCTTTCCATTCGCACACCTCCTAGAATATAATACCTATGCATTATAAATTTAAAAATGAAAAACCTAAAATATATATTTACCAAACGTAAACAACGTTAAAAATATTTCATTTTGAATTATCTATAAAAATATATATAAATACTTATATAAATCACCATTTCGTAAACAACAGCCAAGGTTGAACATTTTGTGAACTCTTTTATATAAATATATCTACAGATATATTTATATTTTGCATACCTACAAAAAAAAACTAAAATTTGTTATTTACAAAACGTATTAAAAAATGTACTTTATCTAAAATTGCCCCCCCCCCCCCCAAAAAAAAAGAACTTAAATTAGTATTTCACAGACAACAGGTGCGCGTTAAAGAGCAAAGGAGCCAGCGTTTCGCGCGCCTACGCATCTCGCGCCTTGGCGTCTATACGCTCGAGCGCGCGCGCACTAAAAAGTTTACACCCGGCAAAAAGCTCGCGCCGGTCCCAAGGCCTCCATGGGAGCCTTCGCCTTTTTTTCGCCTCCTTTCTTACGTCGACAGACCTACAACTGGCGGATTCTGCGTCGCGCCGAAACTCGCAGACGCTCGCGCGGATCTTCAAAGGCGGCGCTCGCTCGCTCAAGCGGCGGAACCGATAATTGCTAATTAGCGGCGTCGCGCGCGCGTAATCGCTTTAGCGACACGTGCGCCCGCATTTGCTTGCGAGCCGCCGTGTGCGACGCTCGCGCGGCTGCAGTGCGTTTTGCTGTTTCGTCGCGGCTTAGTCTCTTCGGGGAAGACACCGGCGCCAGATACGGACGGTACGATATGAGTGACTTTGGACTTTAGTGGAGAAATTATTTATTTTCTTTTGTGTTGAGTTTTTTTTTTTTGGTAGCGTGGAGAAGTGATTGGTAGTTTGATAGTGCAAATTTTTTTTGTTGGCGTTGGAGTGGTACGTAGGACAGTTTTTTTTTCGTTTGTAAGAAGTTCAAGGTGATAAGGAAGAAGACTTGATCGGCTTTGTAGAGTGTGTCAAGGTTTCGTTCGCAATCGATTATAAGCAGTTTAGAATTGCCTTTTATTAATATTTTAAAAGGATAAGATTATTTATTTGTTAATTTATTTCTTCATTGCAGCTCATTAAATACTACTGTATTTATTTATTTTTTAATTAATTATTGATACAGTTTTATTTGGCTTGAGAGAATGTAAGGCGCATATATGAGAAGACATGGCGCCTGCGTTAAAAATACGTTTTTAAAAATAATCTTCATATATTTTGTTATGAGAAAAACGCTAAAGAGTTAAAGGTATTGATGCGTGAATAAGACCGAGTGTGAAGTAAAGGAGAGAGCGTTAAATTTTAAGAGACTAAACGTGCGACTGTTAATTAACTGCTGACAAAACTTTCACGTATTTTTTTTAAATAACTATAATGAAAAGTAGAACGTACTTTATTTTAGAAAGTATATTTACACTTAATCTGTGAACAAGAGTTTGGACGTTAGATTTTTTAAAGTTAATGAATTCTGTAGGTACGATAAATTAACACATTATTCTGACAAAAGAAGTTGTAAAAGTAATTGATGCCAGTAATAAATTTTAACGCTATTACCAACACTGAATATTTCTGAATGTAAGGTTTTTATTGCACTTTAATCTCAGAATTTTATGAAACGTTTAGAGAAGATCGCCGATTTAGTTTTATTGCATCTTATTACAGCATCGTAATTCTGTTATTGTAGTTGCTTAAATATAAAATGCGTGTAAGTGGAAATATTATTTATTCTATTTTTTTATGATTGTGAAGAGTATGATGAAATTTTGGGTAGATGAATGTCAGATGGGCACCCAAGTTTCTTATACGTTGTTAAGTTTTATTTAAATAAATATACGAATAAATGTTAATTGTTTGATTATACAGTAATGAATCGAAGGTTGAATTTCACGTTCAAGTCAGTGTCATAAATATGTAATAAATCGGTCATTTATACGTGCGAAGTATATATTTAAAAATTTTATGAATACAAAAGATATTGATTGTTAATTAGAATTTGAATTTTAACAATTATTTTTCAAAAAGGACAGATGATTTCTCAGCTTTGAGTAACGATTCCATCGTAATGCAAAGCATTTTTTGAAAGATATTTTCTAATCGATACAGTAAATTTAATTCTAATATTGAATAACAAATTAATTTATATCAAATTCTCTATTCCCCGTATCAGCCACCGAAATAAAAATCAACGAAATTTACATAAATTAATTGCAAAAAAATTTCACTAACAATTACCGACAACTCAGATTTCGAGCGATAATATATCGCCTAAATATATACCCATCGCCCAAACGTGAAAATAACGGAAGCGTTAAACTCACGATAGAAATTCCTTGAGCCCGCGCAGTCATTTTCCAGCAGCGACATAAAACGAGTGAGCGCTTTGAGCCACTTTCGCGCACAATTTTACGAATTTTACTTAATAGCCGCCTTGTACGTATAACTTCCGCGCGCAACTCGCTCGGCCGAAATCAGAGCCGCGTGTCCCGGCCGCCGACCCTTTTATATCCGACCCATATGGGGCGGCACGCGGGAGCCTTATCCCTGATAGGCACAATCCGCCGACGCGGACTTCCGAAAAATCCCAGCGCAAATATCGGGGCGAAATGCCGCTTATTAGATTTTCCGTCGCTATCGCGGTGCGTTGAAATTGGATTCCCTAATCGAGCTAATTGAAAAGAGTCGCCCGTTAGTTGCGCGCCGCGATCGTTAACGGGCTTTTCGCCTCGCGGCGCGGCTTCTCGAGGGGGCGGCAAGAATTTCTCCCGCGCTCATGACGCAATCCGGTGGTTGTGAGAGTCACTTTGTTGTGAGAGACTTGCTACTTCTGTAACTTTGAGTTTTTGTCAATTGATTCGTATTATCTGAATCTTCCGCGGTGATATCGCTGCCTCTATATTGGAGTACATTCCAAGTACAGCACGTTTCAGGAAAAGCTCTTGATATATCTTTAGATTTTAATTTTATATTTTTAAAAAAAGTATAGGTTTTAGAATCTAAATAATTTAGTCGTTGTATTAAATTTAAATGAAATGTTGCTAATTGGTTATTACAGATATTTCTTTGTTATAAGATTGAATAAAATCTTTCTCTATATAATTAAGAACGCACAGGAGGGTGTACTAGTTTACACATAACTGTACAAGTCTTTATTAGAGCAGGGAGAAAGTCAGAAAATAAAAAGAATTATATAGTTACTAGCAAATTTAGCAATTAAAATGTAGTGAAATTTAATATAACTATAAGGTAAAATTTAACTTATTTTAAAATTTACTATTGTCGCTATCATAATTTGTTTTAATTTTACGATTTTTTATTTCCTTTATAAATACTATAGTCAGTTTTTATGCAACATTTTTCTTCGTGTGCAATTTACTTATAGAAGAAGAGACAATCAAGGGAGTGGACTTTCCTTAATTATCTTGATAATTGAGAATTTGATTTAACACTTTTATATAATTATTAAAATATTTTTGAAAATGTACTTAATGTATATATACATTATAATAAGTATGTTCATGACGCAAGAATTACCTATTTTGTAGTCTGCACTTTGACGTCACGTAGATAAGCATTGAAATCCTTATTTGAAAATGATATCACACAGAAGAGGCTATTGTTTATTTAATATTGATTTTTGATTGGACGTTTAAATTTAGCTATCTATACAGAATCAGGCTTACTCCACAGATTCAAATGAACATGATGGATAAGTTAACTCATTCAAAATTTTATATACTTAAAAAAGTTTTATACGTGCAGACAAAAAAGTACTAAAGTACAAGAAATCTAAAAAAAAAACACAATTTTATTTATTTATTTTTATTTTATTTTGTTTTTCATTCAAATCGATCGAGTCACGAGGTTCTTAATCAGGCTTCACGCAAAGCGGCTTTTTAAGAAAATTAAAAATTTCCAAAATCCCCAGACGAACAATAAAGGGTCGAGCAATTGATGTATAGCAATGCGCTGGCCAAGTCACATGTCGAAGCGGAGCGCGCGAGCGACTAATCTCCATCATCTGATCGGCGCGTCCCGCCCAATAATTGCCTCGCGCCCGCCAAACTCTCTCCGAACGATAATTGCGCCTGTGTACGCATTTTATTTGATTGTCCCCTCCTCCCGGTCTCACGTGCCTCTTCGTAAGGCCGGAGGCTGCGGCTGCTCCGACGTCTTTGAAACTCGCGCTCAGTTTTCGAAGCGCAGACTCGCGCGACTGTGTGGTTCGTTTTGTAGAGGCTACACGTTTTGTCTCGATCTTGCATCGAAGGATCGACGCTTTTCTCTCGTGAGAGTTTTGTCTGTCTTCCGAGATTTTTTTTATAAAAGTTTTGTGTGAAAGTATAGGTATGTTTTTGTTTTTTTCCTTTTCGGCGTGACTTAATATTGATCAGTGGTGGAAATGAATTTGGTATAATTGAACCTGTCTAAGTTTGGAAATGTAATAATTACTGGAAAAATGTGTATGATAACATATTTTATGTCAAAAGTTCAATGAAACAATATTTAGAAGAATTCTGACAAACTGTCACTGTTATTCGCGTGTTCTAAGTGAAATTTTAATTTTTTAGATTTACAGCAAACTCAATGATTATAGTTAAAATCGTTCAGTAAATTATTTAATTAAACACGTCTTAATGTTTTATAACGTAGAGGTTCTATTTTAATTAATAATTCAATTTTTTTAGTTATATTGCAATCTACAATCTACTATAATCGTATATTTGTGATTATATTTATAATTGGGTACTTAATTATTTGGAATTGACCTGCTTTTTAAGTTCTACTGCAATTTTACTTTTGTGAAATTCGACATTAAAACGTGACTCGAGGACTAAAAGAAATTTTTTGAAAAATTTCAAATCATTGGGAGTGACATTGCATCACCTGTCTAGATATCATCCTTGTTATCAAATCAGCTGTTCACACAGTTGTGACAAGTTATATCACGTAATAATCATTTGGCATTGTACTGTATTGATTTATTAGCTTGTCCGTATTGTTAAGCGAGGTTCGTTAAGAATGTGCCACTCGGTGGTCACGCAAGGGACGCATTATAACGTTAACTTGTTTTTACAACAATAAAATCAAAGGTTCATAATTCAATTGCAAAGATTATTTTGATTTTTTTTTGTATATATAAAGACTTCCACTTGATTTTGACATATAAATCCATCAGAACAAAAGGTCTCGCTAGAAAAAACTTGGGTATCTTTGTTTAAATGTTTTGTTAAACTTCGCATCGTATAGTCATTTTAAAATAGATGTAAATTGAAACTGATCCTCTTTTTAATCTTTTTCAATACTTTTTTTGTCATTTTGTAGAATTATACAGAAAAGTAATATTAGTGTAAGCTGCAGGACAAATTTCCGTATTTATTCTGTAGAATCCTCTGAATTTTATCATAAATATGTTAATATTTTTTTGCTTACTAGAGACTTTGTCATTTATTCAATTCTTTTTACTTTTTATACTAAATGGAAACTAATAATTAATGAATTAATTTAGAATTTATCATGCAGTCTATTTATTACAAGATGATAATCTACTTATTTGAGGAAGAAATCGTTTATACGTGTTAGCAAATTAATCGTAAATGATCGTCCGCTTATAATAATTAGATTTTCCAGAGCTGTTTAATAGATTCTTCTATTATCTGTTAAATGAGAGTAAATTTTTGTGAATGTACATAATAATTTTTAATGTATTATCTTTTCAAGGATCGTATCGAACAACTTTTAGTCCATTAAATTATTAAGTAAATAAGTCAACCCCCTTACCAACAACGAGTAAAGTGAATTATTTATCTTATTTATTAATACCAGTTGTTACATATATTATCAATTACAAAATTAGTATGTGTATATATGTATATACAAGTTATAAAAAATATATATAACCCAGCAGAGAGTAACTTTTATTATTAAAATAAATAAAATTAAATAAGTATAAATAATATTAATAAAATTTTCATTTGTCACAGGAAAATATCGCCGGACATCCTGCCGTCGTGTTCACAGGGGGTGTTCCGGCAGCGCTCGTTTCGCGCGTCGACAAACACGGGGGCGGCGAGCGTCACCGGCGCCGGCGGCTCCACGGCGACGACGAACACGAGCACGACGACGACGACGACTACGTCAACGCGCTCGCAGCTGCTCGCCTCATCCAAAAATACCATCAAGTCGTCTCTAGCGGCGCTCCTCTCCGACAATAACTTATCCGGCGTCAAAAGCGCCCGACAAGCGGTGAGCTTTCCTTTTTTGCGTATATATACACTCGTGAGAACGCAGTGCGACGAATATACGTACGGACGGCAATTTATTTGTTTAAAGAGCAGCGCACTGTTGCGTACGTTCTGTGTACAGCGGCAGTACCTCGGTGTCCCGCCGTTTTGGAGGGTAGCAAATTTGCTAAATTGTTTTATGGCCGTGTTAATTAGATTTCGGACGCTTTTACAGCGAGTAATGGGAATTTTGTTGTTTCTCCGATAATTAAGACACTAATTCAGCTATTGAACGTAGTATTTTAGTGTTTCGAAAATTAAATGTGAAATTGTTTAATTGTAATGTCATAATTGTTTTATGTTTTGACGAATATTCAAATCAATTGAATGTTTATATTAGCAATTGTTATTCGATGGTCACTTTTTATTAACAGTTTAGCAATTGATATAATTAATTAAATTGAAGTATTACGTTAATTAAAAGTTATTTTAGAAATTAAATGTAAAATTATTGATTTGGAATGTCATAGTTGTTTAATAGAACGTTTCATGTACATTTCTAATTAACAGATTTTTACGTAGTTGATACAATGAATTAACGTACTAATAATTAAAAGAGTTACTTTTAAAATGTTACAATTTTTCCACATTATAAGCACTGCTTTGTTGCTAAAAATAAACGGAACGGAATACAATACAAGCGCGTTCATTACATGGATCACTTATTAGACCTACTTGGCTCTTGTTACGCGTATAAATTAAATTAAACACATTAATCATGACGTTTTCAAAATAATCTTTTATGTCTCAAGAACATCGCCAATATTTCATAATTAGTAAGTAACATTAATTTAATTTTGTTTACAGTCAAGCATAATCGAAAAAATGAATGTTAAACCAATTTTCAATCAATTACATTTCTTTTAACATTTATTATCGCAACAGTAACTCAAATATTACAACATCACAGTTTACAACAACTAAACGTCTATAAATTACGAATCGATCAATGTCGGCATAGCAGGAATCTCCAATCCCACACAATTAAACGTTCAAATTCGATATCAAATCGCTGGAGAATAAGAAAAAAAGCAAACTTCTCTCAAAGAAAAATAGTGCAAAAAATATTTACAATTTAACAAATTGCATTCGCGTGAGAATTCGACATTAAAAAAAAATAAATAAATAAATAAAAAGAAGGAAACTAATTGTAAAAAATTTCCAATAGCAAAAGCAGAAGAGAAGCCCCAGCAGCGGCGGGGGCGCCTCCTCCTCGTCCTCCTCGTCGACGCGCAGCAGCAGCGGCGGCGGCGGCGGCAACGGCGGCGGCTCTGCCCGGCGCTCGCGTTTCGGCTGCAGCAGCGGCGGCGGCGGCAGCTCAGCACTGGCCAACAAAATGGCGACCGCGAGTTCGACGGCGCCCGCCCAGGGCTGGCCCAACTCCAAGGACGACTACGAGCTGCGCGAGGTCATCGGTGAGTCGTCCAGTTCGAGCGCGGGGCCGCGGGCCCCGATGTCGCCTCCGTGCTCGGGCAAACCGTGGCCCCACGCCGGCCTCATTAACGCCCGTCGTAGCGCTACACACGGTATCTACATATGTTCCGCGCGCGCGGACTCCGTCCGTCTCTCTCTGGCTCGTGCGGGCCGGTCCCCCCCGTTGCCCCGGACGCGGAGCTTTTCGCTCGATTTCGAAGATATACGAGATTGTGCCGTCACGGCGTGCTCTTGGAGCGAACGGGTGGACGTGTCTTGTTTTCTTTCTTTCACTTTTTTCGAGGAGAGGAGGTTTGTTTAGATGCGCTTTGGTGGGTGGGTTTTTCTGTTCTTTTTTTGAGAGGAAGGGGCTTGAAAGAAATGAACTTTTCTCCGATGTTTGATTAGCGAGCGATCGGCTGCTTTGGCACCCACACCTGCAGTTTGTTACACTGTCAATGGTTGTGAAAGTCATCGTTTGGCTTGTAGGAACACTTGTCACTTGACAGTTTTTGAAGGGTTACTGATTTTTGTTGTGACACTCGCGACGCGAGCTATGCTTTTGATGATTTAACGCTCTAGTTTGTGTCTTCGGGGAATTTTCATAATTGGGATTTATAAATTTTCTTTTCATATTATTTTTGTCGAGAAGATTTCTTGCAAACTTTCAAGTAAAATTAACTGTTACGATATTTTTGTGGAAGAGTAGTTTTGTAATGTTTGCGAGTAGTTCTTTGTTAAATTAATTGTTGATGTCCAATTGAATAGAAATGATTAATTTATCATTATTCTTGTGCAGAAGTTAGATTGAAATTTAGGAATTCGATGTATTAATTTTTAATTTTAAAAAATATACTACACTACCAAAGGTTTTTTGAGGTTAATCATGGGATAACTTTAAATGAAAGTATAAAACAATTTCAAGTAGATATAATTAGTTAACAGTAAAATACATAATGTATATATAAACCAAGTACTTAAAGCAATTTATAATGCAAGAAACCATCGAGAATTATAGTCTCCAATTTTCTTGTTCAAGTTTTTTATTCTAGCCTTAATCTAGTATTTACTGTAGTTGTCCTTGACTCAATCTTTTTTTTGTATTTTTTCTTGTGTTCTTTATAGTACAGTCAATAGCAAGTTTTATGAAGATTATATTCGTAAGAATAAAAATATTAAATTAGGATAGATCCTTGTAATATATAAATAATAATTTCATGTTCTTATTCTAATTATTTAATGAATATTTACAGGTGTTGGAGCAACTGCTATAGTTCATGCAGCTTTCTGCCTACCTCGCCAAGAAAAATGTGCAATAAAGCGAATCAATCTAGAAAAATGGAACACAAGCATGGACGAGCTTCTGGTGAGCCTTTAGATTCATTTTATTATTATTTATCGATAACTGCATTCTACATTATTATACAAGATGATAATAAATAATCTTTAATTTGCAGAAAGAAATTCAGGCTATGTCTTCCTGCAATCACGAAAATGTTGTCACCTACTATACATCTTTTGTAGTAAAAGAAGAGCTCTGGTTAGTACTTCGATTACTTGAAGGTGGATCTTTATTGGATATCATTAAACACAAGATGAGAACTACCAATTGTAAACATGGAGTTTTCGATGAAGCAACAATAGCAACAGTACTTCGGGAAGTACTCAAGGGTCTTGAGTATTTCCACAGCAATGGCCAAATTCACAGGTTTCAATCATTTAAAATTATTGCTGCTATTAAACATATTTGCTTTCATATTAAAATCTTATTAATTTTTTTAAATTTAGGGATATTAAAGCAGGAAACATATTGTTGGGAGAAGATGGAACAGTACAGATAGCAGACTTTGGTGTGAGTGCCTGGCTGGCTACTGGACGCGACCTTAGTCGACAAAAGGTTCGACACACGTTTGTCGGCACACCATGCTGGATGGCGCCTGAGGTCATGGAGCAGGTGAGAGAGGAAAGTTACACTCCATTTTCTTAGCCTGCGCGTTTCTTTCATGCTCTATTGAATGTTCATGTCAAATAGGTTTCTTTCTGTTTTATTGAAAATTTTGTAATATTTTGAGATAAATTTAGTTATTCTTCATTATGCATGTTAATTTGTATTGACTTATAAATGTATGCATACATTTTTTCAATTATTCAGTTAAGTTTTATTCTTTTTTGAATTGGTGGAATGAAAGCTTAAATGTAAGCGTAGCTTAATGTACTGCTTCATTGTATAAATTATTTTTCATTATCTTTTTTTATTAATATTATTGAGCATGAAAAATCCGAATAAAGGTTGCTTTTGCAGTGTAGCTTTTTATTTTTATTTAATATTTTTAGTGCATTTAAATATATATATATATATATATATATATATATATATGTTAGATCAAGTTTTATAAATTTATAAGTTCGTAAGTTTATTTGGGCATAAAGAAGCAAAACAAAATAGAAAATGTTTATATATATATTAATGCTTGCATTATTGGTAGATTTTTAATATAAAATATTTGATGTTTAAAATTATGTAATTGTAGTTTTTTTCAAGCTTGCTGCATGATTAGTTATTATTATATGTAACATAATAATAAAAATCGCAAGATTAAAAATTAGTGGTTTAGAAACACATAGA
The DNA here is from genome assembly GCA_018906775.1 of Sycophila sp. Sp_5. Taxonomy (NCBI): domain Eukaryota; kingdom Metazoa; phylum Arthropoda; class Insecta; order Hymenoptera; family Eurytomidae; genus Sycophila; species Sycophila sp. Sp_5. Next base: position 816,195 of record JACCID010000043.1, read on the forward strand.
TTTGCTTCTTTATTGCGTCCTATTTCAATTACGTGTATTCTTCCAAATTGAGTAACTTTGAAGATTTATTTTATTTACAGGATCATGGCTACGACTTCAAGGCAGACATTTGGTCTCTGGGCATAACAGCAATTGAGATGGCTAGTGGTACTGCTCCATATCATAAGTTTCCGCCTATGAAGGTTCTGATGCTCACATTGCAAAATGACCCACCGACTCTAGATACTGCCGCCGATGACAAGGACCAGTACAAAGCATACGGGAAAACTTTCAGGAAAATGATCGTCGATTGCCTGCAGAAAGATCCAACGAAAAGGTTAGATAAAAGACTCAATTAGAAATTTAATTGGATGAAAAAAATTTAATATTGAAATTAGACTATTGATTCCTTTAATTGTGTGCAGCCTTTGTACTTTAATCAATAAATTCATAAAATGAGGAAAAATTTATTAGACACTTATAAATTGATCAATGAAGATGTGATTGTATAAAATGATTTATGAATTCTTTCAGACCTACAGCGACAGAATTACTGAAGCATCCGTTTTTCAAAAAGGCGAAGGACAAAAAATATTTACAACAAACTCTAGTTGCAATTGGACCTAGTTTAGAAACTCGGGTGCAGAAGGTATGTCGGTTACTTGCAAAATTATAATTAGTTATTTAATGTGCAAAAGCTTCATAAAATATGGTTATAGGCGTCGAAACGACAACCTGGCACCTCTGGACGGCTGCACCGGACGGTGACGGGTGAGTGGGTCTGGTCTTCAGAAGAAGAAAGTGGTGGCTCGAGCGGTGACGAGGGTAAAGAAGCTTTACCCATCAACCGAATTGAACGCGATAGCAGTGAAGACGATGGTCAAGATCATGATGATTACTATGACAAATCAGACTCCAATCGCAACACTGTACCCGTTGATAAAAATGTTCCTATCAATTTAGTACTCAGACTTCGGTATGTTTGCAGATTATTTTTGTTTTAAATCGTAGATAATATGTTTGTAGCATTTTATTGACGTTCAAACGTATATTCGATGTTGAATGAACGATTTATAACTTGCATAAATCACGGCTAAATATTACAATGTTTATTAAACCTTTTTCATAAGAATTAAAAATAATTTAGGATCTTAGTGTAGCATAATTAATTGTTTATATTTTTCAGTAACCAAAAGCGAGAGCTGAACGATATTCGATTTGAATTCGCCGTGGGCATTGATTCTGCCGAAGGCATTGCTGCTGAATTAGTTGGTGCTGGACTCGTCGATGGAAAGGATATTGTTGTAATAGCAGCCAATCTTCAAAAGCTCATTGATAGCACTGGACAGATTCGTACTGTCACCTTTCCGCTGGTGCGAAATTTCTACAACTTTTTTATTTTTTTAAATATTTGATCGGGTAATTACAGTTTAATAAAATGTATTCTTTTTACAGAATTCGGGGCATGCTGCAAATGAAGTGCCCGATGACAAGGCGTTAATTGGATTTGCTCAGATCTCGATCACGGATTAAGTGTTGTTTGATGTTTTATGTTAAATAATATTTTTAAGGACTTTACGGCAGTAAAGGAAAAGAATTTTGCCTCTTTTTACCCACGTCAATGACTGTATCAAATCATAGTATTATGAGCCTGCAATTTCATAAGTGCTAAGATGAAGACGTTGGATTATATTCTTGGATATTCAATTGTGCATTCACAAACAATTATGTCTTGTTTAATTTATGTGAAACGAAATATCCGAGTTGATATGCAGTAACACGTCGAGATGAGTTATATATTATAACGAACATTTGTCACTCTTCGGAAATCGCGCGACGAAGTGTTATGACCTATAGTTTTATAATTTGTTTTTATTTTCTTTGGTTTTAATCTTTCCTTTTTGTTTTTCTTTGTTAAAGTCTCAACTTGTAAATACTAGCAATAAACAAAGTTAGCTTATCGCCTCTTATAATCAAACGAGGAGCGTAAAAATGGCGAAGAGACAAAGTAAACAATTGTTAGACGAGTCCAAACGATGCATTGAAATGTGTCGAGCTTGAAAACACAATAAAAGATGAGCATCTTCGATGAAGCTGAAAATTTTACAAATTACGTGCACCTAAGAATCACAATTACTTCATTCTCACAAGATGCAATTTTATCAAATCTACTTCATGCTTTTTGTCTTAGGCAATAAGAGACGCGAATAGAAGTACAACAAATAAAAAACTCTTTTGTACTTAATTCGTTAGAACCGATTAGGCACGCATTGTCTGCCTGTGTAGGATAAATTTTTAGATTAATAAAGCTGAGTATGTGAGAGAGACATGTGTCTGTGCAAATTTTGAATTTATGATCTTTGATTTGTATATTTCGAAAGTTTGAGCTCAATTACTATCGTTATAGACATAATGAAATCTATATGCTATTTTATAAAGACTACCCTTATTAAGATCGACGCTGTTGATTCATGCTAGCTGCCATTTTTTAAATCAATGTTTCTCAGGTTGTTTATCTGTAAAAAATAGATTTTTCATTCATTTTGAAACTTTTGAAAATTCATTCATAAATTGCCTTGAAGCTCGGAAATCACTGCGCTGTTTGCTGTATTTCAAATGATTCTTTTTGAGTAATTCTATAGTTTGTTAACTTGAATATCAGGGAAACAGCGTGATGTCGAATTTTGGAATAGTTGCCAGTCTATGTAAAATAAAGAATAAAGTAACAAGCGTTGAAGTTGTGACGAATAGGTCCATAGTTCTTTAAATGATTAAAAAACGTAATCAGCGCACTGGTATCTGCCAACCGTGAGTAATGAGCAGTAGGGCGAAATTTAATGCATAATTCTAGTTGAATAAGTCGCAATCGTTAAAAAATGTTTATAAGCTTCCTTGTATCGTTAAATATATAGCTGCATTGCGAACGGCACTTTGAACACGATGTTATAAGATATTACCTCATAGCATTTTACAGTTTTTTGGACATTCGAAATTTTGATGGAATAAAAAAAGACAATTGAAACGAGGGAATACATGGCTGAATATTACACAAGGGACGAAAAGCTCGCTTTAGGCCTATTAATCCGTAACAAATATCGTGCCTTATCCGAAACGTTAGTCCCGAATTTGTAGACGAACGAAAACAAATTGAATGATAATACCGGAAGAAAAACATCGTCCCAAGTGACAAACACATTTTCATACATTTGCGTGAAATATACACATACAGCTTCGCCGAAGCAGTGCCAAAAAGTGTACTGTATGTAGAATTTATGAAAAAGTCAAACTATTTATTTGTATCGATTATTAACATGAAACAACGTTTAGCAAGTAAAGTTCATTGTATATATACTTCATTGATACCCGTTTATAATTTCCTTTGTTTTTACCTCTACCTTGCAAATAATATTTTAAAAACGCCAATATATTTTTTTACTTTTTTACATTTTAGTTTTCTACGACGAAATTTAAATAATTAGTAATCTTGTAGTAGTTTTTTTTGCTTAGTGTACATAGAAAGCTTATAGAAAATTAAAAAACGAAATTATTAATTTTCTTAATTTGTGACAGTATTATGTGAATTATTTTATTATAGTTCCGTTTTGTAAAAAAATAGTTGCCTGCTTTATTGTAAAAAAAAGATACTTGCATGTAAATTCAGTTTTTATATTTTAAAACCCACTTGACTCTTTAATAAAAATCTTTATTATCATAGTGATTATAATCCAGTTTCCTGTAGTAATGAAAGTAGATAGACGCACTTGTTACTCAGACACTAGTTCTTTTGTCTAGAAGATCGACAATCATTTATCTTTATTAAAAAAAAGAAGCTTGTATTAATTCTTCAATACTATATATTATTTCGGATAACAAATAAATAAACGAATAAATTAAATTATATTTATCTTCTCTAAAAATCATCGCGATGGAGAAAATAAACTGTACCATATTTTCCACTATATCAGGAGTACAGTATATAATTCGAATAAACAGCGGAAATTGATAATACACACATCGCTCAAATTTGTCTATACGTTAATAGAAACTTGTACAATTATCTCTATAAAAACGTATTTTTTGACGAATGAATTTTTATTAGTCCAAACATACATTCGCCTACAAATCAACTCGCTCGACAGACCACGGAAATTTTGCATTTAAAATTTGATCTTCTTGTTCTTTAAAAAAAAAAACTCGTTACCAATGTATAGGTAAATTGTATAGCTAAAAAGATACGAGATAATTCCATTGCCATTCAAATAAAATCAGTCACCAGCGGCATCTAAGCCGCGACGCGATTCCGCCGCAAGCCGTCAGTATCTCCTCGGTCGACACGCGGATAGAAAGGGAAATCTGGAAAAGCGTAAAACGGAGTGCGCGATGCTTACTGGCGGAAAATCGCCAGTCACATGAGGATTCCATTTGAAACGTAGAACGAAACAGTAAATGTAGTCTGTCAATCGTCATGCGTCAGAGTGTCAAGATCGCTCTGCTCTGTCTGTCGGCGCTGATCGCCGGGACTTTCGCGGCTAGTGACCTTTACGGGAAGAGCTTTGATACGGAGGATGTCGAGGGTACGCTGCAGGTTCTCAGGCCTCTGGCACTGCTGCGGAGGTACGAAATCATCACCGCGGAGAGGAAGGCGAATTCGACTGCGGTAGGATACACCTGCGGTCGGGATCTTGGTGTCTTGCTGCTGGCCATCGAGAGGCGAGAGATGTGGGCCTTGAAAAGTGAGTAACTAACAGTTGCTATTACTTTATGCAATTTATTTGTAATTTATTTAATTTAAAGCTGTCGGAAAATTTAGGAGTTATTGCTGAAAATATATTAAATTAAAATAAAATTGAACATATCCCGGGCGATAGCTCCTAAATTTTTCAGCAGGGAGATTATTTATGATTTATTTAATTTAATTATAATTAATTTAATTTTATAACAATAGTGAATGTATAGTTTTTACTATACATTTTTGCATTTTAGTAGGTTTTACATGCTTGTAAGGTAACGTTTTAAATATTGAAGTTCAAGCATGATATAAATAGTGCGCAGAAAAATCAACGATGATATAATTGATTGTAATTTATGCTTCTTGCATAATTCATGTGAGAGTCATTGTTTAAAAGATTATTGGTTATTTTTTGTAATTTTTTTTTTTAGATACAAAAAAGTAGATGAATAACAGTGCGGAAGTAAATAAACTCAATAAATATAATCATAAGTGAGAAAATCAATAATAAACAGGTCAACTGTTGATGTAATGAAAATTGCGGTAGTCTCAATTTTCACAAACCAATCAAGTGATGTTCTTTCATTGAGAAGTCGGTGGTAAAGTAAAATATGAAATATTGTAAAAGGCATCTAAGATTTAAAATAATAAATACAATAATAGGTAATATAGCAAATATTATAATTAGTGTCATGAATATATCTATTTTTTATTAACTAAACTATCTATAAATAAAAACACCTGAGACGATTCATCTAAAAAAAAAAAAATAATGAAAGTTAAGGCAAAGTTGAGGCAAAGCTCTGGTAATTTTTTTTTCTCGTTCAATGAGTCATACAATACATGAAAAAAATCGCGAACTCGCCATTCCGAGATAAGTATTTTTGTTATTTGCATACAAGATATCATATTTGCATACAGTTTTTTAAATACAAAATTCGAAAAATTAGAATTTTCGGATAACAAAAAAATTAATTTTTCGAATTTTGTATTTAAAAATCTTCATTTACAAATAACAAAAATACTTATCTCGGAATTGTGTGTTCGCGATTTTTTCGTGTATTGTATGACCCATTGAACGAGAAAAAAATTTGATCAGAGCTTTGCCTTGACTTTTATTATTTTTTTTCAGGTGTAACGTCTCAGATGTTTTTATTTGTAGATTATCCATTAAAAAAAAAACTACTCGAAATGATTAGGTTTTAAGTTAGGTTTTAAATAAACATTTTTATCTAAATCTTCGTTCGTCAATATGTGAATGCACTTATAATATTTTGTAAAAAAATTGTATAATGAACACTGTATTAGCATTAGTGATAAGAAATTCTCGATGGAATACTGAGCAGCGCTTTGCAAAAATATCGTCATTGTCTCGCAAGATAAGCAATAATTTTTAATAACAAAATCATGAAGTCAAGTACGGATGGCGTGCGTTATTGTATAAAGCAATAATTACAAGCGTATAAGACATAATTAAAAGGTAAATCCTAAAAATGTATGTACATTCAAGTTTCTTTCGCTTCAGATTCAAATTCAAATATGAGCAACGTCATTGTGTATAATATCTGTAATTCAAACTATTTAAAAAAAGTAAATAAATAAAAACATCTTTTAAGAAAATTTATAATTAATTACTTCACCTCAGATGCAGATTTAATAAACTCAAAAACTGTCTCTCTTCAGTTGAATATAGGAATAGTCTTCTAAAATTAGTATAGAAATCACTGTAATTCTCTAATCGTTAAATAGAGGGCCTTCGCTTTCTAATTTTTAGTAAAACCCCATTACGTATATTAATTTATTAATTTATAACTCCGTACGTAAAGCAGTGCGTGAAGCACTTTTACGCACACTTCCGCATTCTTATACTTCATAAATCATATCTTTACGCCCCCTAAAATATGGTTTGACATTTGTGTCAAAAGTGACTCAAAATAACTTCCCACTCGTCCGAGAATCACTCCTGATGCACTTCTATTTTTACAAATTCATCTTCAGATCACTGATTTTCATTTTAGTTTAAAGAAAGAAAATTGCAATAATCTATGCACCACACGGAGAGAAAAGTTCTCGTAAATATTACTATTCTGTTTTGAAACGTAGGGACAGACTCGACAAATATAAAATTTTACTAGAAAGTATAGTAAATATTGCTGAACTTATAATAAATTTTATTTTACTTTTTAATAAAAATTTTTTATGTCGTTGAGTCTGTCCTTGCGTTACATAACAGTATAGTAGTTTTTACTAGCACTTTTCTCTCCGTGCATAAAGTCATGAAAAATAAGCCAAAAACGGTGCGTGATTTCAGTGTTGGATGCTTCGTCGAAGATACAGTCGGGCATCTTGGAGGGAAACCTGGTCGATATAGGTATGTACGACGAGTGCACATCCAGTCGGGGTAAGTTCATGAATATAGAGATTCAAGGCCGCCACTGTATGTACTCGATTGTGCCGAACAACGACAACGGCAGTGTGCCTTTATACCCGACCTCGTCGATCTGTTTGCCGGCAACCTGCAATGCCACCGATCTATCCGGTCTTTTCAATTCTACCATTGCTGTGACCGATAAATTCAAGAGTCTTGGTTTTACCATTCAGTCCGTGGAATGTTCATCGGTGGATTCTCTTGTTTGGGACACCGAATTCACCGTATGCTTGTGAGTTTGGTTCGTCATTGAATTTTTATTATTTTTCTTTCTAAAGGTGAATAAGTGAAATTGCACTCGAATGCGTGACTCACTATATTCACTTATTTATTATTTAATAAAATTCTACGGACCAGGATCCTTAAAGTTACAATTGGAAATTACAAAATTAACTTAAAATTAGTTAAAAGAAATAGTATTGTATATAAGTAGAAAATTGAATTACATACGAGAGTACATATAAAATAATAAGTAATTGAACATCAAGAGTTAATTAAAAGAACAACACTTGTCCGACATCAGACACTAAATTCCTAAAAAAGCTCTGCAAGTAACGAATTAAGTATTTGAGGGAAATTTCATTTATTTATCTTCAGATGCGGTTTGAACTTCAGTTTACTATGATGAACATTTCGAGTGGTAATAGAAAATCTGATGAATTAATTGAACATTTTATAAACTCAGTTTGAGAGTTTGTAAATTTTCTGTAATAACTATAAAGTTCGTAAACAATTTTATTTGCAATGAATCGTCAATGCTTTTTTTTGGAGAAACTGTAAACAAGCCCAGTAATTGGAAATATCCACTTGAATGAAGTTAATCGACAATATCATGTTGCGCAATCACTGCAAATCAGATAAGAAATAATATTCTTTTATATAGCAGGACTTCAAATTAATCACATTACTTTTTTCTTCTTTTATTGCACTCATGATGCAATAAGAAATAAGTATACAAACTCAGTATCCAAAAATACAATATTTGTAAACTTTTATTTCAATTTATTTATGCGCGAAGTTTTGAATTTTTTTAAATAAAATAATGCCGGAAGAAATACAGCTAATTACAGCTAAGGATAGCGGATTAACAAGGAAATGTCATTATGTAATAAAACTGTGTCAAAATTGATGAGAAATAACATTATTTTATAATAAGATATTTAACTAATTACGCCAGTTTCTTTTCTTCTAAAACAATTATTTGATTCATAATAACGTCAAAAATACTATTATTCAGCCTTTTGCGAAAATAAAATCTTCAAAATTTTATTTTACATTATCCGCGTGCTCAAGAAAAGTAGTATATCTTGTTTTAGTTTAAAATTTATACGAAGCTACATTGAAATAAAAATTTTACGAGAAATAGCCATACCCATATTTTAGACCAATAATTACAATTATATACCCTATTATAAAACTATTATATGCTAAAATTATTGAACGGCGAAATGAATTTCAGCATTATTCTCATCATTTTCATCGGCTTCTTGGTCATCTGCTCAGTGTGCGACCTTTTCTATGACAGATACGGGTTCAGGCATTCAACCCTTCGAGTACTCGGTTGTTTTTCCCTCCAAAGGAACGCTGCATCGATACTTAGTACCAAGATCAGAGAGGGAAATTTACCTTCGATTCATGGCATTCGGTTTCTCAGTATAGCATGGATCGCACTGGGCCATCAATACTTTTTGAGCGTTTTGGCACCTAACGTCAACTTGGTATACGTTGTGGAGGTGAGATTGATGACAATATAATTAACACATTGTAGAATAAAAAAAAATTAAATTGAATATTTAAGGCGGTACAATACTTTTAATTGCAAAATAAAAAAACACTTTATGAATAATTCTACGTGTATTCAAATAAGTAACATTTATATTACTGGTTACAGACATGCCTACCTTGAATGTAAAAAATATAAAGCCTCTTTACATGCCTATAGTTCTTAGTTATTAATCGGAGTCTCATCGAACACATAATTCACTGTCCGTAACATTTGAAGTTCACTGATGGATCAAATAAGCTCAACTTGAAGGATATTGTTTCAAAGTATATGATTCTATTCTGCAGTAAAAGGAGGAATTTTATTTTGAATATGTAAAAACATTTTTAGAAACAAATTACTAGTTTATCAATTAATTTTTTATTAATTTTAACACCAATTAGGTTGTAACTTTTTTCTACATGTTCAAAATAAAATCCATCTGTTCACAGCAGAACTAACATAATATTAAGCAATGTACTCCAAATTGATATTTTTTTGTTCATCGGTCAACTTCAAATGTTACGGACAGTAAATAATATGTGTTCGATGAGACTCCAAATAATAACTAAGAACTATAGGCATGTAAAGAGGTTTTATATTTTTTAAATTAAAGGTAAACATATCTGTAGAAGAAATGTTACTTATTATTTAGTATATCTAAAATTATTGAAAAAGTTGGTTTTTTATTTTGTAATTTAAAGGTATTGAACCCTCTTAATGGATCTAAGCAATACCTGTTAACTAGAAAGTAGATTAATTAATTAAAAACGGATAAGGAGATAAAGAGATAAACTTCGACTACTTTTTCAAACAATATACTCCTATACATAGGAATGAGTATAGGGAACGTAACTTGAGGTGAAATATGACGCGATTACTGCTCCGCATGAAATCTTCTTTAGTTTACTGGCTTTAAAGTGCTACTTTTAAATTGATATTTTATTACGACAGGCACAACGACGAATTTAATTATTACATGTTTTTACAATTTAGTTACGATTAATCGTAGTATTTCCATTACAGTGGACTCAATCGTGGCGATCGACGATCATTTTCTTGGCTCCATTCGCCGTGGATACATTTTTCACCTTGAGTGGTTTTCTAATGACGTATCTGTGTTTGAAACAAATATCGAAGCAGCGGAGTTTCAATGTACCTCTGTACTATGCGCACAGGTTTATCAGGTAAAACAAACTTAATTTTATAAATGATTGTACCTGTGGGAAAAAAATTTGCAAACATTTGCGCAGGTATTTTTGTTAAACGGATCTACCACCTTCATAAAAAACGGAGAATACATTAGTTAGTACAATTTAACATTAATAGAATGTAGAATATAAATATACAAAATTTTAGATAAAGTGAGCTCAAGAGGAAGTGTTTCGATTGCTTTTGTTTCGAGTAATGCCATTTTCAAAATTTTGGCATTAATATTATGATTACTACTACAGCCTTATCGAATTTCGGTGCGATTGAGTTAAAATTATTGGCAATTAATGTAATTCAGATCTGAAAAGTTGTAAAAATAATAATTATTTCTGTGAACATCTAAATTTCTTGATTTTTATTTATTTATGATGTTTTCGTACTTTTGAATTGCTTGCACATACAATTTTGGTTTTTACAATTGTTTAGGACTAAACAATATTAATTACTAACAATTAAAGCTAAATCGTTGGGGCTATAGAATGCACCAAAGTAAAAATTTTATAAGTAACTTTGTGTTTCTTTTTAAGTATCGTAAAATGAGTTCGGATTTGTTTATTACTATTAAACAATATTAACTACGTTTTTGTTTAATTGTACTAAACAGTGTTCTCTTTCTTTTTTAGACTTTTTACTCATTTTTTTAAAGATGGTGAATCCTTAGGACTATTTTTTAAAGCTGATTAATAAATTTGTGCTGTAATCATTGCACCATTAGATTAACACCCCCATTGGTAGCGCTCGTCGTCATCAGTATCGTATTTTTGCCAAAAATCGGATCAGGAGCTCATTGGGAGTCATTGACCAACACATTCCTCGGCGGTTGTCGCGTTAAATGGTGGACAATTTTTCTGTACGTCCAAAATTTTGCTGATGAAGATAATATAGTACGTATAGACACATCTGGTAAGAAGAAAACTAAAAAAACGACCGGACAAATGAAAATTCGATTACTTCCAGTGCTTGGGACACTTGTGGTACTTAGCTGTAGACATGCAGCTGTTCTGGATATCACCGTTGATCCTGTATCCTCTCTACAAGAGGCCCAAAGTAGGCTTGATTATTCTGTACACTTTGTTTTTCGCTTCGCTGATCGTCTCTGGAACCATCATCGGAGTCAACAAATATCCAGCGGCGTCCCTCGATCACACGTTTAAGTAAGTAAAAAAATGAATAAATACATAAAATCTGTTATATTTACTCTTTAAATTCAATTCATTTCAATTTACCTTAAATTTAGAGTAGTAAACTAAATTCCATTTCCATTAAATTTACAATTTTCTCATTGACGACAATTGAAATTCAGGTGGATGGGATTTGTTTTTTTTTTTCAGCTCAACGGTAGTGACGAATATATTTCAAGATTTCTACGTAAAGCCTTATACTCGTGCTGGAGCGTGGATCTTGGGAATATTACTGGGATACGAATTGTACAGTAAGCAGCGAACTTTGGGCAAGGTATTTTTTTTTTAAATTCAGTTCCAATGCAGATTACGATAAATTGAGATTCTCAACTCGTTTAATTTTGTAGACGAGCCTCATCATTGGATGGCTATCGGCTGTGGGGTGCTTTGCCTTCTGCACTTTTGGCGTGAGGTCATTTTCAGAACCTGATTACAAGTACAATGCTGTATGGGAAACTTTTTTTAGCGTAGTTTCGCGTCCAATTTGGGCAATGGGAGTCTGCTGGATTATTTACACCAGCTTTTATGATTGTGCTGGTACTTATAGCTACAAATTTTGGATTGATAATAATATTGGCTTAAAAGTAGCCAAATTTAAAATTTTTATCCGTTTTCTCATTATTTCAGGTCCGGTGTCAAAAATACTGAATTTTAAATTCTTTCAACCTCTCAGCAGATTATCTTACTGCCTTTATCTCGTACATTTTGTGTATCAAATGATGGATGTTGCTTCTATAAGGAGTTCCACATACTTCTCTGATTATAATTTGGTGAGCATAGGAAATAATTTATTGTTCTTAAGGGGGTTCATCGCCTTCAACTATTATTTGTATATAAGTGGCCCAAAAATATAAATTTGAATTGTTAATTTTGCGCAAAAACTTAGTAATTTAAATTAATATTTCTTTCGATAATTTTCTAAAAAAAAAAGTTGAAGATTCTGAACACTTTTAAAACACATATCGATGGCTTCATTGAAATCGTAATAATTTTGTTTTGTTATTTAGTGGCAAACTTACTTGAGCAAATTGATGGTTTCCATTGTAATTGCCTTTATCTTCAGCTTACTATTTGAATCGCCAATATTAGACTTGGAAAAAATGATTTTGAGAAGAAACAACGAACTTCAGTACGAATCTCAAAGGGATCTTGGAATACCCGACGATGAAGATCTATCAAGCTAAAAATAGCTTGCAATTTTAAAATATTTTACATTTTACAATCATTACATTCAGTTTTTTTTTTAAATTTTAAGAGTTTTGTTTAATCGAGCTACTATTTTTCCCTGCATTATATGCATGTAATATATTATAAGCGATTTAAAATTTTAAATTTACAGTCTGTGAGGTAAACCATGTCTTTAGTGGCATACTCTTTACTACATAAATGATCCGCATAATATTCGAAATCTTGCTGGTGCCAATGTGTACAGTATCATAAATTTACCGAAGAATAGACCTTAGTGCGTTAATTATCAATGTTTATATAACGTACTTTATACTGTGAATGATCAAGAATCATATTTATGACTTAAAGTTAGTGCATGTGTGATTGATGTTTAATTTTTTTTTTAACGAACGAATGAAGGTGAATTTAGATTGTATGTAAATATATACTGAGGTACATTAAGTATTTAAAAATGAGTATTTTATGTTTTATCGAAATCAGTTTGTTAAATAAAGTAAAGCGATTTTCTTAAATTGAATCTCGTTAAAAACAGAAAGTGATTATTTTTTGAAAATCGGAAAATCGAAAAACATGAATCCTCAGGAGCAAAAAGAAAGATACATAATGTGTTTATTTCTCAGAGTAAAGTCCTTTTGTCTAGACAATCGATAGTCGCTTATCATTGCCCAAAAAATGAGGCTTACCTTAATTCTTCAAGACGATAGCGGGATAATAAATAAAATGTAAGTATTTACGTCTTTTAAATATCATCGTGACATATCACCAGACGACGAAAACACGAAGAAAATCCAATGTATGTACTACATTAGAAGCGATGTATTTATATACTGTAAGTCCATTCATATTAAAAATAACGCACTTTCGATAATCTGAATTTCATTTACCATTGAATTTTAATTATCGTTTGAACTTTCATTGAGTTCAATTTATCGACAATGGTAATGTGCACGTGATACTTATAATGCAAATTTCCTCTGGTAATAAAGGATCTTCATCAATTGCAAGTTATACCTTTTAAATTTTCCTTAAAAACTGAAAGGATAAATAATAAAAACATTGTAAAATTGTTGATTACAGTAAAGCGGCAATTTTATTTTTAATTATACATCAGTTAATTTTCTTTTGTTGGAGTAATTTGATAATAATAATGTCAAAACTACAGTCTTAAAATTACTGAGCAATGAAATTAATTTTAGTTTAATTAATTAATTAGAATATAGCTGCCTATAAAAAGGTTATTAAATGTCGAGTCTAAATATTATTCGAAATGGATTTGATGAAATTCTTAATGACTATGACTGGAAATGTGCAAAATTTAAGATTACAATGGTTATCATATTTTTTTTCTTGTTTACAATAATTGGAGATTTCTTACCCGTCCAAAATTAATTTCCGGGTTGCTATCGCTCCTTCAATAGCAATGTTAAAACAAGTAAATATTACGTATTTCGTAAACAGAAAATGAAAGCTTTTAAGTTTTTTTTTAAGATTTTACAGTAAGGCTGTAATAAACGTAAAGTTATTTTATGTTCCCTTTGATATTTATAAAAAATTATGGAAAAAAATATGGTACATTAGATTTTAAATATAATTACAAAAAGAAATATAACTACTGATAAATTATTTTTTATCAGAAAATGCCGGACCAGAGTAATGATAATGATATCAACGATGAATAATACGCAATAGGTTAAATTCTGTAAATGATTAAACATACATTTATAAATTATTTAATTAAAAAATTGCTTAACAATTAATTAGTACCTTGCACTAACGGGACTAGCGAAATTAAAACTTCAACGAATACATATTAGCATTATTAGTAGTAAACTATTTATGTATAGTACCAAATTAATGGAGTCACAATTAAATAACATTATCCGAATTATGACTTCAATTAAATTTTTTGCAAACTTTTTAAAAAATAATCCTAAACATATATTGCTAGTTAATATTCATCTTGACATTGATTAAAAATAAGTTGTAAAATTATTACATTTTTCGTCGCAAATACTCCAGTTGCAACTGTCTAGAATAAAATATCACCGTGACTAAAGAATTGATATTGATTTCAATAAAAATACTCGATAATTTTTTATCAATTTTTTTTTATAAAACAAGCCGTTCACCATCTCTTATATGTCACGATAGGGTACTTATATATATTCCTACGTCATGTTTGATAAGGTATATAATAAAGATTCATGTAGACGGACAGATAGTTCAATTGCACCGATTAGCAGGTGGTCAATGTTGCTTCACATTTGCCATGAGGTACCTGTCAAAACTTTTGCTCCTCCTGATCTGCTGGATCCGTAGCACGGATTCCGCCAACGAGCGAATTCAAGAATTCGTAACTAATCCGGAATTCCTTCGCGTACTCAACCTTTTGGAACCCACCAATTTACTGAGGAATCATGCGATTATCAGTACCCTGGCGGACAATAGCACCGAAGATATCAGCAACTGCTTCAATGATATCAACAAATTGCAAGCATCACTGGTCACCATGGATGAGTGGGCGTTAAAAAGTGAGTGTTGTTTTTATTTTACATTATGATTATGAGCAGAAAAGTCATAAACGAGTGTTCAATTCGATGTGTCAGTGGTGGACGCCTCGTCCAAGATACCTGCCGGACTCCTCCAGGGGAACATGATCGATCTGGGCATGTACGACGAGTGCATCGACATCCAAAACGACACGCTCAAGATTCGAGGACAGCATTGCATGTACGCCATTGGATTCACCATGAACGGAAATCCTGTTATCCCTTTAAAGCCGACCCTATCGGTCTGCCTCCCGTCAAGCTGCACGCCTGACGATGTTATGATCATCCTCAATAACACCATCAATTCAGCGGCGCAGCAGTTCAATGTTAACGTAACAATACCCTCGGTCAGCTGTACGCCGGTCGATCGGAAAGTTTGGGATACTGAATTCACTGTCTGCTTGTAAGTTCATTGCGTGATGGATGAAGAATAAATAAATTATAATTCAATGTGATGTCTGATTTTGCAGCATCGTCCTGGTGGCTTATATAGGGTTCCTGGTGATGTGTACCGTGTGTGAAATAATTTCCGAGCGCGTCGATAATTGCCAGAAGAACCGACTGTTTGGTACGCTCGCGCAGTTTTCCTTTAAAAAAAATGCAGCGGCAGTATTCAACATGGAAGTGAGGCCAGGGACTTTGCCGATGCTTCACGGGCTTCGTTTTATTAGTATGATTTGGGTCGTGCTTGGACACGAGTACGTGAATTACATTAATGGGGCGACTGTGAATCTTTTGGACGTTATGGACGTAAGTATAAGTGATTGTAAAGATTTTTTTTAAATACAAAAAAGGTGCTTTTGTTTCTTATTGTTTAAATATCGTAGTGAAATGTTCGTTTGTGGCAAAATACCAATTTGATATTCGTTTCGATGATGAACTTCATAAAATTGAGATAAATTTCAATCAAAGTCTTATTCAATTCCGCCTAGCATACCGATAATCCAAGATAATTGTTACTGTAATCTGATTTCATTAGTGCACCTTTAATTGATAAGTAAAATCCTATGAAAAAATAATATAGTATTTACGATAGTAATTAATATGTAACATTTTTTAAAGAAAATGATATAAAACGACATTTTTTTTTATAGTATAATTTTTTTTTTGTAAAACTTACAAAGTTATAGAATATTTTTTATACTAAAATTACTAAATTAACAATCTAAATTTTTGTTTTTAGTGGATACAGTCAGACAAGTCATTGTACATTTTTAGTGCTCCCTTTGCGGTTGATACATTTTTCACAATCAGTGGCTTTCTCATGACTTATTTATTCTTAAAACAAATGTCAAAGCTGAAGAAATTCGACGTTCCTATGTATTATGTACACAGATTTCTGAGGTACATATTAATTGACATTGTATATGTACAAACATTCATAATTTAATTACTCATTAAAAATTAATTCTGACCTCTTTAGATTAACACCTGCAGTTATAGCGCTTCTTGTTTTTCAAATAGTATTTATACCTAAAATGGCATCTGGACCTAAATGGAATAGTACCATGGAAATGTTTGTGACAGATTGTAAAGAGAAATGGTGGCCGACTATTTTGTTCTTAGGAAATTTCATCTACAAAGATAGCATGGTGAATATTTTTTTAATTAATCTACTTATGGGACCTAAGGTGGAAATTTTTTTTTCATCCAAAAAAATAAAATGGGTTAGAGCCAGTGTCCCTTACATCTATAGTTCTAATTTCAATTGTTCGTTTATAAATGTCATTAATAATTAATATAATAAATGATACTTTCAGTGTTTAGGCCATCTATGGTATCTCAACGTAGACATGCAATTGTTCTGGATATCACCTTTCATTCTTTATCCACTTTATAAAAAACCGAAGCTGGGTTTAATAGTTTTGACATTGTTTTTCGCAGCATCAATTTTTATTCCAGCGCTGCTGATTAGTATTTACAAATATCGCACCGCATCTTACATGAATGACATGTCGTGAGTTTAATAGCACTGCCTACAATAAATAGTCATGTAAAAATAAAATGTTTAATTATAATTTTAAAAGTATGTCAATTTTAGGGACTTGGAAAATCTAAAAGACATGTTCCTGGATATTTACATGATGGCTTACAATCGAGCTGGGCCGTGGCTCGTAGGGGTTTACTTTGGATACGAATTAGCGCAGAAAAAGCGTAAGCCGAAGACAGTAAGTATCGAACAAAAAAAGTAATAAAAATTGTTTGACAATAATCATTATCAATTTTATCGCATTTTTAGTTTACCGTCTACGCTGGTTGGTTATTAACTATCGCAGTTTTTATTTTCTGCATTTACGGCACGTGGTACTTCAAACAGCCAACTTACGAGTACGATGCACTCCTGGAGGCTCTTTACACAGCCTTTTCTAGGCCTCTTTGGGGCTTCGCAGTTTCTTGGGTGGTTTATGCGACTGTGCATAATGTTGCAGGTGTGCAAAATCCTTCTTCAAGTATATCGCAGTTAATAATCTCATCCTGACAAATTTTCACTACATATTTGTAATTGTTTCTTTTAGGTCCTATTACGTCGTTTTTGTCATATCCGATTTACTTACCATTCAGTAAATTGTCGTACAGTATCTACTTGGTGCACATGGTAGTACAGGAAATGCAATCTGCAGCGTTTAGAACTTCCAAATATTTTTCCGATTATTACGTCGTAAGCGTTAAATTTTATTCCTTTCTGCCATTTTACATTAATTGCATTACGGTAATACAAATTCGCTATTTTTCTTTTCCAGTGGTACCACTATATAGGTGACTTTGTATTGTCAATCTTCATAGCGATTTTTTTCAGTTTATTGTTCGAATCTCCTATATTAGTTTTAGAAAAGATGATTTTTGACAGAAAGAAGAAGACGCCAACTGAGTCGCAAAAAAACCTTGCAGCTAATATGGCTCAAGGTAGCGAAGAAATAAAAGAAGTCAAAATTAAATGAGCGACAGATGATATAAATACTCATTTAATTGTAAAATCATCAAGATGTGTATAAAGATTTGTGTAAATTGTGCGTTGTGTAAGTGGTATTAACACTTTGAATTAATTCATAATTTAATGAACTGATTAGTAGCTAATTATAATACATTAATTTATATAGTAGTTACAATGTGTACAGTACGTCGATTAGTTTTTACATTCTTTATTAATGTTATTTAAAATAAATATTATATTTTTATGTCAAGACCACGCGTTAATCATTTATCCTTATTTATTTATTGACTTTTTAAAAAAAGAAAAGAAAATCTGAAAATGTTAGCTTTTAAACAAAGTAAAATATAACTTTTCAATTTCTATTTTACCGAGAACATGCAAAATGTAAAAATTAATCGTGGAATGATAACAATGTAAATTATATAACCGGATAATGTTTATAAAATGAATAAGCGAATTCACGTAATTAGAATGTACCACTTGAAATTTTCGGGATTCATCATTAACTTGAATATGAGGACTTGACCGGAAAGTCTATATTACATTAAAGATTAAAGTAAACATTTGAATTTATCGATATCGTTAATTTTTTAACAAATTGCATGTGTTGAGATAAGAAAAATACAAGAAAAATTGTCTTCAATGACGTTTAGTATATTTTAATGCAAAATTCAGAAATTCTTATTGAGAATAAGGAAAAAAAATAAATCCAGAAAATTGCGAAATTCTTAATGATTAATGTTTACGTTCGAATGACTTTTGAACAGGCTTAACAAGATACAATGGCTGATAACGGGGAATCATACAGTCATTGCAAGCCGTGATGATTTTCCGGAAGATTGCGATGCTTTATCGAGATTCTATTCGAGAACCACTTTTGATTCACCCCTCTCAAAATTTCTATCGATAAGCTATGCATATAAGTATTCGTAGGAACGAATGAAATAGCTTGACTCGCGCTTTTAACTTGCAATGAGATCTTGTGTCATTACTTAATAAAAATGAAGAGGTGGAGTCTATTGCTTTCTGTGCTTCTGATACTCAAGACCAGCAGTGTGAATTCTGCCGAAGAAAAGTATCACTATGATAAGAAAACATCCTTCAATGGTCCAGAGTTGCATCGTTTGTTGACATTGTTGATGCCAAGTAATTTGTTGAGGAATTATGTGTACGTCGAAAAATTTGCGAGAGGCGATGAAGGAGAAATTAGCACCTGCATCAAAGACATTAGGAAAATACAGGAGGCTCTGTTTAATAACTTCACTGAGGAGAGCATGTGGCCTTACGAAAGTGAGTTATCGATGCTGTTGAAAGCTTTTATTGATTTATCAATTTTGAATTGCACGGAGGAAAAGTTCTATATAATAAAAATTGTTGTCCACACTAAATCAGCTGAAGTGAAATATATTGGAGGCAAAATTTCACTCTAATTTTATAGTGATTTTTTGGCTCTTAAACAGAGCAAAAGGTAGGGATGTAATCTGCTACTCTACCTAATAGTGAAGTTTACTCTACTTTAAAGTGAATTTAAATCCGTCTATTCATGTAGAGTTTATTTTGACTCTATTGGAGTCAGATTTAACTCTATGAGTGATTTCACAAAAAATTAAGAGCAAAATTTCACTCCAATTGTTTTAGCGTTTATTATTTGTAACACAGGACCAGACTCGGCAATTAAAAAGTTTTACTAGGCAGAAAATATAGTGCAATTTGCAAGACATATAGTCAAATTTAGTGCAAGATTTATAGCAAATTTTACTATAAGTTTTCTATTAAAATTAATTATTCGTTAAGTCTGTCCCTGAGTTGTAAAATAGTATATTCAGTTTTATTACAGAACTTCTCTATTCTTGCTGGCATTCAATAGTTAGTTAAATATCATTAAAATAAAATCTTTGAATAAATTCTTGTGAATTATTAGTGTTGGATGCTTCGTCAAAAGTACCCGCTGGACTTCTCGAGGGTAATCTTATAGATCTTGGCATGTTCGACGAATGCATCGCTATACGCGGGGATGCGGAAATTCGTGGACAGCACTGCATGTACAGTTTGAAAATGATGCGCCTCAGTCCCTTCATTTCCCTGCAAATAAAATTATCAATTTGCCTACCGTCTAGTTGTTCTGCGGACGAGATAGTCGAAGTTGTTTACAGCAGTATTCAGTCGATATTGGAGCCATACAACATAACAATTCCTGAAATTTCTGTGACGTGCTCGCCCGTCCCTCCCAGAGAAATCTGGGACACTGAATTCATCGTCTGCTTGTGAGTCATTGAATTTGTGTATCTAATTTTTGTTTACGCATCATAATACGTATAAACGATGTAATTGAAATTGCAGTAGCATCTTAGTAATTTTCGTTGCTTTTCTGGTCACGTGTACAATGTTGGAAATTGTTTCCGAGAGGAACGAGCGATTAAAGAAAAATGAAACAGTGGCAGTTCTTTCGCAGTTTTCATTGAAGAAAAGTGCATCGGCTATATTCAATATGCAATTGAGCAAAGGAAACTTGGCGGTACTTCATGGGCTTCGTTTTATTAGTATGGCTTGGATCGTTTTAGGTCATGAATTGATGTACATGCTTCAATTTCCCGTTATCAATAAGTTACACGTAGCCGATGAGGTAAGGACGTATGTTTTTTTAATGACCTAAGGTGTTCTCTTTAGATTTTATTTTTTCTGTTTAAATAGTACATTACGTACTTAGCCATGTATATAATAAGAAATGCCGCAGAACACATGGAATTGTCGACCGAGGCGAAGTCAATGTAGACAAACCTGTGATCTGAGGCTTCGTTTTTGCGCAGCACCGGGAAGATAGCACTTTTCGGTCGGAGGGCAGTAAACTTATTTACAAACAAGATTAAAAAGAATTAGAAAATAGAACAATAATCAGTAAGCAAGGCTAAACGACTTGATCGAGAAATTTCATTCATTAATAATATTTCTTCTTGTAAAATGGTTTATTTTTATTTTATATTATGTTACAACTCAGTAAGCTATATTTATGTGTAAACTAAATTTTTTTGTAATGCTGAAAAGTACTTCTTTTTCAATTTTAATCTTACGAGATATCGATGATAATTCGATTAAAAATTTACTAATTAGTATTTATTCAAAGCTCTGAAAATTGATTAAATCGACTAACTGTTAAATTACGTACAGTGGCTTCTGAAGTGGAATTCGTTGTACATATTCACTGCGCAATATGCAGTTGATACATTTTTCGTAATCAGCGGCTTCCTTTTGGCCTACGTGTTTTTAAAACAGAAGACATTTAATCTCCCGCTTTATTATCTGCACAGAATAATTAGGTAGGAGTGTCATACTCGTATGTTTTATTATTATTATTATTTTTATTTATAATTATGAAATGTTTTTTTTACATTATTGGAATAATTTCAGGCTGACACCTGCAGTTATCGCTCTTTTTGTTTTCTTCGTTGTATTCGTACCTAAAGTAGGGTCCGGCCCACTCTGGCAAGAAATTATGATTAATAAAACAGAAACTTGCCGGGAAAAATGGTGGCCTACCTTTTTGTATGTGCAGAATTTCGTTTACATCGATAAGGTAAATTGTTTAGTTTTTCTTTTCATTGACGGCATACATTCGATTAATATTTATATTAATAATTCTGGTTAGTGTTTGGGTCATTTGTGGTACCCTCGCCGTGGATATGCAATTATTTTGGATATCCCCTCTTATACTCTACCCATTGCAAAAAAAGCCGATGATTGGATTGATTATCCTCTCGGCATTTTTCCTCGCATCAGTGGTTACTCCGGCGGTGATTGTCGCTGTCAACGAATACCGAATTGCTTCGTATTTAAAACTGAAAGGGTAAGTTTTGTTGCTGAATGAAGCTAAAAATGTTATCCTATATTAAATAAATTTTCTCACGCATTAGTGCAGTAAAACTCAATGCCATGTTTAACAACATTTACGTTGCGCCTCACACTCGAGCGGCACCGTGGCTAATGGGAATTTACTTGGGGTACGAGATTGTAAATAAAAGACGAAAACTTACAAAGGTAAGATGATTTAATGAGCATTTATTGTTTTTTTTTTAACGAACATTAATAAATTTTAAAGAGCATTATTCATTTTTTTTAGAGTATTGTTTACACTGGATGGTTTCTGGCGTTGGGAGGTTTCGCCTTCTCTACATTTTTCACCAGATACTTTCTGACGGACGAGTATGTCTACGATTTAGCTCTGGAAGCGATTTTTCCAGCCATATCAAAACCAATTTGGAGTTTTGGCGTCTGTTGGATAATTTTCGCGAGTGTAAACAATTGTGGAGGTTCGTATAGAAAATTCGAAATTAAAATCTAAAAATAAGCGATGAATATAATTTTAAAATACGTAATTATAATTACGTTAAAAATATGTATAACTCTTGCCTACAGATTTCATGGAAGCTATCAAAAACAATAGATACTCAACTGAAAAAAGTGTTGAATAAAATATTGTTTTCACATTTCTCTTTTTTTTCTTTCAATGAATATCTAATAAAGTTCTGATAATATGGATTGATATAAATTATACATATTTCAGGTTTTATTGTAAAGTTTTTGTCGGCTAGAATTTTTTTACCCTTCAGTAGAATATCTTATTGCATTTATCTGGTGCACATGGTTATTATATTAATGCAATACGCTGCGTCCAGGACTGCTAAATACTTTTTAGATTATTACATAGTATGTATAAAAAAAAACAGTTAAATTCATTTTTGTTTTGTTTTGTTTTTTCACTAACAATTCAATTTTTCTTTTTCAGTGGTACTACTGGTTATCAGACTTTGCAATATGCATCGTCGTGGGAACTTTATTCAGCTTATTGTTCGAATCTCCTATATTAGTTTTAGATAAGATGATTTTCAAAAAACAAAAAAAAATCACATCTGAACCACAAAAGGTACTCTCAATTCCACCTGTCAAGGAACAAAAAGAATCCTGCCAAAAATAGAAATAATTGTTCATTTTGACAGGGTAAAAAAACGTCTGCAGAAAATTTTGTAGACTTCATATATAATCATTGAACCGCGAATCTTGTCTAAATACCTCAAATACTGTTAATTTATAATAAAGAAACTGTAGCTTTTAAAGGTGAGTTCTTACGGGATTTGTATGCATGTATATATTGCTGAATAAGTTTCTGTCTTTGTAAATAAATAATGATATAAGCTTTTTAATTGGTGAATAATTTGTGAATTTTTTTAACAGCTCTACTAGATGTTTAGTATATTTAATGTCTAATGTACACAAAAAATAAATATTTTAAAGACATTGAGAGCAAATTTTTTAGAGATTCAAGGATTTTTCTATGAGAATTATAGCAAACAATTTGCTAAACTCTAAAATTAAAAAGAACTTTAACATATGCATGATATTATTAGGTTAAATTTGAAATCTATTATCTCTAATTAAATTTGTTCCATCTCAAGGTGGTTAATTAAATTTATTTGCTTATGATTTTTTCATTGATTTTAAAGTGCGATCAATGTATGTTTGTTTTTTCATCGCAAATTGTATATTCACTTTATAACGTAAATTAATTTCCAATAAAAATTTTTACTAGAAAATATTGTAACAATTGTTAGA
The DNA here is from genome assembly GCA_018906775.1 of Sycophila sp. Sp_5. NCBI lineage: Eukaryota > Metazoa > Arthropoda > Insecta > Hymenoptera > Eurytomidae > Sycophila > Sycophila sp. Sp_5. The sequence goes on from JACCID010000043.1 coordinate 839,759, forward strand.
TGTACAAAAAAATATTTTACTATATATCACTATATATGTTACTATATTGCCTACTAATTTTTCTTATTTATGGCTTCTGTGGATGATTTACAAAAAGATGCAGTAGTTTTTACTAAAATTGTTCACTCCGTGTGCTTAATCTATTGTAATTTATATTATGCACTATTCATCAGTTAAAATTCCTTATGAATTTCCATCAAGTTGTAAATAAGTATTATCGTAAATTTTTTAAATGGATCACTCGCTGTACAAGAACAATGAGATAAGACTTGTCAAATTTTCATAACTATTCATTCATTATCTGCAAATTATATTTGTTTGTTGCCCAATGCCTACTTAATGGCTGTCTACTGATTAATATCTGCAAATATATTTCGATTTTACGAATTCGTGTTATTTACTTTATCGAAAATTCTTTCTTAAGTGAAGATCATTAGTGGTTATAGTTGTTCGGCTGCCTTTAAGTATTGAATTTCAATCTTAAACTGTATTTAATTAATGAATGAATTTCATTAAAGGAAGGCATGTTGGATGAGTGCATACGACAATTTGCAATGACACGAAGTATTCGATTTTTTATATGTATACCTTTTAACATCTGATGTTTTTGATTGGCCAACCCCAGTCGTTTATGTTCAACAAATTTCTCACGGATATTATCAATAACCAATTTAAGTCCCTTTGTCGTGATAACATGATAATCATTGTTTTAATGCAGCCACACATTTTAGAGATAATGTAATTACTTATAGAACACATATCTTGACAATCATATCTTGACAATCTAATCAAATGAGCACAGACCTGATAACGTATAACAAGGATTTTATTCAATCTGTAGTTTTCCGGTGTAATGTGTTGAAAAAATAAATTCAAGAACTATTGATCGGCTTAACATCATAATTTTTTTTCAATTGTATTTTTATATAATAAATGATTAATTTTTTACCTTAAGGATTATATCAAAACAAAAAGCACTTAACTTTGTTTATAATATGCACAAGTTTACAACGACTTTTCAAGCAAGTTGCCAATGACTTTTATACTACTCTGATAGAAAAAAAAGGAAATCTCCTTAATCAAAGAGATTCTTTTAAAAACTTCGAGGAAATTCACCTTTTTGATTTAGGAGTTTCTTCTTTTTTCAAGGATTTTATGAAAAAGAAGAATTTCCTATAAGTTTTTAGGAGAATCTCTTTTTTTCTATCAGTGTAGTGGTTATTTTATCAGGTCAGTGACTTTAGTCAAATCTTTATTACTAATATATCTATATAATTTAATTTGTTTTTATTCCATTATCATTTACAAAAGACCCTTAAATCTTTGAATAAACAAATGAATAATCAATTATTCTTTATCCATTGTAAAAAAACCATATTTTGGGTTGATTATTTACCGTTGCTTGATTAAAACAAATGTTATCCGGTTATCTTTCTCAGTTAATATGGATAATAATTATAAACATTTGATCGAATTATTGATTTGATTGTAAAAATAATAAAAATTAACTTAATCACCCTTTTAGACGAGTTTAAATGACGGAGATTTTTGGAGAATCTAAAACCACAACTTATAATTGAGCAATTGCGAGATTTACTGGTACTTTTATGGGATGCGAGTTATCTAACATCTGAAGATGGCTGCATTCAATTTGGAGAATTGGCCGTTTGTTGGGTCATTTACGTAAGTTCATCCAATTAAGCTATGAAGATAGTAAGATTGTAAAATTACGTTTTTTCAAAATAGTTTTATTACTGGATGTAGAACACTATGCAAAAATATCCGAATAGATTTAAGGACATTAACGATTTATACAATAAAAGTAATTTTTATAGTCTTGTAGGACGATTAGAAAGAAAATGTTGGTCTGAGAGAATTTCACAAACTTTACGAACCAAGAAGCTCGACCTAACTTGACCTAGTGTGATTGATCATTGAAAAAATAACGTCTTTAGAAATTTCCAAAATAATTTTGCAATCACGCATTTAATGACAATAAATGCCTACAAATATTTATTTTGTTTACTAATCGATCATGCAGTTTAATGCGGCGATTAATTAGAATTAAATTGATATTCTATTCAATAATCAATCGATGATCCCACAACGAATGCTTATGAGTGATTGATTATCAAATAAGTTCTTTGATCTCATATATAACATTCAGCACAATTTTTTATCAAAATTTTCTTAAGCATGCCTATTATTCACTTAGTCAAGATAATAAGCCATATAAAATGTTCAGATTAATTGAAGACTCGGTCAATCAGTTTTATGAATAGGCAAATGACATTTAGAACAAATCATGTATAGACTGAGCATTTTCTTCTTTCTAGGCGTTATTATCAATACGAATGGTGCAGTTAAAAATTACGAAGTTATTGTTGAAGATCCCAATTTTTATAAAGCAGCTAAATTAGTGTCACCCAGAAATTTACTAGAAAACTTTGCATCGACCTATCTGTTACTAAAAGATGAAGCTGGATCAAATAACACCTGCTTCCTTCAACTTGCCGAGGTTTCTACAGGAATCGCCAATCAAACATTATGGGCGCTCAAAAGTAAGAAGCATATTTTACTTATTTTTGTTTATTTATGCAAATAAATTTAATTATCTTTTAGTAGGCAAAATAGATCAAAGTGAGATTGAAATAATAATATTAATATAAAGGTTATTGTTATATAGAACAATAATACTGTAATAAGCAAAAATTGTACGCATGCATCTAAGCACGTAATACGTAATATTATCGTTAATATTATTATCGTCCACTTAAGATTCACAGCGTGTAAGACAATTAGTTACTCATTTTTAATTTTAAATAATAAATAAATAAATAAAAATATTCTCCAATCTAATACCTGTATCTAATTATTTTTAATTAATTGTAGTGGTGGATTCATCATCGAAGATTCCTGCCGGTATTTTACGAGGCAATTTCATAGACCTGGGCATGTACGACGAATGCATGTCAATTCGAGATGAGATTCTCGAAATCCGCGGCCGGCATTGTACATACACTGCTAATATTTCACAGCAAGGAAATGCCTTAAATCTGATGTTATCGATTTGCATCCCAGCCAGTTGTACATCTGAAAATAGTCCAAAAAATCGTCACAGATGTCATTGAAAAAATCCCTTTCGAACTCAATGTAACGATCTCATCAGCCGAATGTGCTCCAATTGACGAGGAAACGTGGGATACGGAATTTACAGTTTGTTTGTGAGTTTCTGCATTCATAATCCGTCCGTAAATCCAAAACTGATCTAATAATTTTTGCAGTTCAGTCTTGGTGATTTACGTTAGTTTTTTGACCGCATGCACCGTGTGTGAAATATTCTGTGATCGAAGGCAGTTTACACGGGAATAAAGTGTTGAATACGCTCACTCAATTTTCATTCAAAAAGAATGCCGCTGCCATTTTTAACATGAAAGAAAATGAAGGAAACCTGCCGGCACTTCATGGGATTCGTTTTATCAGCATGGCTTGGGTTGTGCTCAGTCATGAGTATTCAATATTTTTTAAAACTGCCACTGTTAATGTTTTGGATGCTTTTGAGGTACGAAAAAAATGCACAACTCCATGAATTTTCAAGTGTCATCTAAGCTTGAATTAAATGATTTTATTTGTTTAATAGACTTTATACTGAGTCATTATAAAGATAAATAACTACGCATTTTAAGTGGTAAGTGTACAACTTGCCAGACACCCAAATATGTCTACAACCAATACTATGCAAAACTTTTATTTTCTCGAGTGTTGATTAATTGAGAGGGAGATCGAAGTCCACTTATACACGCGGTTATCTAAACTTTAATCTATAAATTAAAACTAAAGTCGATAATACTTGACATTTGAAATTACTTTTAAATTTTATTTAAATGTTAAAAGATTATTGATCATTTTTGAAAATGTTTTTTTTTATAGTGGGCAACATCGTGGAAGTCTTTATACATTTTTCTTGGCTATTTTGCTGTCGACACCTTCTTTGCAATAAGTGGTTTTCTCATGACTTATCTTTTTTTAAAAAGAATGCCAAAGCAAAAAGCATTTAATATTCCCATGTACTACTTGCACCGATTTTTCAGGTATCTTTAAGAGCTACAGATTGATCGAGATTTATTGATTCTGTAGGATTTCATGGCTGATTATCAATATTATTTGTTGTAGATTGACTCCCGTAGTAATTGGAATTATAGTCTTTACAAGCGTTTTCGTGCCTAAAATTGAATCCGGTGGCTTGTTGTATGTGCACAGTAGAAATACGGTGTTAGAAGGATGTCGAGACAAATGGTGGACTATTTTACTTTATATACAGAATTTTGTTCGCATTGAAAATCCGGTAATACTTCGTTCATTTGAGGAAACAAAAGTGTTCTTTCGTTTAATATCTGAAAGAATTGAAATGTTTTTTAATTGTTATAAAATTACATTTTACAGTGCTTGGGTCACTTATGGTATCTGTCGGTAGATATGCAGTTATTCTGGTTATCACCAATAGTGCTTTATCCATTATATAAAAAACCTAAATTCGGCCTGATTATCACGACTACATTGTTGCTCGTGTCATTAGTCATTCCAGCGGTATTAGTTAGTTTAAACAATTATCATCCCTTATCGTTCTTGGTGGATTTAGAGTAAGTTAATTAATATTTTATTGAAATGACAATTTTCATTTACAAACGTTGACTAACAATTGTAAACACAAGTTCCAGCCCAATTGAGAGGACCAGGGTGTTTAGAGACATTTACATAAAGACTTACAATCGAGCAGCAGCATGGCTTGTGGGCATTTTGATGGGGTACAAGTTGATCAGGAGTACTCAGAAACCGAAAAAGGTATATAATACAATTTTAAATACTGAAAAAATTGATTAGCTAATAAAATTAAATTTTATAATGAATGTAGCATTTTTTGCAATTCGGTTGGTTCATCGCAATGGTGGGCTTTGCATTTTGTATTTTTGGGACTAGATATTTCACAGCCAAGGATTACGAATACGATGCAGTTTGGGAAGGTCTGTTCATGGCTTTTTCACGCCCAATTTGGGGCTTTGCCATTTGTTGGATTGTTTACGCGAGTTGCAACAGTTACGGTGGTAAGAAACATTTTAAATACATTTTAAAAGAAATGCATCTTACGAGAAAAGCTAAAAAGTAAAAAATTAAGTTTAATATTGAAACAATTAAACAATGTTTGAATTTAGATATTCTGTAATTTGTTCTTGACGTGTGATAAATGATCATTATCAACTCTTTCTGAGTTGCTTATCTACTACCTACATTAAGTGTAAAACGAGAAACAAATTATGGAATAGAATGCATGATATCTATAAGTAAATAATTCCATCGATAATAATCGTTCACTGTTTCAGGTCCACTGGCGACGATTTTATCATGCAAAGTTTTTTTACCGTTTAGTAGATTATCTTATTGTATTTACATAGTCCACTACGTAGGTATGTATGTACAATACGAGGGATCGAGGACTTCTAAATACTTCTCCGATTACTACGTGGTATAAATTTTTACACTAAGTGAAGATTCATTTTTTTTTTATAAATATTAAACTATTTTTTTTTGCAGTGGTACCATTTTCTTAGCGACTTTATAATATCTGTTGCTGTAGCGACATGTTTCAGTCTGCTATTTGAGTCGCCGATAATAGTTCTAGAAAAAATTATTTTTAGACAAAAAAAAGGAGGACCTAAATCTAATTCTCAAACGGATCTTAAATCAAATACTAGTAGCAAAGAAAGTGTAAATAAATAAGAACCAAATATTTTTTAGTGCTGTCGAACAAAAAGAATCTCAACATAAGTGACTCGAGGAAATCCAACAGGTTTTTTTAACGAAATTTAATCGCTTCCAATAAAAGAAGCCTGACCTATTGTAATTTATTTATTAAAAAATAAAATCTGACATTTTTCTGTAAAAATATTATACACTAGGCACCATCTTATCACTGCAATTCAATTCCTCCTATAGTGCGCTTTTAAAATCAACATTTCTAATTCCTAAGCATTTTATTCCAATCGCGTATTGATATTGGTTATTTGCTTATTTGGCTCATTTTTATTATTCGAAAATGAAGTGATATTTTTAAATTGTTTAAAATTAAATTGATTAAATTGATGAAGTTACTGAATAAAATGTGGGATCTCGTTAATATCGATCTCAATTTTGTTATCAGAATCTTCTTAAACATACATTCTACACATTAGAAGGAGATAATAAGGCGTATAAAATGTTCGGAATAATTCAACCGGTTTCATGAATAGGATAATAAGAATGCGGTACAACATGTTGCTTTTTTTCTTTTTTATCGTAATAATCGGCGCAGGTGGTGCAGTGAAAAGTTACGAAGTTATTGTTGAAGATCCCAATTTTTATAAAGCAGCTAAATTAGTGTCACCCAAAAATTTGCTGGAAAATTTTGCATCAACCGATCTGTTACTAAAAGATGAAGCTGAATCAAATAACACCTGCTTCCTTCAACTTGCCGAGGTTTCTACAGGAATCGCCAATCAAACATTATGGGCGCTCAAAAGTAAGAAGCATATTTTACTTATTTTATTTATTTGTGATAAAATTAAAATTAATTTAAATAAAGCTAACAGAAATTTGGTCAGTGAAAACCATTCTACCAGACTATCTTCTAATGGAAAAGTAGATCAAATAACAAGAAAGTATCAGTAATCCGTAGATTGTTCATCTAAAAATAAAATCCATTTGCATTTTTTTCAATGGAGCAATTTAATCAATAAATTAGTTTTTATCTAATTCTGCTTTCATGCTATTAATAATTTTAAGAAACATTTTAAATTGAGCGCATGCCTTCTACAAGCATTTAATTTGTAATATTATCTATCAATAATATATTTTATCTCTTTCATGATTTTCGCAGAACTTAATCCAAATAAAACTTTTTGAATCTAAAATTTGTACATTTAATTACATTGCTAATTAATTATTCATCCAATGCTTATTCTGGTGCAAGTAACAAATAAAATAAAATGAATTCTAGTAGTTGGATTCGTCATCGAAAATTCCTGCCGGTATTTTACGAGGCAATTTCATAGACCTGGGCATGTACGACGAATGCATGTCAATTCGAGATGAGATTCTCGAAATCCGCGGCCGGCATTGTACATACACTGCTAATATTTCACAGCAAGGAAATGCCTTAAATCTGATGTTATCGATTTGCATCCCAGCCACTTGTACGTCTAAAAATATCCAAAAAATCGTCACAGATGCCATTGAAAGAATCCCTTTCGAACTCAATGTAACGATCTCATCAGCCGAATGTGCAGCAGTTGACGAGGAAACGTGGGATACGGAATTTACAGTATGTTTGTGAGTTTCTGCTTTCAATTTCAACCGTTTGATGAAAATTGAATGAAAACTAAATCCAAAACTGATCTAACATTTTTTGCAGTTCAGTCTTGGTGATTTACGTTAGTTTTTTGTCCGCATGCACCGTGTGTGAAATGTTCTGTGATCAAAGTCGTTTACACGGGTATAAAGTGTTGAATACGCTCGCTCAATTTTCATTCAAAAAGAATGCTGCTGCCATTTTTAACATGAAAGTAAAATGAAGGAAACCTGCCGGCACTTCATGGGATTCGTTTTATCAGCATGGCTTGGGTTGTGCTCTGTCATGAGTACTCAGTGTTTTTTACGACTGCCACTGTCAATGTTTTGGATGGTTTTAAGGTAAGCGTCGATCAAATAAAATGTTTTGTAAAAAATTTGCATTTACGAAAATCAGCTTAAATTAGTACTGTTTTTGAATTATAGTATACTGTTATATTTGTTCGTAGATATTTAATTTCACGATAGATTGTGCTCTGATTAGTATGTACCGTAATTCGTCGTATCCGCTATTAAAGATAAAACTGTACACACGTTAAATGATAAAAGCATTCTGATAGATATCAAGATATACTCTAATAGAGAGTCAATGAACTAAATGCGCATTTTAAGCATTAAAATTTTATCATCAAAAGTAAACTTGGCAACAGTTGATAATTCGAAATTTATTCATTACGATCACTGTAAAATGTTACTGTTGCAGTGGGGAACATCTTGGAAGTCTGTGTACATATTTCTCGGCTTTTTTGCGGTGGATACATTTTTTGCTGTTAGCGGTTTTCTCATGACTTACCTTTTCCTGAAACAAATGCCAAAGAAACAAACATTTAATATCCCGATGTATTACTTGCACCGATTTTTGAGGTAATTTTAAGACAATAAAAAATGAAAAGAGAATCGGAGGATTTTATCTCTTAATTAAAAAATTATTTGTTGCAGACTGACTCCCGTAGTAATTGCAATGATAGCTTTTACAGCCGTCTTCCTCCCGAAAATTGAATCTGGCGGATTGCTCTATGTGCACAGTAGAAATACGACGTTGGAAGGCTGTCGTGAGAAATGGTGGACTCTTTTGCTCTACGTACAGAATTACGTGCTCGATGATAACCATGTAATATTTTTTTTATGAATGAAACTTTTTTTTGCAAAATCTTAAAAAAAAAACTCTAATATAATGTATATAATTTGTCTGTTAGTGTTTACATCACTTGTGGTATCTGGCAGTGGACATGCAGTTATTCTGGTTATCACCAATTGTACTTTATCCATTATACAAAAAACCGAAATTCGGTTTGATTATTGCGATTTTATTATTACTCGGGTCATTAGTCAATCCAGCGTTACAAGTTAGTTTATACGATTATCGTCCACTTTCATTTATGGTAGAGTTCGAGTAAGATAATCAACAATCAATTACACTTAAACTGTTCACGGATTATATATTTATTTAAAAATGTTATATCTAATCGATGTAAACACAATTTCAGCAATAATAAATTTTTGAAGATGATGAATAAATTTTACATAAAGACTCAAAATCGAGCAGCAGCCTGGCTTGTTGGTATTTTAATGGGTTACGAGTTAGCAAGGAGTAATAAAAAACCGAAAAAGGTATTTTTTAGTACAATTTTGAAAATTTAAATTTAACACCTACGTACTAATAATACACAATTATGTTGAACAATGAATGCAGTATTTTTTGCGAATTGGTTGGTTGATGGCAATATTGGGCTTTGCATTCTGCATTTTTGGAACCCGGTATTTCACAGCCAAGGATTACGAATACGATGCAGTTTTGGAAGGTCTGTTTATGGCTGTTTCACGTCCAATTTGGGGCTTCGCCATTTGTTGGATTGTTTACGCGAGCTTTCACAATTATGGTGGTAAGAAAGTACAATTTCAAAAGAAACATATACGTTTATGTCTATTACATTTTATTAATATTTTATTTATATTTATAAATAAATAATTTTTAGGTCCACTCTTGACAATTTTATCTTGCAAAGCTTTTTTACCGTTGAGTAGGTTATCATATTGTATTTATGTTGTGCACTACGTAACGATTTATATGCAGTTTGGAGCAGCCAGGACCCCCAGATACTTTTCCGATTTCTACGTAGTACGAATATTTTATAAACTTTGTAAAACATGTAAATCTTTTGCAAATGGTATCTTCACTTTTTTTTTGTTATTTTTTCAGTGGTACCATTACCTAGGCGATTTTACAATAGCTATTGCAGTGGCCATATGCTTTAGTTTGTTGTTTGAGTCGCCGATAATAGTTCTGGAAAAAATGATTTTTAGGCAAAAAAAAGGAGGACCTAAATCTAATTCTCAAACAGATCTTAAATCAAGTACTAGTAGCAAAGAAAATGTAAATAAATAAGAACAGAATATTTTTTAGTATTGTCGAACAAAAAGAATCTCAACGTCAATGTGACTCGAGGACATTCAACATTTTTTTTAGGATATTAATAAATTGCAACAAGACCAGCCTGATGTATAAGTGACTCCAAGAAGTAGGGATTCAACGTTTGTTTATTGAATTTGATAAAATCCAATAAGATTAATCTAATGTATACATCGTTATTTATTTTTTTATCTAATAGTATAAGACAAATAATATTGTATCTCTGAGTGTTGTGAAAAATTACAGTTGATTCTTTAAAATTTATTAATTTTTTTTTGACAAAATATATTGACTATTTATTTACATATTCATTGAAAAAAAGTTCGGAGATAATTTTTTTCCAACGATCATATAGATTGAAGCATAATTTAAAAAAGTTAATTAATTTTCCAAATGTAACCATAAGGACTTTAGTCCGTTATTGAATTTTATTAAATAAATCAATAAATAAATAAATAATCTATTTTAAAATCCTTTCTCAATTAACATTTTCCTCTATTTTCATTGGTATTTTGATGCTTACAGTTTCGTCTATTGTAATTTTGGCTTACGTATAGACCTGCACTAGTGTTTATTTATTATTCCTCTGGTATTTCGGTTATTAGCCCAAAAACAAGTGAGTTTTAAAAAAATAATTAATAATTATCTACTACCCAACATTGCAATTTTTATAAACTCTTAAAAACACTGATTTCTCATCGTATTGTATCGATATCGGCTGAAGCCATCAGTCAATCTTATCAGAAGCATCTTATCAAATCTAAAGAAGAATTCTTCATTCGTCACTCCAATTGCAGTGCGCAATGCAGCGCAAGACAAGAGCACGCTCGATTCTCCGGAGCATAAATTAGCCTACAATGTCAGTGTGCCTTCGTGTTCCTCGTGCACCCCCGCCACGGCGTAACGCCGCTGAGCAAAAGAAAACGAGACGGAGTCTCGCCGAGACCTCGATTCCACGTTTATTATTAACGTAATTTTCGTAAGAAAACCGAGAACGTGAGTCCGCGGGGGCGTTTCCCCCACCTGCTGGTCATCGCGCCGCGCTCGCGAAGGTCTCCGCTATGAGGCGTGGGTGAGAGAGACGCTTGAATTTCTGGTAGAAAAAGAGAACACTACGAAGAGAGAGAAATAGACGGACAGCACGAGGTAAAGAGAAAGAAAATATAACTTGAAGTAGGGAGTAGGAGATAGAGCGAAGAGCAGGTGGACAGATGAGAATAAGAGAAAGAGAGAGAGAGACGCACACTGATAGAAAAAAGGAGATTCTCCTAAAACTTATAGGAAGTTCTCCTTTTTCATAAATTAGGAGTTTCTCCTTAAAAGAGGAGAATTATTATTAATTAGGAGTTTCTCCTTAACAAAAGGAGAATTATTATTAATTAGGAGTTTCTGCTTAAAAAAGGAGGATTATTATTAATTATAAGTTTCTCCTTAAAAAAGGATAAAGCTAAACGAAAAAGGAGAATCTTGTAAACGAGAATTTCCTTTTTTTCTTTCGATTTTTTTTTCAAGAACGAAAAAGGAGAAATTCCTAATTTATGAAAAAGGAGAATTACCTATAATTTTTTAGGAGAATCTTCTTTTTTTAATGAGTTTCTCCTTTTTTCTATCAATGCAACATGAAGCAGAAAAGATGATGGATGTAGTTGGAAGAAGAGAGCGCGAGATAGATCGAGAAGCAAGTGGATAGTTAGACCGAGAGAGTCAGAATGAGAGAGAGAACTGTAGTCCGTAGCCGGCGGGTGCTCAGAGCACGCATTACGTAAGACACGTGGCGATCGCATGGGCGCGAGTGCGGAGCTTTTACGATGGGAGAGTCGCCGCGGCGGAGTCGCGATGCTAAATAAAACTTCCCCTCTGGGGCTCCACACCGGCCGTTGGGCGCCTGCCATGTGCTCTAATTTTGCGCGGCTCCGACCCTCTCTCTCTCTCAGGCCGCGGCACTTTTCCCCGCGTGAGTCTTTCCCGGCACTTTTTCAACCGTTTCCTTCGATCGGCACAGGCGGGGGCGGCAATAGGACGAGAAAGACAGACAGAGCACGAGGAGAGGGGGAGAGACTCGAAGTGATCGAGCGAGCGATCGAGCGTCCACCGACGGAGCCTCTTCTTCTCCCTTTATTTTTTCCTCTTCCGCCTTTGGACCGATCGCTCTCGGCGCGCTCTCGTCGATCGCTCCGCCGTTGCACCGCTCGGCCTGCACCTTCTGCCCCTCCCTCGTGCCTCCGCCGTCGCGCGGCCCCCCCAATACGGGAGCCGCGAGTTCGCCCGGAAAACGCAGTGAGCCGCGTGTGCGCGCACCCGCGGTGAGGCCTCGATGATCCGAGCTCGCGAGACGAGGAGGATCGGCTTCCGCGCCGCGGTGCAGCCAACAGTGAATCATCGACGGCAGCATCAGTGAACCATTCGGCTGGACCGCGAGTGAAATTTTCGTTCGGTTTCGCGGCTTTTTTTTCTTGCCATTATTTATTCATCGCTTTTATTTTTACTTTTACCGCTCTTCAAAATAGCCGAGAGCTCGCGGGGAACAGTGTCATCCGAGAAACAGTCAGTCTGTGTGTTTGAAGTTCGCCGTATTTACCCACATGCGTATTCTCGGCGGGCGAGGAACCGGGATACGAAAATAAACGGCCAAAAGGCGTAATCGGACAGGTTATTTTTAAGCGATTCCGAGTGAAAGCTCGGAGCTTTTCCTTGGAGGGCGCCGCGTGTCCCGATCGCGTCGATGCACCGGCTGGATCGATCGAAATAGACGGTGGACGGCCGGACCCATAATCCAACGTGGCCCAGATGTGAAGCCTGGCCGACGATGGCGGTGCCCAACTCGGGCAAGTGCTGCACGGCGTTGGCGCCGGTGCTGCTGGTGCTGCTGGCCGGCGGCCTGCTCTACTCGGGATGCGCCTTCCGCGTCCGGGACGCGGTGCCCGCGAGCGCCGAGGTCTGCCACGCCGGGCGGTGCTCCCCCGCGGCGGACTCCTCGCCGACCTCGTGGACCGGCGCGACTGGGCAGCGCGTTAAGCGACCGTTCGAGACGGTCAGCATGCGAGGGAGTTTTGCCAAGAGCAAGCAGCGACCACCTGATGACGCCGGCGACGAGGAGGTTCACGTGTTGCCGAGGAGGAGAGACAGAGGAGTTGGCGCGACCAGGCCGTGGTCCAAGTTGACTAAGATTGAGGATGTCAGCGTCGGCGAAGAAGCCAGCGAGGATGAGGAAGACAAAGATGAAGGCAGTAGAAGCGACAGCGACGATGAGATCGTCCAGATCGAGGTGGAGGACGATGATGTGGTGATAATGGAAGAAGATGAGGAGGAGGCTGGTACGTTGAAAGAGCGACTGAAGCAGGAGGAAGAAAAGAGGAGGAGGGAAAGGGAAGTAGAAGAAATGCGACTGAGAGAAGAAGAGAGGAAGAGAAAGGATAAAGAGTTTGAGGAGGAAAGAAAGCGCAAGGAGGAGGAGCGCAGAAGGAAGAAGGAGCAGGAGGAGAAATTGAAGAAACAGGAAGAAGAACGCCGACGAAAGAGGGAGGAGGAAAGACAGGCGCACGAACTGGAGCGGCAACTAAAAGAAGAAGCAGAGCGTCGACTTAGAGAAGAAGAAGAGAAGAGGAGGAGAGAAGAGGAGGAGAGGCGACTGAAGGAAGAAGAAGAACGACGATTGAGAGAGGAAGAGGAGCGACGGCGAAAGGAGGAGGAGGAACGGAGATTGAGGGAGGAAGAAGAGCGAAGGTTGAAAGAAGAAGAAGAAATACGTCTGAAGGAAGAAGAGGAACGGCGACTGAAAGAGGAAGAAGAATTGCGTTTGAAGTTAGAGGAAGAGCGCCTGAGGGAAGAAGAAGAATGCAGATTAAAAGAGGAAGAGGAAGAGCGCAGAAAGGCGGAAGAGGAAAAGAAGAAAAAAGAATTGGAGGAGAAAAAGCGAAGAGAAAAGGAAGAGCAGGAGAAAAAGAGAAAGGAACGGGAAGAAAGGGAGGCTGAAAGGAAGAGGGACGCCGAGGAAGATAAGAGACGACTGGAGAGACTGAAGAAGGAAGCCGAAGAGAAAAAATTGCGAGAGGAAAAAGAGAAGAAGAAGCGAATGAAGGCAAAGGAAGACGACGAGGATGAAGAGATCAATGGCGAGGACACCGTTGAAGTGAAAGACGACGACGAAGACGACGATAAACCGAAAAAGAAACTCGAAAAGGTAAGGCAAAGTCAAGCGTTTAAGGGGCATGGTTACAGTAGTAGGCATAAAATAATGTGCATATTCAAAATCTTTTTTAGTATGAAAAAAAACTTTATTCATAAAATTAAACAATGCTATATTAAGTACATGTCTTTAAGTCAATTTTTTTTTTAACTTTTCCAAAAAGTAAATGATCGTTTACCGAGCGTTTTTTTTTCTGTACGCTATACTTTATACAAAATTATATGCATAATTTTGGACCTAAAACAAACTAAAATTTTTTTGTAGTTTTCCGTCTAAGTGTCTAGAGAAGTACGTAGGATTTTTTGAAAATATTGATTTCTTCTAAAAAAGCTCGTATTTGAAGTTGACAAAAAATCCTTACGTACTTCTCTAGATATTTAGATAGAAAACGATGAAAAATTTTTTATTTTATTCCAGGTCGCTGTCAACGATTATTTTCTTTTTGGAAAAATTCAAAAATATTTTGATACTTAAAACCATGTCATGTACTTAACCATACCATTGTTAACTTTTATTAATGAAGTTTTTTTCATACTCAAAAAAAACTTTCAATATGCACATTATTTTATGCCTACTACACTGAGAGAAAATTTTGTTAATTTTAAGCAAACATTTATTTCAATAGTACTTATTAAATACGTTATCGAATCAAAAAATTATTTTTTCGAAATTACTGAATTTATTTAGAAACAAATAAATTCATTTAGTTTTCATGAAATTTGTACTTGATTCGAAGAAATACTTAATAAGTACTATTGAAGTAAATCATTTCCTTAAAATTAACAATTTTTTTTCAGTGTACTGTGGCCATACTCCTTAAAAATTATGCTTCGTGCAAACGCTTCCTGAAATCAAGGAAATAAAGCATATCGATTTCTTGCAACAGACGAAACCCAAACCGAGCAGCAGCAGTGGATCGAAGCCTAAGGCGGTAAAATCGGCTCCGGTGAAGAAGTCAGCCGAAATCGAGGGTGAGTTCAACAATCGCGTTTTGATCGATGATAATTGTCGAGCGCGCGTTAATCATCGCACGCAATGCGCTGGGTGTGTTTCAGCGAAGGCCACGAAGCCAAGACCGAGGAGAGACTCGAAAGCTCCACTCAGCCTGGCCGAGCTCAACGACTTGATTCTCAGCGTGCCGACCTTCGTGCCAAATTTCACAGACGTCGCGAATTCAGCGTGTCAGCAGCACGGCAAGATCTTTCTGAGGCAACTGCGTGGCTACAAGCTTTGGGCACTGCAAAGTAATTTTATTTAAATGACTCTTTTAGCATGAAGTTTAGAATATTTCCAATTTTTTATTGAAAATAATTTCAATGTTTATTGTGGTCTAAGATCTTCTCTTCGTTTGCTTGAGTAAATGAATCGAAAATTCGAGAAAAGCTTTTTTAAGTTCCTTTTTAGAATTATGAGCAATAATTAATGGTAATTTAACGGTTTACTCAAAGCATCATATTTTACGTAGAAAAAGATACAGATTTTTTATTGAAAATAATGTCAATGTTTATTGTGGTCTAATTTTAGAATTATGAGCAATAATTAATGGTAATTTAACGGTTTACTTAAAGTATGATATTTTACGGACAAAAAGATACAGATTTTTTATTGAAAATATTTTCACTGTTTATTGTAGTCTAAAATCTTCTCTTCGTTTGCTTGAGCAAATAAACCGAAAATTCGAGAAAAGCTTTTTTAAGTTCCTTTCTAGAATTATGAGCAATAATTAATGGTAATTTAACGGTTTACTTAAAGTATGATATTTTACGTACAAAAGATACAGATAATTAGTTACTGAATTTAAGTAAATATAACTATTTTTATTATACCTTATTCACTAAAATTAAATTAAACATTAAGTAGTTGTTAAAGATTTACTACACATTTTTAATGTTTTCTTAATATTATTTAAAATGCAGTGTTTTTTTTATTGAAAATAGAATTTTTAACAATATCCTTTGTTCAGTATTCAATTTGGACTCATCGAATTTAAAGGATTATGCTTCAAAAATACCGAGGTTAATTAAATTTATTATAACCTGTTTGATTAAGATGAATTCAAAATAATGAACGAATGAGCATATTTACCTTTCAAATTAAAAAAGCCCTTTATCAATACAACAATTACCCTAAGATGTATGCAATTGTGATCTTAACAATTAGAGCCCCACGAAATTTTATAAAATAATGAAAATTTGAATGGAGATTGCCTTCAATCCACTTAGTTCATCAGCCTCGTCGATCAATTTAACGATATGCCGCAAGGGAGGAGGACGACGTTCATTGTCCCTTGAAAGTTTTTCAATAGCGCCACATTGGTGATGCTATTTCGCATAAAATTTTCATTTTACTTGACAGTGCTTGACTCGAGCGCAAAGATCCCCGCGGGTTTATTGCGGGGCAACGTCAATCAACTGGGCGACTTCGACCAGTGTCTTGGTATCGCAGCGCGCGTCAAAGTCGAGGATAAGACTGTTAAGGTGCAGGGAAAATACTGCTTAGCCAGCATGGATTTGTACGCGACGCATCCGGCCGCCAAGCTGCCCGTCAATCTCATGCAAAGCCGAGCCTTTGTTAGGGGCAACATGCGTGACGTAAGTACGTGAAATTAATCGAAAGGACATTTCGATGATTGATTCGGTTATCTTTATATTTTATGTGCAGGTTTATATTTTATGTTGATGTAAAAAGTTAGAATTAATAGTATTTATACACTGAGAGAAAAATTTGTTAATTTCAAACAAACATTTATTTCAATAGCACTTAAATATTTTATTGAGTCAAAAAATTATTTTTTGAAACTACTAATTTTATTTAGAAACATATAAATTCATTTAGTTTTAATGAAATCATTACTTGATTCAAAGAAATATTTAATCAGTACTATTGAATACAATTTGCTTAAAATTAACAAATTATTTTTCAGTGTAATTTACATCTAAATTTCTTATGTTCAGTCTTAAAATGTTATTCGAACTGGTAGAAGAATGCACTAAATAGCACTGAAAAATCTACTGATTATAGAGTCAAACATATTTATGACATGGATAATCGGACCATCATTTACGATTAATTTGCTAAAACGTAAACGATTTCTTCTTCAAATAAATATATTATCGTCTTCCAATAAATAGACTGTGTGATAAATTCTAAATTGATTTATTAACTTATAAAAAGTAAAAGGAATTGAAAAAATAAAAAAGTCTCTAATAAGCAGAAAAATATTAACAATTAACATAACATATTTGTGATAAAATTCAAAGGATTCTACATTTCTATTAAACTCATGGAGAATTATTCTGAAGCAGATGTAGTCTTCAATTTAATAAATTCATTTTAAAATTAAGTAGATAACGTTTAAGTGGATTTGTCTACTAAGAATCCACTTTTATGAGTGTTCAAATTTCATTTTTATAGAAGGCGTAATATTTTACTTTCTTTACTTTGAAATAAGGAATAACTTAAGTTATTATATACATAAATAATTGACATGTTATTGACTTAAAAAAGAAATTTTTTTATAATTTTGTTATTAATCTGGAAAACTTTATATTACATTCGTAAATCATTCATAAAATTGATGAAGCTATTTTACGGTGAAATAGCTTAAAAATAATTCGGAAAAAATGTTTACAGCCAGGACACTTTGTACCGAAATTCACGACCGTTAATTGGGCTCTTTGCCTTCCGGCTGCCTGTTCGGCCGAAGACGCTCGGAAGACTATCGAGAACGCACTTGAGGAGTACAACACGACGGTAGGAGTAAGATTCGCAGTGGACGTGGACTCGAACATGTGCTACGTAAAAGAAAAATCGCAAAGTTTTTCGAAAGAGACTATTGGAGTGCTGTAAGTAGTAAAATTCGTATCAATTATCGGAGATAAATGTTGCATTAAAAAAATACTCTAAGTGCATAAATTACAATAACTTATATGCAAATATTTTTCTTATTAATCTTCAAATCGTTTAAATTTGGTTTCGTTCTCTCTGCTTTCAGTTATTTTTATGCCATTTTCGTTTGTCTGGCGATCGTCGCTACTTTGCGAGATTACTTAGCCAAATTACAGGGAAAAGGTAATGACAGTAATACAGTCTTTTTTTAATCAATTATAAAATATCCTTACAAAATTAGCACTTTCTTATAGTGTCTAAAGAAAATCTTATTATTTCTATAAATAATTTGTTAGTATCCCGTATGCTTTCTCAAAGAAAAAGCTTGGTAATTGTTAAAATATTCAAATAAAATTGTTTTATATTTCTCAATATTTTTTTTTAATATTTTACAAAATTCATACATCCTTCGACAGACTGAAATGTGCTAGTTTTTGTAAAAAAAAAGCAAAGTAGCAAAGTATTCGCATCGACAGGATCGCGAGCCAATTATTTATGAATAACTCGTTGTGATCAACAGGAAATTATTCCGAGAGGATTATAATGGCCTTCTCCCTGAAGAGGACACTCAAGTCATTGTTCGGAAAGAAAGAAACTGGTCCTGGCGATATCGGATGCATCCACGGTATACGATCCTTAGCGTCGATGGCTTTGTACGTCGGGCACAAGCTGATTCCGACGGCGATGACGCCTTATGCCAATCGAGTGTTGTTAACTGAGGTAAAGGCTCACTTTTTTCCTTACAAATTGTTCGTACCTTTATACTTTCACTTACTGGGAGGGTATACGATCTCCGGATCATAGAGTTTGTTAAAAATGTAGGATTTCTTTTCTTATACAAAAAGAAAACGGACGGAAATTAATATATTAGGTACTTTGCCTTGTATAGTACAACAAACGTTGCAGATCACATTTAATTGTCGACCGAAGCTTTGCCTAAATAGAAGTAGTTATATTTATTTAAAGGCTTCGCCTCGGTCGACAATTACATACGATCTAAGGATTTTTTATTATATAAGGCAAGGTATGTATATTTTTTTTTTTGCTCGACGGTGACGGAAAGCGGCAACTTCGTTTCGTGTATCGTCGGGAAGTTGGTGCTTTTTAGCAGAAGGGTAGAAAACAAAATTTTTAGAATGAACTGTAGAAGGTATACATTACGTTAATTTTGTTCAATTTAATGTTTAAAAATAACGTTCTAAATTTATTCGTAATTTTTTTTATCTTTCAGATCTTAAGATGTCATACATGATTTTTTTTTATGCTTAAGATCTTCTTGTTTTGTTGGGAAACTTTGCAAAGAAAACCTTCAACTTAAAGTTTATTACGATAGAAAATGTTAATTTGTTCCGAAGTTATCGAAAATTAATGACAAATATAAAAAATCCACTTAATTCGTCAATTAATGTCTTCTTAATCTTCAATTGCAATCCTAGACAACTTTGGAAAAAATGAATTTTTTGAGCACCATGAACATTAAGAAAATTAGGAACAGATTTTTTTTTTAAATTTTGGTGTATTTTAAACATTTTTAATTTTTTCATCTTTATGTCATAAGGAAAACATACATTACTTGAAAAAATCATTGCCTGGTGTTCTGATAGTTAGAATAGTCTTCTAGTTAGAAGATTCATTTATTTTTATTTTTTCCAAATAATTATTTAATATAGATCTTAAGTTATTTCAATTAATAACTAATTAACATTTATTGATTTACAAAATCTTGAGAGAAGCTTAAGCTATTAATAAAATAAGTAAAATATTACACACAAAAATTACATTACAAAAAAAAAAAACAGATTGCGGGCCACCCTCTGAGTTCGGTACTGCGAGCATCCCTGTCCTTCACGGATTCCTTTTTATTACTAAGCGGAGTCCTCACGGCTTATAACATGGCGAGGGAATTGACCGTCCGTAACGAGATCCGCTGGTTCTGTCGACTCATTGCGAGATTCGTGAGGTACGAATAAGATTCTTTCGCTGGTCCTTTTCAGAAATAAGGGATCCTTCATAAAGCCGCTTGAATTTCCCTCTTTTAGGCTGACTCCCCCGCTCCTGGCAGTTGTCTTTTGGTATGCCTTTGTTATGGAGCATACCGGCTCCGGGCCACAATGGAACTCCATCGTCAAGTCGAACGCCGATATTTGCAAGGAGAATGCTTGGATCAATCTGCTTTACGTGCAAAATTTCTTCCCTTTCGAAGAAATGGTGAGTCGAAACTTATCATACTCTAAAGGTCGATTCGAATTAAGCTATAATAAGTTGCAAATGATATATCCTTTATTTTTTAAGTGCTACTCTATTTTCGTTCTTCATCAATTTACACCGAATATTATAACTACATTAAACGAGTATTAATTACGATACCAGAAGAATATATTAATATCTGTAAAAAAGTGATATAAGCAAATATATAGATTATTGCATTAATTATAATAATGATATTCTTTGCAGTGTGCAACTCATACGCATCAATTGGCCCTGGACATGCAACTGTCGTTAGCGGCACCGGCGCTTGTGTTTTTCCTGCAAATGAAGCCGATCCTCGGTATCATCCTCGTGTTTTTCCTCCTTCAGCTTTCCGCGACTCTGCGATACTTGGCGACGTCGGGGAACAATTTGTCCCTCGCTCTTTTTCACGGGATGACGTAAGTGAGCCTCAGCGACACGCCACTACTCGTGGCGACGATTTTTTATCCGATACGATAATGCCCAATTTGAAATGACGACTTTGCAGAATCAAGCATCTCTATAAAACCGCTAATATGACTTACGCCATATCGCTACACCGAGCGACTCCTTATTTGTTCGGAGTGAGCCTCGGGGTCCTTTTGCATTATGTAGGGAAGAATGTGCGACTTCACAAGGTAAATTTGTCGATTCTTTGACGAGTTGGATAATTTATTTATTTATTTATTTATTTAAAGAAATTAAACGGAATAAAGTCCTTACAATCAAAAAAATATATATTATATACAAGATAAAGGATATAGTATAACAGAACAGTCGTTGTTTATCCAAATACATTATCAAAATTGTTTAGAGATATTTCTTAAGGCATTTTTGAATGATCCGATAGAGTCACAAGATGTCAGAGCCAGAGGCAAGGAGTTCCATAGCCGCCTAGATCTATTAAATGTGGAAAAAAATGCAAAGTTTGAATTGCCACCAATTTCTTGAATCTGCCTCTGACTTCTCAGATTGTATACAGGTTCTTCACGCTTAAATAATACAGATAAATCACATTCTATTAGATCGTTCAATATTGTATATACCATGAGACCATCATAATACCTATTAAATTATTATCATAATTGCCAATTAAATTTTTGTCTTTGTTCCTCTTCCAGATTTTTACGATAATAGGTTGGTTATTAGCTTTAGCTTTAGGGTCATGGTCACTATTTGCGCCGATGCATCTTGCTAAAAGAGATTACGTGTATAACGTAGAGGAGGCGACGCATTACGCTGTCATTAGTCCCATTTTCACAGCACTATCTTTAAGTTGGATCATTTTCGCATGCTTCACTAACAATGGAGGTGAGGAATACTCATTACAATTGAATGGATTTAATACTTCAACGACTGTCAAGTAGACAAGAAAATTAATTTATTTTGTTCGATTTCATTAAGGTATCATTAACAGAATGTTGTCCAGTTACTGGATGACGGTATTTAGTAAACTGTCGTACGCCGTTTATTTGACACAATTCGCTGTATTTTTCTACAATGTTGGGACTACAAGATATTCATCAGAATTTCAACTTACTAGAGCGGTAAGTTTGTACTGAAACGTTTGAGAGAGACTGAGGTGCAACATGGTAAGGCATAAGTAGGGTGGGGAACCCCCCTTCCTGGCGCGGGGAATCCCCTGAACCCTTGCTTTCTCATTCTGTCTTTTATGCTTATGTATCATTTTTTCCTTTTTTTTTGTTTTACTCTCGTGGCATGCTTAGCTAAACAATGCATTAAAATTTGACTATAAATAAGAACTACTGAATTTTGTAATTTGTTCTGCTTGTTCAACTGTTCAATTCTGTGTATTTTTTCTATTTAATAGTACTTGCTTGATCGCTACATAATCTTTCTGAACTTTATTGTCGTACAAAAAGTCTCTATATACATTTCTGTTTAGTTACTATGTATACATCTGTTTTAAAAGTGTTGTAGTATTTTTTTTAAAGACATCGCAATTTGGACTTGATTTCTCAGATATTATTTACCAGGCACTGAGAAAACAGTATTATAAATAAAATGACTGTTTTTACGAATATGCTTTCGCAGAATGAAATTTCAGATAAACATGATATTATTTTACGCTAAAATTTGTCAATAGTATAATAACATTTTGCTGCATGTATCGGATTAGTTCTAATAATGAAAGTTCTAATTTTTGAAAGTCCAGTTTTTGGTCGCCTTTAACTTCTTAAAATTTTCCTCAGTACAATCTGAATTCCTGAAAAGGTGAAACTGCAGTCAACTATTCTCACCTACACAGAGAGAAATGTTGTAGTAAAAATTAATATGTTCCGTAGGAGCAGTAGGACATTCTCAACTTATCAAATTTTTTACTATAAAAAAGTACGTAAAATTCCTATATATATAGCAGTCTCTACTATATAAATAGCAATTTTTGCTATATATACATAGGAATTTTTAGTATATTTTATAGTAAAAATCGTCATAGGTCGAGTATGTCCCATTGTTCTTACGGAATATAGTAATTTTAATATAACATTTCTCTCTGTATATAAAAGTTTCATAAAAAAATGAGTTGAGAGAATGATTTATTAAGTTATCGCAAAGAAATTAAACAATGAAAAATAACTGAATCGATGAATCCTCGCACTCCAGATCGATCCGTACGAGGCGCTAGCCGTAGTATCAGTGTCGGTAGTGCTGACGCTGCTGTTCGACATTCCGATGCAAGAGGTGAAGAGCATCATAATGGAGCTGGGCGACACCCAGGCGATCGACGTCAAGGAGAGCCAGTCGACGGAGGAGGAGGTGCACGCGAACAACGTCCGCAAGGACGCGAACCATCCGCCGGCCGAGGAGGACGAGGAACCGTCGCCAGGTGGATGGAACTGGGACCGAGGTACGTTCACGCAGTCGGAGCACCGCAAGTACGAGGAGAACGGCTCGGTGGAGGAGCCTTACCGTAGCTCCAGGCTCAAGCGACAGGACGTCAGGAGGCAGACGCTCATACGATCCGACATCTATGATGATTGGGACGCGAGGCTGGGAAGACGAGTTTCTCGCTCCGAGGAGGTGGACGACAGGCCGCCAAGTCGCGGGGACTACAGGATGGACGACGGTGATGGGTACTTGCATCCCAGGGAGAGGTACGGGTCTAGAGGGTACAGTAGGTCTCCCATGAGGGACCTGGATGCACCGATCTTCCGGAGATCGGCGTCCAGGGAGAGACCCATGGCCAAGGAGCCGGATATTACGAGGTAAGTTTATTATTTCTTCTACTTTGTTCAAATATTGTTTAGAGTATTGTAGGAAATCAACGAAGTTGAGGTTCTTTGGTTGAAAATTCGGTTTAAAAAGTAGTTCTACTTTGTTCAAATGTTGTTTATATATTATATCCACTTGGAAAATCTGAATAGTGACATTTAATAAGTGAAAAGCCGTTCACTTGCTAAATATATGAACGTTTTTTCACATAAAATATGTTACTGTTCACATTTTCCAAGTGAATTTCACATTTTCAGATTTGGAGAGAATGAAGTAGCGTTTTTTTTTTTTGTTGAAAACTTAGTCTAAAAAGTAGTCCTACTTTGTTCAAGTGTTGTATAAACAACACTTGAACAAATACTCTATAAAGAGTATTGTAGGAAATCAATGAAGTTGAGGTTCTTTGGTTGAAAACTTAGTCGAAAAAGTAAAATTATTTGACAGGAAAAAATTTATCTCACTATTATATGTAAATGGAACTTTTACATATACTTACGCGAACTTTTGTATTATCCGTAGTCTGTTGATCTTTAAAAAGAAATTGGGTACTTGATTTTCTGGAACAATCAACTGACATAACTCTGAAAAATTGAGAAATATAGAACTGCTTAAGTGGATGATCGTTGCAATTAGGTTTGCATTAATAATATCGTAAGTAGGAGAATGCATAAGTAGAAACAGACGAACAGAGTCAGACAATTTATTTACATAAAAGAATCTTACAAATTGGGGGCAATATCTTGAAATTTAATTAAATTATACAAATAGAGTCAATTAAAATACTTAAAATTACCTCTGCAAATGAGGAAACCCTGATTATTTAAATAATTGACATCACAATGGACAGCAAACCAGAAATAGATAATAACCTTTATAAGACCTTGTTGTTACGAAAGATTTAAAACAATTTCTATAAAATAAAAATCTCTGAATTTATAGTTTAAGATTAAGTAAAATTTATTGAAAATCAAATAAAAAAAAAAATTGCAAAACTCTCTCTAAGAATTACTCGAGAAAAAAAATATTCACAAAGAGATGCTCGGAAATATGTGCACTGGATATTCTCCCAGATTTTTCGTATAAAAATTCTATGTATTTTTTACAAAAAGAAGCAGGGGGCAGTTTTATTTTTTTGAAATAAATTTGATCAGAGTGTTTATATTTCTACAACAATCTTTACATCGGGCAACTATCTAATTGCTCTTCAAAAAGGAAAAATGTTAAAATGTACAAATTAATTGTAAATGATGGTCCGCATACCCACGGCGTAAATAAGTTTGACTCTATAATAAGTAGATTTTCCAGTGCTATTTAGTGGATTCTTCTACCAGTTAGAGTAACATTTTATCAGTGTGATCATTTCGTCAGCTTGGCGCAAGAAGGCTCCATCTTATGAAAGAAGTAAGAACGGGTCCATCTCAAGAAAGTGACGAGAAGGGTTTCATCTCAAGAAAGAAGTGAGAAAGGTTCCATCTGCAACGAACCGCTTTTTTGAGATGGAACCTTTGTCACTGTTTTCTTGAGACCGAACTTTTCTCGCCGCTTTCTTGAGATCAAACTTTTCTCACCTTTTTCTTCAGGTGGAACCTTTCTCACCGCTTTCACGAGATGAAACCTTCTTGCACTCAGCTGACAATTTCATCGTCAGTTAATCCCCGAACTGAACTTTTCAGGGACTACAGTAAGAAGCCTCTGATAACGATAAGCAAAGAGGAGGACTACGCGAGCCCGCGCTCGCCTCGGTCGTCGGTCCCGCGGTTCGGCGAGCAGCAGCGTTCGCTCTCCTCCGAGAGCGAGAGCGAGCTGCTGAGTCGACGCAGCCACCGCTCGTCGGCGGAGCCGCGCATCAGCGACGAGGACGACTGGGAGGAGGAGATCCGCATGCGCCGGGCGCGCTACCTGCAGGAGCGCATCAGCTCGCAGGAGCGGGACCGGGTGCCACCTCCGGTGGCGGAGGAGGTGGCCGACGAGGAGTGGAGCTCGCTGAGGCGGCGCTCCTCCGCTGAGGGCAAGCACGCCCTGCTGAAGGAACCCGTGCGACCGGGCACCATGGGCCTGTGGACGGTGTCCAAGATGCAGCTGGGCTCCTCCCAGGAGCCCGACGACGACGAGATCGACAACGAGCTGTACCTGCAGCAGCGGCGCGATTACCGCGAGCAGCACGCGCCCCTCAGGGAGGAGTTTGAGGAGGAGGACTCGTCGGCGCGCGAGCGACGCAGGAGCTACACCAGCGAGAGCCTGCCGACGTCTTTCGAGGAGGAGGACGACTCGGTGGGCCTGGAGTTCTCGCTGAAGAGGAACAGCAAGAGGATCACCGTCCAGGATCTTAGCAAGCTGTCAGCCGACGAGGACGGGAACTCCGCTGACAATTGGAATAAGCTCGATGTTAAATCGCCTGGATTGTTCAAGAGGGAATCTATTATTAAGGTACAATTTTTTTAAGGCACAATTTTTTTAAGGCACAATTTTTTTAAAGTACAATTTTTTTAACGTACAATTTTTTTAAGGTATAATTTTTTAAGGTACAATTTTTTTAAGGTACAATTTTATACGTACAATTTTTTTAACGTACAAATTTACGGTATATGTTACACGGAGAGAAAAGTCTAGTAAAAATTGCTATACGGTTTTGTAATGCAGGAACAGACTCGACAAATAAAAAAATTACTGAAAAGTATAGTAAAATTTGCTGGACTTGTAGTAAAGTTTCTTGTAAATCTAGCACATTTTACTATACTTTTTAGTAAAATTTTTTATTTGTCGAATCTGTCACTGCATTACAAAGCAGTATAGTAATTTTTACTATATTTTTTTTCTCCGTGTATTTGTTCTCGTATGAAATCGTTTGGATTGAATACAATTGTAGATTTTTCGGGGCTTCGAAGAAAAGCTATAGGCTTTTAAACATGAATATAAATGTATCTACTAAGAGTTGGTAAACAGTTTTAATTAATTCAAACAATTTCAGATATTTTAATGCCATATGCTACCATTACACAAACTGAATTTTTATAGAAAAATAATGATAGTACTGCAGTAATATTTACAATTACTATAGTAAACTTAATAAAAGTACATATACAATTAAAACAATTGTTTTAATATATTTCTTGCGTTTCTACCTATAATTTTTGTAATACTCTTTTCTTAGCGGCAAAAGAAACTATTTCATCAATAGTTTAGGAAATAACTTTGTAAATAGATTTCTCAATAGTTGTATGTACTGCAAATTACTTTATTTAGAGATAAGTATTTCAAAATTTATCGCTAATGGATAGGTAAAGCAGATCGAGGAAAAACTTGGTAAACCTTTTATTTTGCATTTCACCTTCGCATCCATCTGATTGCAGAGCCAAGCAAGCGAAGAGGATCCAGAATATCTGCTCCCGGAGCGACCGAAACTGGTGGAACAGGAACAGGAGCATCCGTTTAAGAAGGCCTGGCAGATGCAGAAGTCGCGCTCGGAGGAGGAGGGCTCGGCAGCCTTCGCCGTGAAGGAGTCCAGATCGTCGGCCCCACCGGTAACTCTGGAACAGCAGAAGGAGGTGCCTGAGGAGCGGGTCGACGAGGATGGTGCTCAAACAATCAACGCGCCCGAGCCCGAAGTCACGTGTGACGTCACCATCGTCTGGCAGAGTCGCAGCAACGAGACCGATGACACCAGGAGCAGCTCCGGCACCGCCACCTCCTCCTCCGCCAGATTCGAGGATGAAGACGAATTGGCGCAGGTGAAAAACAGGCGCAAGTCGGAAGACGAGTACTGGAGCTGGACCGAGAGGGACACGTGACGGGGATGGACGGGTACTTGCGAGACAAAAATTTTTCGACTTTGAGAGTCGGTGTTTTTTTTTTATTTCGTTGCGAATGGTTTATTCTTTCAAAATTTTGGTTTAAGATCGGTGGTATTGACGCGAGCTTCCTACAGTTTGTTGTAGAAATTTTACGGGGAGAAGTTTGAAGGGGCTATGAAAACAACATTGTGCCGAAATTGAAGATTAATCGGCTTTATTTGAGAAAAATGTCGTTTATTTACAAAATTAAGTACTTCATCTCAAGATTCATTCGATTAATTAGAAATGCAATTGATTAATCTACTAAAATCTACTTCACTTTTTAATACAGACTTTTTTCTTGTTCGTTCGCTTAATTTAAATAAGATTACGTTTACTATACAAAAAATTTCTGGTACAAAAATGTAATTTATAGTTTTGTATATCGATTAATCTATAAATATCCTTGCAAACGATGCATATGACAGTAATGCACTAAATACTACAAAAAAAAAGAAGATTCAAAATGTAATACAAAGATTTTCTAATTTTTCTAATGCCGAATTCTAAGACTAAATCCCAAACAAAGGTAAAATAAAATAAGCCGTGTCGTTTAAATAACTTATTTTGACAATAAAAAAATGGCAAATCACAACAAATTCAGCTGAGTAAAAAAAAATTGAAATAATAAACAATCGAAAATCAACACCAGCCACCGTCATGCAAGTGGCTTCGAAAAAAAAAATATTTCGCCAACACATGAACGCGTCTTTGCAGCGTCTCTCCATTAGCACCATCCGCGTGCGATCCACTCGCCTCGCAAATATGTAGGGTCGAGAGCGAATCGACGTCTTTGAAAAAATAGCAGTACAAACAGCTTATAAGTAACCAGACTCAAGCCTCTGTGGTGGTCGTCTCCTCGCTGTCGGTTTTCTTCGTCAGACCGATCGAAGACTTCCTCTCTGTTGTACAAACGAAAAAAAAGGTGAATTAAATCGAGCGGAATGCGCTTAACGTCCTTAGGCGCGCATAATCCGTTTTCCGTAAGTAAATAAGCTCGACGTTGGTTGATCGTCGGCTGGCACTTACCGCGTCGCAGGAAGATTCTCTCGAGTCCGAGGATCGGCGACTCGAACATCGTCGAGAGCAGCACCGCACCGCCGAACGTCAGCATCAGATGGGACAGCACTTTACCTAACTGCGAGAATCACGGGAATATCGTTGTTAATGTATTTCAAATGAATATTTACGTAATACATTTATGTTACGAAAAAACAATGCTTTTGTTTTATTTTTGTTTTACGACAATTCTTTCCCCCATTTAAATGCATATTACTCTCTAAAGTTGAAAATGTGAATAGTGAAATTTAATAAGTAAAAAGCCGTTCACATACTAAATATGTGAACGATTTTTCGCATAAAATATGTCACCATTCACATTTTCCAAGTGAATTTCACATTTTCAGATTTAGAGAGTGGGAGTAGGTTTTCGATTATTCCAAAATTTAGTAAAACATTTTTTAAATAAAAAACAAATAAATAACAAAATTACAAACTTACCAGACTATAATTATCAAGATACTGAGGCACTCGAATTGTCGCAGCACCATGAAGTTCTACTAGGCCATTAATGAGGTAGGCCGAATAAGTCAATCGACTGAGAGGTATGAAAGGTCTCCATTTTAGCATATTTCTTACGGCGCCTGACAAATCATTCACATTAATTTACATTGTATGAACTACAAAATTGATTCTCATTAAAATACTCTTGCATAAAATATGTGCAAGCAATATTTTTTCATAGTTTCATTGAGAAGAAAATTTGTTAAAAATGCGATGCTCTAATAAGAAGTAGAAACAGACGGGTATGGTCAGACGGCTATATATTTTGTTTCTATCGTAAATTTTTTAATTAATTTTTTTTCAATAAATCTTATAAAAATGAGGATAAGAAGAGAATTATGATTATGAATTACGATCAGTGAAAACAGAAATGTCACCTGAATTGTCGGTAATGCAGGCGAGAAGAATCCAGCCAGTACCCGCGCTCCACAAGGCTCGATGGAGTGATGAGTAAAAGGCAGCCTCGACGCTGGTAAAATTTTTCCTCGGCCCATAAAATACACTAATCGAGTACATCGACACCAGCATTGCGCTTACAGCCAATATCCAACCAATCACCACTGTGTTCTTTGAAAATAATAGGCGAACATTAATTTCTTTTTTTTTAACAATATGCTTTTTAAATTATAGGAAAGCTATAATAATTAATATAGAGGAAAACTGTAATGATTAATAACAAACTTTAATTTCAAATATTGACATGAATTAAGGAATATGGTAAGACTAGTCTGAATCGTCGTTTGCTTTAATTGATTTAAACGAAAAAATTTCTAGGACTAATTATAGAGACCATGTGAATGATTTGTTAAATAAAATTTTAACGATATAAATTTTCTTTAAAGGTGATCAATATTTTTTAGAAAATACCAGTACCGAGTTCAAGTGTAGTTTCATGTTTAATTAACATTAAATATTTTTACCACCGGTACATATGCTTACGGTATACAAGACGACAATATTTTTACCTTGGAAATTTTCACGTCAGAATTTTGTATGCGGTAGACGATGTAGCCATACAATAAACCGAAGCAGTAAGCACCTGCTCTCATGTGCGTTTTTATGTAGTTGCTTTTAAAATATTCGTTCGTAGAAATATCCCTCACTTCTCTGAAAATTAGCGCATACATAAATAGATTAGTACTTCTCAGTATTCCTTTTGTTTTAAATTATCTAAGAATATACCGCTTATTGTAATTTAAAAAAATAAATATATATATATAAATAATTACGTGGGGATAAAATTGTACTTACGGTGAGTAAATGAGCAAAGTGGGATCTAAATTTTGGGCGAGAGTGACGACGAACGGTAGAATTGCACAGACGATGGTAACGGATCCAAGAATGAAGTGACCCACTTTACGCCACCTCCACAGAGGATAAACCACCGCTGGCGCTAGTACAAACAATTGAGTGTCTACTGACAAGTACCACGATTGGAACATACACTAAAATTAAAAGAGATATTTTCATTTAAAGCCTCGTTCCATAATGACGTTCGTAAATGCCTTCTTAACTTGCTGCATTTTTTTTTTGTACTTAATTTTTCAACCATTCGATAAAACGACTCAATAATGTACGCGTATACCTACTTAGTGGCCATAATATTTTTTCTTAAGGAATTTAAAAAATGACAAGGTCGACTGTGTAATTTTATGTAGAGGATCTTTTTACTTTTATTGTTAAAGGATGTGATTCTAGCTCTGCACTTATATTTAGAACATTTTTTTTAAATTGAAATATATTTATCAGTTTACTAAATTTCCCTGAGGATTGTAAAATAAATAATCTCTCCTCTATTGTCTTGTGCATTCTGTCTTCATCAGGTAAATCTGTTTTTGATAAGATGAAAAATTATATAAATTATGATGTATTTTAAACTTACACTTTTTGACTTAGCGAACGCTTCAAAACTTTGTTATATTAACATAAAGTGTAAATCTATGAAATTTCTTTTATGTATGATAAAATCAACTTTTTAAACTAAGCGCAGACTGTACTTCACTAAAATTCACAATAATTATATGTACCATTTTAAAAATTTTAAAAATACCTTCCTAAACATTCATCATCAGTCAAAGTTTCAGTATGTTTCCTGTTTACTGAAAAACATTTATGAAAATAATGAATTTATTTGTAAGCACTGGCTGCACACTGCAGAGAGTTTTTTAACGACCGTACACTCAGAGAAATGTTCGCGTAAAAATATTATATTGTCTGTTAATAATAGTAACAGACAGAATAATAGTAATTTAATGTATGTAATTGAAATTTTTCGCTATAAAGTACGGCAATTCTTGCCATCACAATCTGTAACCTACTCTCTTTATAGAAATTACAGGATGGCAGTTTTTATTGACTTTATTAAATTTTACCAAAAATTTCTCAGAATATGCAAAGAAAAAACCAAACATTCACGTGGAGGTGAACATTACGCACTTACAATTCGATCGGTATTAACGTAATTGTTGATGTAGAGGAGGTTGGCCCACCAGGAG
This sequence comes from Sycophila sp. Sp_5, assembly GCA_018906775.1. Classification (NCBI taxonomy): domain Eukaryota; kingdom Metazoa; phylum Arthropoda; class Insecta; order Hymenoptera; family Eurytomidae; genus Sycophila; species Sycophila sp. Sp_5. The sequence goes on from JACCID010000043.1 coordinate 870,974, forward strand.
GCGCGGCAGCGTTCGTTCTCCAGCGTGACACGGGACCAGAGAGGCCCGGAGTCCAGCCTTGGCAACCAGGTCACGTACAAGCCGACGATCACCATGTAAGCCGGAGTGAGTCTACGGGAACAGACAAAAAGACGAAGTCGAACAAATGTGTTTCAAGGTGAAAACAGCGGAAGTTTGTTCGCTTCTTGCTCGCGCGAACGTAAACCGGTAATTTCGATTTTGTGCGTGTGCTTCGATCAGGACAGTATTTTCCTTCGATGAGGAGGTAATTGAAATTACTTGATTAAAAGCTTTTGAGTCCACTTGAGATTTTTTAATTATTTAATTAAAAAAGGAGGATCTACCGGTGCTTCATTAAATTAGACTATAAATATGTGGAGAGAAATCGTCTACTAAATTTTACTACGCACTATTGTCGTGTTTAAATATTTATTTGACGTTGTAAAATGATTTAGTTTTAAAGAAAGGTTTTAATAGATTCAAAGATATAATTTACTTAGTTAATCATTGAAGATTACATTATTTTACTTTTACTCTCTAAATCTAAAAATGTGAATTTCACATAGAAATGTGAATAGGGACATATTTTATGTGAAACATCGTTCACATATTTAGCATGTGAACGACTTTTCACTTATTAAATGTCACTATTCACATTTTCAGATTTAGAGAGTAAATGTACGCCTTTTTCTAAAAAATTCTTATAAGAGTGGTACAAAGTAGTTTGTAAAAAATTTTAATATTATCTTGTAAAATTTACTGGCGTACTTCACTTTGCATACAAAAGTAAAGTTCAATGTAGATTAGTGTAGTTTTATATTATTTTTGGGGACTTGTCTTAAAATAAAGAGTAAAAGAGTGACGAATGAATTCGCAAGAAATGAGTTTTGCACCTGAGGTAACGATAAATGTACAGCAGTCCGAAGTTCACGGATTTCCTTTTGTCCAGTTCCTGCAGGAGAATCCGCGCGAAGAGGAAACCACTCAGCAGGAGGAACGTGTCGACGAGCAGTGGATTGTTCAAGAAAATCGAGTTTTCCACTTTTCCGATCGCCTGTAATATCAGTCATTTCGCAAATTGTTAATTTCCTTTTTCAATTTGGGGCTAGACGACTCATCAATTTGACAATATTAAATACAAGATTCAATTGAATGTTTACTTTATAAAATTAAATGATGTCGTAAGAGTATGTGACGCAAAACACTTTCATTTATTTTTGATAAAGGTAGCAGGTCTTCTTTGACTTCTCTTTTTGTTACGTCGAGTTTATGATTGACAGAAATTCGCGGAAAAATAACATGTTGACTCATTTATTATAGTCTTTTAGTCAGTTTAACTTAATTATAATTTTAAGTGAATTTAATCACATTCAGTTTTATAAACGAAATGTGCAATTTTGAAAAACTTTTTACTCATTTTACTTTAATTTTCAATACCTATTCCACTTGTAAATCATTAGTTTATTGGCAACAAAAAAGTCCACAAAAATGTCTTAGCTTTTTTTGTGGCAGGTGCAAAAGTAATATTTAAATGACATATTTAAATGTACATGGTTTTTTAGGTTTAACTATTTAAATAATTACACTGTGTTTCTACGAAACGTCGTCATAATTTAACCACTTTAACGACCACGAAGCACTTTACTCAAAAATAAAAATTCATTTTTTTTTATAAAACGAATCCTGTCATAATCTTGGCTTTATTTAAAGAGTCTCTTAATCCGAAGACTTAATCTGCTTCTTACCTCGTTCCAAAATTTCTGATTAAGAACCGGCCCACTGACGACGAAAATCAGCGTATGACCAGCAATGATGAAGAGCATCGCGAGAAACTTGATACCGGAAATACACTCGAATTTGAGGTCCTCGTGGGCCGGACCGCACAGTTTCTTTAAATTCAAGGGCATTGAGAAGGCCAGGAGAATCTGCGGTATTACTTCCTTCGGCATTTCGTCCGTGCTCTTCGTGAAAAACAGGTGGTATATCGTGCCGACGATGATTATTGCGATCACCGCGGATATCACAGATCTGAAAATCGTAGCGCACATTGATTTTGGTGAAACGTAAATGCTCATTATATATTTTTAACGCAACGAATAAAAAGATTTGTGGCTTGAATTTTCTTAAGTAACAAGTTCGAAAAAAATTCTGCAAAGAAGGTCGCCTTTGTTCTACATAGGATAAGCTATAAAGTTAATTTTATTTAATAACTTAAATTAGAAGTGCAGTAGATTTTCTGACGTGATTTTATATTTGTTGGAAGTTTAAACAACGGCGAATAAAATTTTCATTTAAAAGATCAATTTCTTTGTTCATTGTGATGTTCCTTTACATTTTCATAAACTGAGAGAAGAAGTATAGCTAACAATTTGTTAAAGAGAGGTACCAAACCTGCAGTAGGATTTACTAATAAGAGTTTAGAGGACGTGTATTTATTTACTTTTTTTTTCTCCGGTTGATAAAAGGCTAGTGGAGCACCTCATTCGATTCATTGAACTGCCTCTCGTTTGCATTAAATATTTATAAATAAATATTCGACTGCCTCTACATTGAGGAAGTGAAAATGAATGTCATTCGCATTTTGCTGATGTTGCAAGTTGTTTAGCAATGGCCAACGTGAATCACGATGAAGATATTCTTCTTACGATATCAATGCACTATATATTTTTATTGTAATTTAATAATGACCTTATTTATTTAATTCTAAAGTTATAGCCAAATAAAAAATTAAGCGATTCACAAATTAAGAAGCGATATATTGGTACAATTTTACACGATTCAAGACTTTAATAATATATCAAATTGTTGGTTTAATAAAAATTTAGCCTTTTAAAAATTAATTTGTTATTAGAAAATTTTGCATTCCTCTTCTTTTTAATCAAGTGTGCATTATTAACAAAAAATTTTAAATAAATACGCGTCAACTCGTCTCATATTTCTCGTGTGCTTAGTTAACAAATACTTCGAATTAAGTTATTAATTATGACGTGATAAAAGATTTACGCAGTTTTTAAAAAATAAATTAAGCGATAACTCAAGATCTTACAAGTAGATAATCTCATAAATAGTGAACGGTAGAATTTCGTTCTTGTAGCAGGAGTTCGGATGCACCTCAGCGTGAACCTCGAAGCCGGTATCGGCGAGGACACTCGCGAAAATCGCCTCAACGACGTTCTGGATGTCCCTGTTGGTGCAAGCGTCGGGCACGCAGATGCCCCAGTGCAATTCGTCGATTTTGTCTTCGTAACGACGTTCCAGCTTCGTGAACTTTGACCACAGGGCCGAGCGATGAGCGTCACCCACGCTGGGCACGTCGATCTTCACGCGGCCCATGCAATACTGGCCGCTGATGGGCGACGCGTCATCGGCGCTCTGACCGATGTCCAGACACTCGTCGAAGTTACCCATTTGGTATGTCGAGCCGCTGAAAGAATATTTTACGCGATGGTACAGGTGTTCTTTTTGCTGGAGTATTTTTTTTTTTTCAGGAAAGAAGGTATCACCTCTAACGAGGAAAAATAGATTTTTCAGAAGGTCCTGTGTTTTGATTTGTCATTTAAAATTAAAAAAAGAATCTGATTAACTTGAGGTATCATTGGTATGATACCGTAAGTTTTCAGGTTTTGGAAGGATTTATTCTTCTTTTAGTGCAGATCGAAATGGGATAAATTGCAATAGGCTGATCAAAATGTGATTTCCTATTTTTATACAAATATAATATTATTTAGAAAAAATAGTATTTATTACAATTAAAAATATTAGCTACTTTGTTACCTTTTCCTTTATAAATTTTGCTTAATTGTGATAATTGAAATGGATTAATTAGTAATGTGTTATTTGAATGCACGCATTTGAGGGCATCTTACTTAACTGGGTATTTTCTAATAATTATTCGTGGTTATTACTGTAATAAAATTAATATAAATTGTAAGAAAATCCATACTACGTATTGCTTAGTGCGCAATTTTAAATAATCACATTTATCTAAGATTTTATGAGTCATAAATTATTTTTTATATTAATTATCCAATAAAAATCTCGTTAATGGAAATTATTATATCGTTACTTATAAAGTCAGAATCGTACAATTGCAAAATTTTTAGTCCTATTTAAAAAAATTACATTGAATTCTGATAAGCACGACCACCTCTTGTCAGTTGAATGAAGCATCAATATTTGTTTTAAAATAATCTGAAAATATCTTCGTTAATTTCGCACCATATCAAACAAAATACTAAATCATTTCTCACTGTTTTGTCACGCTTGTAAGAATCAATAATAAAGTTTTGAGTCTCTCTGTACCCTGTTCCTTGGTCGTATGAAAATTGCATAAAAAATAATTTAATATAAAACATATACTCGTTAGTTAACTCTTACCTGCCACGCTTTACCGGAATAACACAACTACCGCTTTTTTAACTTAACAAAATTTCAATAATTATGAGTACATGATTTTATTTATGAAAAGACAATATGTAACGTGGACCAAAATGTATTAATTATCAAATTTCTACTCATTAACGTGTTTAAATGAGACTTGATTACAACTATAGGGTCGCATAGACCATGATATGACGGCTAAAAAAATCGTATAAATACAATTAATTTTTCAACCTAGCGGGACGAAACCATAATTTTTCTTCCCGATGCCCGATCGAAAATATTACGATTTCTAGGCCGAAAAATAGTATACGCAACACGGGAGGTAAAAAAGAATGCCTCAGATCACGATTTTCATCCTCGCCTTCGGCTCCGCTGTCAATTTACGATCGATCTGGGACCATTCTTGTTTTGCCTCTTTTGTCATGTAATATACAATATCATCACTGCATGCATTAATTAATTAATTAATTTACCCTCTAAACTGTGAATGATCGCGAATCCTCACCTCAGAATACCTTCGGGCAATTTCCCGGAAGCGTCGAAGAACTCCACGGCCCATTTTGTCAAATTCCGCAGGCCCAGCAGGATTTGCAAGCTCTGCTCTCGACAAGCGGCGTTCTCCATGCGGCCTGCAATCGTCGCCAAGAAATCCAGGTCGCGGGTCATAAACGGCAGCGTCGGGTAGTCAAACTCGACGATTTTTTCGCCGACCGCGCTGTCAGCCCGCGCGATCGTCAGGATCCCCAATAAGGGGACCACCGCTAACAGCCTCATCCTTAACTTCCAGGATTGTGTAATCCGATCGCACTAAAACCACTCCTGTCCGCGCTTATCCTCTCGATCGAAGCAACCTCTTAGATCCTCACAAAACAGTATCCATTTACAACCTTATCACTCACATTGACGAGGACATGTGAGTGAGAAATTTAAAAAAAAGCACAGGATTAACACGAGATCGGCTCCTCGTACCGTTGCATTTAGCAGAGATCGGTAATGGTCGCGGAGGCACCTGAGCGCATCCTCGATCGGAGCCACGGGGACTGAGGAATTGGAACGCGGCGTGCCCGGCGAACGACCGACGACTATTTTGGCGCGTCAGCAGGTGTTGAGGCGTGGGTCCGATGCAGCCGATCGCGTCGCCGCGGTGGAAAGGGAAAGGAGACTCGGCCGCCGATCTTACTACCAAAGGCGATCCGAGCATGCACGCATTGCTATGCCCCCCCGCTGGCGATTAGGAATTCTTGCATTTCATGTGGTGACTTTTACATTACCTTTTTCTTGATCTTGGAATACTTACGAGTGACCGGAGGCTGATACACTTATAGCCGGTTGCTTTTTTGCGGCGAGGGCGTTTTATGCAGCGCTACAGTTTTTCGTATCTATATATTTATTTAACAATTCAACGAGCTATAAGTAATTCTTAATGTAAATTTGGAAAAACAAAATTATTAAAGTTCAACGAGCTAAGTAGTTCTTAATGTAAATTCGGAAAAACAAAATTATTAAAGTAATTTATAACTAATTATTATAACTACTAAAAATTACAAGTGACTGACCGCAAAGAGGTTTTAAACTGGCCGATAGAGTCAATAGATGTTAAACTATGAGGTTAAGAATTGCAGAACCCTTTCTATTCTATATGAAAGATGGACTAAAAACCAAAATGGGAATGACAGCTTTGTTCTACTAGTAGCTATGTATATGGTATTTTTGTTTATTTATTTAGTTAAATTGCATTAAACGGATTAAAAAAAGGCTATGCAAGAAAATAACTGTTGCAGAAATATGAAGAAAAATAAAACCAATTTTTTGTTTGAATTGTTTAATAGATGTAAAATACGTGTGAAAGTGTGTGGGTGTGTATCAGAAAAGTATATTGATTCGAGACAGAAAGATAATAATAGATATAAAAAAAGTAACTCTATTCGTGAAGTATTTTTAGAATGTCACATTAATATTTTTTGGGCAATACTATTTTGATAAATTAAATGTGTTAATTTTGGGAACCGCGTTGGAAATATATATTCTGAATTTATTTTACTCTCTAAATCTAAAAATGTGAATAGTGACATTTAATAAGTGAAAACGTCACTAAACTAAAATATGTCACTATTCAAATTTTCCATGTGAATTTCACATTTTCAGATTTAGAGAGTAGATTAACGATTCTGGCAGTTTGGTTTAAATTCTATGTACTTCATAGCTTTGTTTGAAGGAGTCTTAATATTTATTTATACAAAGCAATGAAAGAATTAGTTTTTATTTGTATACCAATTAAAATTATTTATAGACGAAGCCAACTGCCAATTGGCAGCCTTCTTTTTTACTTATACAATTTCATTAACTCGGCAATGTTGTCAAGTGTGTAGGTTGTTTTTATAATTCCGTGTGATATCTGTTCGAGAATAAATTTATTATAAATAGTTGGATGAAATATTTATATTTTATAATCTGAGTCTATCGCGAAAAATGATAGGCATAAAGATAGTGCACATATAATTTTGACTATAGTATTAGCAATTGACAGAATAAATATTTAAATAAATAATTTTCATGCATGCAGCGTTATTTACATTACACAAATATTGGAAAATATTGTGCTTAATTGAACCTTCAGCATCTAAGTGTAAATAAAAAATATATTAATAAATTGTTGGCTCAATATTTATACATGGGTGCGACGACATAACTACGTCACAGAAACCCAGAAGTTTCAGAAAAGTTGAGAAACATTTTTCCACGAAATAGTCATAGCATCAATGATCGTATCCTCATTGGGTTTTTTTAGCTATTTCGTTGCATCACATGTACGCATATCTATTCAATTTTTGCACCTGCACATGATTTAGCCACAATTTTACCGAGGATTTTTAAGGATTGCATCAGGACTGCTTATGTGGAAAATTTGCTCAACGGATGAAAAAAAAAAATTCCCATGTCGTCAGAAAAATGTCCATTATTGCGAGGATCTAGTCTATCAGCTCCTCAATGAATCGATGCGTGTAAAAACTGTAAACACCCATGACGTCAACCGATCCTTACTTTTTCTGTCTTACCTGCCATTAAATTTCTCGCAGTTTCTTTGATAAACGTAATAATTAATTAAGTATGCGAAGGTTGCGATTAAAAGTAAAGTAATCCGATTCGTCCTGCATTAGGTTATCAGCAGATCACGATTCAGCACTCAAGATCCGTCGGAGGTGAAAGTGCGCGGTATCGTGACAGACGTCCTGTATAAAACTTTGCGAAAGATTATTTAAAGTGGCAAAAAAAAAAATCGTTCGGATATGAAGTATAAATTTTTCTCTTAATTGGAGATACCATCACACCGCCAGGTCATTTGAATATTAATGTTGGGTATACCATTCATCCTGCACGTATATCTTTTTTCTTTCTCGCAAGATTCGTCACTTTCTTGCAATACTTATGAAGTAATGTATTACATAAAAAATGTTTACCGAGAAATCTTTTTTTCTTATCATCGATTAAAATGCATTGAAAATAAATCTCAGACTCAACGAGGTGTGCATTTTACTGCTTAATAATTAATGATTATGGTACAATATGCATAGTCTTTATGATAAAATCAAGTTAAAATAACAAAGAATGTAATCATTATTAATAACATCCATGACACTTAAATTTTTCCTGTTGCTCTTCATTTAATGAATGCAATCATCATTCAGAATGTCACCATCAGAAAAAAGGAAAGTCATTGTATATCTGTCACAAAGTTGTCAGTAGACTTAAGACTTTTGTGTTTTAATTAATGAGATAAACGAGTATGTTAGAATAATTATTTTAAAAAAGGCTATTTATTTCTTACTATGTTCTAAACAAATTATTCGAATTAAAATTATACTCGGTACTTTTAAAAACCGTTTAAAACAAAATGAAAGGCCGTCTATTATGAAAATTATTTACTAGTAAAACTCTTATTATTATTTCTAAAAAAAAACATTAATCTTCTGTATCCCAATAGATTTCAAAACATATCAACGAATAATTTATTTTTAATTTTATTTTAATGTTATAGTATTATAGGTACGCTCGATCGCATCATTTAAAAAAAATTAATTATACTTATAATATACTATTTATTATAATATCTTTTCAGTACTTTTTCCTATCGTTACTGCTATAAACAATCACAGCTTTTTATTTAACAATCTTATAGATTATTTTTTAGCACACTACACTTACTTTAAAACATGGAATATACTACTACTACACGAAGAGAAATATTATAGTAAAAATTACTATGTTTCGTAGGAACACTGGGAAATACTCAACTTATGAAACTTTTTACTATAAAAAATACTAAAAATTACTATGTATATAGCAATTTCTACTATACAAATCGCAATTTTTGCCATGTATATAGGAATTTTTATTATGTTTTATAGTAAAAATCGTCATAGGTCGAGTACGTCATTGTTCCTACGGAATATAGTAATTTTTACTGTAACATTTCTCTCCGTGTACATTATAAATTTGAAATTCATTAGAAAAAAAATTTAGACGCATGAAGTATCGCACTCGATTAAACTCGCCGCGATTGCGTCAGAGCGTGAAGTCGCGGCATTGGGTCATCCTGTTTCCCGCGCTATTTTGAATCGCCGCGCAGGAGGAAAGTGAAATCGGCTCTTTTTCTCCCTGCGCCGAAAGTGAAAGAGAGTCCGGGGAACGGAGCCGAGCAGGAAGTGATTGATAATCCGAACCGCGAAGACTTGGGCGTGCATGCGCTCCTCGGAATGCCGGCGTTGAAACGCGCGACAAGTTTATCGAGCGGCCCGCCGCGGCGCGCGCCTCATGAATAATTGAGGGCCGCGGGTTACGCAGCGACGTGGAGAAAGAAGCGTACGCTCGCACGCCGAGGAAAGTGGGAGGCGATCCGTTTGAAATATTTCGTCGCGTACCGATCTGAGCGCGAATTCCCGGGAGATGTCTTTCTTTTATTTACGGCGGATTGTAAATTTATTAACGGAGCTTCGGGATCTTTCTGCGGAATTTTGATTTGCTTTTATAGCGGTGGTGATCACTGGTTTCTTTTTTTAGTGGCTTGCCGCGGCATATTCTTTGATGGATACCTGAGTAAGAGTTTTACGAGATTTTGGGTTACGCTTGATTAGTCATGTAGCGAATACTTAATGATAGACTTGACTGAATTGCGAATTTATTTTCAATTAATTCAACAATTTTTGTTTTTAACGTAAAGTAAAAATGTTTAGCGTGCACGGTTGTGAGCTCGATGCATTTGATTTAGGAAAACTTAGTTTTTTTTTAATGAAACAGGTAGGAATAATAAAATGTATTGCAGTCATTTAAAATTAAATAGCAGAAGAATTAGAAATGTCGTTATAAACGGACATTTTAAAACACTACAATTGCATGCAGTATTTCAAAGTAAACTTTGTAGTCGATTATTTGTACATACACGTGTTCGGTTAAGTAATTTAACCACTCTTTTAACAAATATTTTGCAACCTTCTGCTATTTTTTATAAGCACGGATGATCATAAACATTTTTATATGTTTTCCACTGTAAGCAAAAAAGAATTCATTAACAATTTGTTAAGTTTATGAATACGATCATTATTCACTGTGCAGAAGAAGCGAAAATTTTCCACTTTCAAGACAAACTGAGATGCAGATGTACCAGGTTTTTGTTTAAATCGTCGTTAGCAGCCAGAAAACATCCGAATAAAAAAAATCCGAGACCTTCCTTAAGTTATAATGAATGACTCGTTTTTAGCGCATAAATATTTTCAAGAGCTGCATTAGAACGTGCGTTCGCTTTGTTAAAATTCTGTTGAGTATGATCGTAGATGTGAATGTTAACGAGGTCCAGCGTCAGTAGCGACTCTCCGTGACGCACGCTGTTCCCTTAAAAACCCACAATCACGAATATCGCCGCTGTCAATGCGAATTAATAGTTTACTAAGAAATCATTAACAATCAATTCGCGCGCCACGGTATACAATTACCGATTCAGAGATTACGGGCTTTAATGCATGAATAAATTATGTGCGGTTCATTTGATATCGTCATAAACTTCTGGAGTTTTTTGTCGGGTATTTAAATTATCCAGCTACTTTTTTTAAATTAAAATTTAATGAATCCCTTAAATTCAGTTAAAAGTGCTTATTTTCTCTCTTTTTTTAGAGAAGATAGTTGAAAAGTAGCCACTTTTATGGCCTGATCCTAAATAAAACAATATAATTGTCACGAGGGTGCAGCCAATTTAAACACGATCTTTATTTCCCCGCAGCTTAATAATTCAAGTTTATGGGAGTTTTAAAGAATTTGCTAATGAAATATATTGTAAATTTATGTAAAAGGTCTCGGGTTAATTTTCTTTTGCAGATTAGAATCGCCTTTCTTGCGTCACCGTTAACTGAAGCCAAAGTAAAATTTTTTGTAAGAAGAAAAAATTAAAAATTACGTTAGTAAAATAATGAGCTTGCCCGACCATACTTGTCTGCATCTACTGTACTCTAATTATTAGATATTGCGTATAGCATTTAATTAATTTACAAAACATTAGTAAAATATTAAGTTAAATTAATTTTCTAAAGGGAAAGTAAAAAATTAGTTTAAAAAACGCGTGTCTGACTGTACCTGTCTTTATCTACTTCACTCTAAATATCAGACTTTACATAGTGTTTGGTTAATTTATAGGTTTAACGTTTTTTCTTTAAATATGAAAAAATACTAAACGGTAGTACAATTTTCACTCACTCGTTTTGCAATTGGAATGAAGTCCTACACGAACATTGATTAAATAAACACTACTATTATTATAATAACAATTTCGACATTATATTTATAAAAAGAAGTACCAAAAATCTGATCTCCATTTTGACACATCTGATTATAATAATATACCTGGATGTAGATTTCGTCTAACATAGGCGAGTGCTTGTGAATAACGTGCTTTTAATAAGCAGGTGTCCCGAGAATACACGAGGCTTTAATCGATTGCACTTGTGAGTCGAGTGAACGCAATCGAGATCGAGGTCTAGACTCCTGGAAAGAAACACCGCCCAAGTGAGAGCCACGGGTCAGTATAGAAAGACAGCGTAATAGGCGAATTTTATGACTGCCTGCTTTGGAGTGTGTTGGACGAGTTACATATACACTTTTCCTTTCCATTTTTTAAAATTTTTGTCTATTTTCGTCTCTACTCAAGATCAACCGGAATGTAAGGTAATTAATTTTGTCTATAAGGTTCTAGGTAAGTATTATTTTTTTTTTCGCATGATGAATATGCTACTTAGTGAACTTTGGGAAACGTTTAGTCAATTAATTAATTCATAAATTCGACTAATTTTTAGTTACATGTGTCCGCATAAAGTCGTTATCTTATGTATAATTAGTGCAACAGGCGCTAGCCGTTATTAGCCTGAGTACGCATACATTTCGTGTAAGATCAGGTTTAGATTAGCCAATTTCAGTTAAATTTGTTCAGAAATTTTGTGCAATACAAGAGATACGGGATAAAAATATACATCATAATAAATGGAAATACCTTTTACTTTAATGAGGTTACCTCCATTCGTTTCTTTATTCAAATCTATTGCGCAACCGCATTTGTACGAAAGGAAAGAAAGAAAAAATTTCTTTTTGCCGATTGCTACACTGAGAGAAAAATCTGTGAATTTTAAGCAAACATTTATTTCAATAGTACTTATTAAATATTTTATCTAGTCAACATTTTTTTTTTAAACTATTAAATTTATTTAGAAACAAATAAATTCATTTAGTTTTAATGAAATTGTTACTTGATTCAAAGAAATATTTAATAAGTACTATTAAAGTATATAATTTCCTTAAAATTAACATTTTTTTTTCACCAACAATATTTTTAGTCGCAAGGAGTGCAATTGCGAAAGATCTGCAAAGGATTCGATCTTCGAAGCTCAAGAACACACAACTCGAGGAGCGAAAAAAAAAGACCACGCGACGTTGCGAAAAAGCCTCGCGCATATCGCCGAGATTGCGACAGGCGACTGCGTCTTGTAGTTTCTGCCGCTTTTCGCTAATTTTCTCGCTCTGACCTTTTTCGCTCGTGGCATTCTTCTATGCCCATTCAAGCCTATGAACGTAGCAGCATTCTCAAGGTCAAAGTTCGCTCGTAGACAGTAATCTATTAATTTCGAGGATAAGAGAAAATAATTTTAATTGCTCCCGTTTACTGTAGGATTTAGTAATTTTTAAATTATCGATAAATTGAATGATTGGGAGAACTTATAAAATTTGAAGGAGTAAAATTAATATGAGACATAGTATGAAAATAGAAGGAATTAGAGGAATTCTAAGAAGGGTACATTTACGCGGACTTTTGCATGTGTCTGGCTAGTCCCGCCTTTATCTACTTGAACCTAGTATGTAAACTATTTATTTATTTTTTAATGTATTAATTATCTTAATAATAAAATAATATGAAAATAATATAAAAAATCAAACATTTTTCTTCAACAAAAGTATATTTGAATAGATGCACTTACAAAATTGTAGAAAAAAAGTAAAAAATCTCTTATTTATTACTACGTTATCCAATGCAAAATATCGCAATCGTGACCAGTTTTCATTTTGCCCGTTTGATACAAATTTAAATATTGAAATCAAGTTTTGTAATACGTTTATGTAGATCGAGCATAAAAAGTCTGCAAAAGTGTTGTCTCCCTTAATCAAGAGAAAGTTTTACAAAATTAACCAAAAAAGTCGTAGTTTTTATTTAAGTATGTCAAGAGTTTGAATAATGTGTAAAAAAATGCAATTAAGCACAGGGTATAGGTAAAACATTTTTTTAAATATTTCTTCTTACACTAAATTAATGTCAATTAGTGTCAATTTATTTAATCGTAGAGAAAATTATGAGATTCATCATGAAAATAATATGCCAAGAAATTTCTTATATTGACTCATCCTCAGTTCACGTAAGCACAATAATTATTGCATTAGTAAATTAATGTTCGTTAATATTTTTATTTAATAAATTCACGTTTCGCTATCTTAAATCGAAATTTCAATAATGTAAGTACAACACAAAAATTATTAAAAAATTAAAATTCACACAAATATTATACTACTAGAAATTGCACTATCAAATAAATCTCATTATGTCTCTGCGTAATATCTATAAACCCCCTTTTTTATCGTTATTCGGAATGATTAAGTCATTTTAATTCTTCACACATCCTGCGAACTGGTTACACAAAAAATAAATAAATCACTTGTTATTAACCTGTATTAACAAAGAAAACTTCCTAGAATTCATTCATAATTCATACAATAAAATACAGTATCATCGCATCATTCCCTTCGACAGTTCCGCTTAAGTCCGCAAGTTGCTCAAGTCCTTCGTAAATATTGCTCGATAATAAATCGCTTCTCGAAGCTCAATTACACTCCTCGCCGTCGCTCGTACAATACAATCCGTCCAAAGGACTCCGGGGAAAACTCCAATTACCTTTGTGCGAGACAATCGGGCGCGACGAGCGGCGCTTTGATCGTCGGCCTCTCCTGGATAACGAAACGATATTGTTTACGAGGATCTGCATTATGCCGACGCAAAAGACAGAAATAAGGGTTGCCGAGAAGAAGGTAAGGGGGTGGGGGTCACGGAGTTTTGCCTTCCTCTCGAGGACATTTCGTCCCGACAATTATGCCGCTTGTACAGATCCGCTCGGAGGGGGAAGTAACTCGACTACGCGAGTCGTTAAAATTCAGTTCGAATTTACTCGGCAGCTTCTTCCAGGGCAATCGCACGGTCAAAATCCTTCGTTAATGCTAATTACAAATCCAGCCACGCGATCGATCGCGAATTGAGAATTGCCGAGTCGAGCCGAACTAATGATTTCCCCCTTCTTATTCGCTCGGTAATTTCGTCGCTTCGGTGTCATCAGTTCAACTTTATTGCTAGTTCGCCGATTTTAGTCTTCTTCGAATTTGTATGTGTTTCTAATTTTTTTGTGTAAATAAAGTGATTGAAAAAAGTTTTATTAGATTTCTTTATATGGTTGAACAAAATGTTAATTTCTTAAAGAAGAAATAAAGTCGTGTCGTTTTAAGATCTAATACTTAAAAAATTGATGATTAAAGTACCTAATGTCCTTCTGTTTTCGACAAAAGGTAAATTAATTAATTTGTAATTTCTAATGTATACATATTATTATAGAATTGCCATTCATGAATAAATAAGTCAATAACGTACTTAAAGAGAAAAAAAATTGAAGACTATAATAAATGTAGGTAATAATGTATTGACTTATTTTAAAAAAAGATATTTATAGCCGTCACTATAATCTATTTTATGCTTCAAAGTTTTTACCGTTATAAAAAAATTTTTTTGCACGCAGCCTTCAGCAAAAGAATGCTGGAGGCATTAGGCTAATGTAGCAAAAAAATGTGCAATTTTACATAGTCAGGAAGCTTCGAATTTAAAATGCATGTCATAAATGCGACGAATGTGGTAATATTATTTCTTGTTTATAGTTTATCATAAATTTTGCTTTTTTTACATTTAAATTGTATTCACTTATGTCATAGTATTCATCCATCAAACATATGTTTATTACTCGAAGATTAATGGCTTTTTCTCAAGATTATTAAGTTATCATGGGGACTGTTTTCCAGAATCATTTTATAAATTATACGGAAACGGAATCTATCGCAGTATGTAATATTCAATTGTTGTACGGATTATTTTTTATTAAAATTACCCATGATAAGTGTTTCTATCGATCAGACAATTATTTTAATAGTATCAATAGTATAAGCAAAATTTAAATCATTTTAAAATTATTTAAAATCTTTTAAAGAGAGTTTCATTCTCGTATCATACACTCAAAGAAAAGTTTGGTAATTTTAAGTAAACATTTACTTCAATAGTACTTATCAAATATTTCTTTCAATCAATTAATTATTTTTTTGAAGCCATTAAATTTTTTTTTAAACAAATAAAATTCATTCATTTAAAGAAATATTTATAAAGTACTATTGAAATAAATATTTACTTAAAATTACCAAAATTTTTTTCATTGTATATTATAACAAAAAAAAGATGAAAATCTAAACGAAGTTATTGTACGTGAGTTCGGTTTACAGCGAAGTTTCGCGCTGTACAAGTAGACAGCAAAGTGTTTGGAGCGTGAATGCGCGTACTTGGTTACTCCGCAACTTTTACGGCTCGCTGTTACTTTTGCTTTAAAACATCCCATTAGCATTACGAGTTTATTAGGAAGGAATAATGCAAAGGAATTACCCCGACCTTTATTGCTAAACGCTCTAATGTGTAGATTTATAGGGTTGCGTGGATTACGAAACTCCCTGAAAGTTTGATTTTTACGATGAATTTTTGTAAAAAAAAATTCTCTTGTCGCCAAAATCATGATTTTTAGTAGAATAAAAAATATATTTTATCGATGCATAAATTTTGTTTATTGTAAGTAATTGCGCTTCGGTGCGATTTTAACTCTGTTATACGTGTGCATTAGTGCCTGATGCACTGCAACAGAACGTCTTCAACGAATGTTGCGGTCACAAAGTGCAGGGGCTTCACTTTATTTGTATGAACTATATTGTTTATTTCTAAATAAAATAGCGATGATATAAAGCTGTAATATTACTTTATTTAAAAAAAAATGTATACATTATTATTATTCATTAATTAATTATTGCATAAATTAATTTCTTGTCTATGCAGAAAAAAGTGTTTGTAATAAAAATTAATTATTAATAAAATTAATATAAAAGTTAAGTAAATAAAAGTAATAGTTGCAAGTCAATTAAATTGCATAATACATGAAGGGGTAAGTTGAGACAGAATCACTTGACAAATTTGTGCGATTCCCGAAGACAAGCGCTTATCCGTCAAAGAATTAATCCCAGCAGCTCGTTATAATCATTCCATGTCGAGGAAGCACAGATGCTTCTTCTGCGGTTAAGAATCAAAGACTTACATCAAATGATGAACAATTTTAAAATTAAATACTGAAATCAAATCTTAATTTTAAATAATTTTAAATACTGAAATCAAATTTATAGTAATATGTTTTGTATAAAATCATTGAAGTAGTATCATTACCATTCTATCTTGAACTACGGTCTATTAACTTTCAACTTTCTAAATCTGAAAATGTGAATAGTAAAATATTTTACGTGAAAAATTGTTTACATATTTAGCATATGAACGGCTTTTCACTTATTAAACGTCACTACTCACATTTTCAGATTTACAGAGAATACATAAATAACTACGTATGCGAATAATATTTACTCTGAATTTCTGTTCTCTAACTTTGAAGATAAGATAGATATCAAACAACTTCGACATCGAATGCCAAAAAGCGAACAATTTACACCAGAGAAGCACATAAGTCGTCCTTTGGAAATCACAGTTTGCTTTAAAAACTGTCCCCTGCATTTTCGCGCCTATCGCCAAATTTATCACGTCCGCGCCGCGCCCGACGCGAGTAGTTCATTTTTCAACAGCGCAACGGGTATTGCCGCGCCGCATGTAGGTATATGCGAGCGAATCTTGGGCGGCTTCGGCAATCACGCGCTGAATTCGTCGAAAAAAAAAAGGAGAAGACGAATCGAGAACAAAACGAGGAAATAAGTCGGGCGACGAGCAAAACGAGAAAAGCCGAGAGGCGAAGATGTATGGGGGACTGGCGCGAGTAGCTCAGCGAGCGGAGAATAAGAATACCGGACGTTATTGCGACGCACGTACCGACTACGTGCCGTACGTTTCTATTTACCTTATCGGGCTGTCGAACTGATGTAGCGTTTTGATTTGCATGTTCTTTTGTTTTTGTTTTTTTTTTTTATTCTTCCGAAACTTGTTGTCGCGTAAGCTGTTGGTAAATTGTGTTATTTCTATTATTCATGAAAATGAATTTTTTTTTTAAGTTGAAACTAATTATCCTCGATAAATAAAAAATTCATGGAGGTACTTCTGGTGATGTGATTGGTCGAGCTGTAAATTTTATTCCGTTTTTCAAATTGTTCCTTGTAACGTTATTTATAAAGCTAACTCGCATGTCCGCGCGCGCCTGATCTAGTTTGATTAAAAATGAATGTCCACGAATAAATATATAGAATATAAAGTGTTGAGAAACTATTCACGAGATATATAGTAATGATTTGTAAGAGCTAAAGTAAATTTTGTAAGTAATTACAAAAAAAAATTACTTGGTAAATTATTGTAATTTTGCCAATGACAGCTTGCAAGGACATTGAAATTTTTTAAATAAAACTTTTAAATTATAACCAGTTTTTAGTCGAGATTTTTTTCCCTATTTGGTGGTGTTAAATCCTATAAATATAAAAACATCAACCTACATAATTAATTAGAATTTTCAGTTATTCGTTTGAAGAATAAGTTGGAGAGAAGTTGTTGCTATTTTAACATTTTTCTTTTTGGCACGTACACGTTTAGTATCTTTAATATCTTTTCATATTTTTCGATACTCTCTAAATCTGAAAATGTGAGATTCACTTGGAAAATGTGAATAGTGACATATTTTATGTGAAAAATCGTTCAGACGTTTAAAATGTGAGCGGCTTTTCACGTCTCAAATGTCATTATTCACATTTTCCAAGTGAATCTCACATTTTCAGATTGACATGGTAGTGTAAAAAAAAAAATAAAATAAATATATAAACTGACGTTTACAGTGAAGAGGTATGGTCGACTCATCGATTAATCTCCGGTCAAATAGCCTGGTATCGCCTACATTTAAAAAGATCGATATCGATAGAACATCGGCGATAATGACCCGAGAAATTCGACATAATGTGTACAAACGGCTGCGTTCCATCACGGCGTAACATCCCCGAGGAACGCGTTAAAATTGCCTTCCACCGGACGCTATCACACCGGCGTCGGTATCTTCTCGTTAGGCAGGTTCCTCGCGCTTATCCCCCCACATCGGAGTTTCTTGTACGATGCACTTGTGTCACGTTCACGCAATGTATACCGGAAGTAGTGCGCGGAGCAAGTGACGTGCTGATTTTCGCGAATGGGTTGCGTATACCCCTTCCTTCCTCAATAAATAAAAAATTCATGAAGGTTTCGTTGTAGTCAGTATTTCTCGTGATGTGATTGGTCGAGATGTAAATGTTATTTTGTTTTTCAAATTATTCCTTGTGACGCTATTTAGTTTAATTAAAAATGAATGTCCATGAATAAATATATAAAATCTAAAATTTTGAGAAACTGTTCACGGGATATAGTAATGATTTGTAAGAGTTAAAGCACACTGTTAAAAAAAAACATTAAATTTAATGCAAACACTGGAAGCAAATTTCATCGGCGTACATGAACTTTATTGTACTGCATTTACATTAAATTTTATTCAATTCACATTAATCATTCATGCACGCCGATGAAAATTGCTTCCAGCATTTGCATTAAAATTCCTGTAATTTTTTTTTACAGTTTAAATTCCACCCCCATCTAGGCCGATCCTCTCGTTCTTCAGTTTGGTATGTTTTGCTTAGCTATAATGGATCTCTACGGCATGAGGGTGAATCTTGGGGTAAGGTCATGGTTTTATTTATAGGCGAGGAGCTTCCAATAATTTTAAGTTTTATACGAATATTTTAAGACATTCTCAATCCTATGTGAACATCGAAATTTAGAATATTTTTTTAGTTGCGTCCACAGATTCTAAAATATTTGAAGGTTGAATTTTAATTAATAATAAGAAATAAAAAAGGTAACTACATTTTTTTTACATTTTACTAGATTAATTTTCAGCTAAAATCAAATGATTTTTTTATGAAACAACAAAATACATTGAAATTTCGGTATCAACATGCATTTATCTCAAATTGATTTCTAATCGAATAAAACAATAATTAATAAATCGAGCACCATCCTTAAAGGTTCCTTCTAATTCGTAAATATAACACAATTATTTAGCAGTTTATCGTTATATACTTTTTTAACGAGAGAATCGGTTGCTACGTGTGCGGATTCCTTGAGGAAGGCGCGCGGGATTTTTCGCGATTTCCGAATGCGTCTCGCGCCTCGGCAACGAGAAACACGCGAGCGTCGCAAATTCAAACATCACTGCCAAAATAAACAGCCTCGGCAACCTCTCTGTTGTGTAACATTCGCGCCCCAAATGTTCCACCTCCGCTTCGGTATTTGCTGCTTAATTTTTTCCCCGGGATTCAAGAGCGAGTGTCGACGTCTCACGTTTCGGCCACCTCAGACGTGCAAGCTCCTTAATGAATTCCCTCTGGATTGAACGAAGCTTTTTTCCGCCGGATTTGTAATATTAAACGAATCAATATGTAGGTAATAAATAATTAGTGCTTCTGCACGATAAAACAAAAAAAAAAGGCGGGATGTCGAAAATATGGCTTTTGATGTTAAAAAGTCTAAAGATTGTCTTGATCATCCACCAAGATATCTTGATCTTGGTACTGGAAATTTTGAACATTCATTTTTTCATTGAATAATTTTTGTCTGGCCTTCAAGCTCGAGAAATCAACTGATTATCTTGTCCTAAAAATATTTTGACAGGTTTGGAACCAGAACAAGCAATTCACTACACTTTTTTTCAATATTAAAAAGACAAAGTCAATTTAAAAAAAAAATACTAATAATGAAACTACTATTACCTGATACCTGACCTGATCCTTCGGTTCTTTTTGGGTTTTGAACGTTTAAAAGTACAATTGGAGTATCCGTAAATGCGGTCGAGCAATATGAAAAAAAAAAGATTACAGTTATGCAAGAAAAAAAAACAAATATAACTGCATAAATTCACGATCGAATTCTGAAAGTCTAGATACGCATCGTAGAATCCGTCGAAAGCCAATCACAACGTCAGCATAAGCAATCGCGCGAGCAATCGGAATTCGCATCTGAGTCGCGCGCAGGGAAGCTCCGAGGCAATCTTCTCGTTGATTCTGGGAGGTCGCCTAACGTCATTTATTAATTCCCAACAAGAGAGAGAGGAAGGGGTAGTAGGAGGAGGATGGGGGTGCCTGAGGCCGCGGGTGCGAGTACCTAAGTAGATTTAAACGGGCGGCACCAGCGCAGACAAATCGGCACCGAGCTGATTTTCCAGAGTGGCGAATGCCATTAAGCCTGTATATAGGCGAGAGTGGGACCCCTGGCTCCCCGCTGAAAGACAGAGGGTCGCATTTGCATACTTGGGTATTCATGCGCTTATGCCGAGGGCTTGCTGGGGCGACGAGATTTTGGCCTGGGCGCGAGAGTGCTCACCTGCCTGCGCGAGCAATTGTCTTCGAAATTTCGCTTCTTCACGGAGATGTGGGGATGTGTGTCACTCAAGTGTTTTTGTATGTGATCCAGACGATGATTTTTTTTTCGTTGACTATCGAAAGTCTGCCTATCATTTTAGAGGAGCTTTTTACGAAGACAGAATTTTGCGGTCTTCAATGATTTTTTTTTTCGTTAGTTATCGAAAGTCTGCGTATCATTTTAGAGGACCTTTTTATGAAAACAGAATTTCGTTGTCTTCATTGACTTTTTTTCATTAATTATCGAAAGTCTCTGTATCATTTTAGAGGCGGAGCTTTTTATGAAAACAGAATTTCGTTGTCTTCATTGATTTTTTTTCGTTAGTTATTGAAAGTCTGCCTATCATTTTAGAGGAGCTTTTTATGAAGACAGGATTTCGCTGTCTTCAATGATTTTTTTTTCGTTAGGTATCGAAAGTCTGCCGATCATTTTAGAGGAGCTTTTTATGAAGACAGAATTATTTCTTCAAAGTTCGGTCGTATTCTTCAAATTTTATCGGTGGAGAATCGTTTGAAAAGAGTGCAGGTCGAGGCGAAATACCCGTATGTCTTTTTGAAAAAAGTTCCCGGGAAAAATTTCTGATGAAGCTTGTCTGTAAAAATTATGTAAATAAATGTAATTGAGGAATGATTTGCAAGCTCTGGTAATTTTTACCTGAATATTGAATATTGGGTGAAGTTTTTTAATTTTTTACAAAAAGTCTGTAAAAATTATGCTCCTTTTATTTAATAATTACAGAGCTTTACTTGTAAAAACGTCAGAGCTCAATTACTATAAGTAAACTTCTCCAGCAGTCCAAGTTTCATAAAAAAAAATTCCAGTAGTTATGCTGCCTCGCTTTGCTTTTTAAAGGACTTATAAAAAGAGCTTCACCCTCAATTTTTCGAAAAAAAAAATTTTTGGCGGTGTGCCCTTTCTCTGAAACTCTTTACATTTACATAACAATATTAAAAATGTTCATGTAAACTTATTCAACCCCTCTGAGATTCATTATATTCAAAAGGATCATCATTATCCCAAATGAGTACATAAATTGAACAGCCCCAGTTGACGGGGAAACGAGCATCTCAGCGAAAAGAATAAAGTCGTTGCACAGGCAATATCCCTTCAAAAGGAGCCGATCGCACCTCCCTTATTTCCCCGGAGCTGCACGATGGCTATCATTCCTCGAGATTCGCGGCGAAAAAGCGCCCGGGGGAGGGCTGCTCCTTCTCCGGTTAATCCGATCACGCGGGAGGGTCGCGCCCATTGGGCTGTGACGCTGCGATAATGGATAACGCCATTCGAAGGTTCTCTCGCGTTAAATGACATTGCGAGAAGGCAGGAGGCCGACCTATCGACACGCGAATTAAGAAATTCGAATTTCCCGCTCTTTTTTCGCCCAGGGCGGCGCGCGAGAGTCACCGGAGCGTGTAGAATGCGAAGAGTGCTCGGCGAACGTGAAATTAGTTTTTAGTTTATCGTATTAATGCAATGGATATCGTTAGTGATTCTTATCTTAGTAATATTTATGCAAACTAATTTAATTTTAATTTGTAAGAAGTAAGAGAAACTTGACAACTATGGAGACTATCGGTATCAAGTATACACAGACCTTCGATTTATTTACTTTTAAATGTTTTTCTAATTGTCACGATAATTAATAATTGTATACAGATTGTTTAAATAAAAAGTTATCGCAATTATTTAATAAAAATGTAAAACATTCATTTTGAACAATGTAAATATTTTTTTAATGATACTTAACACTTTCAGAGTATAACAATTAAAATTAACACATTATTATTTACTGAATGTGAACGAGAAATTACAATTCGATTTAATAATTTCTTCTTTAAACTGTGATAAATTTTTTAACAATAAAATTTTGTCTCAATCTAACTATATTTTACTTTTCTCATAAAGTTCAGAAGCTAATTAAATAATTTACAAGAAACCAAGTGTTTTATTGTCCTTCTTGAAAGAAAACTTTACCTTGAATACTTTCTATATCGAACACGTGTCTATTTCCATGCGATCCGTCGACTCAATCCTCTTACTCCTTTAGAAATTATAAAAAGAAAAATAAAGTTCTGAATAAGTTACTACACTGCACATTAAAAATTACTGAATGTAAACGAAAATATAAAATTCGATTTAATAATTTTTTCTTTAAACTGTGATAAATTTTTTAACAATAAAATCTTGTCTCAATCTAACTATATTGTACTTTTCTCATAAAGTTCAGAAGCTAATTAAATAATTTACAAGAAACCAAGTGTTTTATTGTCCTTCTTGAAAGAAAACTTTACCTTGAATACTTTCTATATCGAACACGTGTCTATTTCCATGCGATCCGTCGACTCAATCCTCTTACTCCTTTAGAAATTATAAAAAGAAAAATAAAGTTCTGAATAAGTTACTACACTGCACATTAAAAATTACTGAATGTGAACGAAAATTTATAATTCGATTTAATAATTTTTTCTTTAAACTGTGATAAATTTTTTAACAATAAAATCTTGTCTCAATCTAACTATATTTTACTTTTCTCATAAAGTTCAGAAGCTATAATTAAATAATTTACAAGAAACCAAGTGTTTTATTGTCCTTCTTGAAAGAAAACTTTACCTTGAATACTTTCTATATCGAACACGTGTCTATTTCCATGCGATCCCTCGACTCAATCCTCTTACTCCTTTAGAAATTATAAAAAGAAAAACAAATCCCCTCGTTCAGTCGAGCACAGTAAGCAATTCGAGGGAGTAGTCCTATACAGTCGGCTGTGCACGCATTCGATCCGATGTTTATTCTATCCTAATAAGCGACTTCGCGCGTCCCTCGCAGTTAATTATTAATGGTGTCGCCTCCGTTTCGAGACTCCGATTCACTTCGTCATGCCACGCACGTGTGTATATCTGTATATGCACGGGAAGACGGCAGCTGCGAGGGGAGAGAGAGACGCAGGCCTGTACGGTAAGTTCGCAGTTGAATCCTCCGTGGGAATGCACGGTTTGGCACTCGGGGCCGTGGAGGAGGCCGCGGGATCTCCTAACTTGCCGAAAGACGGAGGAGCACTTTCCACTCGCGACTGCTACGCTCTCCATTTGTTTGGGTCGCGTCGAGTTAAAGCCGTCGCGTCGGGGAATCCCCGATTTCCTTCTCTTTTTTATTTTGTTTAGAGGGGTGACGATCCTTTTTTTTGTAGCGCTCGTGCGACGCTGTGACTTAACTGGGGTGCAAAAATTATGGCAGTTGAGGGGTCGGACTTTGAAAAAAGTTTTAAATTACGACGCAGTTTGGACAGATGTGAAGCTTGTTGTTTATAAATTTTGAATTTTTTGTTTTATTCTATAGGAATTTTATCGTTTTTGTCAAAATTATGTTCTTATGGGATCATACGAGATTACATATAATATTAAGTTACATTAATTCGTTAAATATTAAATTAATCTGTTATATTTGTAGCAAAAGTTTCGGAATTCATTTTAAATAAATTACAAATGAATAAAGGCTTTGTACTTTAAAATAGATAATAGATATAAATTCATAGTCGTGCAGCTCTATATGATTTAAATGACCGCAGAATAATAAAAGACTTGAATAAAATTATATTTTAATACAGTTCAGGTAGTTTAAAATAATATTATGTAACTTTTACTAAAGCAGATTCTCCAAGAATCGTAAAAATAGCAAAAACTATTTACATAAATTTACATATTTTTGTAAATGTTGCCTATAAAATTATATTGTTTTATAATAGATGATAAATTTTTATTTCACAATTTGTTCATTAATTTTTTTACTTTAATCAAATATATCCGAACAATTCTTTGTAAACTTTTAATTAAAAAATATATGTAACGCCCTTGCAATATCCCATTGAACTGCATCGATTTTAAAATCAAACCGGCGAAATTCTCAGTGCGCAAAAGTTGATTCGGGCGCGCTCAGGCGAAATTGGCCGTGTCAGTCGTCGACTAAGCTCGAATAAATAATAAGCGGCGAGGCGCCGGGGCAATTTCACGCGCGAAGGCAAAAGTGGCGGAAATTAATTCAAAAACCGCTGGGCCATCAAATTATTCCAATATTTCCGCTTATGACTGTCAATATATCGAGTAATAAATTTTCCATTAACCGCCGGGCGTACCCCGCTCGTTAATCATCGCTGCGTGCGCGCGCGCAATCAGGGCCCGGCTTCAAAATACACATTGACAATTTCGGCTTTTTGCCATGGGTGCGTGCCTGTGCGGCATTGCCAAAGTCCGGCTGAGCGGAATCTGCGGCCAATTTTATTTTTTTCCGAAAGATCGCGACGTGGAGCCTCGAATTGGTCGAGTCAACGCCCAATCAAATATTGGAACTGCTCGACCGTGGGAATTATATATTGAATGGATATTATATTGATGTCGTACACTGAAAAAAATTTGTTGATTTAAGGAAATGATTTGCTTCAATAGTACTTATTAAATATTTCTTTGAATCAAGTAATGATTTCATTAAAACTAATTGAATTTATTTGTTTCTAAATAAATTTAGTAGTTTCAAAGAAATAATTTTTTGACTTAGTAACATATTTAATAAGTACTATTGATATAAATGTTTGCTTAAAATTAACAAATTTTTCTCTCAGTGTAGGTATGGGTGTGTACACATCGTACAGATGGTTTGGTAAAAGAGTTGGATACCGTGAAAAAACTTTTTTCGATAAATATGAGCTTGCTATAGTTTTGGATACTAGAACCAGTATCAAAATTTGTTTATTTTCATAAATTTAAACAATTTTTACGTTACGATATTTTTAACTACTTCGAGTCGCTTTTAGAGCTTGCGAAATAATGAAATGCACTATTGACAGCCACATCTTGGCTGTTACTGTATTGCTTCTTCAATGTGAAGTATTTCAATATTCCGTACCGAAGTATCAGATGCATTAATATCAGATGCCGATGCTAATAATTTTATACATAATTAAGCCATATGAATTAAATAAGTGACTTACAAAAACAATGGATATTTTTTCTATTAGTCTGAAACCTTTTTATTTAAACTACTTCTTAAATATATGAATAGGTCCGTTCAGATTGATACGAATATACATTACAAGGCAAATAATAGAGTGGTACATTTGAAAACGCCGATAGGCAAATATAAGAGGTGGATGATCCCAAAGGCCACCGGAAGCTTACCGAGCTCAAGCCAATTTCGTACCTCGTTGCCTCCGATAACCTCGGCGCTGTTGCAACAGGGTCTAGAGGTGATTAAGGACTCCGCCGACTACTTGGGCTCGAAAAATCCCGATTTGTTACAGTAGAAAATCGTGAGGATACGTAATGAACGCAAGAATGGGAAAAATCAACTTTTTAAGTGGAAGTAAACTTACTGCAAACTTTTTAAACAAAAAACAAATTTGATATTTTTGTTATCCACTTATCTTTTTTAAAATAATTTCCGGAAGTCTAGTCTATCATCGCTTAATTTACGAAAAAGAAAATTTCATAAATATTGCAAAGTAAACAAGTCAATATACTTCTAACTCGAGTGAACACCTTAGCAACGTACCAATTAGAGTTTCAAGCCTCTAAGATATCATTAGATCTGAAGAGGATACGTGGGCGTTATTTGCCTCATTACTTCAGATTTGAGAGTAATTCGAATTTATTTGTAAGAGCTAAAGTAAAAGGAGCCTTTACACCTTTCGAAGGTCTTTTATAATGTTTAACATTAATCAATAATAAATGATTAAGGTATTAATAATAATTATCTTTTTTAAATCATTTATACAATTAATGAGCAATTATAAATGGTTAAGAAAGAAGAGGATCTACAGTAAACGACGTAGCAATTTTCACAACATTAAAGGACAGAATTAAAATGTCTCATTAAAAAAAAATAAATAAAGCAGACTTTTAAATTTAATATATTAAAAAGTGAAAAAGGTACCAGCAGTAAGAATAAATAGAAATGAAGTTTACGTGCGATAATATTGACACATCCCACTGCAATTACATTAAAAGTTTCTCCATGACGAAGAAGACGAGACGACGGTAGCAAAGAAAGAAAAGTGGGAAGTGGAGCAAAGCTCTAGGGAATGTAAAGCAATCATATGAATAATGGCGCATTTTCAAAAATCAATTAATAGGAAGACCAGTGGCAAGAAATTGCAACTTGAGAAAACTGTTTGATTAATGAAAGTTCCGTTGGTTGTTTTAGCGAATTGAAATCATTTCAGATGAGATCGCAATTACTGCACTTTAAGATTACTGCACATTAAGAAAGTGAGACACAATTTTGTCAGATAAATATATTCGTTCGTTCAGATGCGCTGCTCACCTAAGAAAAAACATTTTTAAAGTTTCTATTTCTTTTGCATGTGTGGAAAGATAAACATAGTACGCCTCGATAACTGCACTATGCAAAACGACTTAAAATATTTTTCAACTTAATGGTAAAAAAACCCTTGTCCTAATTTTCTCCGTTTAAAAATTTTATCAGATAGAACGTTCTTTCGAAGGAAGACAGTACGATCAAGACTTCGGTTTGAAATTATCATTAAATAATTGATGTTTCTGAAATAAATTTAAAAAAGAAAAGCATTTGCCTTTATCCTTCGTTATGCACATGCCATTTCAAAAGATTTATATCAAATGTTCATAAATAATTTAAAGTTCCACCCAGAAAGCACTCAGATTTTATTGCATAATCCCGATTAAGCCACGTTTAATTTTAATTAGACGAAAGTCTGAAAGGTAAAAGCGTTACATACGACTATAATAATTAACATTTGTCATTAAAAAAGAAACGTCGGACTGTGTATACGTTTTATCGTAGATATGAATCCGAACTCTAATTAACTTTAATTCCCGAGATAATCGTTATTATTATTGCGATCCTTAAAGTCTAGACGATCTCTACTCAAACGAGAGATGACTGCATCTTATTGGTAATTAAACCAAGCGGTTCACAGCAAATCGCGGGCCTGGAAACTCCTGCCGATATACTTTTCATATGTAAATATATATTCGAAGGAGGAGGAAACCTTCAGCGTCTCGCGCTTAAAATATTCCGACTTGGCGGATTAAGCGCCCCTTCTCCTTCTCGTTTTTCTCTTACGCCAACTAACTGTCCCCGCCAGACGTTCTTATCCGATTCGCGGCGAGTGTACTGAACTTATGTAGATATATACCGGCGTCGTCGCTGCTAATCTTATGCAAGTAGGGATTGGCTGCTGCGGCTTCTCCCTCCTCCATGCTTTGTCGGATCGGCGATATCCGATCGGCAAGATCGGAATTAAGAAAAAAAAAATCTGAATACCGCGCGGTTTTCTCTTAAATAAGAAAAATGCTGAGCTGACGAGGATTAACGTTTGCAATTACGTGCCCGGTATTTGCAGGCGCCAGAGCGAAAAATGATGGCCTCAGTTTTTTTTTTAAGTTGAGGAATAACGCCGGTATGTTAATTACTTTCGAAGCTCCGCTGATGCGTGAAATGATGATATAATCGAGTACGGAGATTTTAATAAAAATAAATGTAGTACGAATTTATTCTGATAATTAGTGAAGTCGCAGACTATTTGCTCCTTGAAAACTAAGTCCAGTAAATAGTGTTATACTTACAAGTGATAAAATGTTACAAGTGATAAAAGTCGTATTCTACCTTTAATTTTATTTTATTATAATGTGGATAAAAAACCTACAGATTAGGGCAGATATAAACTGTCGTTTGAACAAATTAAATTTTATTTTATTATTATTTTTTTAATATCCGGCAAAGCAAAACTGTTCGTGCGGGTATAAAGCCCCTATTGTGTATATTGATTGAATAAAATATGTAACTCTTATACAAAAAATCAAAATGTTTCTTACTAAAATAAAGACGAACTCGAAAAAAAAAATTACTAACAATAAAAACACTTGACTATAAAAAACCTTTATTAAAACCGCACTAGATTGTTTCATTGTTTTCATTCGCTCTCATTCATAGGCCATTTTTTCAGCAAGCAACATTTTTTCAGCTGCAAAGTCTTCCCTAAACTTAGAACTCGCATGTAACTAGGGAAACCGTTGACGAATTTTCTTTAAAAAATCACACTATAAGTAATCCTAATCCCGCAGTGACCCACGCTGAGATAAAAAGATGATCATAAGCGCGGGGTAAAAAGGGAAAAGGGACGAGACAGTCGGAGAGCGAAGGAGAAGGCAGACGTCGAAAAGATCCTCGTCGTCGGCTGCGACGCGCGCGTCGGGCGTCGGGCCTCGTTCTTCCTCATAATAATATTTAATCCGATCCATTGCACGGTACAGCGCTTCGCTCTTAACCCAACCTGCAAAATCCTTTAAGGGCTTCTCTCTCGCTCTTTCTCTCGCACTCTCGCCGCGGAAAAAGACGGGGAGCAGCAAGACGAGAGAGACAGAGAGAAACAGAGAGACAGAGAAAGAGAGAGAGAGAAAGAGAAAGAGAGATGAGGTACAAAGAGGGACGGATTCGGTCCTTACTTTCGCCCCGGAAGCTGTCACAAGTCTTTTTGGCATTATCCGCGGAGGTTTTAGTGCACGGGCGCGAATAAAATTTCCACCGGCCACGGATTTATTATGCGGCTGCTGTGGCTCGCGACTCCATCAGCAGTGCCGTGATTGAGCTTGAGCATAAGCTTTTATCGAGTCCGGATGCCAATGACTTGTTAAAAATAGAAAAATGAAAAGAAAAGATAAAAAATAATATTTGGTGGAGTTGTATAAAAACATCCTCCCGCTTCGCGCATTTAAATCATTGAGATCAGAAAAACAATCGTTCAATCTCATTTATATATACACATGGTTGAACGAAATTTTCGAATTTTATTAGTCTGTTAATGAAAACGAATGAATTTAAACTTCTTTCGTTATTATTAAAATTAAAGTGTTTAAAAAACAATAGAGCTTTTTGAATTTCAATGCCATTTAGCGGGAAGTTAATTTATCTGTCAAACAATCAAATTGTTTTTTTTTCTTTTTTAATACTTTGTTTCCTCCCTTTTTTTAAGCCAAGATTTTTGGCCAATTTTACGGTAGATTTTGGTAAATTTTATTCGACAGTTCAGTATCTGTGATTCCCAGACCAGTAGTCGTTTTTTCAGTATATTTAATTCAAGTAATTATTGCATTTTTTGCATGCCAATTTGCAACAGTAGGTGGAATATAAATATAATTAAATTCACACACAAATCACTATTACTAAATTGTACATTTATACTCTTCGTATTTTGAATATTGTCAGTTTTACAGTTTTAAAATTTAAATCAATAAATTAAAAAATAAAAATTTGAAAAATGTCTTTTAAACGATCACGGATGATATAAAAAAATTGTTCATAAAAATTTGTTAAGTGCAGATCGACATTGCATTGCAATTGGTGTGTACCAACGTAGGTATCTAATATTTATCGCACTTCGAGATTCCGAGCAGATTTCGCATTTACCCTGAAAGGCCACGTTACTTAGCGTCGTGCATACATTTTTCACGTGAATCGACAAACCTTATTGATATTATCGGGGCCTCGGGGTCGTTATTAATCGATCCGGCGGCGTTGCTGGCGTTTCTTCCTCTATGCTCTAGCCCGGAAAATTTAAAAGGCGCGGCCACGGGAAGGGCGAAATCGCGGGCGCGAAAAACGAATGCATTTTTCATGGCCCGCGGGAATATCGAGGGGAGCGCCGCCTCGGGGACTCCAGGCCTGCGGGGGATTATTTTAATAATAAAGGACCACTGAGTAGTGCTACCACGTCGCCTACTCGCTTTTCTGGCAAATATAATTTCTCCTTTTTCCTGGCACCACGTGGCTTTTATTTTATTTTGACGAGTCTTACGCGGATTATATGCACTGATTGTTCGACTTTTTTTTACTGTTTGTCTGTTTAGTTTTCGTGAGAATTTTTTTGTCATTTTATTGGGTCTTTTTCGTAACAATAGATTGAAACAATTTTGTAGAGTTTAGAAGATTTTATTGATTTTAATTGCTTGAAAGAGAATTTATTGTTTTTGATTATAAAATATTCATTTTATTGCAGAAGATTTTTTAAATTTTTAGTTTTTATAAGATATTTTATCCGTGACCCATAAAAATTCAACTAACATTTTGATTGCGATTTTATTAGAGGCCATATTCTATCGGATTTTGTTTATAGATATTTTATCAGCGAAATATTTAAATAAATTCAATTTACCGTCTGTCAAATTGGTGTACATATTACAAATATATAACTATATTACATTAAATAAAGCAATAAATGTACAGTTAAATAAAAAAAAACATAATTTAACATCATTATCTGCATTCAAAATTAGGACATTACATTTCAATTCTCGTCTACGATGATTACCTAGTCAACGAACGAAAACAATTGAGAAACCCGAAAAAGGATGCAACCACCAGCTCTCAGCGGTACCTTCATTACAGCAAATTAATCGCGCAGCGTAAAAAGCAGATTCTAGAAATTTTTAATAAAACACGCGGTGGTCACGTTAAAAATACGCTGCGGTGTAACCGACTAAGAGAGGTCGGGGGCAAAACAAAGGGAGGACCAAAAATAAAGCAAAACACAGAAGACGATAGAAAAAAAAAAAAAAAAAAAAAGAATGACGAACGGCCGCGTCGCCGTCGAAATTGAAAACGTTTTGACGCAGCCTGGCGTGAAGGTACAGTGGAGGAGCCAGGCGAACCGGAAACGCGCGGCGAGCTCCACGCTCCGTTGGTCGCGCGCGGTTTTGCGCCGGCGAGCCCTGGCCAATTATACAACGTTTGCGGTGCATCTTCGGGCTCCACCCCCGAACCCCGTCCCTCGCCCGCTCGCCTTTTATTCCGGGGGTAGGGGGATGCGAAAAAAGCACCGAGACGGGAAATTAATTAATTAAATAATTTAATTGTACGCGCTCGCGCGCGAGTCCTTGTCGATAGGATGTGGGCCGTCCACTTTTTGCGGTCCGCTTATTTCTTTCTTCGCGTCGCTTGCGGAGCTGTCGACTGATTCTTGGCATGGATATTGATTGTTTCAATGTTATTACGCGTTCGGAATGTTATTAAGAAAGTTGCTAAACTTCTGTAATAAATAATAAGTAAATAATAAATAATAGTTCATTCGGATAGCCAGCCGATCTCGTGAAATTTCTATTCTATTGGCAAATTGTTAAAAATTTCTTGGAGATTTCCGGAGATATTGCAAGATTAATGTAATTTTTGAGGATTTCTAAGAGATTTTGCTGATTTTCAAACATTTTTTTTTATAGTTACGCAATCTATTGATCAAGTTTTCTCGACATAAAATATTTTAGATGAAATCACAGCTACCTAATAGGGCCTGTCTTATTTCCGAGTATGTAGCCCTCATGATGCAGCCCTAAAATGTTAAAAACAAAATGATTTCATCAAAGGACAAAAGTAAACAATTTCTCTCACGACTGTCATGTATACATAAATACATAAATATAAATATATTTCTTAGAAATTTTTTCTGTCTAGAAGTTAGTTGAAATCGAAAGCTCAAGAGTGCAAGCTCTGCGCGCTGATCTGCTATGTTCAGAACTTTATTTAATGATGAAATCATGCCAGTTTTTCTGTAAAAAGTAAGTCATTAGAATCATTGTATTCTTCAGTTTACAAATCTCATCATTTTAATTTGATTTTGCAAGCTTCTTAAATGCCATTAAAATTAATTCGAGAGATACAAAGCACTAATTTTAATGAGCTTCATTTCAGAATGAAATAGAATTATTTCATGAAAATTGTAATATTTTCTTAGACAATGAACAAATGTTAACGTATGCAATTATATCAAATAATCCGTTTATACACGTACCTACTGGTACGCGTCCAGGAAAGCATTCAAAATTTTCTTGAAGTCAATATAGATGCAGATGACTCGTTAGCCAGTGTATAGTTAAATTTAACATCCGCCTTCCACCTACGGGAGTTTGCTCTTGTGCTAACCGTTTTATTATTCATACATCCCGCCAATTTCGACGTGAGCAATGCACTTAAGTTTTCCGGTACTCCTGAATTCCTTGTTCATTTTTATATTTTTTTATCCATGTTTCAGTTACTCAATATTTCATCTCGTGAAACTTTAAAGATGTCATTTTTTTTGTACATTCATAGATAAATCTGAAATAATTTAAATACTCTTGAGATGTATTCTTTATGTCGCAGCAACTTTTCTTCTACAAGAATTTCTGTTGATTAAAAAATTCAGATTAATAAAATTGATACATAATAGATAATTATGAATAAAGTTTCTGGATAATAAACACACATTGACGCTTAAGAAACGTAGATCTATAATGGTATCATTGTTGATGCACCTTTCATAGACTTGGAATTTAATTTTCCGGTGAACATTGCCTAAGGGGTTTATCCCTCTCTCTAACTCTCTCTTTTCCACTCTCTCGCTTTCTGTTCCAGGACTTTTCTCTTTGTTCCACTTGTTTCGTGAAATTTTAACTAACTTTATCATTAAAAATAAATTTATCGAGTAGTTTAATTTATTTATACAATTGCAAATTTATAATCACAATATTAATATCGATTATTGAGTTCTGTAACTAGCAAGCAGTAGATTATTATTAATTGAATTTTAAATTTGAATGGTAAATAAAAGATCCACGATAACTAATGCTGAAATAGTAAAAATACTTACGAAACCTTTAAATGTAATGAGGGAATTAATTTCAAAATTCAAATAAAATTTTTTTTTCAGGTATGAAACTTTTTGCTTCATATTCTAAGGGATTCAAAGCTCCTTTTACTCTAAAAAAAATTTTTGATTTTTTAAAAAAAGTACAGTGGTGTTACCCCATTAACTAAAAACCTCCTGCAGAACTAAAGTTGAGCGTGGTGCAAAATTGAATTGAGTAAATGAACCAAACAGTGCATCACTCGCGCGTCAGTGGCAAAGGTGTATCCACGCAATTATCCAAAGGCTTGCAATCGTCACACTCGCCGGCGACGTCGGGATGCCTCATTCAAAAGCGAATAAAACGAGCGCAGCCGGAGAGGCAGGAAATGAGAATCGCGAAGCGCCTTCATTTCTAATCTCGAATTCGCAGCAAATCGCCAAGTCTTCCGGATTAGCATAGTCACGGTGTACCTTTTCACCCTCCCACCCCTCGCTTCTTTTCTCAGCCATTCGTTTGCCTACTTCGACTCTCGAGGCGCATTCTCGAGCGGCGGCAGCCGGTAAACAAAGCTCTAATGAAACTTCTAATGAGTCAAATCATATTATCATTCAGAGTGGGAAAGGAGGTACCCTCCCCCCATCTCTGCCGCGAAAGCTGGCACAGCGTCGAGATTTCGCCAGTAGGCTAAGTAAGTTCAGTTACTTTGCGTGCATAAACACGCGGCCTTACTTAAAATAACAGCACGAGTGGAAGCGACTCCGGAAAAGCACCGAGCCGGGTACATTTTAAAGTTACTGGACTGTCGACTTGGTTGTTCCTTTATTTTTCGTTGGCCCAGACTCATTGCCTTGTTTTACCGGATGTTGTTACTCTCACTTGCCGCGAGTGTCCATGTATCGTTTTTACAATATTCTAGTATTATTTTCTTGGAGGGGGGGGGGGCTATTTGATCTTGTTTTAATGAAACTTTAGAAAGCTCTACTTTGAATGCCTTTAATTTTTTTGATAAATATATTTTTCTTGACCCCCTAATATTAAATAAACGATTAAAAAAAAAACGTTATTTTATTGATTACAACATTGATTACTAGCTAGAGACGCTACAATATTACTTTTGTATACAAATTATCCAATTTCATTTTTATAAAGATAAAATATAAATGTGAAAATAAATAAATATTTTAATGACGAATTTAATTAATCGACATTCATAATCTACTATTATAAATCCTTTAGCGTAGCTTTTAATAATCCGCGTGCTTACAAGGAGGCAGGTGGAGCTGTCGATATTATAATTACGGGAAATTCGAAGAAGAAGGTGCGAAGAAACAATGGGACTGGAATCGCCAACAATGAGACGATGAGTCGGAGATACCAATTTATGAATGACAAAGGCTCAAGTAAAGGAAAAATAGTTGGGTCGGGGGAGCTAAGAATTGCTGATTGTTCTCCTCCTCATTAATTAAATGCCGACCAATATTTCAGCCGTGGATTTCTTCAAGGAATTTTTTTATTTTCCATCGACACTGCTTAGCGCGGGACTCATTACCGGATCGAGTGCTCTGCTCGATGCCTTTAATTCGCGTTCAAGTTTCTTAGACTTTTCTCTAGAGAGTGTTTGCTCTTTTAATGTTTGATATCGATAAGTATTATTGTAGTTTTAGTACGGGTCTTATTAAATAACGGCATATTTTACAATCAATTGTTTTATTTTTGTAAAGTGAGAAAATTGTCGCGTTAAAATTACGCCGAGGCTTCAACAGCTTACGCGGATTTTCTTTATAATTATGAAATTTTTCCATAAAAATTTTAGAGGTGTTCTAACAAAAGCTTACAGAGCTTTTCTAGAAGAAATAACGAAGCTTTCTAGTAAAAATGGTGGAGCTTTTGTAAGAAAAATGATAGAGCTTTTCTGCTAAAAATTACAAAATATTCATCCTTCGATCGTTTACGTTTTTTTTCTCACCTTTTTTACGGTAAGCTTCTCTGTAATTATTACCTGAAAATTCCCTCATTTCAAAAGTTTCGCTAATCATTTTTTCCACAGTCGATTATGACAGAATTTAAACTTTTTATACTATACTTGTAATGTTCTTCTTACTAATCTGCTCGTCTGATTCCTTATTATCTGGTTTGTTTGATCCTCCTCAAGAATTTTCATAAAATCTTTTATTACCAAAGGATAAGCTCCAGAATCTCGTATGCATTCAGTTTCTCCAAAGTCCAACTAAAATCATAAAATAAATGTTAATAAAGTACTTAAAACTTTTTGTACAAAATACCCGCTTAAAAAAAAAAAAACAAAGCTCGATATATAAATCCGTTCACTCGCTCTTCAAACTTTAACCCAATACTCTCAGCCTGCACCTAAGCGAAATTTTAGCTAGAAAAAAAAATCGCGGCTTAATTTGCCGAGGTGAAACGAATCGACGCTTATAACTCGGCGACGCGTAAAATTAAGGATGAAAAACGATTCGTCGAATCTCGGAGCCAGCATCGATTTATCAGGAAAGTTCCGGGGCGCTTTCGCGATTATTCAATACAGGCGCGCGCCTACCTCCCTTCCCCGGAGCTTTCGTGTGTATGCTCCCGCGTCCGCGAAGAATAAAGGGGGCCAGACCGACCAGGGCGGACGGCGAGATGCAGATAAATAGAGCCCGGGGCGATAGATCGAAGCAGCGGCCATCCAGAAAATGGAGTGTCGCCGAACGGGCCGAGCGTGTCGGGCCAATTTATGACACGTAATTAAAAAGTCAGTGGCGCGGCCAGCAGGCGGCCCAGCCCCGCAAGCTGTGTCCCTCGGAAATCCGATAACCCCCGTCTTCGCTTGCTGCTCCACTTGCGTGTCTGGCAGAATAGAGCAAGTAAATAAATTTCGCGCTGTCCACTGTCGGGCGCTAGAGATACCGATACCAGTTGTTGAGAAATAAACTGCGAATCTTAAGTTCTTTCAGGTAGTTTAATGCAAAAAAAAAACTGGAGATAAAATTATTTTTATGGTTATTTAATTTAATATTACTGTGGACTGAGTTGGTCTTAAGAGGACAAGCTTGGGTTAAATTGAAAAAAAAAATACCCTTTCTAGGATAATTATAGCTTTAAAAATTTTCTTCATCACTTTTGATTAATGGAACTACTTACATTTTAAGTACTCACATAATTTAAGCTATTTATACACTATTAGGACCCAAACAGTGTCTTTATCTCTGCTATTGTATTGCCTAATATTTTACACGTAACTGTCTACCATAATTTTTTTCTTATTTTTTTCAGAAAAGTGATCCGCTACGAGGTGCAGGGTTTTGAAGAATAATTTAAGCCTGGTCTGGTGACATGTAAGTCATCGTACTGGAAAAAAAAACTATGGCAAGTGGACAAAAAAATAAAAATTTAAGGTCATTTTTATGGAACACTAGTTGTAAAATAGCCTAATAGTGTATAAATAGCTTAAATTATATGAGTACTTAAAGTGTAAAAAGTTCCATTAATCAAAAGTGACTGAATAAAATTTTCATAACTATTTACTCGAAAGTGTATTTTTTTCAATTTAAACCAGATTAGCCCCCTTAAATACAATTTTAAAGAAGTTAAAGATAAGATGATATATTATTTAGAATGTAACTGCTAAATTGGGCAATTAATTCTCTCTTAGATAAATGATGGTTAATTTCTCTCTGTCTATGATAAAAAGGCGCAGAACTTAGACACTTTATACAAAGAAAAAGTAAAATTTAGTATGAAAACGGATCTACTAAGAAAAAATCTTGTTTACAAATAAACATATGTAAAAAAAAGATTGCATTAAAAATTACTATAGTAAATAAAGCAAGGATAACATTTTAAAATAAAATAAAATTGAAATATTCAATCTACTTTCTGCTACAGTAGTGTAGTTAGTTCAATTTTACTGTATTTTACTGCAGACAATTTACGATTTTTTTGTAAAAAATGTTATGCTCGAGTTTATTGTTTCATGTTTTGGAATTGATTTATAATATCCATAAAAAATTAAAAGGGGAAACATTGCAAGGCCTCAAGTGCTTTTTACCTTCGAAAAAAACGGAGGAGCTTGCGAAAAGCCTGCTCAAAGGTAGAGAACCCTTGTCTCGAATTTTTCGCAGTGGATTCGATTCGAGAATTTATGGTTTCATTCCTCGCATCGGCGTGAGAACCTCCAGTCGTGAGAAAGAAAATTCTCGATTGACAAATCCGCCGAACTCATATGCAATAAATCGTCGGCGTAGCTGGTCACCGGCGCTTCCTACCACCCTCCTTCAAGCTTCTTTCTTTCTTATTTTTTTTACTTTTTCTTCGTTTCATTGTACGTATTTATGGCTATGGATGCGTTACACCCACCTACTATGACACCCTACACGTGAGAACGATATAAGAGGAAAGTGCAAGAAAATCCAAGAGCCTCTTTGTAATTTAAGTTTAATATTTTTATTGAAATTGTAACTCATAACATTATGTAAATAAATTTGAAATAATTTAAAGCCTGGTTTATATAGAAAATTTTTTTAATTTAGAGTAAGTTAAGTTCCACATAAGATTAGTATGGAAAAGTATGGAAATATTGAGGAAACTATAATAATTATTCGGAAGGAATTTGCACAAATCCATGGATTTATAGACCTATCAGATGATTGTTTCATTCATCTTAATCAGTTTCAAGACAAGAATCATTAATATCACGTTAGCCTGCCAGCGTTGTTTCAGCGGTCATCTGACTAGCAGGAAATTGCATTTCATTGAAGCGTGACAGTATTTGCGTTACTAATCGAGCTTCCAAGAGACATCTCAAGATTGTCAGAATCCGATAAGTACTTTAAGCATTCGAATCAATGCTTATTTCACTCATGTCGAATAGTAGAATTTATTTATATAAATTATTTCAAATGTAATTAAGGAATTCCATGAAAGTATTATATTTTAGTATATACAGTTCCTATTAGCAAATGAAACTAGTTTGGTTATTTATTATATTTGAATTTTTAATATTCATCAATTTACATTGCATTTTTGACTGAAATGTAAAAATAAAATGCAAAAAGACTTGTTGCTCACAGTATTAAACCATTGCGAGTGTAATTTTGAAAATGAAAATAAATATAAACAATCATTTAAGCACACATAATTTCTTTATTAATTTGTTTAAGCATTGCTAGTAAGATGACATAAATAAAAATAATTCACAATAAAGAGCATTCAGTTATAATCGCAGTCAAACATTCAGATCTTAAATATTTCAATGCAAAAAATAAAGAAATAAGGAAAACATATATCTAATTAAATTAAAAAATTCTTGAAGTATATCTAGTACTCCGAGATGTGTTCGTCAACGTGGTAGACAACGGCATCGTGGACGTAGATGTTGTGAGCGTAGAAGGCGCTGTGGGCGAGTTGCCTGTTGAAGGGCCAGCCCAAGGGTCTGCCGTCAAGGGAAACAGCTCCACCGATGACGTCACCGATGAACAGGTTCTGGAAGTATTCGTGTCCGTAGCCTACCAAGTGCTGGTAGCCGGAACCGATTCCGTAGCCTGAGGATACGCCTGAGATTTTGCTGCTGACTCCCATTCCTTGGTAGACTCCGCTCTGTCCATGTACTCCACTGACACCGTGGTACATACCAGATGACATGATCTGGCTGTGGAGACCACCGTGTAATCCTAATCCTAAACCGGATCCGGATTTGATTCCATGTCCGTAAACTCCACCCATTACGCTCTCTTGACCAGAAATAACTGAACCATGGTGTACGGATGATCCGTGAACTCCGTGGTGGTACTGTTGTTGCCAGTGTGGGTAGTAATAGCTGCCAGGGTATCTCTTGTACAAGTATCCCCAGTGCCAGTTTCCTATGAAAGATGGTATTAAGAATTAAAATAATTATTTATAAGATTCTGCATGCGTAGTTATTAATATTAAGTATTTGAAAACATACCTTCAGTGATGACATGGCCTTCAAAGTCTGGGATGACTTCAATGGTCTGGTATCCACCGGTAACTTTGTCTATTGGGTTTGCGGTGAAATGTTCGTATTCATCGTCATCAACAATTTGGTAGTGAAGTGGCTGGTAGGTAGCGAATTCTTCTTCGACAACTGGGCCGTAGTGTTCAGGTTCATATACTCCAGAGCTGATGACAAAGAAGAACTGAAGAGGTACTCCACCATAGGTACCTTTAGGGAGAGCCAACCTAGCGGGGAATCCGTAGAGTTGTTCGGGCTAAATAGAAATCATTAATTATTAGTAAGTGACAAAAGAAGGAGAAGGAGCTATACATTTAACACAAAAAATATTTACGTAGTGAATGTAGTATGGGCCCTGGGAAGCGAAAGCGCCCTGAACCTGATGTTTAATTTCGTCAACAGAGGGGTAGTCGTGGCTCTGGCTGAGGGGTTGGTGAGAGTTCCTTACAATGACATTTTGTCCCTCGGAAACTAGAGGAATATAAGTCTGTTAATTTATATGATTAAAATTTATGAATATTAAAGTAAAATAACTTACGGTCGTGTACGAATTGATCAATTTCGTAGAAGTAATGACGGTGAACGTTGATGTCAATTGGCAGACCATCGTAGTTGTATTTGGGTCCAACGAAGACACGAACAACGGCGCTAGGTACTGCTTTCTGGGATTGCACGTAAATGGCGTATTCGTAGGGTTTGTGGTCAAGTCGTTTAAGATGAGCTACGACTTCTGGGATGTGGTGCTCACTGTCGACGATGGGTCCGTTGTAAGCATTTGCAAGGTTTACATGGAAGTCGCTGAAGTAGGTGACGAGCTCGCTAAGTTCAACTTTCTCAATGCTGACTCCAGGAAGAACGATGTCGTTGTACTGGTAGGCAGGAAGAGCTTCTTGGTAGTAGTGGAAGAGTTCGATGATTCTGCTGTACAATTGATAGAAGATGGGGTCACGGATGGCGGTCTGGCTGAGTTCAAGAGCAGATGGAGTGTATTCCCAGATGTTGTTGAAGGCAGGGGTGTTTCCAAGGAGTTGGCTGGCAACGTAGAGGTAGCTACCGTAGTATCTTGGGTTGATAGAGTGGCCAGTTCCTTCAATCAGTTCTCCAAGAATGTTAAGACCTTGGGGCTGGTACAAGGACAGGTAGACTCCCTGGGCAGTCATGACGTGTCCAGAGTGAATAGCGTCAAGGATTCTTCTCTCCAACAATCGGACGAGCTTGATGAGTTCGTAGTTGTGGTGCTTGGCGGTAATGTAAACATGTTCGTCACGGCCAGGAATGTTGATTCCATTCATGTAAGCAATGTTAGAATGGAAAGGAGTTTCAAGGTGTTCGTAGTAGTAGTCGAGTTCCGGGATTGGGCCGAGTCCCTGAGCAAGACGCTCAAGGTTGTAACGAGCAAGGAGCTGTTGGTGGATGTAGTAGTAGCGGGCACCGTGTCCGTTAACGGAGTGGTGTTGTCCTTCCTCGACTCCTTGTTGCAGGGGGAACATGTAGCTGGCCAACTGGACGTAGTAATAGTAGGCGCTTAAACCAATATCCTCAGTGAAGTAAGCAATCTGGTTCTCTCCGTAGGGGTAAAGAGAGGTGTAGTTGACGTAGACATCGTAGACACTGGATGACTCGTGGTTGAAACCAACACTGGTGATGTGGTCCTGTACCATGTTGATAATCCTAGCATCGAAGAAGTAGTGGGGGTAGACTTCGTATACTGGGGGAAGAATGACTCCAGCCAAGTCCGGACGTTGAAGTACAACAGTGGCAAGGGCAGTAACGAATTGGTCTTGGTTAACGTGGACGCGAGCCCAAGCTGCGGTGGCCAAGAAAGTTTCGTAGCTCTTAGCTCCCAACAAGATCTGGGTCAGAAGAGAAACTTCCTTGCGGAGCTGGCTGACCGAGCTGGAGAATGGAGTTCCAAGGGGCTGCACATGACCAGACAGGACGAGACCAACGTAGTACCTGACTACTGATGGGTTGTCGTAGCTTTCGAGGTGGCTGAGGATTTCATAGTTGATTCCAAGATCACGAAGGTGGTCGTAAGGCAGTTCACCCACGATGTTCTCCAACAGGTGAAGAACATCCTGCTGTTTGTTCAGGATTACTTGGTCGGCTAAAATTGTTTAATATAGTATTAATGCAAATTTATATGTAACTGTAACTCAAAATTATTTGAAAATTTTTAGTAGAATCTACTTTTTGAAGTATGCAAGAGTCATAAAAAACACTACTAAAGATTGATGATGTCTATTAAATGGTTTACTTACCAGCATGGTTGGGGATGGCTGGGACTGCTGCCGCGAGGGCGAACAGAGCAAGGAACACGACGCTGAAGCGCATTGTGATGCTGTGCTTGGTGATTGAAGATGAACACGGGCTTTATATACTAAATTCGTATCATTATCGTATGCGACTTGTGACCTTTCGACCTGATACTGCGCATTCGCTTGGTGGTCCCTGTCTTGAATTTCGCATGCGGAAGATTACGCCTTGATAAATGTTGCCTACCTCTTGCATCTTTCGGCTTTTACTTTCGTCTTGCTACTTTAATATTACGTCTTGAATTTTGCACTATGTTCACTGCACCAAGTATAGTGTTACTATAAAACTACTATTTTTATATTGATTAAGACACTGAGTAAAGTGAAGGATCGTCAGCAAAATTCATAGATCAGTAATAAATAGATCTTAATTACAAATTAAGATGCAAAATTAATTAAATATAACATAGAAAACTTAATAATTATAATTGAATATAAAATAAATTAAAAAGACTAAAAAACATGAAAAATTGTAGGAAATTAATTTTAACGATAATGTAAAGTAATATTTTCCACGAAAAGTAGATTATCTAGATTTAATAATAATATACTTTAATAATATTTATGCATATTTAATATTCTATGCGCTATTTACATGCAAATCTTTCTGAGATTCTCTTTCGTTTTCAAATTCATCTTCTTACATTTTTACTTAACATTTTATTTATCCATTATTTCTGTACTAAATAAATATTATTTTTCTTAAATATTTCAAGAACTGCAATTTTAGATTTTAATTTCTTATACATTACAATTCGAGAAGGTTTTGTTTTTTGTGCAACTTTACGAAACACAAAGCAGATAATGTGTTTAGGTGATTACAAAGCGGTAATCTACGATGCGTTCGCACGGTTCGATGTCGCAACTCAGATGTTCTTATAAATTTGTTGTTATTATAAAAAATATTTTTATTTAAATATGCTTCAATTATCTTGTGATTCTAATCTATGCTGTGAAATACTCCGTATATACTCGTGT
The DNA here is from genome assembly GCA_018906775.1 of Sycophila sp. Sp_5. Lineage (NCBI taxonomy): Eukaryota > Metazoa > Arthropoda > Insecta > Hymenoptera > Eurytomidae > Sycophila > Sycophila sp. Sp_5. Next base: position 913,538 of record JACCID010000043.1, read on the forward strand.
GCATGCATGACATTTTTATTACTGTCCATCATTGTTTATGACAATTACATAATAATTATACAGACTAATACTACGTATAAGTACTAATTGTGTATTTTAAGAATGTACAATTGATTCTATTACATAAGAGTTTATTAATTGCATTCACTTAAACAACGCTATTTTCATTCATTTAAATTTAATTATCAGAGCAGCATGAGTGAAACTTGATAAAAGAAGTATATCTGAATAATTATACGCAGAAATTTTTTTTCTATGAAGTTGTTTTAGATACTAAATTAATTACTCAGATTATCACGTCTTTAAGATAATATAAATTCAGCTATTTAAAGCGAAAATTTTGCAATTGTATTAATTATAATGCACCCATTCTTTTTCTTTATGTTTTCCTTAATTAATATTTTAAAATCATAGTATTCGCATATCACGACATATTCACATTATATCATTGAATTAGAAATAATAATTAATTTAAACGTAAAAATTTCTTAATTTTAATATGGATTAATAAATTAACCTTGATAGATTTGAATATTATCGGCAAAACTGATCAAAAATGTATTATCAGTGTACGAGCAGACTACCGAATCGTACATATATTCATGAAATTTAAACGTGAATTTTTAATTTTTATTCAAGTCAAATTGATTTTAATGGTGTGTATAAGGGAACGTACTCTTTTCATTCCGCGAAATTTATATTTATAGACGAATCCTCTCGGCCATAAAAGTAAATTTCCTGAACTTCGACATTAAACGTCAAATTCAGCCAACGGTAATTTCCTTCCGTGAGAGACTCACAACTGTACTCGAAGTATATACATTTGACGCGGGAAAATCAATTTCGTGGCGGAAAATCGTAAGTAGAAACGTTTCCTTTCACTTCTTTTTTTTTCTCTTCATCCCGCACACGCGCAGGCTGGAGTGAAGCGCATTATTTCTTTAATCGATCAGACGTCTCCGATAATTCCATTTCCATTCTCGTTATTCAAATGCTATTTAATTTTCCGCGACGTTACCTTTATTTTCGCCAATTTGCATTTTCACCCCCGCGAACCACGGGCTATTTCGCCTTATTTTTTTCGATTCGCCAGCCTCGTTTTCTTTTTCTTGCTTATCTTTTTACCGTGTCCGGGGTCGTTTCAAAACGTCGGAATTTCGTATCTGCATATCGTTTGCTTTGCTGCGAAATCCCTACTGTCGGCAGGAGAGATTCTTGAATCGAGAGGGAATTGCATATTAGGAATTAAGTAGACTGTAGAAAGGCAATTGACCAATAATAAAATCATAGCCAATTCTTGTCTCTCAGGATTTTAAAGTTAAATGAATTTTACGGTGGCTGGCAGTCTGGTGTATTCTGTAATCTTAAAACGGCGACGGTTAGTTTATACATTTTTTATCAGATGAAAAATGAAAATGAGGTAGCTGAAAAAGATAATAAATGGCTTATTTTACATATAACAGGTGCATGCAGCTAGAAGAATAATTTTAATGGAAATTTTGTATTATTTTTTTTATATCTAACTTGTTCTAGTTTAGATGAAAAGTATTTTTTTTAATTTGTATTTGATCAAAGTGATACTTGTATTACGTAAATGTTAACCTGGTTTCGGTAGATTTTAGATCTTAAAAGTATTCGTAAAAACTTGAGAGGATTCTTTTGATTATTAATTTTGAAAAAAAATTAAATTATTAATATTAAAAACAGACCAACAAGATTGCATAATCCTGTTCAATTCAAGGTACTTAAATTTTTCAATAATATGAGATAGGGAGTGAAGCTTTCGTTTGCCAATAGTTATCCAGGAGGAAGTAATTACGATATTGGTTTGATGTTTGTACAAGAAAACGACTGCCTCTCGCATTTTCTTTTCCTTTACTTGCGACATGTCCAGTCAATTCAGCTTCTTTTACTTTTCTGCTCAAGTATACTTTCACATATTAAAATTTCAATCTCCAATTCCACTGGCGAATAGTAATTCGAAAATCTAAATGATTCAACATGAAATTTCGCTTTAGTTTATTTTTAAATATCATTATTACATTTTATATTTATCTGATACAAGTGGCTCTTAATATTCGATTTAATGGAACTTCTAAGTTTTATAATAAACAAAACATTTTTAATTAAAAATTAAAAGCATTGCCTCTTTAAGGGGGTCAGCCTGGGTTAAATTCAAAACATACACTTTCCAGTATAATAGCTATAAAAATTTTGTTCGTCACTTTTGACGAATGAAACTTTTTACACTTTATGTACTCACATAATTTAAGCTATTTATACACTATTAGGCTATTAATATTTTACAACTATTGTTCCATAAAAAATATCTTAAATTTTGATTTATTTGTCCACTTGCCGTAGCTTTTTTCAAGTACGATGACTTATATGTCACCAGACCAGGCTTAAATTATTCTTCAAAACCTACACCTCAGATATAATGGATCACTTTTCTGAAAAAAATAAGAAAAAAATTATGGTAGTCATTTACACGCAAAATAATAGGTAATTACTAATAATAGGCAATACAATAGCCGAGATAAAGATCACTGTTTGGATCCTAATAGCTTAAATTATGTGAGAACTTAAAGTGTGAAAAGTTCCAGTAATCAAAAGTGATGAGTAAAATTTTTATAGCTATTATACTGGAGAGAATATTTTTTTTTCAATTTAACCCAGGATAGCCCCGTAAGGCAAACAGTCAATCTCAAAATTTCAACGTATTTTTCTTTATCTTTTTTTGGCAACGATCGTATAGGCACGTTATTCTGGAAGGCGAAATTTACGTTGATCGGGCGCCTGGCGTAAAGTTCACGGTAGCTTGGAACTACGATCTGCAGGATCGACTTGAAGGGCCGCGAAAATACGCAGAAAGAAGGAAGCACGGCAGGAAGGGGCGGAGGAGTGCACCCTGATCAAATACTTGATTAAAGAAACTTTCGGACGGACCATCGACGAAGCAGACACGCAATCGCCTGATTGGATAAGGTGGACGCAAGATTTCCATCCTGGGCTTCTCGTTCCACCCCCCGTCCGTTTTTTTTTTTGTCGGGGCGAACACCGTCGAAGTCTCTGAAAGTTCCTGATGCCGGCGTGTAAAACAAAAGGCCGATTGCTTGACTCCAGCCCCAAGGCCCTTCCTCCTTTAAGCAGCTGCGGCCTTCCCTCGGCGTCTGATTAAATTCGCCCGGATTCGCTTTTTTGAGTTCGTTGAAGCCCGCGACTATTGCTGCGATTTTGCACTTTGTCGACGATCCTTTTACGTTCGTCAAGTGTGGTATTCGAAATTTTCTTACAGCGTGATTGAAAATAGTAGGGGAATTGATATTTATTAAGGGGATTAATTAATGTCCAAATTAATTGTAAGAGTCAGACTGATCGACTTTTTGTAATTAATAAAACTTATGTAACTTATGTAATTAATAAAAAATATTAGAATAAGCATTTCTTATCTTTAAAAGTATACCAATTTATTATTAGTCAATAATTTTGCATATTTGTTAAAACCAACAAGAATAATAGTGTAGCAGAGAATTTAATGTAGTTGATGTAATTATCAAATATTGCTTGAAGTAACAAATTTTGGATATTTACTGCTACTAATTACATACATATGATATTGTTAATTTATTAAGCAATTTTAATTAATTTATTTACGGTTACAGTTAATTTAAATTAAAAAAAATAGTTAGAAAATTTATTACAATTATCGAAACGAAAATATAACATGTAATAATGAATTTTTTAAATCATTATTTAGATGCATTTGAAATATTTTATTTTAAAAGAGTTCAGTTGTAAATTGTCGCAGCAATAAACAAAAAAAAACGATCCTTTTATTATCGACAACTGCGTTCGTAAAGTATTTATTTAAAACTCGATTTAACAATAAAAAATTGTTAATGAATCTCTTAGTGCGTGGTAAATAGTAGTAATGATAATATTAATGTCCAGTATAATGGCTCTGATATCAGTAAACATTAATTGGCCAAGTAAATAATCGCTATCGAAAAATTTTGTAACTGCAAAAAAGTCAGCCGCATTATCGTCCCTTGATAAATGCAAATGAATTCAAAATTCCTCTTAATGAAACGACTATCAAATAATATTGCTATAAATAAACATTGACTCTTGTTATGTCTTACTTGACGACTATCTCTTTTTCTCAGCCGATGGAAAAAATTCGTGAAGCGCTGAACGAACAGTCACGTATATATAAAATCTCCGAAAAAATTTTTCTCCGCAAAACAAGCCTAATATGAAATATAAAAAAAAATTCAACCGAAATAACTCCGGAAAAGGCTTTCACTTCAAATTGAATGGCCCGTAAATAATACGATTCTTCCTTCGTCCATTCAAACCCAGCAAATTAATGAAGAACTCATCCGGGAAATGAGAAACACAACTCGACTCTGTGAAAAGGGGGTGTAGTGAGGGGGTGGAGGCGGACTCTCGTCTCTTGAAAAATAAAGCTCGAGCACACCGTGATCGAAGGGAAGTCGAGTGGCCGCCGTGGAAAATGAAGGAAAAAAAAATTGTATATACCACAGCGAGTCCCGGAGTCCCTGGAAAAAATTACGTTTTCACCGATGCTAATGAGAAAGGAGGTAATAAGGAGGCACGACGAGCATCCCTTTGAGCGGAAGTCGGTGTAAAATCGTGCGGCGCTGTATATATACAACGCATCCGGGAGGCGGGTTAAGCCCCGGGAGCCTTGAGCTCGCGCTCGGCTTACCGGGATTTCGCGCGATCTTATTAATTTTCCGTTTAATTAGCGCTTAATTAGGCGGTTCCGAGCCGCGGCTAAGGAGAGCTCGGAGACTGTGCACCTCCCGTGGCGTGGCGCGATCACACCCAAGGAAACGATGGATGGCCGCGCCTTCGAATGAGGAAAGATGCTTTTGTTCGGTTCACTAAAATGTTCTCTTATTTTATTGTTTGCAGATGCATTTTCTAGAAAATTAGTGCTTCTTATTAAAATTTACTGGGAATCTATGTGAATTCTATTATTAATTTATTTATTTATTTCAAATTTCCTGGTACTACTAGAGATTCAAAGCCAACGCTTATAATAGGGTTTTGATTCATTTACTGTAGATTTATATATAATAATTATTATTACTACTGTTCAGTAATATATTTTCTTGATCGTAATTATGTTATTAGTTATTTTAACAATATTTTTTTTTATATTTTTTTATTATATATTATAATGACTGCAATTGAGTCCGTTGTAGATAAATAAAAATAAATGTACTTTCAATTTACTCTATAATTTGTAAAATAATCGATTTTTTCATGCTCGCATAATAGAGTAAGTAACGACACTTCATTTTACATTGAATCTTTAAATAAATTATCGGTTAAATATTGTTATAAAACTTTAATTGGCACTGATTGCATAATTTATCGCAAATGAGAGGATGGAGAGAAATGCTTATTTTTTTCAATTCGTAAGATTTCGGTAATGGAAGCGTGAAACTGATGAACTTGTGCAGATGATCCATGTGCGTGTGCATGTGTGCGCGTATGACCTGTAAAGGTCACGCATTTGCATCAGCTGCAAAGGTGATTATCATTCACAGTAAGTTATCACTTCAGACTTTTTGCTCGATACAAAAATATGTTATTATATACTTAATAAACATTTTTAGTGCACAATTTTGAAATTAATTACGCACAGCTTATCTAATCTGGCTAACCAAAACTATCTGCATCGTGCTGGTGCTAAGTATTAAAAAAATCTTCTCGCAATTATTACAAATTAAACTAAAAAATAATATCTTTGAAAATAAAAATGATGGTGTAAGAAGTAAGCTGCCTTACATGCAGTGCAATTATTTTCGAATACATTTGAAACACTATGCAATATTGGTCAATGTGGGGAATGGGAGTCATTCCACGCGCCATTGTGCAGGAAAGCCCAGTGACGGTAGGGCTAGTCTATGATGATAGTGCCGGAATGAAAACGGGCATAATTTGTGTAATTCTGGCGACTGCGGCATTCCTTTAGCTTGTAAGTTTCACGACATTGAGCGCAAGAACAGCGCCGTTGGCCCGTTAGAGCAAAGCCTCTTCGTTAAAGTATCGCGCCTATAAAATGAAATTAAACTCCCGGCAAATTTATTGGGCGCTGCGGTGCTCATTCCCCTGACCCCTTCACTGCTCCTAAGTATCTTAAATGTACGTGATGAATTCTTCTGCTCTACTTTAAGTGTCTACTTAATTTTTATTTTTTATTACCGCTCTGTCAAATTAAAAGTATTAATATTGTATAAAATACTTGTAGAATAGTGGTCAAAATTTTTACGATTCTTCATTCTTATTTTTTTTTTTATCGCTTGTCTTTATTTTTATTCTTGGTTTCGCTAATTCGTAAACTAGTGCGCCTGCAATTATGTTTAAAAAATTGTCGGTTTAAATTTTTTTGCAGCTTGGAAAAAATCGATTAGTTTGTGGAATTTATGGACATCAGAGCTCGTTACTTGAATGAGGATCTCGCACAGGAGTTCATAAATGGATTCGAAATCGAATTACATCTTCGGAGCCAACTTGTGCACCACACATCTTAATTCCATTGCATCACTCATTTTGTTCGAACAAAGTAGAAAGTAGATAAGCGCCGAGCGTGACGGGAATTTGGACCAACTTTGCTGCAGATAATTTCGAGAAGTATGATTGTAAAAGACGCGCGGAGGAATTATCTAATAACATTATGTACTTAATGACGAAAAAAGAAGTTTTTCATTACGCAATATGCGGATTTTTATACGTACGACTTTATTTAATTGCATTTGTTTAATATGCGTGTACTTAATTGGTGCAGTAGCTGCCACTATTTAGCGTAATAAAAAAATGTTTCTTTCCTGTTACTGACTATTTCAATACAGAGTTTTTGTTTACTATTTTTATGTAGAAAAACACTTGAGCAATATTTTTATGTACTTTAAAAAAAATATTTCTTAAAATTTTCAAGTAAAAATCACGCATAGTTTTTATTTTTTTGTAGACGAGTCTTTCAGTCAGTGAAAGAACAAAAATAGAATAATAAAAAATTTAATATCAATGCAAATTGCTTCTTTCAAAAGTTATTGATACCTGAAGATGGCTGTAAAACAGTACCTTGCAATTTTTAATGTAACAACTGTCTTTTATTTCCATCTTATAACACAAGTCTATTAAAAAAAAAATTAATCTTCAAGAAAATTCGTGATATAAAAGTTACAACTTCACCTAATACAGTTACAAAAAGTAAAAGCTGATCAAGATAAAAAAAAGTGCCTTCAAAAAATGTTTAAGAAAAAGCTAAATCAACCGCAAAGTATAAACACATGCCAAACATCCAAGTGATATTTCACTCGATTGAACGGAAGTATTTTAAAGAACCAGCGAGTAGCACCATAACAGAAGCAGTGGCGACTCGCTCGCAGAAGCACCTCACTCTCGCATTTATATCCGCGAAAGTATTTACCGTGACAGAATTGCCGCCGTCACTGCCCCCCACCTCATGCACTCCCGTCTTCTCCGGTGATATTGAATCCACGCCGTGCAGCGAGAGCAGGATAAAAAAGGCGAGATCGCGGGAAAAATGAAAACAGCGCGCCGAACGGACGGAGAGCGAGACGGAGAAAAAAAGAAGCACACGCGCGACGAGTTATTGCGAGGCGGCGTCGCGATAAAGCGAAATTTAATGCAGAGACATTCGCGAGGAGACGGAAAAAGTATAAGACGGCGCTCGCGCGAGAAAGGGTAAGACAGAGGCACAAAAGGGAAGTTGCGAGGGGAGGGTGGGGGGGGGGGGGGTGCGACAGGACAATTTGCGCGCATAAATCATTCGAGCCGCTTCTTTATATCGCTTAATATGGCCGAGAGAGGAGGGAAGCGGCACGCCTGTTGTGCTGTTATAATCTACGATTACTTCGGGAGGAAGAATTATATGCGCCCGCCGACAGAAGGTGTCGAGCCGCCGAAGAGATTGATCGTTCGAATTGAAAGTCGGCGATTTTTCATGCAACGTGTTGCGCAGTTTTCTTTTGCTGTTAAGATATTGGCGATGAAGGGATCTCAGAGAAGCGATGACGAGGAAGGAGTAGCCGGGTAAAATGTGCGTTTTATTTTTTGCGGAACGAGTGTAAATTAAATGGATTTCTTCGCGCTTACGATGTAAATTTAATATTGTGAAAATTTCACTGAATTTTAAAACAGTGATATGCTATTAATTGCAAAACAGTGAAAATTCAATGTCTTAAAAATCGGTTACTATTCCACTGCATTAAATTTAGAGAGTACTGAAATGGATAATATTTTAAACAAAATAATTTCATTGTATCTTTTTTTTGTTTTTGTTTATTTATAAATATTCTTTTAAAATTACTCAAATTTAACGGTTTCAAAAGAATATTATATATATTCAAAGAATATTAATAATTATTCAATATAGTAGTTAACAATATATTTGATAATTTTTATTAATGCTTTGGCTGCTTTGGAATGAGTGAATTCTTTCAGTAATTTTTCTCAATAAAATTATTATAAACAATAAATAATATTTCAATTCTCCATACAGTAGTCCACTAATAGTCCACTACTTCACCACTTTATTTTTTTTTTCGCAGAACTTTACAAAAAATTTTACAACTTTACAGAGTAGCTTACTTATTCTTCATAAGCAGAATTTGGATGATCGTAAAACAAGACAAAAAACATCTAGATATAGAAAGTATAAAGAATTTAAATCTTTTATTATTAGATACAATTCAAATTCATGAATATGTTAAAAAAAACCTAAGCCTTTTTTAGGGCAGTAGATTGAAAGGAACTTTTTTTTATAAAATTCGATTGGATCCTGGAGGCAGGCGCATTTAACCACGAAAACCTTTTGCGTAACCAATGAAAAAACGTATTATCCGCCGAGAAATTCACTTTCGACGGCTCAATCTTCTGCGGTTAAAAAAAAAAAAGCTGCCGATGAAACTCTGACCCTCGCCTACTTAGCATTTAAAGCTTCAGGCGCAAGCCCCCATGGGTCTTCTTTACACTATTATTTACCGTGGCTGGGTATAATGGAAGTCTCGGCTCAAATGACCACAGCAATTTTACGATCTTGCCCACCGTCTTGTCAATTTAAATACAAACATACGTGAATTTTTTTTACCCATTCATGCATTATTCAGGTGGAGATATTCAGTTTTATGTTTCATTATTTATTAGAGTATACCGGAAAATTAAAAGCAAATCAACTGAAAAAATGATTTACTTTCGTTCAACAAAAATAACAAAAAAATCCCATAGTAAATTAAATGTAGCCAATAATCCAAGCTGATATCATTAATATATGAGAATAATTCATTTATTGAATCGTACGACAGAAGATCTGATGTTATTATGACAAGTAAGTGCACAATTAAATTAAATACCGGAACTTGCAAATTGATTTTAGCCTGATATTATTTTCCTATATATTGTAATTAATTCTTAATAAGTAAATAAAATCTATACATTTAAATTTTTGAAACGTTTATATCAATCGCTTGGATCGAAAAGTATTATATGAAGCTTAAAAAATTCATTAAAAGATCGATCTTCTTTTTTTATCGGGATTAACTGACTAAAAAGATTTACGTCAAACTTAAAATTTACAAAAACTTAAGTACGAGAAAGGTCACTGCAAAGTGCAAAGTGACGCGGACAATTCTGCATAAGTGGCTTATAAAAAAATCTCCTGCGAATAACAAAAGACTATTGACCGCGTCCTTTGCAGTTTAAAAAATAAATTTAAAAAATCAATCCTCCTTTATCGTTTGAATCATCTGAAAAAAAAAACAAAGCATACAAAAAAAGTTAAGATAAAAAAATAAAGTTCTTTCAGCGTGAAAAACGAAAAAGGTCACTCGTCCAAAGCGACGCGGACTATTCTGCATAAGTAACGATGGCGCGCCACGACAGTGCGTACACGGCTCACCCCTCGTAATAGCCCAGCTGGACGTATTCCATTTGCGCGAGTTTAAAGTGCAAGATCGTTCCTGAATAATTAATGGCAAGGAGAAGAGAGACGAACTGGTAAGCACGAGCGTACAGCGCGAAAGCGATAAGAGAGTCCATTATGCGCGTAACGCTGCTACCGTGGGGACGGAGGGCTTTTCGTATAAATGCTGAATTCGAATCGGGTTCGGTGGCCAGGACCCGAGGAATCATTTAGTCACGCCTAATCGCGTCCGGGCTTTTTCGCGAACGGCCAGTGTCATTAGAGAAAATGGCATTTCGTTCGCCGACGAGTTGTTGGTGAAGATGAATGTTTATTTTTCTGCTTTTAGGGAAATTGGCCGCTGGAAATTTTAAAGTAGCAGGCTATAATGGCTTATCATTTTTTCGGATATATTTTTTGTTTGTTTGAAATAAATTTTTTGGAGTTAAGAAATTATTAAGAGATAAGTTGTTGTGTACTACTGATAAAAGCTCAGCGAGAGATATCTATCGTTGTATTAACAGCTAAGTAGTTTACTCTTTTTTTTAAATTAGAGTCGATTAAAAAATATGTATTTATTTAACTTTAAAAAGTATCTTGATAAAACCATTAATTTTTGTCCGCAATCGCATGTTCAAATGTATTTTATTCGTTGGATGAAAAGTGTATTTTCATAAAATTTGTATAACTTTGATATAATTTACTGGTCATACAAATTTAATGCAATTGAATTGAGTATTTTAATAAGAAAAAAAAACGATTAAATATTGTAGAAAATCTTTAATTTACAACATTTCATGTAGCTTATTTTTAGATGTAATATTACATATAACAGAAATGTAAGGTTTCCTTTTTTTTCATATTTATTTTTAATTTGTTTCTTTCGAAAATGTCTACATAAATTTATTTGCAATTCATATCTCATTAAAAGTTTTATTTAATGCGAAATTTGTGGAATTATTTTCTAGATAAAAGTACAGTGAAATTCTCAATAATAAATATGAATCGCTGGATCACAATGAAAAGCTATAATTTATAGCGTTAGACAAATCACTCGCCTAATATAAAGTAATGTAGTCAGGAAGGGGCATAAATAGTAGAAGCTGATGCCAAAGGCGTGGATTTAACTTTCTCAAAGAAGCGCGTCTGAGATAACGTCGAAGATCGACTATCCTGGGGAGGGACGATGAAAAAAGGGGTGATTTTGCAGCGCGGTAAGCCAAGGCGCTCGGGTAATGATATCCATCGATATTAAAGTCGAGTCAGCCGACGGCGGGTCATCTACATTTAAATGAAAATCCCGCGAACCGGCCGCCGTGGCGCGTAACGGAAATATATAGAATCTCGAATCGCTTTTCTTTACTTACTAGTGAAATGTCGCATTATTGCGGTATTGAGCAAATATTTAAATTCCGGGGAAATAAGGATCGTTTTTATATTACCATTCCGTCGTTGCAACGTTATAAATGTTGAAAAACCAATTTAAGCGGCTTCCCTTTTTTTTTGTTTTACGACCGCGTTTGTGAAATTTATTTTATTTTCTAATTGCATGATAAAAATTATTAACAAACATATGCAATACATACACAAAAAATGAGACGAGGTATAGGAATATATTTCCAGGAAAAAAATATTATTTTCCGACCTTCAAAAGAATAATGAACGAAATGTCGTCAGAATATTATTATGATTACGATGGTCGAGTGATATTTGTAATTTATAGTTTGTTGGTTAACATATATAGAAGAATTACGTTAATTTTTTTTGTTAAATCTTTGACAGTTCAATTTTCAATGATTTTTCCAACCATAAGGTATATAATTTCAGATTTCGAATTATTTAACAATAATCTACTTAAAAATTCTATTTAATGATTTAATTAAATTGTGACGATTTTAATTAATTTATCTATAAGGATATTCAATCAATAAAAATATTTTACGTTACCTTAACTTAAATAGAGAGAAAATAAATTAGACGTTAATAAAAAAGCAAATAAATAAAATTATATTAAATTACGAATGGGGTAACAAGAATATTCAACAATTTGATACTGAAAGAAATGTTTTCCTAACTTTCATATCTAATCAATTGTTAGCAAAACATTCATAAATATTTTCTGAATATTTGAAGACTAATAAATGAAGGATCCTCTAAATTTTAGCCTGTGACCAACATACCGTACTGTTTAATAAAATGTACTAAAACCTTTATTTAGTTTGCATAAAAAAAATCTTAAATTTGATTTTAAACACGTGATCATCTTCACACCCTCCCAATCCTCGATTCTCCAGAAACACCTCCATTTTCCAAGAGAGGAAATGCAACATAATAAGATACGCTGCTGGGTGATATTCTCGAGCGGAATTCGGATGCGAAGATGGCTCTCGATAATTTATGCGCGCGTGAATGCATAAGGCGTCGCTATAGGCGGAGTCCCGGAGAGAGAGAGAGAATAAAGATGCTCCTTCGCAGACGGAGCGAATAAATGCAAACTGCCGAGTATAGGTAGCGCAATATCAGTTTCTTTGGGAGGGGAGGGCAGGGTGCGGGGACGCCTTGGATCGCATAAAGACGAGCGACTACCGCGCGTTTAGTTAAGTGGAAATTTCGTTGTCGAACTTTCGCGATTTTCCAAAACTCCGTTGCGGAGGGTAAGGAGCCTTTGAGCTGGTGTATTGGCCCGAGTGATGGGGGGAGGGGGGGGGGGTTATATTTTTGTCGTAGATCCACCGCTGCCGAAGTATTTCTTAAGTTGCCCGGGCGAGGTAAAACGCTTCGAATTTTCCGGGATAGCTGTAATGGTTATGGATTTAACGGCGTAGTTTATTGTTTCATTCGAATACGTTAGATGGCACGAAATTTAAATACACACCCCTTTGCATTTATTCTGCGATTAAACGCAAAGAAGAGGATTTTCAAGGTGACTAATTATTTTATTTATATAAATAATAATTAGTCACCTTGAAAAATTTATATAAAATATAAATTTGTGGTCGTAATTCATTGACATATAAAAAGTTGGTGTATAAATTAATTCGTGTGAATTAAGACTCATAAGTGAGTCTAAAAAATTAATGGTAAAATATGGAAAACAAGTTTTAAAAGATTCAACAACACTGATAAATTAAATATCGCTTTTTTTGTCTCCAGATTGAGTGGAACTAAAAATTGGAAGTACAATTTTATTCGAAATTTTTGGTTTCTAATATTACACTAACTTTATGATCATTTAAAATATTCGTAAATTTCTCGAACAATTTTCCACTAAAGTTAGAAAGGGACCATCTTGAATAAAAGTAAAAATCCTGCAGCTGTGATTCTTTAGAAATCGATTCCTAGTTTACAGCGTAACATTTTCCGAAATTTTATTTTGGTTTCTGAATGACAAAGAAAGATCTCTATCCGCAGCTTTCTGTTATCCCCTGAACTTCGCATCTTGTGATATTCCGATAAGAATCGTCTCTTATGTTAATGCAACGAGCGCATTCGACGCGGCCATCATAGTGATTTCTCGTTGAAATTCTCAAAAGTAAAATGTACAATCTGAAAATGTTCCTTTCTCTTTGCGCCGGAGATTTATTCCGTCTATCTTGCGCGAGTTCGACCATATACGAGATTTAACTCCGGGCCACCTTATTTCCCCTCCGAATCGAAATGGAAGACCGATCGGGCGATTTCGTCGAAAGGGGGAGTCTTGACTTCTTTTCTTCTTCGCGACTCTTTCGCAAACTCCGAGGAATAAATTTTGAGAGCGTGAAATATATTTGTTATTAACATTTCTGTCATTTCGATAATTTGAGTCACTCATCTCGTCTTTTTTATACCATTTAAAGAGACAAATATTAACTCACACTGAGAAAAAAGATTCCTTACTGTTAAGAATAATTCTTAACTGTTAAGAAATGGGACTTTAATTTTTTGTAATTGCATATTTCTTAATAATTAAGAAATAAGCAGTGGAAGTAGGTTAAAGCGAAGTCATGAACGATACGTAAAATAAACAAATGAAATCTAGTTTCCTAATAGTTAAGAAATATGCATTAAGATTTAATACTATGTATTAACTATAACTTAATTGATTACTTTATAATAAGGAAATTGATTACTTTACAATAAGGAATCTTTTTTCTCAGTGCAGTAATTAAATCACTATTTAAATTCAAAGCTTTGTGTAAAACTTCTGATTGGCAGGTTATTCATTGTAATTAGTTTTCTCAGCATTTATGCGTAAGTTTTTTTGAAAAAAATTATCCTTTGCATAACTTATTTTTTTTTCTGCGAATTAAATTCGCGATCACTTAGTGCAATGATAAACTTAGAAAAAAGTAGAATAATAGATAGTACCGAAATCACAATTTACAAATGCTCGTCAGCACTCTTTTGAGTATATGTACGGACGAATTTCAATACATAAGTAACTGATGAATCCAGTGACCCTTCAAAACGCTTTCACGGCGTATCAGCTGTTTCAACGGCTTGTACCGCTACAGAAAGGGTGCGCTGTTTATTCATGAAGTGCAGATTCTACCCTTCCTATTAGCTTTATCTGCACTGCTGCACTCAGTCGTTGATGTTACGGTGATTACCAAATGGCTTGCATGCAAAGCGCAACTCTTTTTTTTTTAACACACCCAAGCGTACGCTTTGCTCCCTATGAAGAAAATGCTATTTCAACGTTTATTCAATGAATATGATAACTCTGAACTTGTAGGGTATTACGTCGGTAACGAGGGAGCATAAATCCATAACATTTCTCATCATCCTTTCTTTAAATGCGCATAATGTATCGCTATACTTATGGTTATTGAAACTGCATAATTTGTAGAAATTATTTATTAAAATACTTTTAGTTTTAACCTTCATTAGTAGAAAAGTAAACATATTTGTTCTTATAAACACATAAGGAACGCATATTGTGTTCTTATAAAAGTAAATAAAAATATATTTTTCAGCTTAGTTCAATCAATCTTCAAAAAGTTATAAGATCTCAGGAAAAAGTTGAGTACTATTTGTTCGAAGACTACAATCCTGATGCATCCGAATGTTTCGTGGAATACTATTCAGTTTTTATTTAAAATTCTAACACACAGAACACAATAATTTTTCTTCAAAATTCAAAAATACAAGTTTGCCTCTAGGATAAGGCAATAAATAAAAATTAAAACATCATGACATTTAAATAAAGTGAAAAAACTAGACTTTATTAATGACTTTATTGAATTTTAAATAAAACTCTTTGCAAAGACGAAGTAGTCGATGAAATATACTCAAATGTGTCACGTAAAATTATACTAAAAAGTGTCCTAATTTTGATAAATCACTTTTCGATTAATTCACGATTAATTTATTCCACTGGGTCAGCTCTGGAACGACCAGACCCAAAGATATAATTGGCAGCATCCCAGTCCTCCAGGCTCTCTCTCTCTCTTTCACTCTCACTCTCTCTTTCTCTGTCTCCCTCGACCTCGATGAATGTATTCGCCGAGATTACGCGGAATGGTTGTAAATGCCGGCCGCTTTATTCCCATGGCCCGTGTGCATCGGAGCCTTTCACTGGACGCGACAGTCCGAAGCTCCGGGAATGGGTAAAAACGAGAGGGAGAGGGGACGCACCGAGTCACTATCTCGCAACTGCAGTTACAACTGCACAAAGGTTAATGCACGGCCATTGTCGCTGCCGGGCAGAACTAGCCGCGCGATTTCGGGGCTGGCTCTGCTCACCCCCTCCCCTGCCGCCCACTACCCCGGTCAGCCCACCCCTCGCGCCGCGAGCGGGAGTGACGGCATTACACGACGAAGCCCCGTACACGTACGTATATATGCCGCGAGAGCAATTCATCGCACCCCCCGGTAGCCGACGCTTGATGTACCTCGTACGTCTGCCGCCCCAGCCGCCTAATGGCCTCGTTTAGCCATTTTTAAAGCTTCCGATTCTCCTGACTTTCGCTCTCTCTTTTTATTTTTGCATCGGCAGTCGACATTTTTTCCTCCTCGAACGGCTTTTCTTTTTTTAACTTCGAGGGAGCTGCAGTGATTTTCGCCGTCGTATATGTACCGGAACGGAGTCTGTAATTTTCGTTGCGTAACGACTGTCAGTCGGAGAGTAATTACAGGTTTTTCGGGGGAGTTAATGCCACTAGTGTACTTTTGCAAAATTAACGGGCGGACTGCCTATGCTGTACATTGGTGTAAGCAGGTTCTGAGTAAATTTTGTATCATCGGGGGTGATTGACAATTTGCGCTTTTACGTTAAAGTTTGCAGAGGTAAATAAAAAATTAGTAGAATGAAAACTGCATTTCGATTTTTATCGTTTAATGTTGGGACATTTCATTTCACTTGCTCTGTTATTTGATATGCCATTTGATTTATTACTTGATTTGTCATTTGATTTATTATCTGAGTTATCATTCGATAAATTATTTAATCAAATACACGCTATTTGTTAAATCAGCTGATATATTGTTGGAGTTATCATGCGAAATTTTGTTGTTTTCACTGCTTTAAACAGTTGAAACATTTTTTCACTAATAAAACAGTGAAAATTTCATTAATTAAAAAAAGAGGTTTTCTTATTTTCATTGATTAAGCAGTGTAAATCTCACTGTTCAAAACATGAAAGTTTATCACTATAAAAACTGATAAATTATATTTCTCAAGAAACAATCGACTTTAAATAAAAAAAAATCATTTACATTGAGAGAAATGTTTTGGAAAAATTACTGTTATTCTAATGAAAATTACTATCCGAGCATTTAGTGAAAAAATTACCATTGTGTATTACAAATTGTACTAGAATTCTAGTAATATTTAATAGAAATTCTAGTAATTTTATAATACAGAATAATTTTTAAGAATAATTTTTTAACCAAATGCAATCTGTGGCTCAGGTGCCAGACTGGATAGTAATTTTTCCAAAATGTTTCTCTCAGTGTAGTTGTCAGTGGATTATTCACCCATCCACTCAGTAAATATTTACTGAAAAACATTGCGTTTTCACTAAAAAGGTTTAAAAAAACGCACAATACATCGTGCGTTTAAATTATCACCCATTTTTTTCGGCAGGCCATAAAGTATTCTTTACAGCGGTAAAAAATTATAAAGCATGACGTACGCTTACAAATCATGCCTTATGCGCTTTCGGACAAGTAGTCGCAGTAGGCTTTTCGCCTCCTTTTTTCGGCTTCTCCCGCGCCCCACACGAAACCCCATTGACGAGCGAAGGGGGATAGCAAGGATATATATTATCGGGATTAAAGCTCCTTTTGAGGAGGAAAAGAATGCGAAATTTCTCCTTTAGCCCATTAGCCGGATTCTGCGGGCGTTCGGCTCGATCACAAAGAGAGCGCGAGCGCGCCTAAGTTCAATCACGTCGCCGATGAGATTTCCCGGCGTCTCTCGCGTCCGACGAACCGAGAGCTCTCCCGCGCCGAGAGGGTGGGACTTGAACGTTCTGAAATCGACAAATAAGGGCGCCCCGGCGAAATTGCGCGCGCCGCAGTCGCTCGGGCGTCGTTCGTTTTGTTTAAGACGCAAGGCGCGGGGGAGGGCGTCGATCTCTCCTTTACACTTTCCGGAACTAGGCGTCTGGATATGGGATGCGCGCTGCCGCCTTTTGTTCGAGATGGAGATGATTAATTGAATGAGAGCTCGCAAAAGCCATGGAATATAAAGTGCTTTGTCCCTTTTTTTGTGTTTAGAGAGTCAGTTCTTTTCTTCTTTTTTTCTCGAAGAGAGGAAGTAGCGAAGTCGAAGTTACTTTAACATTTTTTTTTACACGGGGAGAAATGTTAGAGTAAAAATTACTATATTCCGTAGGAACAATAGGACATATTTGACCTATGACGATTGTTGCTCTAAAACATACTAAAAATTCCTATGAACATAGCAAAAGTTGCTATTTATATTGTAGAAATTGCTAAACTGAGAGAAAAACTTAAGCCAAATTTTAAGCAAACATTTATTTCAATAGTACTTATGAAATATGTTATTCCCTGCTGGAAAATTAACCATCATTTATGTTGTTGTAATTAACGTCTGCCCAGATTTTTCGACTACCAACTATTTTGATAGACTGGCATGTTATGTTAAAATTATGTTTAGCAGCGAATTAAACGCAGACGAGCCAGATGCGCAGCTGTTTGCACGCTCTTTCTCTCTCCCTCTTATGTCTGCTTACAGCTCCTAAACGGTTATGTGACTATACTGAATCGTAGGTCATATTTCGATATTTTGGAGTAGCCTTCAAACATACTGTTTAATTTGTTATTTTAGATATATAAAAATAAAATGGTTCGTTCTCTAGAAGGAAACGTTACAAGTTAAAAAATATAAAGTATATAAACGCGCGGTTTCCTATACCGTTATTACCTTTAATTGAATAATAGAATTTAGAACAGATTTTAACCAGCTAGCGTCACACCACAGCCTCCAAATATGTTCGAAATATGTTAAATAATCTGCCCGCTGAACAGAGATTTAACATTTTCTGCCTAAAAGCTCCTTAATTTTCCGGCAGGGTTGAGTCAAAAAATTATTTTTTTGAAACTACTAAATTTATTTAGAAACAAATAAATTCATTCATTTTTAATGAAATCATTACTTGATTCAAAGTAACACTTAATAAATACTATTAAAGTAAATCATTTCTTTAAAATTAGCAATTTTTTTCAGTGTATCTACATAGGAATTTTTAGTATGTTTCATAGTAAAACATCGTCATAGGTCGAGTATATCCCACTGTTCCTACGGGACATAGTAACTTTTACTACAACATTTCTCTCCGTGTATGTTACTATAGGAAAGTTTTCTGTGCTTTGAGGCTTCTATTATTAGATTATATTAGATTATATTAGATTATATTAGATTATATTAGATTATATTAGATTATATTAGATTATATTATATTAGATTTATTTATTGTTTATTGAAGTTAATATTTTTTTAAAAAACTTACCTCGGATTGATTATTATAAATGTCATACTGATAGAAGGAGGTGGTGAGCATGGTTGCTGGATGTGTATTTTGTCTAAACTTTGTTAAATGTCTTTTCCTGGCTCAGAATTTTATTGAATGAAGTCTAAAAACGAAAAAGGAGAACATTTTAAAAAATCTATGGGAAATACATATTTGTTAAAAGGGTAATTCCTCATATATAAGTAGTAGCAAGTAAATATTGAGCTAATAAAAATTGTTTAAATTGATAAATCTTGAATTATACATTTTAATTTATTTTCATTTTTTATGCGTATTTATAAGTATTTCCTTTGGTTTCTGAGGGTCGAATATTTTCTTAACTATACATTTCATCTAGATTCTTAAAAAACGGTCAACGAAACATTTTGCTCAGTTTAATAGACACATCTAGTGTCCAAAATGCTCGTCATCTCTTTGTAAGTAAACTAAATGCCTTCAGAATTAAAACAAATATCTTTGAATTCGACAAACTGTACACCATCTCCCCTCGCTTTAAAAATCCGCCAAAATGAAACATCGAATCACAAGCCTCATGGTCAATACACCCAACACCGCAATTTTTTCCACCCACCTTACATTCATCCCCCTCGAACTCATCCCGGCACTCCTCCCACCCTTCATCTTTTTTTTCCTCCGAATGGTTTCTCGATGCCACAAGCTACGTATACATATATAAGGCCGCAGGTAATTACGTTATTAGAGTCGCGAGGGCGCGCACAATACTATCTGGCCGGGCCAAGCGTCCTACCTTCCTTCCTTCCTTCCTTCCTCCCTCGGCAGCCTCACCGCGGCGGCCGGCTTAAATTAGCGCCCGACTTCTGCCGCTCCGAAAACTTTCCCCGCCTGTTTTTCCTGCTGATTGCTCGCCAGCTTTTCGATCGCTGTTGCGTTGCTCTTTGCCGCTCGCTTTGATTCGCGGGGGAGGAAGGGGGTGGGGGTAATTTTTTCGATCGGGTCTAACGACTGTATTCAGAGAGAAAGTTTAGATTGATTACGAATCCGTGGATGGAGCGAGGGTACCGAAATGTTTATTTACTGGAATTTTTCATTAAAATGTTTAATGCGGTAATTGTCTTTCTATGTATTACAAAATGTACAGAAAGGATTTCTATGTATTATTTTTTGTTTCGTGCAGCATTCGGTAAAGCGAAACGAGCGATTGAATTTTTTTTCTTACTCCTGTCTGACTTTAAATTTTAATTTATGACGAGAAGTACTATAGCTTCGCTGGTAATACGAAAATAATCTCATTATCTCTGGAAATATTCCAACTATTGAAATTCAATAGAGAAGTTTTAATTAGTGACCTTGAAAATCTCCAGTAAGATCTTAATTCTGCAATAAACTCGGAGTCTCGGCCAATAATAACTTAATTAAACCTTAAATAAAAGAAATTGAATCCTTCGGCTATTGAATTACAATTTTTATTTAAAAAAAAAAAACTCTGATCCGTTGGACGAGTGAATAATTAAATATCCAGTCGTCTCTTGGCTCAGCTGTGATGAGAAGAGGCTCCGGCTTTTAATTTCTCCCTCGGCCAAATTAAAATCGACTTACGCTTATACTCCTCTGCTCGCTTATAATTAAGTGCGATACTCCTGGGAGTACTATTTAACTTTCGTCGCTTATTCAACCGACAAATCTCAACTTCACGAGTCATCGAAAAATATTTTCTGAATTTTCAATGATTTAAAGTGTTTATATTCATATATTTATTCTATCTAGTTTTTTAATTTAAAATGTCATGTACTGCTGAATATATAAAGATATTTAAGTTTTTATTTAAAAAAATTAAATAATTATTGTTAGCGATATTGTTACGAAAATATCTTATGGATTGATTTAATGATTATTAAAAACTACTTTACAAAGTGAGATTTAAATATTAAAGTTAGGATTCAATGTTTCACAACGCGATTGATATTTTATTGCTTCTTTTTAGACTTAAATAAATTATGTTTTTGTACGTTAAATAAAGGTTATTCAACAATATTTTAAAGGAACAAAAATATCAGTATTTATTGTTTTTAAATAAAATTAAGTTATTATTTTACATT
This sequence comes from Sycophila sp. Sp_5, assembly GCA_018906775.1. NCBI lineage: Eukaryota > Metazoa > Arthropoda > Insecta > Hymenoptera > Eurytomidae > Sycophila > Sycophila sp. Sp_5. Next base: position 934,537 of record JACCID010000043.1, read on the forward strand.
AAGAATAATACAGCCGTATTAATTCGCAGAAACGATTCTCTGCATTCTCTGTAATACACGTCTCGTCATCGATTATCCGTGCTGTGAGAAATATAAGTCGATAATCGAGATAACGACCCGCGATATTGTCGGGTGCAGGGGCCAATATAGGCTCGACCGTTGGGTGCTGCAATTTTACAACCCCCGGAGAAGGGCCAATGTCCGAGCCCCAATACCGACGCAACGGCACGACTCGCGTCTGCGGGATATTAACGCCGGCGGATAGGGTCCAGCTGAAATTGCAGGACGAATCCACGACACTTTCGTTCAAAGTCCTAATCTAGTTATCTTCAGAATTGTTGGGAATTCAGAAAAGCTCTTGAATTTTAAAAGATAAAATTAGTTTTATTTCGATATACAGCCAATAATACATTTAGATACAACTGATTATTATATCGGTATTGAAGTGATAAGAAGAGGATAATGTACAGGTATATGAAGATATTGCCCAAATATAGTTATATTTACTTTTTTCATTAAATAAATGAATTATAATCATTACAATTTATTGCCTAGTAGAAATTGTCCATGTGGATCCATGTGAAAAACATGGGATTTTTAAGTGGGCGATTTTACCGAATTATTAAGTAAAGCAATGATAGAACATTTTTTCATTTAAATGGTAGAATTATAATTAAAAATTAATTAACGTTGATTTTTATACTGCATTATTGCAACTGTACTAAGTCATTTACTAGAAAATCTACTTTGAAAAAGTTTGAATTTCAGTGATGTTACATTAATTATTAAAAGACTAAAATTTATTTTTTTTTCATATAGAAACGAAAAAAGAAAATAAACTTTTAAACATCTGACTACATTCATTAATTTAATTTTAAACAACGTCCTTACACTCACACTGAGAGAAAAAATTGTTAATTTTAAGCAAATATTGATTTCAATAGTACTTATTAAATATTTTATTGAGTTAAAAAATGATTTTTTTTTTGAAACTAGTAAATTTATTTAGTTTTAATGAAATCATTACTTGATACAAAGAAATATTTAATAAGTACTATTGAAGTAAATCATTTCCTTAAAATTAACAATTTTTTTCAGTGCACGTAATAAAAAAACTTCTACCTCGAGAAAAAATTAAATAAAAAAAGTACATAAGAGTTACTGTTACATAAAATTGCAGAGGAGATACATTTTTCAAGACTGATCTGCTGTACCTATACGAATGTATTAAAAACGCATCTCTACCCTTAGTAATTTTTTTTTTACGATCCCGGTGCAAATCTTTCGTTGCCAGTCGTAGCTTTGGTACTCGTTACGGCAAATTAGAAAAGCCGTCTGGCATAAGCTACGTACGAGACGCGCTAATTATTTTCTAATTAACGACGCATTAGTCTTCCTCCGAGCGACGACGACGAGAGCCTGTACATTAATTCCGGAAGTGCATTCCACAGAGTCGGATCGACGACGATCGTTACTCTTTCTCGGCGCGCTAATTTCTGGCGACGCGATAAATCACGAGCCTGTCCTGGGGCCGAAGTTTAAAAGAAAGTTTAGCTTTTTTCGATGTAATTGTAAAAATTTTTATTACGAGAATTTTTTGTTTACGTTTAGCCGACATTATTTTTTATATATTTTCCTTATCATGTTTTAAATCTAAAATGAGAGAATTTTCCCCGTAAAAATTGCAAAGCCTTTTTAGCAAAATTATAGAGCTTTTTTCGAAAAAAATTCAGAGTTATTGCAGACAAATTAAAGAGCTTTCCGTTCAAAAAAAATCGTACAAGATTTTAAGTAAAAAATTAAAATGATTTTCCTGTAATTTTTACAAGAAAATTTACGTTAATATCTTATTTTAAAAACTATTCCCAATAATTTCTTAAATTGTAGTTTTTGCAAATAATCCAAAACTGATTCTCCCATTAAAAAAGAAGCTTTCACATTTTAGGACTAAAAAATTAAACCAAAAAAGAAATAAATAAATAAAGCCTAGAAAAAGGGTGCCCTTTAAAAAAAGTTGAACGCAGTTTCGAATTCATTATGTAGCTCCATGTGTCTGGGGCGTACACAGTGCAGAGAGCAAACGCGGAATAGCGAGTCGACAAGAGAAAGTTCAAAGTGTAGCCCGCGGGGTTCGTCATATAGTCCAGCGCGTAAAAAATAGGCAAATTGCGGGGCTAAACAAATCCAGTGGATATTTCAGTCAGGCCAATGATTTGTCCGACGCTTTCATGAGCGGCGCGAACAATTGTTTAGGCAGCCGGGCAAACGTTTCGCCTCGACATTTATTGCGACGACTGCTTCTTTCAGTTTAATGAAGGTACTACGAAATCGGTAATTGCATTCGTTTTTTATCACCCGCAGGCGATTTAAAAAAATTGCGGAATAGAGAGAAAGAGAAAGGTGAACCTTTCTTTTTCTCTTGAGGGAAAATTGATTTCATTGCGACTTTTTGCGAACCATTTCCTGGTCATTGGATTTCGCATGCTTTTATTTTATAGCTGAATTTTGTAAGTACAAATTTCTTCGTATTTTGTCATTTTTATAGTATTTTTACGAATAATTAATATAATATGGTATTGTAATACGAATGTAGTAATGAAATATACTTATACTAATATAATTAATTTATTTCAGATTACTGGAATAACAACAAAATTCATTGGTTAGTTGTTAATAAAAAAAAGTTTACTCTTTCAGTAGTAGAAAAAAATTGTTGCGTGTAACTTACTTGTTTCATTTATATGTAAAACAAAAAACAATTTTTTTTGTAGCAGCAACATAACTGTAAATGTTAAGTATTATTATCGTTGGATGGAGTCAATTATAAACAAAAGGCAGAAAAAATTATTTTACTTTGAAAAAAAAACGTCCTCTTTCATTGCACGCGTAAATGACGAATAAAAATGCAGTGCCCGCGCTATTTTAAATAAAGAGTGACCATTGAAAGGGAGGAAATCAGTGATTCCGCTGAAATTTTGATCAGCCTTTACAGCGCGAAGTTTCGCTCGATGGAAGCGGCTTCCACATGGTCGTTTATTATATCGCCGAAAATGAGATGAATGGGAGAGAAATTTGAAATATCGCGAGCGAAAAGGGTGGAGGAATCAGGAAATGGATGCGAGCGCCGAATGAAAACAGCGCGGGTGCACCATGAAATTTTTGAAAGCGAAAATGTTGCGAGGCGCGGGTAAAAAATAATAATAATAAAAAAGAAAACGAAAAAATGTGAAAAAAAAAAATTTTATGCATACACAGTGGGTATACGTACGTCTCTATTTTAAACGAAGCATTTGCAATATTTGACCGTGACGCGCGGAATAAATTAACTGCGTACGTACATAATTAAAATTGCTGATCATTATAATATCACATTTTGAACGAACGTGCCGAGCGGACGTTTTTCATAACGCTTTTAAAATTGCGCCCAGCTGCAGTTACACAATTGTTAATTTTACCCGGTGCTTTGCAGCGAATTTTCATTTTTGATTAATAATCTACGTTCTCGTTTAAATTTCACGGCTGAGTAGTAAAAAACCAGCGCGCGCGAAATTTTACATAACAAAAATAACACGCAATAAAGTACACGTTTAAAAATATAAAATCAAAGCATCCCGACATCAATTAAGTCTCGAATATCGTCCTTTAACTCGACACTATACCGACGTGAATTTTTCCCGGTCCTGCGGGAGAGCAGCCCACGGAAGACAGCCTCGCCGTGTTAGATAGAGAGGATGAGGGGTTGATGGGGGGGGGGGGGGTAAAAGCGCGGCGCGGGGGAGTGCGAGAACTGTGCGCGGTTTCGCGCTCCGGCGGCGAAGTGAAACGGCCGGCGTAATTGGCGCACCTTTCAAATGTAAATGCGGTTCGTTAGGGGGCGAGGCGCGACGATTACCCGACAGGTTACTGTCGCTTCCCGGCAGCCGCTGCCTTTATGCATGCGCCCGCGAGACCCGGCAATTTCGACCTGATCGCCGAGTCGACCTTCGCCGGGTATCCTCTTCTTCTTTTCGTTCTCTCTTTTTTTTTTTTACTTTTTACGAAGCAGCGAAAAATGGTAACATTGTTTGCAGCCGATTGATTACGTTTGATTAGGGTTGAACGGTCATTTAGTTTTTTATTCAATACGTTTTTTGGTTTATTTGTTTATTCATTCGATTCAGTTTTTGAAGGAAAAGATTAGATTATAAATTTTTCATTTAAAATAAAAGTAAATACAACTTTCATCAATAGTTAAATTTACTGATATGTATACACAATTTTATTTAAAAACAAAATTGTTTACTATTTCAGTGTCTTCACAGACTATAAAGTTATTGAAAAATTTACAATAGTTTCTTCTAAAATTCAGTATACTTTCAAAATTAATTTATTTCGTATCGATCGCTATATGGACTTAAAGTCTTTTTACAATAACATAGAAATTAAAGTATAAAAATTATTGTATAATTTAACAAATTTTGCGATAGCCCTTGCAATTTTTTTTTCAGAAATTATAGTAATTTTTCTGTTTTTTAATCAATTTAGACAATTTTGGTAAACTCATTCTATCAAAAAACCAATAAAACCAATAAAAGTGTATTTTAAAGAAAAAAATCTAGAGCAATATAGAGTACTATGACTAGTAAAAACAATTGAGTGGAAATAATTTGTTTTATCGAAAAAAACATAATAAATTTTACATTTACTTAAGATAAAAGTGTATTATATGCAAATACATTGACCACATTATTAGTTTGAATAGTTTCATATTTTCATAATTAATGAGTTGAAAAGGACAATCAAACTCCTCTTGAATGAAATCCAATTAAAAACTACATCTATCTTCGAAATTTAGTAAATAAATTAATAATAATTAATTTTGTATTGACTCGCTTACTTTCTCATTTAAAAAAGAAAATAAGTATGCATTTCTTCAACATGGCGAATATAAATTTCGATCAAGAGCTTTTAAAACTTTCGGTGAAAATACACGGAGAGAAATATTACAGTAAAAATTACTACATTCCGTAGGAACAGTGGGATATACTCAACTTATGAAAATTTTTACTATAAAAAATACTAAAAATTCTTATCTACATAGCAATTTCTACTATATAAATAGCAATTTTTGCTATGTACATAGGAATTTTTAGTATTTTTTATAGTAAAAATTTTCATAAGTTGAGTATATCCCACTGTTCCTACGGAATGTAGTAATTTTTACTGTAACATTTCTCTCCGTGTATTTTGTACAATCCACCTGCAAATCGACTCCCTATTAAAATAAAATAAAAATTACAAGATACCACAGCGCAGAAGAAATAGGCGCCGAAAGGAAATAAATTCAGATTAGTTTGCATAGCGGCAAACGCAGGTATAGGGACGTACGAGGGCTCTGCCGTCAAGCCCATAACGCGTCGAAGGCTTACGGGTCCGATCCGCAACTGCCGATAACTGCCGCGAACTCCAAGGGCTTCGGCGCGCTTACATAAACAATATCCCCCAATCTTGGCTGGCCGGGGCTTGGGGCATTGAATGCGCCGTAACGACTCATCCGGTGGCCGGGGCTTTCACGCGCCGAAACTGCATTACAACTCGGCGGCGAACTTGCGCGCGTATATACTTCGATTCGGGCGCCTCAGATGGCTTATCTTTGCGGGGCCGGATTGCCGGCTAAATGAGATAACTTCGCGCGTCGAAAGCAAGAGTACGCGACTAGATGCAATAAGCCCACGACGCGATTGACGCCTGTCGTACAGGCGAGCCTTTTTCATAGAAATCTTTGAAATTATCAGAAAATGTTCATAAGATTGTTCTTTATAAGTGTGCAAAATTTCGATATAGCAAGCGGCATTGGAAAACTCACAATTGGACTCGAAAGTTGAGACATTTAACATAGGAAGCATAGGACGAAGCTTCTTTTAAAGAACACTTTCTTCAAATACAAATGTAATTTTTCATATGATCTTTTAAGAAACTAAAGTAAACTTTTTGACACTATAACGAGCAAGATACATTAAAATAATGTGGGCAAGCGGCATTTGTTTTTCAATGCCAAACGTTCAAAGTACAGAGCTCATGCTATTAGTTTATCTAAATTATGCTACCGGCAAACGTAAAATTCATATCAAAGTTTGTTCTTTTACATTATTCCACATTATTTATATTACTTATTCTTGTTTCAATGTTTAGCATTATTTACTTAACACTTTTTAGAAAAAATGGTGTCTTAATATTGATATGTACTCGAATTCAAGTTGAGCACCATTGCACCGAGTGAACTTAAACGACCCTTTTGCTTCTCGTTAAGTGTTAATACGTGCAATTTTTTCTTCCGCGCAAATTATAGACGAGAATGATTGATTAACGTAGCGTGGAAAGTTTCATTTCGTTAAATTTTTTATCGATTTTAATTTAATTTTTATATAGCGCAAAATTTAGCGTACAATCAATTTTTTACTACGGCTGAGATATGAAATTTTGGAAGAATCTTTCTTAGGTTTATTAAATTTTTATAAAAAAGACAATGTAATCTTTTAGTAAATAATTATTTTACGGTTATTAAAGAATTATCCAAGATATTTCCTAAGGATTTTTCTGATTTCTAAGAGATCAAGGATTTTTATTAATTTTTTGACACTTGCAATTTTTTCGGAAATATGTTTTAATTCAGAATCACGTTTCAGTTGGTCGATATCATTGAATATTTATTCGCTATTTTAATGCACTATCGAGATAAATTTTATATTCGAAATCTTTGGTAATATTTGGAAATCCTTATAAAAGGTAAAATATTGTTATTTTTAAGAAATGTGAAAGATTTCTTGAACTTTTGTTTAAGACAGTGTCGTTTATTGTCGTCATGCTTTTAGAAAATGAATAGTGTTTCATTCGAGATCGAGAAAAATTGTATATAAGAATATAAATACAGAAAAAAAAGAAATTTTGTGCACTGCAGTGGCCGCACAATGACTCGAGAATCCCATCGGCTTAATATCCGTGAAGTTTCTTCTTATGCCGATTCCATCCCACTAATGGATCAAGTTTTTAACGAGCGAGCCTCTCTTCCATTCATACTCGTTTCAGCGTTCGAAGATTATTGGCGATCGATTAGCAATTACTAAAATGTTGCTACATTACACCATGGCCAGCTCCAATCAGTGTGTACATCCATTCACTTTTCTTTCGTGGGTTAATGCTTCGACGATGGTATACATCGGATTCTATAGTTGAACTTTATTGTGAATGTTGAATGCTTTTTCCTGCGATTTGACGGCCGGTGGGACGTTTTTCCTCTGATATTGAAACGATAAATGTCTATAAAAAGTATTATGTTTGCTCTTTAAGGTGAATCAGGGTGTATGCTCGTGGAGACTTTATTTGACGAGAAAAAAAATGTATTGAAAAGTCTTTCTAACCGGTTATAAGTTTCTGCCCTTTTCATCAAAAGCTTTTTAATCAATTAGGGGATATACTTTATGCATCAAATTACAAAAAAAAAAAGAATCGTTAATTCGTATAAAAAATTGTAAAAGTGTATAATGCATGTTTATACTGCAAAAGAAGAAGATTCAAAACCGAGTAAAGAGAGAAACATTTTTTGTTTAAAAATCCACAAAAAATCAATGTTCAGTTTTTTCCATGTTTACTAAATAAAAAAAAAATAAAAACTTTCAGCATTTACAATATCTATTTATTTAAACTGCAAAAACTAGAAAACTTTTGAAACGAAAACTGCAAGCTCGGGATTACCGTATAAAGCCCATAGAGTGCTCAAAGGTCAGTCGTCGATGGCCAATCACTGAGCGGAGGGTTGCATCGTTGACGAGCGCTGAGGAAGTCGAGTTAGATTAATGGCGATCGAGGCTGGTGCCCTAAAATTAGGGAGCCTCGCGATAATTAGACGATCGCCTTCGCGAGCCGGACAAAGGTCAGGAGGGACAACGAGAGAGTGAGAGAGACGGAGAGAATTGGTTAGATGACCGGAAATTGTTCGAACTTCCCGGCGAGTGGATTATTCGCGATAGTACTCGATTATTCTCGAGTTACGGCTGTCTCTCATCAGCATGCCGAATTCGCTTACAATTAGATGGGCTATAATGGTTTATATGGTAGGTATTTTGAGGAGGTGCAGCGTGTTGCATCCACCTGCGTGTTAGCTTGCGCAGTATTTTTATTCATCGATTTTTGGCGAAGTGGTTTAAAAAATAAATGGATGTAATAAAAGAAAATATAAACTCGCTGTGTAAAACACAAAATATTCATCTCAGTAAACTCAATTTTGAGTATTGTAATTTCAGATAATATGATACTAGATATAATTACGAATGTGTATATGATGCACTACAAACGTGCAGTAGGGATAGCTTTCATTGAAAAACTTATAAATTATAACAAATTATATGCCTGTTACGTTATACTTGTTAAAAAGATACATTTTTACTTTTTTTTTTAATTTTGTCTTTTTGTTTTAATTTTAAGTAAAACCAGCCTAAACACAGGTAACTGCATTTATCTCTTTAAGACTTACAATTTATTATACCTATGTACAGAAGAATGATCTTCCAGTAGGATATCATGTAATTTTTTTACTGGTTAAATAAATAAAAATAAAAAAAAAATAATAAAATGTAATTAAATGTAATATAGATATAATAATGACTAACATGTAAAATATTTTTATTTTATTTACTAGTCACTAGCTTTTTGATTTTTAATAAAAATAATAGTATTTTTTATATCGAGAAGCTTTTCATGATCAATTTCATTGATGAAATTCTATGAGTGCTTTAAAATTGCATCAAATCTGTTGAAACATCCAGTCGAAATCTAACTATTGTGAACGCGTGTAGTGAGCCAATTTTCGTGGTCTTTCGACTCTTAAAACGCTAAGAGCTCTATTGTGTGTGGAGTGAATGAATTTAAAAAAGGGAGTGCATTCACGCTGTAGGTATGTTTTAAATCCAGCCTTTTCATGGAGTTTAATAAAAAAAAAACTTTCAGAAATAAAAGTAATAAAACGTGTGTAGATAAAAGTTATCGTTATCAATTATTTTTATTTCTGTCATTTTGTTAAAAATAACTGTGAATGTGAATGCAGGAGAATAAATGAGAAGTCTACCTGCACTTAATGGGTTATTGCAAAAGTTCATGAAGCTAAGTACAAAAACTGGGCGATCTTCCTAATTACTGCATAATCATTAGTTTTTATCGAGCTCGCAAAAATCAGATGCTGCTAAGTCCATAACGAAAAAAGCGATAAAAAAGAATGAGTAAGCTACATCGTTGGAGTAGCCATTTAGTTCCTTGGCAAAATACTCTTTTCAACTTATTTAGCCGTTTTTTCTCATTTTTTTTCTAAATAATGGTAATATTTTTAAGTCACTTTTGTTATTTCAAATTTTATGATTTGTTAATTTATTTTTAAGTTATATTGTGTTAAAAGTGTTTCTTAAAATAAAAAAATAGAAAACAGAAATTTCAGTTATGTATGAGTATAGTTACATCGACGTCTGACCATATTATGGGCTTACTACTTAATAAATAAATGTATTAATGCGTTAGTATTAATACGTGCTTGCTACTTAAAAAAATTTCTATTCCTTTTAATACTAAATGAATTTTATTCGAAATAATATAATTTCATGTTCTTTGAAAAAATTAAATAATTAATACAAATTCGTGAATAAGCATGAAGTTTTAGAAAGCAGTGAATTTCTACGTTTTCTCGTTTTTTAATGTTACGACTAATATTTATAATTATATTAGACAATTATAATTCAAGTTTATTTGTATCTACAAGAAAAATTACTAAATGATATACTAAAATATTTGTTTAATAAATTTCGAGAAAATGAAACAATTTTCTTTTATTCTTTAACTTTTAATTGAAAACCTAATCGACACCGTCGTAGACTAGGTAAAATTTGAGTACAAAATAAATTTTAATTTACTTTTGAATTTAAAAATTGTTTTTTTTTTGTTTACAATCCAATTAATAAAATAATAATCCAAAATCTTCTTTCTCCTAGAAATACATTGAAACATGACTACATCATTAAACAAAATATACTGAAGCACTCAAAATCAATAGTTTCACAGTTACATAAAATATTGCATTTTTTCGCACTCTTTACTTTTTCCATTTCCTCATCCCCCCGCAATTTTTCTCCGGCCGCTTCCGCACTAACGCGCTCACTTACTACGCAAACTGGGAAAAAGTTCGCGCGAAAAAAAGCGCCAAAGGAAAGAGAAAGAGAGAAAGCGGCAGCGAGAAAGAGTAAAACTTTTTAAAGCAAATATCGTAAAAATTCATTCGCACTGCCGCAATACGTTTCCGCTCGCGAATACAATAATCCCGGCGAGTTTTTAAGCCCCTGCAGGTGCCGCGGGCCCGAACAGGTGTTGCCGCCGTACGTCGTTTAAGCGCGCCGAGCGGCCGCTCCTACTTTATGACGGGAAATTAAAGCTCACTCTTTTTTTTTCGCCGCGAAATGCAATATGATTTTTGAGAGATCCACCCGCGCTAGAGATTTTATAGTTTCGGCCTGTCGCGCGAGGCTGTCTTGTTTATTCGTTTTTTTTTTTACGCAAACGGAAAATAAACGGTGCAGCCAGAGAGTTCCGGGAAGCTTTAGTCGCTCTAAAACGTTTATCGAGCTTTATGGGAATTGTCCGTACGTGGTTGACTTAATTACGCGTTTTATTGCGGCTTACCTAGCGCAGTGGATGAAGAGATTTATTTGCAGCGAACGTGGAACCTTTTTATTTATTATTTTTTTTTGTTATTTTTTGTTGCTGTGTAGCCGAATATCGACAGTGAAATACTCTATCGTTTTATTGAAAAACTAGCGGGTTTCCTCTGAAGCTATTTTTTTTTTATTTTCGGATTTTTTGAAGCGTGACATTTTTACTTGGATGCGACTTAATCGTATCTTATTATATTTTTTGTTTTGTAAAATAATTTACATACGGTGTAAAATGTTTTCTAGATGAGATATAACACCCTGTATAAAATATTTTGAGTTATAAATGTTAAATCGGTACTTAATTCTGCTAGTGACTATAACTAAAAACAATTTCATGCAATTAGCAGAATTTGAAGTTCTTTTAATTATTTTTTGCGAAATGAATGCAAAGAAGAATATCAATTGGTGAAAGGGTGTGTTAATTTGAAAGCATATTAAATCTTCCTTTGTGTAATAGTGAACTTTTATTTTCAAAATTTATTTTCATTTAAGTTTATGGCAAGACATCTGAGTGGTTTCGACTGGTCCAAAATAACGTCGCGTCATCAAAACCATGACGTACCCACAGGAGTCTTCCATAAAAGCTTCCTCAAACAGCGCACTTCACTAATTAATCCCGTAATTAGAATTCATTTTACTGAACCGTATGCACGTTCATCCCTTTCTGCCGTCCTCCTGTCCCCTCCTGCCCTCTGCACTTCTGTGTCCATCAATGAATACCTTTACGAATTAATTCGAACGCGGACACCAAAGCGCGTGATGCTTTGTTCCGCGGGTCGGTCAACATGAGTGCGAGCGAGTGAGCGCATCGGGGATCGACGTGTACATATGATCAGGAAATTTTCTCGTGCTCTAACCGAGACATTGATCGGTGTAGATAAAGACGTACTCTCCGATTGCAACCCTCTTAAATCAACATTGCCTTTGCTGTTTAATTTCTGAGATTTTGTTTTAGGTGGGCATAATTATTATATTTATATATTTATAATATTAATATATTTATATATATTGATATACTTTGGAAAAATTTTCAATTACTAACTTAACTACGAGACCAAGAAGGACACTGCGAGAAAAGGAAGTGCTTTGGGTAACTGGATGGAAATAAATTAGAAATAATTTTTTTTTTATTATATTCATTAGTGAATTTATTTCTTAAAACTTATAATAAATATTCTTTTGAATTGTGAGAAAGTAATTAATTGAATTTAAGTTTCCTATTAACTTTTTCTATTTCTATTTTTATTTAACGAACGGAAATAATATCCTTGGAATTAAAAGTGTAATATCCGCAAATTACATTAACAAATTAAGTTTCACTTACGAAAATCTTTCCATAGTAGATCTGACATGATTTCTGACAGAATAAAGTGTGGTGTCCGAAATGTCATAAGTATTACTGTGACTGGCAGAGTAAAATGTAGTTGTGAATCAACAATTTATTATATTTTGAAGTGTCTCGTGAAAATTTTAATTCTTATTTTCAAAGCAAGCCTGGTGCCGATGTACCATCCTAATTACCACGTATCTAATTGGAATATTCTATCCAATATGTCATCTAACTTAAGTATTTAATCACTTAATTTAAATATTTAATTATTTAACTCAAGTATTTAATTATTTTCACTCAAGTATTTAATTACTCAACTCAAGTAGTTAATTATTCAACTAAACTAGTGAATTATTCAAATCAAGTATTTAATTTGTCTAATAGGCAGAGAACGCTGATATGATTACTCACGTTGTCCTTTATCTCGATGGTGTACCGATGGGATTAAGCCTCGTTGAAGTTACGCAGCAACAACGAAGACGAAGCGATCACCTGCAGTTGCAGCGGAACCAACTTGGGAGGGGATGGATGAACAGAGGTGGGAGGGGAGAGGGGGGTGCGAGATGTGGCCTAAGTCATCATCCCCTGATTAAACAGCAGCGCCGGCGGTGTTTGGCTTCGCGTGACCGGCTATATCCCCCGGCCTGCCGTTCGGCCAATACCATTACACGAGTGCTGATCGTCTCTTTGAGATCCTCCTGAAAGCCTTGGCGGCCCGCGCGGTAGCGATATGATGCAGATGCGTAAGTAACGACAAGGCTTGCCGATGCAATATGCTTGAAATATTGCCGTTAATATTAAAGACTTGCTTGACTGATGACTTTACCGCGATAATACACTTAAGAAAATATTATTTATTTATTTATTTTATTTATTAATACCAATTGTTACATATATTATCAATTACAAGATTGCTATATAATATATATGCAAGTTATAAAAAAATATAACCCAGCAAAGGAAAAGCTTTCCTGTATGCTGGCCTGGCTTGATATAATACTACATATTCTAGTAAAGAGGAGAGAAAAGAAAAAAGATTAAGTAGAGAATGGTGAAAAATGAAAATGCTAGTTATGGGGGCCTTGCAAGTGAGTGCTTAGTCTTCATGCTTAGTAACAACTCTTCTTATAGCATTCTGTTGGGAATACTAATAGGAATTCCGACAAAGATTTCGTACTAAAAAATTTATAGGGTTTTCTAAAAGCTCATAATACACAGTTAAAAATCTGTTCAATTCTAAACATTATTTTTGTGTTTACGATTGAACAGACACAACTTAATTATAATTTTTGTGTTTACGATTAAACAGACACAACTTAATTATAATTTTTGTGTTTACGATTAAACAGACACAATTTAATTATAATTTTTGCGTATAAGTTATGAAATTATAGAAACATTATGTTTCATTTTGTCTACTTCAGTAAACTACCCAAATATTTAACAAAAAGTGTAATTTAGAAACATTTTATGTGTATTAATGAAAACACATGCAAGAGTGTACATTAAACACAATCTTGTGCACTTATTTTTCAAATAAGACAAAACGCAGAATTTTTAACTGTGTAGGGAATTTTGCAGGAAATCTTATATGATTTTTTTCGTAAAATAGCTGTAGGAATTCTTGTAGGATTCACAGGTTTCCTATAGGATTTCGTATAGGATTTCCTGCAGGTTACCTATAAAAGCTCTACAGAATGTTTTCGTAAGTAAATTTTTTACCAATCCGTCAAATACCAAATTATAAAGTTCTATTGGAATTACAATAAAAAAAAAACGATTCAAAAACTACTGTTAATATTTTCTAAACGCCTGCATTAAAAATTAGTTTCATCATAGCTATATATAAGTCATAATCGTATCATCACTTTAACAGCCGTAAAAAAAATAAATAAATCCAGTGTTAATCTTCGTGCCCAACCATGAACCGGATGATTTAGCGAGTTCATAATCTCTCTGTAAAAGACTTTCAGCTCATTCGAAATGAAAAACTTAGGGTACTCTTTGTTACGACTCCCCTTGCGAAGGGACGCTGTGGTTTATTAAGTAAATTTCGGTAGCGCCCGATGAGATTATGTGCCCCCGAGAGTGATTTAGAGCTCGGACGCGCGAGCTTTCTTTTTGCGCGCGCACTAGCGACCAACTTTCCCTGTACATAAGGCACGCGCAATAAAGCAAAGACTCGAGAGTGCCAGTGACTCCTCGCGCTAATCTCGGGGGCTACGCGAGAGGCGGCGGGACATAACGCGAGGCTAATTTGCTTTCGGCGAATGAGTCCCTCGGACTTTGAGTTTCCGCGCCTCCCCTCGGTGGAACGGACATTTCGCTCGTGACGGATTTTACGCGCGGGCTGCAAGGCGAGTTGAGGTGTTTTACGAACTGGAAAAGTTGCTTTTACGAGCTTATAATTATGGCGGATATTTGTGTCGTTAATTTCGCGTCGTTATCCTTGCTCTGCCCATAATTAATGTGAATAGTAATTACTCGAAAAAGAGAGAAAAAAAGACTTGCGATTAATAAACGATGTGATACATGAAATCCATTAAAGGATTACTTGCGTAGTTGAATTAAAATTTGCTGCAAGATTTAAGCAGCTTTGAAAACAAAATATTTAAAAGCAGAAATATTCACTTTAGGAGATTAGGTGAGACAATGAAGAAATAGCTTACAGTTTAAGATTATTTTGATTTGACCTAGTGATTAAATTAGTAACTGAAACTTGGATTTGGAATCTTTTCCTGAACTTTTCTTGTGTTTACGAAAACTACAAAGTTTTGCCATAGGTCCAATATGCAGGTAAGAATTACAGTGATTTAAAATTTTTCAGTACTTGCAATTTTCCTTGTAAAAATGCAAAGTTTTTCTAGTACTTTTTCTTCTAAAACATCTGTAGCAAACAAAAAATTCCGTCCGCAGTTTATTTAACATTTTTTTTTTTATTTCTTACATTTCTTATGGATTCATTTATTTATTTTTTATTCATTATTTTATATGAACAACTGATGTTTTTGCCTATTTCTTTTTGAGATTCTTTTTTCCGATTCTGTCAGTAGCTGCATCTAAGCTTTTTCTCATAATTTTCACTAGAAAATGCTCAACATTGACAAATAATTTCCGAAGGATTCCCTGAACAATTCATCGTGATTATTAACTTTTAGACCGCCGGGATTTTAATAAAAACAAAAATCGATGTCTCGCATACAAGAGTGTTCTATGGCCTAGTAGATAAAATCAAATCAAAGGTATAAATGTGCAAGTCAGAGGTGTGCGTCGTATTCCGCATCCCGGCGATCTGAAGGTTAAGAGAAAATTCTCTCAATGAGTAAAAATAATTTCATCGAAGGATCCACGAATCTCAAGAGATAAGGATGACACATTCGATTATATCCAATTTCATCCTCATCAAAGACTCCCTTCACGTCATCGGAGAATCCGGCGCGAATGCAGCACCAGCCAATCTCGACATCGGTCCGAAGGTGCAACGGCCAAAGACGCAAAAAGGAACGTAAGCTCCCCGCGTACGTACACGAGGACACTCGGGGCAGGTTATCGCAAGCTCTGGTAAGTAGATAGCGGGTACGGCGACGTCGATGCGCCTATCACCAGAAGCCGGAATGTGCAAACGCAGACTGACGGCTTTTAGTTGATTAACGCACGGAGAGCTCGGTGTATTTCCATTTCTCCCTTACATCCATTTTCCCTTTGTCTCCCTCTCTCTCCAGCCTTCCGCCGGGCTCTTTCTCCCTCGCATTTCTCGTTCGCTCTCGAGAATGAAAATAGCTTTCCCAGCGAAGACGTCTCAGCGCGTAAAGACGGATTACTCGAGATTATTGACTTTACCTGCTTTATCATCCCTGCCGCGGTACTCCTCTTTCTCTCTATCTGCCGCCACGACCGCACAGATTAAGAAGCGTGGGGATTGAAGGACGTAACCGACGCTCTCCGCTTGGTCTCTTTGTGTCTATATGGACAGCGGAAAAGTTTGCCTGTGATGGACGCCGATGTCGCATCGTGGAGCTTACTACTCCGTTTTCTCTCTCTGCCTAACCGATTTTTACTTCCTTTCAAAATGTTACGTTTTGTGGCTTTTTAAAAAATGTCAATAGACTGGAAGATAATCTCTTGTGAAAAATATATTGCTTTTGTGTTGGTACTTAGTTTCTTCATTTAATATTTCCGCGTATGCAATTAATTTACTTAATTGTTTTAATAAGGTGATTTGAGCAAATACTACACTAAACAGATTTTCTAAATCTGAAAATGTTAAATATACTTGAAAATGTTAATATTGCCGTTCCAAATTTTGACAAACAAAATGTGGTTATTCAAAATTTTTATGTGAATTTTCAAAAAACGAGACGAAAGCTAACGGTCGTAAGGGGTTGATAATTACCAAAATAGATGGTACAGATAAAGAATAGGTTTGATAAATTATTACAATTTGCGGCCACTCTGTTGAGATTTACCATTTGCTATTACGTTTAATTATCCACAGCATCACAATCATCGTATGTAAATCTACGGTACTATAATTAGCTCTGAAGTTACTTAGGTAATTAGTTTACATTGATTAGATTTTAACTAACGACTACAAAAGTAGGGATTATCTATGATTTCCGAACAATTTCTTCTAAAAATTTTGTTGATTCAATAAAATAATTTTGTAAGGAGGGCCCAGTGAAGTTTTTAATTGGAACTACAACATTTCTTTTCACTCTAACATTCCATTGAATCGCGACGATATACATTGTTACGAAGCAAGGTTAATCCCTCATTGATCTGTTAACTGGAAGGTGTACGGAAGGAGCGTTTTCTCTCTAAACGAACGGGAAGGCGAAACCAGCGGGTACAGAGGCGTAGGAAAATGTTGCCCGCGCGCGTCACGGTCGGCGGGCTACATCGATCACCGGCCAACTCAATTTGTCTCCATTGATGGCAATCTGCTGAGCAAGCAGCCCTCGTTCTTCGCTCCGGCGCTCACGGTCTCATCCCCCGCGCGCTTCTCCTTGCTTCTCCTGGCCATCGCATAAAAAAACCGAAACGAGAGTGTGCATTCTTGTATCCTCGTTGAAAACGCACTTTTACAATGAACACAATATCGTTTACAGTGGGAAGGAGCTTGATTACGGGATGGAAGATGAATAAGAGACTTATCATTTGTGATATTCTTCTAAACATGAATAAGTGAAATTTAGGTTGAATAAATGACTGTGCGTCTATTTGAAGCGAAAAATCTTTCACTTATTCAATATGTGGAAGACTTTTTATTTCAAGTAAGTCTTTATTGGTTTTTACTTATTCATGATCTCGATAGGTAATTAATTAGTACGCGTGACCAATAGGATGTAGACGCTTTTTCCTATCATCTACTGAAATTAATTTCTGGGATTTTATCTAAGGTATTGCTAAAAATAGTTTAATTTCTGTGAAGATTTTCGAAGATTTAAAACATTTTTCAATGATTTTTAAAAGAATCCTAAAGATTTTAAAATTATCAGGAATGATCAGAAGGATATTTAATGATTTTCTGCAGATTTTGTAAGATCATCAAAAATTCCGGAAGATTTTCAAAGATTTCTTTATTATTACTTCTTTTTTGTAAACATTTTTGATATTTTATAAAACAAGATTCGATTTTACCTTTTTTTATCTTTACATTATTTTGTACACATCTATAAAATCGAATGTTAAGAAACAGATCAAGTAAAGACAATAGAAGTCATACTTAAATCTTTCATCGCAATCATCTTCTCGGAAATTCAAAAAATATTCCAAAAGACTGTATTTGAGGTAAATCCACTTACTTAATTTTTTTTTCAAATCGCAGTAACATCCAAGACTTTCATCTACCATAAATAACGCTAAAAAATCAGAAAACTTTCAATTACAAATGTAATGAGATTAAAATTACAAACATCGAAAACGGAAGCCAGTGAAATCTTGTAAGCGGCACGCGACCCGGAAGATACATTCATACACATACACGCGCGCGAATTCGCGCACCTCACTAAATTGCGCGACGGCTCGTGTGTATGCAAAGACACCTGAGAGCAAACATCGCGATATAATCAGTGCTCGCGGAATTAAACTATCCGACGACGTCTAGCGGCGGCGGTGCCTGACAATCGCTTCGCTGATTCTCCGGCGCGGGCGAGTTTAAAACGATGAATTTCATTCGAGGAGCAGGATCAGTTTCTATGTCGGCAAATACACCAGTAACCAAGCACCCAGCGGCGAGGCAGACTGTAAATTAGCGCCAAAATATAACTTGAATTATTCAAGATTCTTAAACTGCGATGCAATTCAAATTTCTTTTACATAAAGAAAAATGTATCCGTTAGCGACAGAATCGCATTTTCTTCGAGGAAAATGATTAAGGAATCTCATAAATAAATAGGAGAAAACATCGATTGTTAATGTAAAACAATTAATGAAATTATAAATAAATGAATCCATAAGAAATGTTTGTCGTAAATTTGGGCCTGAAGAAAACCCGCGTAAAAATAATTCAGATTAAAATAAGACGATAAAAAGATTCATCATTATTATGCCCGAATTTAAGATTTCTTAAGATTTAAAAGGATTCTCTACTAACAAGCACCTCAAAATCAATTTAAGATATTTTCGAGATCATTGTTACAATATTAATATTAGTTTAATGCATATAAATTTAAAAATAATTAAATATAACATCTTATTAAGATTAAAACGATTTTTATAAGATCTTATGTATAGAAAATTTAAAAAATTGAATATGTATTAAACTAATATTAATATTTTATTAAAATAACGATTTCGAAAAAACCTTAAATTAATATTAAGATATTTATTATTCCATATCTTCCGAAGCTTAACTTGGATTAAGGATTTGATATTGGTTAAATATTTCTTTGATTACTTTTCTCTCGCCTGCGTCTACAGATATTTAGAGATCTCCTTTTTTCGCTCTTATGACATTAAAGAATCAATTAAGTTTGTAGAAGAATTTACTCATTCTTAGTTTATTATCGGACGAAATTGTGTAGAAAGAAAAGAACTAACATCGGGAGAGTAAATTATATAATAAAAAGTTGAAAAATTTGTAATACGACCGGAGATTTTACTTTTTGGCTAATGGATTGTAACGTAGACGAGCATCCGAGCGTTAACTAGTTATCGCAGCTAAGGGAGCAGAAGATGCGTCTGTTGCCTCGTCGTGCTAGGCGCGAGCTTTCTATCAAATTATAAGTTGTCGCATGTATGACACTGGGCGTACGCACACTTGCACCGCCTATATAAGCTTAGTTTTCCTAGTTAATGCCTGCCGCCAATCAGCTACCTTCAAGCAAATGTATACCATACGAACATTTACACGTTGCGCAAAAGAGATTACTGCTTGTTTTAGTGAAAATTATAAATTTTCTTAGTCACTCATTTTCATTGAATAGTATGTTATCCGAAAATGATTTTCGTACACAGAGTGAATTTTCTTGTGAAAAGTCTGAGAAAAAGCTTGAAAGTTTTACAAGAACACGTACTGGAGAAACTTGACATTTTGTAATTTTAAGGAAGCGTTTTGTAATTTTACAAGAAGAAGTACTAGAAAAACTTTGTAATTTTACAAGAATTTTTTAATTTTACAAGAAAAAGTATTGAAAAGCTTTGTAATTTTACAACGAGAAGTACCGGAAAAAAGCTTGGTAATTATTATAAGAAAAAGTACTGCAAAAGTTTTATAATGGAGTCCATGGATTTTTTAAAAAAATAAGATCTACAGCTTAATCAATCGCATCAAGAGAAATACCGACTACAATGAAACCGTGGATTTTTTATAGAGGGATAAAAGACATTTATCAGCGAACTCTTAAATTGTTATTTTACAGCTTCATTCCATGGATCATTAATTGTGACGGCAGCATACCGCAGTTGTCTCTAAAACATTTAAAGCACAGGATCATATATAAACTTGCACACAATTAACGATTATCCGGATGATAAATTTTAAATTAAAATTAGTCTCACTCCTTCTAAACTCAATCAATTAAAGTCCGAGCAATCAAACGAAATTGCATAGTGAAAGTTTCGAAAGCGTCCATCTGAACTACTCGACTCGGCCGAGGAAAAGTCTAATTTCACTAAGGAAACCAACTTTCCTCGGCTTCTTTCGCGTGACTTTACAGCTCGTCGCCGTCGCAATAAAGGCGCCCAGCGGAAATTCGTCAATCGCCGTCCTCGGTTTTACCCCCCCGGGTGAGAATAAGTCCGGGCTGATCCAGTATTCCTCGTCCGTCGGCCGCACTGCAGACAGAAGAGTTGCAAGCTGCAAGCTAATGTTTGCAATTTAAGCCTCCCGCGCACAGGCTCCCTTCGCAAACTGTCGGTCTGCGATGTGGCTGGCCTGCTAAATCTCGACGCCCGTATTGTGGACGATGGCCCAACGTTGACCCACTGACGACTGACCTGAAAAAATTTGTTAAACACGCTCGCGGCGTATCTACTGGACGGGGGACATACAAGTTTTACAAGTTCCGAAAACTTTGAATATTTGTCAGCGACTGTTTGGCATCAGAAGAGAATGAAAATTTATTATTAAAGTTTTTTTTAATAATTGTAAACTAATATAAGCATAATTATTTAATGAACAGACGCTAAAAGTCAATTTTATTGTCTGACCAATGGTAAACCTTAACTACTTAAACGTTTTAAAAGTCTCTTATTGCTCTGGAAGACTAATAAGAATTCTTATTAAATTCAGTCTCTTATATAATACAAACTATATAACTTTTTAATAAAATAAATAATAGAAGTTTAATGTGTTGAATTCTGTCAAATCTGTTGCCTGACCAATTGTATACCTTAACTACTTAAAAAATAATCAGTGACTATTTTGCATTTGAAAACAATCTTACCATTAATGTTTTTCTAATAATTATAAATTACGATTATTTAATTATTCAATTTTATTATTCAGTAGATGTATTTACTGTTAAAATAAATTTCATAGTCCGATCAATTGTAAATCTCGACTGCTAAAAAACTACATAAACATTTTACTTAAAATCTGATTCAACACTCCAGCACAATGATTAAAATTTTCACTTGCACTAAAACATCATTGGTTTTACTTTCTTTATGTTATTATGCATTCCCGTAGCACCCCATCAATCATATTCAGCCATGAATTCAAAGGTACATTAAATTGAACTAAAAAAAAAAGAAATAATGCACATCGTATCAAACTCAATTAAAAAAGCCGCGTATTTTCAGGAAGGCATTAGCATTTCTCTTCGGTCGAGCAGCAGCGAGGGCTTTGTTTTCTCCCTCGGCCCAAAAGTAACAAGCCGCTACCGCCGAATTTCGCGGAGGAAAAAAAAGAAGACGAGGCTCTCGCAAGTCTGCGCGAGCGAGACGGACGTCGAGCGCTCGGAGTGGCGGATACGTAACGACGTCGTCTATATATAGGTGCAGGGAGCGCGGGCGCGCGCGCATCAAGTATCACTCTATTTACCCGTCAAATATTTGTGCTTTTACCGTCGAGCCGCTGCCGCCGCCGTACCGAAATAGCGAGATCTCGAGTGGAGCCACTTTGTATACGGCGCCGAACGCTGCGGATTTCCCTAACGAAAACTCGGGCGGCTGCGCCGAAAATTTGCAATTCGTAAAGTACCGAGAGAGAGAGAGAGAGAGAGACTGGAGGGAAGCCCAAAGTTGTCCCGAGAGCCCGGAGGGAAGGTCCGCACGCCTTAACGAGAGCCCGGAACTTCCGGTTTTCTTCGCGCCGGTCCGGTCTGGCTGTGGTGCTCGCTTCACAGAATCAAAATGTTAATGCACGCACCGGTAAGATTTTTCGGCGGCGAAGTTACGTAGAATCTGCAGTTTTTTTTTTCTCTTCCAAAATTTTGTTTTGTTTTGTTTGAAACAGCAATGTTTTTCGGTATTTCACGAGGGAAGAATTTATTTTTAACAGAAATTTATTTTTTTAATTAATACGAAATGCAAATGGTATTGAACTTTCTAGAACATTTTATTTCTTGAAATTATTGGAGAGGAATTTCCATACTGTTCATGCGGTAACAACACTTTTTTAAACATTCATTACGCTTTCAGATTAAAACATCTGGATTTAAATCACGCGCGAATTACGTCAAGAAGCAAAAATCCAATAAGCCATCAAAAAGAACTGAAATTAACTGTTTATTAAATTTCATTCGCTAGCGAATTCAATGTAAGTGCACGAGCTTCTGCGAGATACCTCGTAGGAAAGTTTCAATCCTGCCCAGTGGACATTCCATTAACCCTTGAGAGACGCGCGATTTTTCAGCTAACAGTGGCCGTCGCCTGCAGTCGCCAAAGAGGAGCGAAGCGAAAGGAGAGGGAAAAAAAAGGAAGCGAGAGAAGAGACCGGGATGAAGGCGAGCGGCCGCTTCCGGCTCGGAAAATTAGAGGAGCTGGTCGGCGTGTGCCGATGATAAAGGGCGGAAAGGGTCGGCAGCCAGCGGACGAGTCGTGCGTGAACGGCCGCGCCGGGGCCCCCTCGAGTAGGCCGATCACGGAGCGGCGGCAGCGCCGCACGAGCGGCCAACCCCCCGGGGGAGAATCCTAATATCCGCGTTTGACGCCATGCCAAAATACGTACCGGCCAGGCTGGACCCGCGCTGAATAAGGATACGATTGGGCCGGGCACTGCGAGTCTCCGTCGCTGCTTTTTCATCGCGAGCCCCGTCACATTCAGCCTGCACCCTCGCGCGTACGTGCGGCCCGGGGAAAAAGTCGCGTCGCGCTTTTCCTTCCCTCCGTGAGGGGCGCACGCGTAAGAGAGATGCAGCGGGGTATGACGTGAATCAAAATATGCCGCGGGGCCGATTGAAACGGTGAAAATATGGTCGCGAAGATATTTCTGGACGTGAGAGCGCGTCGCTCGATTTTCGCCCGACGCGTCGCCTTCGGAGCCGAGACGAATGTTAAAGTATCATTGATGTGTCATGATTCGGCGTTCTTGGATAATAAAATTTATTCCGTAAATTTTGCCGCAGAATAAGACTCCTGCAATTAAATTGCAAGAAGTAAGTAGAGCTTCTGTCAGATTTTTCATTGGTTAGCTCTTGACAATTGATTTTGCAATACTTGTACTTGCATAAAATTTATTCCGTAAATTTTGCCGCAGAATAAGAGTCCTGCAATTAAATTGCAAGAAGTAACTAGAGCTTCTGTCAGATTTTTCATTGGTTAGCTCTTGACAATTGATTTTGCAATACTTGTATTAGTGTCTGACCAACTGTGTGTCTTAACTACTTTTTTTTATTAAGTTCTAGATTCTTATGTTGTCTCATTCTGGAATAATAATACAGAAATCTGATAATCTTTTAATAATGAAGCTTTTAAATTACGGATTAATTTATAATCTTCTTAACCGAGTCATTATTTATTTTATATTTGAAAGATTTAATAAAAAAATGTATGGCTACAACAACCAACATGATGCCTTTTTTTTCTAGCGAATATAAGACTCGAACGCCCAAACAAATTACAATGTATATTACTCATCGTTTTTACAACCATTTTAGTTTCAATTTTACATTTAACTTTCGTTATAAGTAACATATTTTTAAACTTACAGCTTTTCTAACAAATGATCTACAATCGCAAGTATTATAGAGAAGCCTAAATAATCAGATTAACTTTGTTACCTTTTGGCAGCTGGTTTTCGAATGATGTTAGCGTAAAAAATGCCATCAGCAGGCGGCGTTGGGCGAAATAATTAACACCTAGCTGTTTGATGAATTTCCCTCCAAACGAGGCGAACTGATGGTCGCGGGTGCGCGCAGGCGCGCAGACGATTGGCAAATAGCGTGCGAACGTGCGGCGCATGAATTTTATCGAATAAGAGCTGACGCGAATTCGCGTGCCGCTAATTAATACGTCAAACCTTCGGTCGCGTCAAACAGTGACAACGCGCGCGCCGTTACGTGGATTAAAATGCGCATAATTGCGCCCGGTTTGCTCCGATTGCGGCGCGCTATTCCGCTAATGACGAGCAGTAGAGTCATCTCATTGCCGCATGAAATTTTTCCTTCCGACGTGCCGACGCTTTTGTGCGACTGCGCTTCCTCTTTTTTGACCGGTACGTCGCGTTCGCATGCGAAAGCATCCAACAATAAATGTTTGGTCAATCGATTGTTCGCGCTATTTTGAATACTAACGCTGGGGTAAAGTTGACTTTTCTTTATTTGTGTTATTTGATATGATGACGTTTGTATGTAATTGAGGGGCTGCATGGAATAAGGGCCTAACACGGAAACATCCATTTTGAGAAAAATGTAATGAACGATATGACAATGTTTTGAGAGTTAAAAATGAAAATGTACATTTATAGTTTATATATAATTAGTTTATTACAAAATGATTTTTTTTTATTTAATAATATTCATTTTTATTTGAAAATTGATATATCTTGAACCCTTTTTAAGAATATTATACTACGTAAGGCCGATTATAAATATAACAAAACATTTGCTTGTTTTTTTATAAGAAATTTATTTAGAAAAATTTAGAAAATTCAAGCGGGAAAAATTTACCTAAACATTGAATATTTATACAAATTAACCTGAAAACTGTATCGTATATATTTCATTATTCCTATTTACCTAATTTACCATTCGATTTATCTAATTTAACTTAGGTCCTTCTTATACAAATTACGTTTTTTTTCGTAATTAAATTGTTGTAATCTTAATTTCTTTTTATGTCAAAAGGATTGAATTTTTTTCTCTAGTCGACAAAGAAGTGTGGCTATGAATTTTTTCAGAATCATACAAAAATTGGTATTAAAATAAATTTTTAAAAAATTATAAATTTGCAAGAAATAATAAATGTAATTTGACAATAATTGAGTTCTTTAACCATGAATGGATTTTATGCAACCTCTAAGTAATCTTTTAATAAAATACCGCACTGGTGGTGGCCAAAATATTTACTTTAGCATTAAACTGGTTAAATATAGCCCAATATAAAATAAAATACAAAAACCAACTATCTTAAATCAAAATTTAGTGTAAGTATACAGTATTACTTTAGCTTTGCTCCTAAGGGTGGTAAATAAAGGAAAGCAAAATTTACTACTGTCAGTGATAAAAAAAAGAGACACTCTGATGATTGGAAGCTTCTCAAAACGTTCAATAAAAGAATTAAAAATAAAACCGATAAAGTAAATAAAAATATTTGATGTCTGGTTTAATCCACTGCAATTGAAAAGTTTAATACCCAGATTTAAGGCTGCCGTCAGATTCGAGCAGGATCCATTCAGAATTAACGCTGTAAATCCACTGGCCAGTCTCGAAATTCTTCACATCTAGTGACGATCGCCTCGGAAGCTGCGGTTGTTTGGCCTTGGTCCACGTATCGTTGTCATTGTCTCGGCTCGCGCTGATTGGAATTTAAATTTTATTCATAGGCTCGTTTATATCCGTCCAGTTATATATTCAAATCTCCGGCATCCCCTCGGGTTCTCTCGCCTCGACTCGTTATGGCATACATGCACGCGCTCCGCATTCGGCGGGATTCCCTGACTCTTTCTGAATGCGCCCGGGCCAATTTCGCGTTGGCTTTTCCAGCTATTTTCGAGTGATTTCGGATTAATGCAATCGCCTAAATGAATGGGAGGTCCCTCTCTTTCCTGGCCATCGAATATCGCTCTTTCTGTACAGTTATTGAGATGCGAATTCTATTAATATTTAAATGAATTAATTTGCCGGCCGCTCGCATGGTGGACTCTGCTTATTAAATCTTATGTGCGTTGATAATGAAGAGAATATATGTATACTTCTGATTCGATTGTGCAATTGTTCGCTTCGTGTATTTTCATTTGTTATTTTAAATTTAAAATGCTAAATACTGTAGTACAATTAATTAAATCGACCGCCGTCTCTGCAGCAATTTTCAATTGGACAACGCTATCCAGTAAATTTTCAGTACGCTTACTCATATACTTTAGCTAAAAATTAATCTTTCAAGCAAGTAGTGTCTAAATTTAATGCAGTGAACTTTAAAGCAGCACCTGCCTTAAAATTCAGTGTTGCTTTTATTATCGCTTGGGTTAACGTGGATTAACCTGGACCATCCTCTGCAGGTACACGAGAAAACAGGAGCACGGCTTATTGGTTAATTAGGAGCGACACCTTCAATCTCGTTCGTCGAATGACGAGGCTAGCGCGCCGGAAAGACGGTTCATGCGTCAGCGTCGGGGAACGACTTTAACGCGTCCCGGCGATGGCGTCGCTTCGTACATCACCCCAGGAGCGTGACAAAGTGTCCCGATGCTCGTGCAAGCATCTCTGATGCTGTCGCGGATATCGATTGTGGCTGAGATGCACTTCGTTATCCAACTCGAGTGTACAGCTGGTGCTTAATTTGGCGGGTTGTACGTTGATTAAACTACTTAAAACCGTAAAGAATTGATGAATTTTAATAAATCGATGGAAAAGGATTTTTCTGTTGTACTTAGAGGTACTATTGCGTAAGAAACAATGATAGTCTGGATTTAGATGGAAAGTGGGTGTACGAGGAGTTTTGAAAATCCTGCTTAACTTTATTAATATATCAAGTGTGATCCAAGCTATTATTAGTATAGATTAGTATTAAATCTCCCGAGGTTTTTTACACGTCATAACGAGACTTGACGTAAAAGATTAAATTTTTCAAACTTTTTGTTTCGTTCAGCACGAACTTGAATGCATAGATGTAGAATGTATGATATAGATTTGAATGTCAGTAAGATATTTATTATAGATTTTTTAAAGTAATTTCTGAGACTTAGAGTAATTAAAGACTAATTACGATAATCACTAATTCTTTTCTTAAAATTTTAAATAACTGGCAGGGCCCAAGATTTTTAATAAAGTTTGTAATGGACGTTCAAATATAAATATCAAATTCCTTTAAGGTTTCATGGATTTTAGGAAATTCCCAATCAACAGAAGTTTCCTAAAGATTTCCAAAGGTTTTCAAAGTCAGTGGATTTATTTTAGTGAAAAAACTCTCGTTTTTTTCTTTAAAAAGAAGACTAACTATAAATTTCGTATAATAAATGCAGAGACGTATGATGGTCGTTGGACCCTAAATACCCTGAAACAAAAGCATAGTCTCTAAATCTGCAAATGTGAAATCCTTTTAGAAAAAGTGAATAGTACCATGTTTTATAATTATGATTCAATAAGTGGACGAATTTTTAAAAACAAAATTTTGCTACTTCAAATTTTCTAACTGAACGTTCGCATTTTCAGATTTATAGGATCAGAATCTTTTACATACGCAAAATGATACTTCTTGATCTTCTCAAGTGTTTGCCAACTAAAACTGAGAATGAAATCGAATCGACGGCAAAGCATCCGGGGTCCCAGTCGGACGCCGCAGAAAAAAGTCGCACCATCAATAAGCAAATTTCCGCTTATCTTGCCGCGCCTCGCGATGCAGTTAACTCAATTTCGCCGACGGCGCGAGAATTCCGGCCCCCGAAACCGCGGCCTCGGGGGAAAGTGAAAAAAGGCGACGGCGGCGGTTATAGCACTCGTCGTTTTACGGGGCAGGCTTTTCCCTTCCCTTTCCCCATGTAATAGCTCCGGGCAAAACGGCCGCCGTCCTACGATATTACAACCGCAATGCGTAGGTATCCGACGCCTCTTGGTGCGCGCGCACGCGATCACCCTCGTCACGAAAAAGGCTTTCTCCGCGAATTCGCCCGAGTCCTTTGTAATTTTGCCGTTTAGCTGTTTGTAGAATTATGATTTTTAATTTATGTTTATTTTCTGCAGCGGTTTAATTTGCATACATTAAAATGAAGGGTGTAAATCGAGAGAATTTCCTTACTACGCGTAGAAAAACTCTCGACTAAAAATTACGATAATTTATTTTAATGTCTTCAGAGATTCACAGAACTAATAAACTGCTATAATTTTTATGTAAATTTTATAAAAGTTACAGTAACATTCGTTTATTCACTTTTAATAGTCTTAAATATTTATTGCATGTTTATCTTTCATTATGTTTTTTTTATTTTTTTTATAACAGAAATAAATATGCAAATAAAATATTAATTTACAATATTCTAATAATAAAATATAATTCTACAATAAAAGTGTAAAAGCAAATATTGTATTTTCAATTTTTTTATCGAAATATCCTTCCGCTGGTACTCGGTGAAATTACAGTTAATGCTGACAAATTGTTTAATAGAATATACCCTTGTACCTGTGCCAAGATACGAGATACAGTGCGATATGGAGGGATTTTCAGCTTCTAGTCGGCAAAATATTAGAAGATTTCGTGACTATCCCCTCACAATTTCACTTTTCTTTAAATAATATCGTATAATTGAATGATTTTAATAAAGAATTTTATAATAAATTTTTATTTATTTTTATTTCATTTCCACAGTTTTCTGTATTTGTGTAGAGGTAATATCGATTAGTGAATACGGGATTGACCACGTTCTAGACGCATGGACTGTTTTATTGTAGCTAAATCAGTAATAGTGAGGGCGGAAAGTCTACTTGTTTTGTTTGATCTTATTTAAACTTCATAGAATATTAAATTCTATCAAAGAAAATATGTTTTTGATCTTCTAAATCAATTTATCGCTGCAATTCAACGGCATTAAAAAGTTAAATAAATTAAATAATTCAGTACACCAGTGTTTTCTGGAGAAATGAGTTGATTTATCCAAAATATAAACGACATAAGAAACAATTAATTTTATCAATAATCTAATAGTCCGACAGCTCGAAATCTTTATTTCTCAAAACGTAAACAATTCAATAATGCAATTTATTAAACAAAAAATAATAATAATAATTTTTTCGGTATTTTATTATACTGCGTGACCAATAGTAAGAAATAAAGAAGTCATCTAATAACTCCTTCCACTGTTTGTCGAGTTAAGAGTTCGCATAAAAGTTTCCTATTTGAGAATAATCAATATATTTACAATTTTTTTTACCAAAGTCATTGTAATGTCTAGACTGTAAAGGTGGATTGAGGCGAAGGTAGAATGAACATTTCAGTCGAGAAAGCAGCTTTCGCAAGGAATCGACATGTTTCACGTTAAGCCTTGGGCTCCGCCACATTCAAAATTGAGTGTGCGTTTCACGCGACATTAAGGTATTAAGTGCCTGGGAAACGAGCGGAACATTGTAGAGGGAAAAAGATACCAGTGGTAGACATTTAAGCGTGTTTCGGTATTTAGACGACAATCTCATTTTGATACTTCCTTGCAAGTTAATCCCCGCAGTCACTTAGAAGTTGCTAGAGATCATTAAATTTTAGCTTGCGAATGCTGTTTTGATATTAAATAAAATTTTTATTTAAATAAAACTCTTTTTTAGTCGATTAAATAATTTGTCTTTTCGAATTATAGTATTACTGTGTAACATGAATTTCTATTCATTTACGAGTTCTTGCTGTTGTTGTACGTCATAGCATATAATAATATAATAAATTTCTTAAAATAAAAATCTTGGTACCTAAATAATGACTCTTAAAAAACCGTAATTAAATGTAAAAAGGAAAAGTGATTTTGAATTTAACAAAATAAAAAGTTTCTTAAAAGATTGAACTAAGAGAAGACTTGAAGAAAAATGCCGACCTAAATTCTCGTTGAATACATCTCATTGGAAGAGGGATGGCAATAAATGGTTTCATTTTCGGTTCGCATCGTGAGCCCTCGATAAGAAAAGAAAAACGTAAACCAGGAGGAAAATCGTCACGTTCCATCTCTCTTTTTCTTAGCCCCGAACATCGTTTCTTGAGGCGTCTTTTTATGAAACTGTTTGAATGGCATTAATTTACATAAAATTTTGAACTCTAAATATGCAAATTAATTTCTCGATAATTATTAGGGTATCTCGACACTTTTTATTGTACACAGAGAGCTTTAATAAATAATTGTGTAAATTCGACCTCGTCAATATTTCGTCTCCTTTATTATCGAATACAATGATAATACATGGTTTAAAAATATATCGTTTATAGCGTCATAGAATATGTTATTAAAAAATCATTTTATTTCTTCGTCGTTAAGAAAAATGTAAAAATGAAGGCGAAACGGACGAACTAGAGGAATCAGAAAAATGACTGTATCTCCAGGGAAATTAAAGTAATGAGTTTGTTCGATTCCGCAGAGAAGCAGAAAAAGAGACGCGCGTTTCCTTCAAGTATCAGTACTCTATCTATCATTCTCTATACGAATGTCTTTTTCTTTTTTTATTCACTATTTTATTCACAAAGTTTCATTGTATAAAACATTTTGTTAAAAAAAAATTGTTTTTTTTATACTCCACTTTTTCGCAGCAAATAAATTAATTGATACAATTTGGGGATATTTTTTACTACAGTGGTCTAATGAAAAGACTGCATTGAGAGAAAATGAAATAATATCCTATCAAAACAGTTCACATTGGTTATTGTCTTAAAAATCTGCCAGAGTAGAGTAGTACTTTATCAAATATGGTTTATTTATTTTGTTGTATTTTTTTCTAATAATTTTTTTTTTCAATTTTCTGGTGGATTACGTTTAATTAGCGCTAATATTACCTTCTCTGATAAAGAATGTAATTTGTCTTTTAAATTTCGTGAATCACATTCGAGCATTTCTGAAAATACGAAGTTGGCTTGTCATTTCAGAAAAGCGCAACGTAACTTATATTTCTCTCTCGTCAGAGGGAGATGGAATCCACTTCAGTAGAACGTAGAAATGATGAGTCGTTGAATGAAAAAAAGAAGAAGAAGACGAAGAGAAAGCAGAAAGAAAACAACTGAGTAGAAGAGAAGCTTCTTAAAACAGCAAATTATTTTCCCAATTTACGGGACGCGCCGTTCCGAGAGGGCCGATTACTTCGGAGCGCATTAAAACTCAAAACTCGCCGTCGTTAAGTTTTAATAGAATCTCGCGCCTCCGTCAGGAACAATTGAAGGAGAAAAATGTCTGTACATAAGCGGGACCACCGTCGCGTCTTCGCGAGATTTTTCCTTCGTCCTCTCTTCTCCCTTTTATTTTCCTAGCTCGCTTTCAGAGCGATGCCTCGCCTATTAAGGGATAAAAAAAAAAAAGAAAAACACTCGCTTCGGATGCAAAAAAAAGCTTTGAGCGAATGAAAATCCATTCATTACGCCCTCATTCATCATAGGACGCGTTCGATCGTTATCGAGGACGTTGGGGTGAATTTTTTTTCACTGCAGTTTTTTTATCTGCGGGCCTTTATGTTGCTGGCAAACGGGGTAGGATTTCTTTTTCTTTTAGTAAAAAATGGCTTTTGCATTACTACGCAGTGCCTTTCTTCTGCCTGCTTTTTATACCTTTTTTTCATTCGTTTCTGTATAATTAATTGTTATTTATACTATTGAAAAGATAATCTCTTTTATACATTGTTAAGAATTTTGTGAAACTTATTTAATAATCTTCACATATTAAAATTTTTTTACTGCCACGCTTGAAATAAACTTCCTTGATCAAATTTATTTATTGTGAAAAAAAATTTCTTCGTGTACTTATTAATTTGTTCGAGATAAGTAATCTCAGATCAGTTTTAATTTTGAACAAATGAATTCTCTAAAAAACTGTTGGAAATCTGTTAATTTTGTTTATAAATCTTTGGAAATCTTTCTAAAATTCTAAAAAGTCTACATGAAATCTTCGGAACTTCTTTTTAACACTTAAGAATTCTTTGGAAATTAGACAAGAAGAGGATCATTCATAGGAATTTCAAGAAATTCGAAGCCCTCCACATCAAAGCGATCCATTTCAATTTTGAAAAGTAACTATTCACAATATTCTAATATAATTATTATTTATAAAAATTTAATCGATACTTGAACGATTTTTTGATTCTTTTTTAGAATTGTCAGTTGTTAAGAATCGATTGTTTGGAATCGATTCCTTTCGGCGGAATTGCCCTTCACTACACCGAGAGAAATGTTATAGTAAAAATTACTATGTTCCGTAGGAACAGTGGGATATACTCAACTTATGAAAATTTTTACTATAAAAATACTAAAATTCCTGTGTACATAGCAAAAATTGCTATTTATATAGTCGAAATTGCTATGTACATAGGAAGTTTTAGTATGTTTTACTATGTCCCATTGTTCCTACGGACTATAGTAATTTTTACTATAACATTTCTCTCCGTGCAGGTAAAATATAGTGTTCTAGTGAGCACATGGCAGTTATCCCTCAATTTACTCGAAAATAATTTGAGGCAACCAGAAACAGTAAAATTAGCCAGAATCAAGTGTATCAAGGGCAATTTTAACTTTATTAAACTTGGAAAATCAAATTAAACGTTTTCGAAGGGAACAGGCGCGGCAGTTGGCCGAGGGCCGCTTGATTAAAAATTAATTCTCACGGGGGGTTTACGGAGTGGGCGCTGCAGCTCGAGAAAAGCCCATCCAGCCCGAGGAGTTAAATGAACGCCAGGCGGTGGATAGAAGCGCGAGGGAGGCCAGGCGGCTCGAAAATTTGGCCGCGGGGAAAAATCGCGAGGGTCGAGGTGCGAGGAGCGCGGCCGCGCAATCTCGCGTACACACCGTTCATATACGCGTGGCGAACTTTAATAATACAATCTTAGCATCATTAGCCGCCGGTAATGGCGCCAACTTTTAATTAGTTGGGCAATTTCATTCGCTCAGTGCTCGCTACATTGTGCGCCGCCCTATTCCCGCCACCCCTATCCTCTCCTCCCCTTCCATCTTCGTACCGCTTCTTCTTTTTTTCCTTATTCATGGGCGGCAGGTCTTATCGAAGGCCTACGGGAGGGAAACACCTCGGGGGTTCGCCACGAACTTCTCGAAGTGGGCGCTCTCGCGTCTTTTTCGCGGCTGCGGGAGGCGCGATTTTTCTCGCGGCGGACTTTGATTATCTTTTCGAGTTTGTTTGCCCGCCTGCTGGATAGATAAGGTGCGCGGCGGCCGTGCTTCGTTGCGTCGCTCCCTGATAAACGGTGAATTTTTTTTAATTGCTTTGCATTATTTTCCGGGACGAGTGAATGAGAAAGAAAATCGTGTTCTTTTTTTTAATTCGCTGGACTTTATTACGTGAGATCGGAATTTTATAGCTTCGATAAGGAAACATTTGTATATGCATGTGTATAAGTTTTATACTGTTAAAGATTTCGCAGATTTTGATGTTTCTTGTACTAGTAAACTGGTTGCATCTATATACAAAATAGTATCAAGCATTAATGTACATAGACATCAAAATGTATTTGAAAATTTGTGTATTTTAGAGAATAATTCTAGTGAATTTAAATTTAATTTTATGTATAAATTTGTATTAAATTTTATTGACTGAAATATTAATATTGATTTAGTATATGAAAGTGAATTAATATACCTGCCAGAACATTGCTTCGATTACTTGCATAAGTTAAACTTAATGTAGATATATCTGACAGTATAAATATTAAGACAACGATCTTCTTATTTCTA
Source organism: Sycophila sp. Sp_5 (assembly GCA_018906775.1). Lineage (NCBI taxonomy): Eukaryota > Metazoa > Arthropoda > Insecta > Hymenoptera > Eurytomidae > Sycophila > Sycophila sp. Sp_5. Next base: position 968,047 of record JACCID010000043.1, read on the forward strand.
AATTACATTTAATCCCAAGTAACAAAATATACAACATGTAGGAATCGCTTATGTTTTCATTACAGGGTATCCACAATTTTTTGTTCAAACTGTAATCAAGCTATATCAGTTTTTCACTTTGATTATCATTATTTCTTGAAAGGGATCAAATATTGATAATAATATAGATAACCAATTATTTACGTACCTAAAATAATCACTAGTATTTTTTAATACAAATACCAGTTATTTTATGATAAAACATCGAATTTCAAGTAAATAAACTTCATCAAGCATTTTTTTTTGCCCGCCCCACCTGCGCAAGCAAATCAAAGCATCGGAATCACCGGCCGACCAAGTCTACAGTGAGCCGATCGCGTTTATCAAATAACCGTAACTCAAACAAGCGCATCAACTGACCGAATAGTTCATGAAGTTCGCTCCCGTGTATTCGAACTCGCCACGGGGATGGTCGGGAATAGCCGGACATCTGCGCGCCCAGACCAAGTGGGGGCGAATTATAAAACTGATAGCATGCCTGATCGCTTTAATTGCTCAGCACTCGAGCGCCGGTGTAAAGAGGTAAGTGCACTCGTTCGTGCGGTGCCTCGAACTCTCATGCGGCAGCGGCCATTTACATTTTCAGGATGCTCGGGCAGATTTTTTTTTTCATTTTCTGGAAAACGCAAGTTACGCGGCGTGCGCGAATCCGCGAAATTAGCTTAATTTTATTTGCGCGGCGCGTCGAAAACGTGGCGGGATGATGAAATTTCGCGGCGTTTTGGACGAAGGGAATTTACGGGGAATTCTTCGCTGCGATTAATTTTGACATACTTGAGTGTACATTGAAATTAGTTCGCTTGGGAATCCTTTTAAATTTTCATTAGAATACAGTGAGCTAATTGGTTATCCTCGGTGAATTTGTAATTATGGCGTGCTTAAATTTAATTATTGTTTCGCTGAAATGTGCGCCTTTCTTTATTTAATTTGCTTTGTTAAATCTTTCAAAACGATTTCATAGCTTTGCTGTACAACGTTAAAGGCTTTAGAAATTCTATTTTATATATCCGCGTATTTTGAGCATATTTTATATGACTTCTTGAAAAAAAAAATGGATTCTACTTGTTTTTTATCAAATTTCAGGATAATATTATTTTCAATTAAATTCTAGATGTACTATTATAATATCGATGACTTGACAAATCATTTACAAGTTATATATTGAGTTCATGAATTAAGTAAATATTTTGATAGCATCTTATAAATAATGCGTCCATTTAATTATGTAGAAATTTTAGAACTGAAGAATTACTCATTAAAACAATTTTCTTTTCTATTATTTAGATTGATGTTTAGTTTAGTACTCTTATTTAGATTAACGTTTAGTTTACTTGTGTTAAATAATAATTTTGATAATTTATTTACCATACTTTGCATTTCCAATGCATACGAGAACAAATTTGTAGAAAAATCTGATCGGTCAGTCTCAACATTGCGGCATGCGATAATAAAAAGCCACATAAACCCATATAAAACTATTAAACTACTCCCAGGAATAAACTAAAATAATAGTGACGTTATGAACTGGATACAACGATCGACCGTGGCACTTCGAAACACGCGAGCGTATCGTTCCGCGATAAAGCTCTAAATCCAAACTGAAATAAAAAAAAAAAAAAAAGTGGAGTGAATAGAGAAGACGAGCTAGATAGTCGGCCGCAATGGGATTAAAAGTGGCGCAGTGCTATCGGCGCGCACACCGATGCAAATTCGAGCTCCGCGCGGCGATTTGCATGTTTATAAGCAAACGCGCCGGTTCGCCGCGAAAAATAGAAACTAAACCGAATCGTGCATCGCGGTAGGGAAGAAACCGGGCTTTAATCAAGCAAAATGGACAACGAGTACCTGCGCCGGATAATTTTCCATTGCGCGGTTGTTCGATAAAGTGGCATCGCTGAACAGCGATGCGCTCCTCTGGCACCCTGAGTTTCGACATTCACCACTCGTTGATGGGGATTACGCCATTCGAGATACTCTTCAATGGTGGCTACTGCATGATTCCCCTCTGGCATTTGTTTCAATGCGTGGATTACTTTAACTTTGAATATTCACTGATTAGGGGTGATTTTAATTAGAGGGATTCATTTTTGATGGGTATGGATGATGGGTTATTTAAGTAAAGTCCACTGAAAATTTGTTTGTTAATTTTAAGGAAATGATTTACTTCAATAGTACTTATTAAATATATCTTTGAATCAAGTAAACATTTCATTAAAACTAAATGAATTTGTTTCTAAATAAATTTAATAGTGTCAAAAAAATATTTTTTTGACTAAATAAAATGATTAATAAGTACTATTGAAATAAATATTTGCTTAAAATTAACAAACTTTTCTCTCAGTGTACAGAATGGAGATTTTATAATTTTGGTAATAGATAATTTATTGTAATTGTTAAATATCTTGTATATTTATTTCGTCGGGGTAACTACGTATAAGTATAATTTAATACGTTCAGAATAAATTAGCGTGCTACTGATGCCTACGGTGAGAGAATTTTCTCGTAAAAATGATGTGAGCTTTTCGTGCAAAAAAAATGTAATTGTCAAGCGATTTGCGAGTTCTGAAAATTTCCATCTGAATCTTGAACAGCGACAAATTAACAAATATTCATAATAAAAGTTCTATAATTTATTCTGGAAAAGCTCCGTAACTTTTACGCGAACAACTCAGTAATTTTTTTCTCTTTTGTGAGATCCTCGTATTTTTTGCTGAATTTTTCTTGTACGTGTAATTCTTAATCGAGAAATTTCTATTGAAAAATAACTATAATTTTTACCTGCATCTTGTACAAAGACCAGTTTCATAATATTTATATGACAAAATCTGCTCGTTTTACAGGAAAAGCTCCGTAACCTTCGTGTGAACAGCTCAATATTTTTTTTTTTTTGGAAAATCCTTTTTTTGCAGCGCTTTTCTTGTATGTTTTCTCGTGTAATTCTATATCTCTGTATTTAGCATTCTTAATAGTACTTAATTCTTAAATGCAAGACTAAATTGCTAAATATATCTCTATATACATTACGAATAATTAAAAGTAAAAAACGTATATTTATAACGCTTAATCGCGAGGCAAGCTAGTCGTATCCCTTACACTCAACTCGTCGCATCGGCCAGTTTCCAATGTGATTAATATTGCAGCGACAAAATGCGCATTATTCAGGGGATGATCCCTTTCGCTTTCGCTGGTGCACTCGGCCCTACAACGCGGCGCATCGCCCCATGGTAATCCTCGCATGAAATTGTTATCAGGAGAGCAGCTACCCTCTACCCCCCTTACCTACCCTCTACCCTCCTCCACGAGCCACCGAACGTAAGACTGATATATGGAGCCTGGCACGCATAATATGGCCGTGCTTACGAGCTGCAGAGTGAGCCACTGGGCTCCCAGGCCAGGATTTCGGAGGTTGCTTTTGGCTGTTTGAGCGAAAATGCAGCGACGATGTATTATTATCTGGTCTTGCGACCGGAGCTTACAAACTTATTTAGATGAAATAATATTGACGCTTATTTTAGAATAGATTCGCATAAAAGACTGCTTGTCGAAAGTAGCTTGCACTAAATTTTGTTCGATCTTCTTGATCGGACGAGTGACGAAAATCTGTGTCACTTGAGCAGAGCTTTTCTTGTAAAAATTAGAAAGTGATTTTCCTCTAAAAGTACCCAGTAATTACAAATCTGTTTACACGTAATTTTATACGGAAAGCTTTCGTATTTTGTACGAGAAACTTTGAACAGTATACCGCTATTTACGATTTCTTACGTGAAGTTTGACTATTTTAAACTTTTAATTAACTATTTCATTGTGAAAATTGGCACTTAATTGTTTAATTGTAAGTGCGACCTAGTTAATTAAATTTACGATTAACTTACATTTTTTAAGCGCAAGTACAGAGTCCTCGACTGCAGTGAGATCCCAAATAAAATATAAAACAAGAGAAATAAACTTTGACCAAATTTTTGTTCCAGAACATTGCAACACACTCGGGAACTTCGGACAATTTTTCCTACTCTCTTTAAAAAGAATTCATAATACCCAAAAGTTTGCACAACTACAATAGTTTACTCGAGGAGAAAACCTCTCTAAATTATCTCTCTAAATTATGCACGACAATTCGGAGGGAACAGGAGTACAAAAGAGTCGCCCCTCACGTACACGGAACTCGGCTCTCCGAAAGAGAGAAAAAAATAAAAAGAGAGAGTGGGACCAGAGAAGAAGGAAGGAAAGTTAAAGCGCCAAGCAGTCAACAATATTTCGCGGCAGCAGACCGGAGAGCCCAGTCGCGCAATTACACTTGGGCGCAACTTTACCCTACCCACTGCGCTTTTTTTCCAAGAAGAGGCATTCGTTAGCGCGAATTACATTACGCCCGGCGCGATATAAATGGCCCCTCGGCCGGAGTTATTCTTTGTGCGTTTAAGCAATTCCCCGTCGCTGTTTTTTTTTTTCGAGAGCGCGTCGCCCACTTTGCTCTTAAGAAGACGAGGGCATACGTGCGCGAGACGACCCTGGCCGAGCTTTTGTGCGAAAATTTTTGCGGTGTCTTTCAACTTCGCGCGCTGCCGTATAACCTCGATTCTCTTGGCTGTCGTTTTGTTGTCGGGAGCTGGTGAGGCCATGTACATTCGGGACTTTCAACCCTTTGAAGGGGTGGCTTTAGATTTTCTGAGTATGAGCGTTAGGTGATTATAATGAAAATTTTTTACTAAATTATTTTAAGTTTAATTTTTTTCAGCGATAACTGGATGTTGAATGTTTAGATATGAAAGTCAATTGTTAACTGGCACTTATATATATAAAAAAAAACGCAAATATAAAACGAACTTTAGAAAAATCATACAAAAGCTCGTTACAATTCGATCTTTAGCGCAAATGTAGGGGAATAATGATATACATAGAAATTAGGCAGAACTCCGAGGTCGAGCGCAGTTTTCAGTCCAGGACGCTTAAGTAAATAGAGTATTTTATTTTAGAAAACATTGAAAAATTCGATTATAATGCAGGGTCAGCTTACCCGCCTTACTGACGAGTCCAGTAGGCTGATCTGGGACGGAACGCGTCTGTAGGTTTTCAATAGATGAATTTTTATTGAAATAGAATCCTTCGTTCGCTACATAGTACAGATAACAATTTCATCAAAATTAATTTTTTATTAACAAATGCAGTCATTCCAATACAATGAATATAATTAGACCCAGTAGCGTCCTTCAGCTACGCACACAAAGTCTCCTCGCAAAGACGAAATCGAGAGAGGTCGACTGTTGCTCGGCGAAGAGGAGGCGGCGAAACTCATTTTATTCTAATTTAGGGAGCCCAAGCGAGACGGCGCGTGAGTAGGTATTACTACTTCAGCGTCCAGTGCCCCGTGTCGAACACCGTAGGCCAGACAGCCCCCCCCCCCCCATCCATCCCTCCTGGCACGGTGGGCCGCGCGCAAGCGCAGCCGTGAAATTGGTACTTTGAAATTTCATTAGTGAAGTCAGGTGGCGTCACAGATTCAATTAGCTTTTTATTGGATTCCGAACTGCGCGCGAACTGTCAAAGCGGTGACCGCCGCGCCGTACCTGCGCCGCGCGCGATTACCGCGGTCGCGTCCTCCGACGCGCTGTCACTGCACGGAGGGATCGAAGGGGCATTGGATCGTCCGACCATCGATTTCGCGGCCGTGCCTTACCGAGTTTGCGGCGGACTTGTCGAATAAACAAGGAGCGTAAACACTCGTCCGAAATAAATTCTTGTGGAATATTTTTGTCTTTTTTTTTTAAATTTACTTTATCGTTTTGTTAACAATTTCGAGGCTGTGTAGGTTCGTAAAAGAATTTATTCGAGATAAGTGTTCAAAATGGGGAATTTACAAATTGAAATTGTCCTTAGAGTTCGAGGATCATTGAAACGATGTATTTTATAAAATTGATTTTGAAAAGTACAAACTTTGTGAATGTCATTGGAATTGTTATTAAAAATTCTGCCGTAGAAAGATACGCAGTTTTCATTTTTTTTGACACAGTATGTCAAAGTTTTATGCTGGTAAGATTAAATAAATAGTTATTGTTTGCTTTACTCAATTTTTTAAAAGAATGTTTTATATTATTCAAGTTTTTATTTACTTTTTGAAAAATGTGTAAGTTTTTTTTACATTATTTAATTGTAATGATAATAATTATTGTAAGTATAAGAAATAAGTTAAATGTAATAAACTTTAGATCTTATAGTTTACTACGATTTGTCAATGAACAATCATATGTAAAATATTGAAATTCGAAACTGTAATATGCATCAGTCGAACGCCTGGTTATGTATTTGAAAGCATTTGAAACTCGTCAAAGTGCTATCAATATTCAAATTCAATATCAATAAACTTTAACATCGTGCCAATTTCCTTACGGAAGGTGTAAAATGTTCATTTAAAATTGAAAAGCGACAAAGAAATATCTTACGCAAAATTATTTAAGATCTTCCATATCTCATTCTTTTTTTAATTATTACATATTACTCTCTCAGCTAAATTGATCAGATTCAAAAGCACTCTCCTCACGATGATATAGTTTCCAAATATCTATAAAAATTTCTTTTCAGTTTTTTTTTGCTTTAAAAAGAAAAAGACCGAAAAGTACTCTTGCTGCTCTTTACTTAGACAAAATTAATCTTTACGCACATAAGTTAACATCAAAAAAAGAAAATCAATGCCTACAACGTTCTAAAGGTAATGTTTGCTTGCTGATCATTCAATACATCACGAGGACGTGGCCATATTTTTTTTTTTTAAGTCAATGTCCCGGTTATCTGTTTATACGAGCTACACATACGGGAACAGTACTAAAAGACAAGGACGGATGTTAGTCCCCGGGGGCCAAGGAAAGGAGTCGGCTGGCCATTGTCACCGCAATCACTTTCGGATTGCTTGGTATCGCGACGACGCGAAACTTCTCCCGTGGGACCTACGGACGGATCGTTAATGCGTCAGGTCCGTAGGAGCGTTTTTGCTTCTGCAGGGTATATTATTGTTTTAGTACGCTGACATGATTTACGCCTACTTTACGGTATGCTGAGAGGATGACTTCCTTTTTCAAGGCAAAACAATTATTTTTCATATTTATTTTAATTTAACACATCGTTCAATAAGTCCCGAGACTAACAACGAAAACAACTTTTTTTTCAAAAATCATTTTGAAATATGAATCATTTAAATCTCTGGGTTAGTCTCGGGACTTATTTAACGATGTGTTAATACTATTTTTAATAATAATATGAAGATTGAAGATACTGTGGATTATGTGACATACAGAAATTTTGGTAATACGATTATTGAAATATGTGAATTAAAATAAATAAAACTGAATATATGAATTTCCGCGGAGACGCACCTTTGAGGCAGTCATTGTCAGAAACAATGGCCATTTCGTGGATTTATGATTCCGCACTGTCCCTGCTAGAAATTGTCTATTTTTGTCGCACGATACAACGATTTTTGTAAAATTCAAGATCCATTTAACAGGAAACTACTTAGGAAAATGGTCTTTAATTGGGACTAAAGGTAGAAAAATCATTTTATCATGAAATAATAGTAGTTTACGCAACTCCATGCGTAAAATTCCCTTTTACGCAAGCTTGCTTTCTTCCGTCCTTGCATAAAATATTGTTCGATACACATGTGAAAATTGATTCTCGGAATCAAGAATCCAGAAATTCCTTCTGACACAAGTGTCGTACAATATTTTATGCAACGAGGGAGTAAAGATCTGACTTATGAAGTACAAGAATGCGGAACTGTGCGTAAAAGTGCTTCATGCACTGCTTTATGCACAGAATTGCATAAAATAAATATTTTTTATCAGGGATAAAAGAACAGTAATAAAAAATTGCTTAAAAAGTTAGTTTGTCTATAATTGATTCAATGAGAAAGCACAGGGTAATGACACTAAAATTGAAACTAACTACGCGGCCAGACTCTCGATTTCGAATATTGAAATAGTTCTCGATACTCCGCGGGGAATCGTCGAGCGCGATGGAATTCGGCGAAGCCAAGTCACGCGCAAATCGGTCGGGCGGCACCCTTCGGTGAAACTCGACGTTGGGAGACTCCTGCAGTCGCGGTGGTCCGCGCGACAATTGGACGCACCTCGACGGCGTACTTCGACGTCTCAAAGGGCAAAATGAAATTAGGCGCGCGCGCGGGACAAGAGATTTGTTTGCATTGCGGATTACGAGGTGCGCGCCACCCTCTTCAACCATCGGCAACCTTGGCAGTTTGACAGCCCGACGTTTAATCTTGCCGGATGACGAAAGTCCATACTGATTGGACGTGGGAGTCTCCGTACGCTCTGCCGAGCGGGAGTCGCGATGGAGATTGCGATCAATTGGAGTACATGCATGTGTAAATGTATTTTCAAAGAGAAAAGGTTTTCAAGTTTGGCGGATAGTAGCAGCTCTAGATTTTTTACTTTCCGATGTCAAAAATCTTGATTTTTTTTAAATATAAATATATTTTAATAAACAACGGTTTCTAATGAATCCAGTAGATAATTTTTTATTAAAACTAAAGATTTATTTTAAAAATTTGGTTTTTTATACAAATTAAATTATTTTTTAAATATATATAATTAATTACTATACAGCAACATTTAAACTTTTTATCAACAAACTCGTTTAAAATAAATATCAGGCTTATCAGAAAATTTTAAAACAATAGCATTTATTAAGCGATTCGTGAAATCTAATAATAAACGCAACTTATTTTTTTGATAATTGAAATTTAAATATGAAATAAGCATCAGTACGCTTTTAAGTTTGACGTCACTCGATAGAAACGATTTTTTTTAATTTTGAAAATAATCTTAGTAAAATTTTTTAATTCTTTGAGAGAAATAACCCTGTTGAAAAAAATTTAGGTTTTAGGCTAAAATTCATTTTTAAATCATGTGATGAGTTGACATCGATTTGTCATTTGATTAATCATCTGATAAAGTATTTGATATTTAATAAATCAGATGATAAATCACTTGATTTATAAAATATCAAATAACTTTTCAAGTTATTTATCAGATGATAAATCGCATTACATCGTCAGATGATTATCTAAATTTTTCAGTAGTGATGTTAAGCATTTAGTCAGACAATATTTGCACTCACTTTTTCTACTTTGCAGGTAATCAACAAGTTTAGATTATTTGTCAAACAATGTGAAAGATAAGTACTTCGAACAAAAAGAAGGATTAATATAAAATTAGACCGTTTTTATTTCAAATAAACTGTTTAAATACATCTTCAAAATGGGTACAATAGTCAAAGCGATGAATATATTAAACGAATAAATGCATACGAAAAGATAAAACTTGCCGAAACGCATCGTTCTATTAAATTTGAAATTAACTGATTTAGATAAACTTGCCGCATATATCGAAAGAAAACACTATTTCAAAGGAATGAAATTATCCGCCGCTATAAAGCAGCCGACAATTGCGCGCGGCGCCGCGGCTAATAAGAAATTCGCGATGGGTAATTCGAGACTTCTTAGAAATTTAAAGCTCCTTTTATATACGCCAAGCCGGGGACCGTGGGGCGAGGGCGAAAAAAAAATTCAAACGTAGCAGCGGCGCCAGGGGAAACGAGATGCGCAATGTAATCGTCATGGCTGTCAGGGCGAGGTGTGCGCGTTTCAATATAATACGGGACTTCCACTATCTTAATTTCTTTCTTGCCGAGGCCGTTGCTGCATTATCATAACCGACCGCGGAATAATCTTTTATTATTCCCCCGCCGCGTTTTTCTTTCTCTCGCCTACCCTCTCTCTCCTTCATCGCCTTCTGTCTCGCCGTTTCTTTTTCCCTCGTCTTATTATAGGGATTTTTTGCCGCGACGTCCTTCTTTAAATCTCTCCCGAGCCCTCGTCCATTTGCTCTTCATTTGGCTCGCATCTTCTGACTATGCATGGGAAAATTAGCATATTCTCCGCGGAATTGATTGGTTATTGCCGCATTATTTGTAATTTTTTTCTTCTTAATGTCTTGTCCTTCTTTAGATTGCCAATTTTACATTTAACGTTTTATGAGTCTTACTGCAGTTGAATAGCCTTATTTGAATTTTACTTATTTTCGAATTACTTAAAAATAATGCATTAAGTTAAGCTAATTTGATCTCACAGGGCTGCTCGTATATATTCTTAAAAAGTATCAATATGAATCCTTCATGAATTTTTTAAAGAGATACAATCAAATTAAATACTTCATAGATAATGCCACACTATGGATATATTCATTTATTCATTGAGAAAGTGGTTAAATTAATGAGCGAGTCGAAGATTAAAAAATGATTATTAAAATTCTCAATAAAAAAACAGTGCTATAAATTTCCATAATAAAAAAAAAGAAATTTAATTAGTGTCATGTCTCCTGTCGTAAAAACGAAATTCCGCCAATTTGTTCTTAGACGCCGGAACTTAACCATATTCACCTGGAAGCTGCAATGAAAAAAAAGTAGTACACGATCTGCGTAAGTTTGATATAATGAAATCCCAAGCTCGAGCGCGAAGGAATGAATTTGCCTCCGGTATCAACTCGAACGCACTCAGACGCAGCCACCTTTAAACAAGCCTCACCACTGGGAGAGCCAGTGCTAAAGCTTCAACCCAATTTCACCCCCTCCCCCGCCATCCGCCGTCTTGCCACTTAAATAAATCATAAATACGACTGCGTTTACCATTTCTCGGTTATCCTCTGGCCGCCACACTTTTCCCTCCCGTCTCCTTATACTTTCGTCGCGTCGGCCTCCTCCTTTGCTTTCCGCGGGGTTTATGCAGGCCCCGTTTTAATCTAATCTGCGGGCGCATGTAAGAATATATTAAAGAAAAACTTTGCGCGTCGCCGTGCTCGTGAAATTATGCGTTCCCTCTATCTTTTTCTCTAACGTACAAGGTGCGCCCGCGGCTGGCGGGGGCGAGGGACGAGGCGGCTCGGCGGAAAAGTTTTATCTGCTCGAACCCACCCAACGCGCCGCGTATAATGTATACACACGGCGGTGAACGTCGAAGCCGGATACTCGTGTACAAGTGTATGCTATGGCTTCTCTCGGTGACAGTTAGACTGGAACGAGTTTCCTTTTTTTATTTTATTCTCACTTTTTTTTGTTTGTCTTTTACATTTTCTTTTACGGTGTATAAGTTCAACTTTTCTTTTCTTTTTGAAACGAGAGGATACCTTAATAAACGGAACGTTCCGACTGCAAAGCATTAATTTTATTTGATCATGATAAAATGTAAAGAAGCGCCTTTGAGGAAGTCGTTTTTTTTCAGCGCTAATGCTTCTTTATGGTTTTATTACGCGGAAATCGAAATGGTTTGCAGAATACGATTCTTGTTAATTCAATTATGTGGATGATTTAATTTAAAAAAGGATTCCCATTAAATGAAACTTCGGTGCAAATAGTTTTCTTCTGCGTGTACTCTCTAAATCTAAGAATGTGAAATTCACATGGAAAATGTGAATAGTGACATATTTTATGTGAAAAATCGTTCACATATTTAGCATGTGAACGGCTTTTCACTTGTTAAATGTCACTATTCACATTTTCAGATTTAGAGAGTAAGTGGAGTTTTTTAAAAACCTGTGAATTTAAAATTGAAGAATTTTGAGCAGAGAGATTGTTGCAAGTATAAAATTTATTTAATAATAATTGTTGCTTCTTTTTGAAGCTTAAGTATGATCACATCGACCATTATTGTTGGCGCTCGTAACATCATCTCCACTATACTACGGGAGTCATACATTTATTTACATGTGATTACAGGGGCGTCCAGTGAGTTGGTGAACTAATAAACATGTATGATAGGCGGGATACGGCGCGTGACTGGCACTTATTCAATCATGCAATTTTCGAGTCTGAATACTTGCGAAAATTCATATCTGTCGGCAGCATCGTCAAGTAGAGCCCAAATGAAAATACTATGGAATTCTTTTATGCATTCACTTTCGCTTAAGCTTTCGTTGCAAATTAGATGCTGAATACTTTTCATATTTGCTTTATTATGTGGTTAGATTTTTTCTGAAGAATTATCAGCATATTCGTCTCCAAAACATTTATCTTAAACCTCTACTAAAGAATTTATTTATTTATGAATTGAATCTATTTTTAACTGATGTAGATGTAAACGTCAAAAATATTATAGAAATATTTCATTCTGCATTTTTGAAACAGTGCTTTTAGATAATTTATGAATTCTAAGATCAACTGTTGATGTCATAGATTTGTAATTCTGAATGTACGAAAAAAAGCAGCATTCTATCACTTTAATTCTATACTAAGAGAAATGTTTAATAAAAATAAATGGCGGCATTGTTGAGGAAAAGAAATCGCAGACTGACATTTTAAAAAGAACTTAACATTTTAATTTTAAACGATACTTTACATTTATGTACATCAAGCAGTATTACAAATTTTTATATCAACAATAATTTTTTTTGTCAGAATGTCAGTCTCCTATCACTTTTCCACACAGTATAGCAATTTTTATGCGAACATTTCTCCTGGCCGTACGTTCAGTATAAAACTTATTACGACTCATAAAAAAATGATTAAAAAAAAAAATGAAAAAGGAAATAGTTGAACTACTCAGAACTCCACGACATCTCTAGAATAAAGAATAGCGAGTCTGAAAATTCAAAAAGAGAAAAGTCCTTTTTCCTCGCGACAGTCGAGGGTAAGGTGCGCGCGTTCTCGCCACCCATGCAGGAAGGCGGCAAGTCGCGTGCGGCGCCTTATCTCCGCACGCCGAGATTGACTTCCTTTCTACCCATTCAGCCGCTCAAATGAGTTCCTTTGATAACTGTTGTGTGATCGAGTGTGCTGAATGCCGAAGGGCTTAGGGGGGTCGACGCGCGTAGCGCAGAGCTTTTTTTTCGCGAAATTTTTTCAATGGCGCGGAAATATTCCCGCTCGAATCCTTCACCAGCATTCGACGCTTATTACGCGCTCTATGGTCCCGGTTGAATTTTATTACACCGGGAAATTTAATAGATTTTTTTTCACGCCGGGTTAGGTTTCGGGAAAAATTGGACTCGCTGTTTTGTACACGGAAAGAAAGTTTATAGTAAAAATTACTACATTCCGTATAGGAACAATGGGACATGCTCGACCTATGACGATTTTACTATAAAACATACTAAAAATTCCTATGTACATAGCAATTTCTACTATATAAATAGCAATTTTTGATATGTACATAGGAATTTTACGTATTTTTATAGTAAAAATTTTCATAAGTTGAGTATATCCCACTGTTCTACAGAACATAGTAATTTTTACTATAACATTTCTCTCCGTGTACGGGAAAGTTTGTAATTCGAGATTTTAAAAATGTTAAAAAATAAAAAAATTTGTAACTGCTGGTGGCAACGAGAGTCTTCCAGCGTGGATTCTTATTTTATTTTAAAATATTATTAGATCAACGTAATGTATAAGCCGATCGAAATTTCAATACATTTGCAATAATAATAATTTCTTGCTCAACGAAAATGTAAAGTTCGAATCATAAAGTGAACGGCAGCGCCTACTCCACTTTATTCGGCAACTACTTATTAACGGGGAAGGCAACTCCGTAAGATTTTATTATCCGAACGAAACACTTGATAAGGAGTTCGCTCCCCGCTTGTGAGTACACACGGCGAGCTCGTAAAGGCGGCGAAAAGGACGGCAACGACGACACCGGGGTAGGACGACGGGGTCCTCTTGGAAGCTCCTAATGAATGGCGCCAGACAAGGTTGGGCTTACGTTGGCCTCGACTTGTAATCTCGCGATGCCGTAAGTTATTCTAAATGCACCGCCGGCGCGATATACCCTCGGCCGACCGTGCCCGGACTCGCTCTACTGCCCGTCCTCCCTTCCTTGCCGCCGACCCTTTCTACTTTAGTTATTTGTATTGCTTTGTGGCTTTTTGCCCGTAGACTGCCTGAATTATTGGTTTGCCCCTACTGTTGCAATGCCACTTCATTTATTTGTCACTTATTACAAGTAAATTAAGCCAATTTACTGTTCAATTAGCAGTTAGAATCGAAGTATGTAAATTCAATGTTCTTCCGAAGTATAAACTCTGGAGAATCGTGGACTTTACGAAGCTTAAGTGTTAATACGTTGGTTTACCCTAATGTGGATAAATAAGCGACTGAGGTTAAATTAAGTGAAAGAACACGAATATAACCAGACTAATCTACTTAGAAAATTCCTCAATGCGGATAAGGAATTTACTACAACAAGCAGTAAATTTTGATGACAGGCTGAGCAAATGAATAAATCAATTGAGATTTAAACAGATTTTTTAATTTTTGAATAAACACAAAGGTCACACAGCAAATTGCTTATGTGAATCCGAAAGTCAGTCTGCCGTGATTTTTTCCACGGTGCCTTCCAGGCGTGGCCTATTGGGCCCGATTTGAATAGCTCGCCGATCTTGCGCTCTCTTTCCAATTTTTCCTCTGTCTCCCATTTCGCTCGTGGTTCGCCGAGCGGCCTTGCTGCTCTCGGTCGCGATCCGCAATAGTAAATGAATCGTATAATTACTTTAAAAAATGAAATTGAAAAAATTTATGTAAATAATAATAATTACTTCGAATGTAAGTAATAATTACTTCGAACTTTTGTTCGGTAAATTTGAAGCTTGTTCTAGGATAATGCATTTTTGCAATTTTGTTATCTTCTTAGGCGAATACGGAAAATTAAAGAATAAAAATAAATAAATAAAAAAAAAGAGGGGGCAAAAAGTACATTGCAGTTAAAATCTTTAATATCATCCTCGCCCGACCTAACTAGTCGAATAAAACTGGTGTCCGTCGACGACGAGTCATGAATCAGTCCCAAGGGTACGAACTCGGCTGGATTCCGCTGAGAGAAGACAATAACCGCTGGTAAGTGAGGCAGCCAGCCAGGGGACGATAATTGCGGCAGGCTGCAACCTTCGTCCGAATCCTGCTGCTACACCCACGAAGCCCTGCATATTAGAAACTCGCCAGTAGTGCTCGTCCTCTGTCAACCCGACTCCTGATGTATTGCTGGGAGTACTGACCATCACTGTACTTTTTTTTTAGACCGATAGACAATTATGTGACTGAAGACTTTTCAGATTTTATGTAAAGCTCTGTTGTGCTTTGAAACGAAATATTTTATGATTAAGAAAAATCTAAATTAAATATTTCCAGCTTTGAATAGTTTGCAAATGTTATAGACTTCGATGTGATCAATATCATAGTCCTAAAATAAATCATATCCTATTATTTCCATTTTTTTATTTATATTTAATGTACTTTTAGTTTTATTGTGTAGCAGTAGTGTACAGTGATATCACCAGCAGTTTATTTTCTAAAATATTTATTCAAACGTCTCATAAAGAAATTGTCCTTGAAAACTGTTAAAAAATCTAAATACATTTCTACCAGTTTTAGTATGTTAGTTGATTACTAATTAATATTTTATCAGCCCTTTTTACAAACCAATTCAGAGAACTGGCGCCTTTTTTCCTTCGATCGTACGAATGCACGAACTGCATTTCGATTTAGAATAAGTTAAATCAGTAAACAGAAAAAGAAATCATAAAACACTCTAAATAAATTCGAACTTGACATTCAATTTTACAGTAATGCATCACACTTCGAACTTTCCACGCGAGATCTACCAATACCTACCTCCCTTCAAAATCTCCTTTTCACCCGGGCAGGTCGGGCGAATCGCAACAAGTCTCTTTTTCTCCCTCACTCTTTCTCCGATTTCCTCGCTCGATTTTATTGCAAATCTCGTCTCGGGTTCCTTATTTCGCGGCAAAGGGAGGAGAGAGAAAGCCGAACGGCGCCGCCGCCGCCGCCCTGGGTAAATGAATTTTTCCAAGCTCGTCGATGGAAATCATTTAACCTTAGTATCGCGCTCCCCGGAAATTTCCGCCGCTGTCGCCGAGTCGAAATTATTTCCTAGAACGGCGGGGCATGCCGCGCTAATGCCAGCGGCAGAGCCGGAAATCAAACTTGTCAGTCAAAGCCTCGAGTGCCTTACACCGGGAGAATTCCTTGTCGTAATATCGCCCCGAAAGGACTTCATCGGAAGTTTTCTCTTATTTCCCGGGCCCGGAGTGCGCCGCGCGTTGAGACACGCCTCGCGCCCATTATTTATATGAGGTTGGGCATCTCTCTCGTTCTCCTACTCTTTTTTTCTCACCTTTGGTGACCTTTTTTACTCTTGCCGTTTCTCCTTGAAGACGCGGAGTAGAGAGGCGCCGATTGCACGGGAACTTCGATTTTCGCCGACTGGTTGCGAAGGGTTGCCGGAATGTAAATTTCAGTTTGACGTTGAATACTATATAAATTTTTGACTGGCTTCCGAAGTGAATTTTTTTTTTGTCTGAAAAATGATTCTCCGTTATTCCCTGGAAATGTACCGGTATAAATTTTTTACTTTTGTTATACATTCAATATCTCGGAGATTGAACTTCAATTTTGTTAAATGAAATAAATTGTGTTTTAGATTAAGTTTTTAGAGAGCTAAGATTATATTATTTGAGGACTTTATTCGATTTAGCAATAGCGGCTTATTAATATTATAAACGAAATGAAAGGTTCTAGTAAAAATAACTATACTGGTTTGTAACGTTCGGACAGACTCGACAAATAAAAATTTTTGTTCTACTTCCAATATTAACATTTTTGATTTATTAATATTTATTAAAAATTTTTTTTCGTGTATACAGAACACTTTAATAAGTATAGTTATAAGTGTCTAATCGGGTATAAGTTGTGGACGTGAAAAAATTACCAATAACTACTTCAATTTAAAAAACTGCTGTCGATAGTAACATTAGTATGCTTTTTTATTTTAATAAAAAAATGATATTTTTAATAAGTAGCATAACTTTAATTATAGAAGGGTTTGACTTAATAATACTTAAAAACAGAGAGAAATACACAAAAGGCATATTTTTAAATAAAAGTTTTCATCGAAACTTTTTCTTACATTTGAATGTGACCTGTGAAAATTTTTTAAATTTAATAAACATCTAATCTCTTGATTAGATTTATACTTTCTTAAGGAATCAATCAACTCAGTAGTACGCATCTAAAAAAATCTAGTTAAAAAAAACTACGAACTAAAATACTTAAAAAGTACTAGATGAAATTAAGCATCGAATGTATTACCACGCCATACCAGATATTACCGTAAAAAATATTATCACATTTGCTATGTTAACGTTACTTTATTTCGTTTACATAATAATCTTCATGTAATATCAGAACCCAGAGGCAAATAGTTGAGCAATGTAGCAGTACAAATTTTATTTACTTCTCAACCTTCAATATATGATTAAAAGATTATGATTTACAATTTGAAGATTATGAAAATTATGAAGATTACAATTGGTGTATTCAAAACGACACATAGAAATATCTCAAAGAAATTTAATTAATTAATTACTCTGCGTTGCATATTAATTAAATATTAATTTATACAAGTTTAGTTGTTATGCTCATACTTAAGTTGTTTCTTCAATTCATTATTTTGTATCATCACTAGTTTATGTTTTCCATATTTTGAATTAATGATTGCACATATTTGTACGTTAGGGACTTTGGTCCGTTCAAGTTTGACTAAATAAATAAATAATAATAAAATAAATATAACATAAAAATAAAAACATTGAATTGAACATTTAAAAGCCTGATTCCGCGACGCACATTAGTCGCGCGTAATCCCCTCGAAATATTCGCGTGACAAATTGATACACCCCATCAGGGAAGGGTCGCGATTTGCCTCGGGCGTCCAAACAAACGCCGCGAATTAGCCGTCATTACCGTCTCTCCGACGCGGATGCGCCGACACTCCAGGTCCCTTGAAAACCTTCGCCTCCCCCGGTTTCCGGCAAAACTGTATAATGCGCGAAATTTGCCGCCATTGTCGTCGAGCAGCCTAACTAGCCCTTGTCGCGAAACGGCCGACGCGACTTGTTTCTCGTTATTAGAGCTCGGCAGGGCCGGGCCAACTACCGCCAAACTCCGAGCCTTCGCGCTTCGCTTCATCTCGCGTGTGAGTTCCTCTAATTAGCCGTTCATTTCCAATTCGGGGGTAGCTGATGCGAGAATTTCGCGGCGATTAATTGTTCGCGAAATTCGAGAGCCTTTCGAGCGTCGCGACGGGATAGATCGGCTTCTGCGTGAAAAGTTTTAGCATCGGTTCTACCGCATGAATATTACGAGTGTCCATTGAATATTGAAATTTACCTCTCTGCATGCACGCGCTGCGCTTTTAAGTAGTTTAGATCCAGTTGCTCGGAAATGGACGCAGAAACTTTCCGGGAAATGTCAGAGTTGATATTTATTTTATTTGGGAATTCATTTGTGAGATAACATTTTTTGTTTACGTTACCTTTGTTGGGAATCGTCTTTAATTTTACGGATTAATTTTTTTTATTAAATTCTAGTCAAGGTTTTAATTCACAAAAATATTCAAAACTAGACACTATTTAACCTTTAAAAAAGAATTCGTTATCCTACACTGTTTTAAGGACATTAAGGAGTACAACATTTTTAATAACTAGGAATTATAGGCATGTAGGGAGGTCCTACTTCCAATTTATAGGTGTTGTACCCCCTTAACATGTAAATTGCCAAAAAAAAAGAACCGATTAAGAAATCTTGATATTTACACTTGTAATTTACATATATTACCAGTCCTCTCACATATAGTTCTACATTTTTCGAACAACCCTTGACTTTAAATTGTGAATAACAACAAGCCTCTTGAGTGGCGGATCCCCAATATTCGACAAGGGGCAACGTTGAAAAAGTAAAACGGCTGCGCCGTATTGCGAGGCGTCCCCTGTATCGGCCTCGTGTGTTAAAGAAGGGGCGAACTCTCGAATTGTATGCTTCGGAAGGAAGGGCTCAGGGCAACATCTGTGGAAACACGGGGAATGACAGTTCTCTCAGAGTCGTTTAAAATGAGATTTAATACTTGCCTCTAGGTCGCTTTCCCTAAATCTCACAGTTTATATTGCGTACAAAAATAATGCGCACGCATACATCAGTATCTCGTGGCATTGGAGGACTTTTTAAAAAGATACAAGATCCACGTTCTGGAAATATCAGAAAAAAATTACCGAGAGTTTGTAAGAAACTGACCTTGATATTTTGGTGTTAAAATGTTGCAACTTATGAAGCTAAAAGCAAAGTGAATTCAAAAAATTCTAATCGAGTCTCTGAAAGGTAGTCAAATTCTTACTCGAAAATGTAAATAGTGACATATTTTACGTGAAAAATCGTTCTTTAACACGTAAACGGCTTTTCACTTGTTAAATGCCACGATTCACATTTTAAGATTTAGAGAGTAGTTCTTGATGTTTTCAATGTTGTGGGAGTTGATTGCTAATTTGTTTTCTACTTAGAAAGAAAGTAGTCTAATATGAAAAATAACGAATAAAAATAAAATGTTTAAATTTTTAAAAGAAATCTTGAAATTAACATTACAATGTCAATACTTGAAAATACATTACAATTATTTGCTTCTGTTTTTAATTATGATCATTGAAATCAAAGTCAATTCTTTGATTTTATTGCCGACTTACATTCTGATGCTATTACCCGCGACTCTGTTTAATAAAAATTTATACACTTTACACGTTCGTAAGATGCAACTAGTAACTTTCAAACGCTTAAGGATTTTTAATATTTAACATTATTCACACTCGCATCGGGAAAAGAAAACTAATTACAACTTGGTTTGCAAGCGATAAACTTCGCCGCAGTATCGGAATATCAAACAATAAATTTGGTTTCTCCACTCAGCATCTTTGAAGTTTCGAAAGACGTAAAACAAGAGTACCGCAGCACACAAGCTACGCTGGCAATTAAAACAAAATTCAGTAACGAGCGGCGCAGCGAGCCTACGAAAAATCATTAATAACCCACTCTGGACAAGTTGCCGCGTAGCAGCCGGGCCATTTAAGCCCGAAGCCTTTAATACGCGTGTTTACGCATTATAAATAATGCAGACCGCGCATATCGCGGCCCGCGTTATAATTCATGGCAGTTGTAAAACAAGGCCGTTAACGAGCCGAGTGCCTGCGACGGGCGCGCGCGCGAACTCTCATTAAGCCGTCTCGTCTTCGAGGCGCGAATTTATCGCGGTTCTCATCGCGAGCTCGCCCCGTTTGAACCACCGCGCAAGCCCCTTTTTTCTGCTTTCGCCCCTTTATTTCCGATTGAGAAAGTGCCGGTGGCTCCATAATTGTTGTTGGAAAATTGCTTTCGCCTCGGCCATGAATCTGCGATGCGCAAATTTTTCTGAGCTTTCTTTACAGTTCACACGAAAAGTTTCCTTGAAATGATTTTCCTTAGTGTGGCAGTATATAAAACAGAAACATTTTTAAAATAGGGAATTTTGCATAGGTTTAAAATGTACGGAATTCCTGCGTAGGTTCGAAATAAAGAATTCCTGCGTAGGTTCAAAATATAAAGTACTTCAGCTTACAGATTGAAAATAGGGAATTTCTGCGAAGCTTTAAGATATTAGGAATTTCAGCGTAAATTTAAGATGAGGAAATTCCTGCGTAGATTTAAAATAAGGAAATTCTGCGTAGGTTCGAAACAAAAAAATTTCTGCGTAGGTTTAAAATGGGGAACTTCTGCGTAGGTTTAAAATATAAAGTACTTCCGCGTACAGGTTTAAAATAAGGAATTTCTGCGTAGCTTTAAGATATTAGGAATTTCAGCGTAAATTAAAGATGAGGAAATTCTGCGTAGGTTTAAAATAGGGAATTTTTGCGTAGCATTCAGTAAAATACAATGTCGTGGTGATGTAATTATATTGTGAGTTTTTTTATTCCTCGTGGAGCATGAAATACGTTTTAAATTTCAGGTCTTCCTGTGCATAATATTAAACCGTTTGTTTTCTTCATACGGTTGGTAGCGTTTAGTCGGTAACAGGAGACTTTCGCGTGTTTTCACTTTTATGATTTTAGGTCACGTAAACTTGGTTTGTAACTCGAATCCTTCTAGAAAATTTAAAGATAAGAGTACATTTCTTAGTAGGGCTTTGCAAGTCATGCAACAATATCGTTGAATAAAATTAAATTCCACCAGTCAAATGTATGCTAATAATTTGTTATTATAAATTCAGTCTTATTTCGTCAGAAAATAAAATTTACTAAGAAATTTCGCTATATTATTGTTAATCTAGAAACTTTCTTATTCAATTATCAAATTGATCAATATAATTCATTTTTAATTGCCAAGTAAGTATTTAGAAAAGTGTGCTTTTAAAATCGTTCAAATTTAAAATTTAATTTAAAATCATATCCGTTAAGCTGCATTATTGCACTAAACCAGAAACAACCCCCTTCTATTCAAATATTTACTAAACCTTTTAGAAAATAGAAAATCTCGTTAAATATAAATTCTACGCAAATCCCATTTACTCAACTCTAATTTCGCGTTCATCTCTCCAAAGAGCGTCAATCGTGAAAAAGAAATCCGAAGCAACCCTTATATGAATCGCTGTTTAACGAAGTAAATCAAACAGTCCGAGTGCCCGGAGCGCAGACAAGTAAACGCGAGGGTCAGCCGGTCTCGCAGTAGTTCGACCGCGTAATCGACTTTCACATGCCGTTAACGGCAGCTTCGGGCTCGTCCATTCCAGCCTGCTAAAGACGCTCCGTCGTCTAACAGGTGCCGATGGATATATCATCCTGGGGGGTGGGGGGCTCCCCTAGCAGCTTTGCCGCGCGCTCGCGTGACTGACGGGTCGCGACGCTGATGGATCACCCGAATTATCGGACGCCGACGCGCGATATATATCTTCCGCGCGGACGCGGCCGATGCGTCGCGCCCGCCTCTCCCTCGTGCAGCGATCGCAGTTTTCGCGTGGCACGCCGGTTGAATTTTTCGGAGCTTCCAGCGCGACGTGATTTACGACTGCATTCGCGTAGTTTTCTGCTGCGGATTGATTTTTCGAATGAACTTTTGAGTTTACTTCGATGCAGTCGCGATTATTTGGAATGTGCGAAGTCGTTTAGTGGAGAATGTGTTCTGCTGTAGTTCTGCTCTCTTAAAAGTTCTCAGTGAAAATTTTACTATTTGAATAAGTGGACGGGTTTTCACTTCTGAAATAACGAGAATGTCACTTTTTAAATAGTGATTGTTTAATTATTATAAAGTGAACCTCCATTCTCACTATTTCAGAAGTGAAAAACCGATCGCTTATTTAAAATAGTGAAATCTTCATTGACAACTTTTAAGAGAGTGTAGATATATTTAGTATTTTATTTTAATCGCAATTATTCAAATTATTAATATTCTATATAAAGATGAATAACTGAAATTATATTCAAATAAGTGAAGAATCAACTAATCTTCATCACCTTTGACGAAGCACACTTTAAAGAAGACTTCAATTTGCAAATTTTTAAACACTAATAATAAATACTTCAAGAAGGTGATAAACATATTATTCGATGGATATCTTGAGTTTTTCAATGGCAAATTCAAATAAACTTTTTTTGAAATGTAATTTTTTTCCATTACAGATGAAGATATAGTGACAAGTTTAGGCTCAGTTTTAATTTTATAAGTAATTATTTCTAAAATTTTAGTTTTAGACAATTTTAGTTTTGAAACTACGTTAACTAAGAGCTTTATTAGATTTTACTCTGTGAGCCTTGACACTATAACATGTTTTTTTTTAATAAAGAAATAGACGCTAACGATAATTGCTAAATTTGTCAGCATTTTTTTTATAAAAATGAAACGTTTTCATATGGGTACCAGTGAACGACTCACTTCTGTTATTCACAATAAATTTCACACTCAGCCGCGATAATTCTCTAATGAAAGAGAAAAGCCCAGTCCTTTATCACCCCGACGCTAAACTAGTTTGAGAAGAAAGCCACTCAAGGTCCACTCGAGGAGGTCCTTGTCACCTCTTCCGGATTCGCAGCCTCTCCGCGTTCGTCACCCAGACCGACTAGCAGAGACACACACGAGCACAATAGGCGATGCTTTGTACCGCTCGATTGACCGCGCATTTTCTTTCTTTTCCAGTCCGACGACCCTGGAGTACTGGGGAACCCTTCGCATGTCTCGGCCAACGCATCCGCCGGATGTCGTCGATGAGACACTTTAGTCCCCGTTACCCCTGCAAAATGATTTCAAGAATTGTCCGAAAACGATGTTCGATTTTGTATTTGCAATTAATTAAAAATGTATTTTTTTTATTCAAACAGGAATAGTTATTCAACAGATATTTTTTTAAACTATATTTCATGAAATTATCTTATTAAAAATCGAAAAGCGAAACATTGTTTATGTTCGTTTTCGTGTTTTAAAAATATTATTTTCATATTAAACATGATTTTCACATACAATTATCATGTGATAAGATTAGTTTTTTTAAAGATTATTGATTGGTTGCTAAAATTATTGAACATAATTAAAAGATAAAAAGTTTGAAAAATTGCGTCAAATACTGTTTTGTAAAATAAACAAGATAAGAGTTAAAAAAAAAGAAGAAAATAATTAGGTTCATAAGTGCAACTATGGACTTTACTTTGACGATCCACACAACGACTTTACACAATAGTTTTAAGCTCTACAATCGCTTGATTGGGATGAATTACGGGGCGATTGTTCAGCGCGCCGACTGATGTGTCGGCGAGTGGGCTGCTAAAAAGAAGGGAAAAAGTAAAAGGGACCAGGAAGCCGAGAAAAAGGAGAGAATACATTTATCGGCGCGGGAGTCTGATGATGGTCCTTTGGAGCGAGCGAGAGATAAGGAAAGGACATGGGCTGGGCGATGTGTCGTCGGAAGCGACCCTCTTTTCGACGATTCCGATTCTGGACGCGAGGGGCGAGAAGAACGGCTATGACGACTGCTAACGAGGAGCAGAAACACTGCCAGCCGCCAACTCAGCGTCAGCCGCAGAGAAGGAGCTCAACTTCGTTTTTACAGGGGCCATTAAAAATCGATCCGCATACTAGCCGACGGCCCTCAATAGTCGCTTTATTGTTTTACTTGCTGCAACTGATCGAGACAGGAAAACTACTGTGAGACTAGTTAGGAAATTAAATGATAATTGTACACTGAAAAAAAAATTGTTAACGAAATGACTTACTTAAATAGTACTTATTAAATATTTTATTGAGTCAAAAAATTATTTTTTTGAAGCGAATAAATTTATTTAGAAACGAATAAATTCATTTAGTTTTGATGAAATTGTTACTTGATTCAAAGAAATATTTAATAAGTACTATTGAAGTAAATCATTTCCTTAAAATCAACAATTTTTTTCAGTGTATTATTATGGTATTACTGAATTGACAAAAGTAAATAATTCTTACTTAAAAAAACCCACGTAGATAATGTCTGTAAAATTTATGTGGAATTTATTGGTATCCATATGAAATTCAAGTGGAATCCATGTGGAATTTATTTGTATTCATGAATTTCATATGGAATCTACGTGGAATTTATTTGTATCCATATGAAATTCATATGGAAGCCACATGGAATCCTTGTGAAATCTACTTGGATCCATGTGGAATTCAAACGAATCCTTGTGGAGTCCGTGTTCATCCACGTGAGTATAAACATAAAACTTTTTAATTTTAATTAAAAAAGTAATGGTAGAATATTGCGAAGCATTTTAAGTGCGAATTTATTGGCATAGTCGGTTCAATGGCAATACATAAAAAAATATAATCTCAATAATATGTATTAAAAAAAATGTATACATTTTTCTAGTTAATTTAAATAATAAAGAACTAAACAAAATTCATTTTATATAAATAAAGTATATAAATTTCCATTCGAAATAAAATAGAGCTATAAAGTTTGTATAGTATCAGTATTTATTTTATATATTCAAGAAAAATAAATAATAGTAAATTAGTATAAAATACAATTATCTATAAAAATGAAAATGAGGTAAAATTATCGTAGGCATATAAATCAAGCTATCCCATTAACAGTCTGTCGGGGTCATTTTCGTTCACAATTTGTCAGTTTTGATAGCCCTCAGGAGCACGGGGACCTGTCGCAATTTGCGTCTAACGATTTCCGCGCGGAGCACAGCGCTCCCTAATACGCGATCGGGTCCACGGGAATTTCTGCCAAGTACAGACGTTGCCTCAGTGCAAAATGCCAGGATCGAATAAGTGATAAGCGTATATACCGACTGTCGCCGAATTTGGAACGCGTGGCCGCATAAATTTTGTCATTTGGCTGTGCCCAGCTTGTACTTCGTTATTGCCACCTCCACACTCTGAAATATATTATTTCTATTTGCGCTAGTCGAATTAATTAGAAGGAAGGGCAATTTTTATACAATTTTAATCTAAGGAGTAGATTATTATAGCACAATTTACAAAAAGAAATAATTGAAAATTGTTAATGGAGTATGCGATAAGATTGATAAGTTTGTAATAGTTAATATAAGTAGATAGTATGAAAAAAATACTCAATTAAGAATTAATTCATTAATTAGTTTTAAAATGCTTTTCTGGTGAGTTATTCAGATAATATGCTATTTAGAACTGTAAAAGCTTCGTCTGATTAAATAGAGATCACTACTACTCATGCGCATCCAGCCAATCTATTCAGTTTATTACAGCATTACTTGCACAGGGAAAACATTCGAATTGTAAATGAAATTCACAGTTTTATAAATAATTTAATTATAAATAGTATATAAAATATATATTTTCGAGAATCTATTAAGAATTATCAGCAATAAAATGCTCCTGGTATTTAACACCATAAAAAAATCGTTGTCTGACCAAATAGAGATTTCATTTCATTTAAGCACATCCAAAAAAATGTCTCCAGTTTTTCACATATACTTATAATTAATTATCACGCACAAACTCTTCCTTTGACTTGAAGAAATACATAAAAAAAAAAATAACTGAAATAAACGAATAATTACAACACAACGAGAACTCAATTAGTTAAGGCTATCGTTATCGCGATCCATATCTGAAGACTATTACCCCAAATTCCCCGTTCTCCTCGCCGCATTTCAAAAAGCGAGACCGCGCGGGGGTGCATATCTTTCCCCTTAACCCCGGGCTGGAAATTCGCGCAGTTCTCTCCAGGTATATAATAAAGCGGGTGAGCGACCCTCGTTACTCCGCGGCAGGAGGGAGGGAAGGGGAGAGGCGCACGTAATAAGTTTCCGCCATTAGCTCGCCGCAAAGGCTGGCGCCGCCTACCCCGTATTCCATCCGATCGCGCACAATGCGAACGGAGCGCGAGGCAACGTTCGCGCGTAAGCTCAAGCTCCGGTGCGCCACGTGTGACATTCGACGGCGGCTTGGCGCCGAGCCGACGCGACTCTCGTTGCGGCCCGGCCGCAGCCTCCGGCGATTCCTTTTTTTTCTTTTTCTGTTCCCCTTCTTTTTTTCGCGTGTGATTGCTTCGATCGATTTTTCCCAGAGATTTCGCTTCGGTTGATCAGGGTTGACGTAGTCTGAATCGATATTGCGTTGGACTATTAGATCTTTGCTATTGATGATTTTTTTATGAGGTATCAAATATTCTGTCGATTAAATATTTCAAAAATATGTTTATTAAATATTTAGTGGAAGTAGTAATTAAAAAATTGATTTTTACGGTTCTGAAATGCTTCACGTGTGATTGCTTCGACCGATTTTTCCCAGTGATTTCGCTTCGGTTGATCAGGGTTTAAGTAGTATGAGTCAATATTGCGTTGGACCATTAGATCTTTGCTATTGAAGATTTTTTTATGAGGTATCAAATATTTTGTGGATTAAATCTTTTAAAAATATGTTCATTAAAATATTTAGTAGAAGTAGTGATTAAAAAATTGATTTTTACGGTTCTGAAATGCTTTGGACTGTTGCCGTTGAGAGATTTTAGCCTACGCGAATTTTAGGAAATAATTTTAAGAATCGTTCGCAAATGCCAGGATGAGATCGATTTTATATTTGCAGTGAATTCAAAAGTTTTTTTATAGTGACAAGTTAGAGGATGTTTGGCACTACATTTGATTAAGTCACTTTATTAATGTTAGTACTCGAGTTTTAAAAAATATAATTTTAATGTTGGTTGATCAGGATTTAAGTAGTACGAGTCAATATTGTATCAGACTAATTCATACGATTACCACTTTTGATAATTTTTCAGAAGGTATTGCATACTTTGTATTTTAAATGCTTTAAAAATATGAAATGTTTGAATATATTAATGCAATTGGTAATTAAAAATGTTATTCTTAAAGAGACATGTAGTTGAAATAAAATAGAATTTTTAATTTCTTTGATTAGAATTTTTTTTTCAAGTTCCTAACCGATATTTAGTACAATATTAACATTTTTTATTAATCTTTCTAACTATATAAAGAATGTACTTCAATGCTATTTTAAAAGCAACTTATGCTCTTTAAATAGTAATAAATGAAAACGTCTACTAACTTCGAATTTAAAAAAATCTCTTCATCTCAAACTATTCACGAATCTTACGTCACGAAGACGTAAGAAGGATAAATGTTACTAATCATACATGCGAATAAACCAATCACGAGTCTATAGATACCAGGAGCAAACGACGAAAGTCTTCGGAAACTTTCGATCAAGGAGCCTAGATGCTACGATGCTCAGCTTGACATTTTACAGATGCAACGCGGCTCTTTCCCCCCTCACCTGCCTATAACTTCAAAAGATCGTAGTCGGCAATATGCGAGGGTCGCGAGGGTTATAAATTAAACATTTCAAAACGAGATTTGGAGTGCGCTCCGACGAGCCCGATATCGCCGGCGAGGGTAACCACGGAGCCTCTCCCCTCGGTGGCAGCCGAAGTTTTCACTGTTTGACGAAGTTCTGTGCGCGGAAACGGCAATAAAGCCATCTTTTCTTACTTCAACCGACGTCACCGAGATATGCGCTATTTTTCTTTAAAATTTGAATTCTCAAGTTTCAGAAATATTGACAGTGTTAATCAAAGATCAAGGACGTTTTATTTTCTTATCCTGTGAATTTTGATTTAGTGAAATTTTAGGTCTGTAAGTCATATATGCCAAGTCATTTTAATTAATGGGATAAATTTTGCATAGAACGTGCCACTATAGACATGTTTTATTAAATAAAATCTTTGAAAACTTATCACATTTTAGAGAAACATAAAAGATGACACTTTTCAAAAGATTATTTTTTATATTACCCTTATTTATCGTTACTAAAAATTATGTACGTAAAATTATGATTTATTTAATATAATAAAATAAACGTTCTTTAAGTGTAGATTATTAAATTAACTTATATCATTCATTTTCTTAATTTGTACTTATACTTTATTGCAAAGAGGCTTATTAATCCTTTTAATGGTGGATTAAAAAATAAATAAATAAAAGCAGGTAACTGACACGTCTAAAGAATGCCGATTCATAGAAAATAATTGAAAATATTGCACACCAATTTAACAGTGTACGATAAAAACTAAACAAACGAGAAAACTTACTTGCAGCATGCATGTACGCGGTGGAAAGGTGAATTGCTTCAAGACTCGCGTAATCCTGAAATCCGTTGGTTTATACAAACCGGAAGACTGTCAAGGAAAAAAAAAAGACTGGCGAATGCACGAGTCGCAGGTCGAAGTACGAGGACGAAGACAGATCGAGGGTGGAAAAAAAAAGTGGTTGCAGAGGAGGGGATACAATTTCGAGCGGTAGGGCGGACGCGTAACCGAAAAACTTTTCTTTTTATCCCGACAAGCCTCTTATTGCAAAAGACAATTCCTGGAGAAAGTCGTCCCGGTTCTTTCTCATCTCTCGCGCCTACGACGGGGCGAAGGCGAATTTTCACTCCGATGCGGCGGTCGCGTTTTTCCCTCCCCCGGATCCTTTCTTTTCTTTCGGCTTATAGTCGCGACTGCGACGAAAATTGAGCTGCCGCGTGGATGAAATTGTCTCTGGCGGGGACTCCCGAGGCCATTACGCCAGGAACGCGTGTTTTTTTTTTTTTAAGTAAAGAGATTGGAAAATTCTTGCTGGACAGTATTTATTTTGATCGAGGTTTTACTAGTTTTGCTTAGACGAGCGAAGAACATTTTAATTTCAAACATAACGCAGGTCAAACATCAATTCGAAAGGAGCACGCAATAAGCGTCGGATTTAATTAAATTTTTATTTTTTTAGAAAATTAATATTCGTTGACTCACGCTAAAGTATAAAATGTTCTTTCGTAAATAAATGAAGGTGTAAATTTATTAGTGGATTGCAGAAAATATTTCCACTGTAAAATTTTCACAATTTGATTAAATTTTTATTTTATGCAAAGTGAATACACTTCTTTACTCAAGGAAAAAGTCGCCTTTTCTTCCCTACAGAGATGAAGAGTCGAATACGAAAAAACAAACATACAATTGAAATGTTCTAGAAAAGTTTAAAGCAGCTACTGATTTGTCTTATCTAAAACGAAGGAGAAGCTGTATTATAGTTGACAAAAACAAATAGCTTGGGTCAAGCAAGAGGGGGCCATTTTAAGGCTTGATTAACGTTCTGAAGTCGACGTTCGTTCATTCATCTATACATATACAAGTGTGAAAGAAGAGCAAAGCAACAAGACAGAGATCGAGACGAGGTTCGGAAAAAGCGAATTTCGATCAAACAGAGTTCCTTGAACCATTGTTTCTTCGACGGAAGAACAATGATGTCAGCGCGGTCTCGTTAATTAAACTCCCGAGCTTTTTCTTCGACTCTTCTACTTTTTCTTTTAACATTCACGTACTGATCCGAGCAAAGAAATACCTTCAATAGATAATTAAAATGACTTGCTTTGTCATTTTCTGGTGAATCTGTTATTAAATTCCTCATCTTAAATTCCGTTCGTTTTAATGCCAAATCACAAATAGAATATTCTAATTTAATTAAAAAAATATTTATTATTAAATTGAAAAACTCTATTTTGAATTTTGTAACGATAGAAAGCACAAAATATAATTAATTTACTGAGAATTAGTCGAACTATGGTAAAAGTTTTTAGCAGAACTACTATACTGAGACAGAGGCAGTTTCTGATCAGAATATTGCCGCAAAATTCCGTAAAATAATATCAGCCGAAAACAAAAATTAATTTAATTTTAATATTTATCGTTTAATAATAATTACATTTTCCATTTAGACATACATGACTTTTCTTATCTGTTAAATCAGTGTCTATTTTTTTTCTCCTGTTAAGAAAAAATAAACGTAACTCCAATTAGTAACTGAATGACACGCTAAAGTAACGCACTTATTTTAGGACCATCTGACGAAGCCGATCGAATGCAGTTTTAATTTGAGTAAATCGCTAATTAGCAATCGGTCAAATTTGTTTAATCCAAACTTCGCAATTGGACCTCCCGCGCGCTCGGCGCTGAAGATCAAGCCAAATATTTGACATATCCCGTAATTAGAAACTCAATACTTTAAGCAACTCTCAGTTAATCCCCAATGCGCGCAGCTCTCGCGCGAATCAGCAAAACGACCGTTAATTAAGCCTCTCACGATTTATGAATGGCCCGATGGCTTTGGAAGCGAGCCCGCGGCGCGTCACTCGCGCACAATGGCGCAGTCATCGGGAGTCGAGTGCCAGAGCGCTCCAAGGGGGCGCGTCGCGGCATTTGGTTTACGCGCCACTCGAAAGCGCGTGTAACGGCTAATTTGCATTTATATTAGCGAGCAACGAAGCGCGTCGCTCGGACCATTGTTCGCGCGACTCTGCGCCTCCCCCACCCCTCGGACTTTCTCCATCGGCGCTCGGCTACTCTTTCTCACCCCCGGGGGGTAAATCGAGCGCTCCTCGAACTTGTCCGAAACTTTTCAAGCCCGCCACCGGAGTCACAAG
Source organism: Sycophila sp. Sp_5 (assembly GCA_018906775.1). Taxonomy (NCBI): domain Eukaryota; kingdom Metazoa; phylum Arthropoda; class Insecta; order Hymenoptera; family Eurytomidae; genus Sycophila; species Sycophila sp. Sp_5. The sequence goes on from JACCID010000043.1 coordinate 998,941, forward strand.
CGTGTCAAATTGCTCGAAATGATCATTAGGCGAGCGACGCGTAAGAGAAATGTTGCGTTTAAACTCCGCGATTGCTGTTTTATGCGAGCGGTAATTTTTTAGCGTGACCTTCGAAGACTACGGGTATGGTAACAAGCTGTAATAAATGTGTAAAAAATTTTTTTAATCAATCAACTAAAGTAAAAGCATGATATAAATGAAATAAAAAGAGATTATTCGACAGGCTACAACGCTCGGAGAATTTTCCGTTAAGTAAAGGTTTTAATAATTATGGGATGCTTCGCAAAAGCTAAAAAGTTAAAGCTTGAAAATTGTTTCGAAAGAATCTCTGTGATTTTTACCTGAATCGGAAAGCTTTGTGGTTATTACAAGAAAAGCTCGCGGGAAAATTATCATAATATTTACAGTTTTGTAAATACGCGTTTAGTAAATTTTGACTGATAGAATTTTCTCGTAAAAAGTACGTAAAAATCTATTTTTAATTACTTAATTAATCATGGGATGCTTTACAAGCTTTGGAAATTATTATAGAAAAATCACTTACATTTACTCGAATCTTACACTACTGAAAATTTTACAATCTTTAGAAGAAAAACTCGCAAGAAAATCCTCTCTTAAAAAAAATAATAAGCGGATGTTGTAAAGCTTCGACAAAGTGAACTTGATTAGTGCGTAGATAATTCCGGAATGGCGCTGAAATTCAAAATTTCCAACCATAAAAATGAATCTGGAATACACATCAAAAAAAGGAAATTGAGCGCATGAAGTGCGCTGGATTGTGCTTGTTATCCTAAATTTTACAGTTTTTCTTATAAAAATTAAAAAACTTCAGCTATTTAAGAGTCAAGTAAAATTAAGAATTTTTTTTGTATAGTTATTTCCAGAGCTTGCAAAGCATCCAGCGATTTCTAATATTCATGTAAAAATTCTCTCAATATACATGAATTACTCATATTATCTTTGCTTGTTATTATCGGACAATCCTCTTAATTACTATTCGCTGACACTATAGATTTCCTATAAAGAAGTATCCGTTATTTAATTAAAAAAAAAAACAAAAAAACAAAGTTCGTAACGAATAGCAAGCTGCGACTGACACTCGCGTGAAAGTTCAAAGGGGCGAAGAGGAGTGGAAGAGCGCGACATTGACATTGATCGAGTTCGTAGAAGCGATCGATGGTAATTTACTCGTCAAAAGTTTGATAAAGCCGATCACGCACGCACGAGTAATAATGCAGTCGGCAGCGCGTCTTTCGTAATCGGGATTAAGGGGACTGCACGGAAGACAAAAGTTCCGGGACGGGGCCTCGGCTCACTCGGCTGATTGGCCGATCTAATTATCGGGGGGATCATATCGCCGTAAAAGAGGATAAGCTCCCACGCTTCTTTTTGCTTTTGCTTCAACTATTTAATTTTCATAATTCTTCCGACTTAGTGGCTGCGGTCTATTTTTAACAAAGAACACGAGGACTAATTTTAATTTCGCATAAATTATGATTTTATTTTCTGATCTTTATAATATGCAGTCATAGATTAGATTATCAAGAAATATTAGATTAGATAAATCAAGATAGATCAAGAAATAATTGATTATCAAAATTTACGTACTCTTTAATATGAAAATTGCTTATTAATTTTTAAAAAATAAACAATTCCTTTAGGTAAGAAATTGTCTTCTAAGAAGAATAATAACGGTCGATTTAATAAATTAAAACAAAATAAATAAAATATCTACTGCAGATTCAATTATTTTACAATTTACTGTTATTTATGTAAGTTTAATTATTGTAATAATACTTCGTTAGATTGTTAAGTTATAAAATCACCCATAGAAAAAATTCTTAAACGTCGACTCAAAAGTAGAAATAATCGTTTGCCCACAATTCCACGATAACAAATCACCTATTGATAATGTTTGATGAAAAATAAAGAACAAAAGTAACGAGCACAATTTTTAAAGGTTCATCCTGACTGCAGTTTAGAAAATATTTCCGCCTCGTTACTGCATTCGGTTAAATTTTTCATTTTAGCCACGAGATGCACTCGCACAGGCGCCGCTACAAACAAGCCGCAGTTAAAGGGAGCGCGGGACGGCGAGGCTTTGCGCGGTATACAAGCGAAGGTGAGGGTCGTGGCTAGACGTCGCTCAAATTAATCGCTGCCGCGCGCACAAAAATAATTACGACTCTTCCCACTCGCGACCTGCCATTTCCTCCCTTTGTCCGGGCCTGGATTCATCCGTAACTTGCTCAACCGTTTCACTGTAGTTACATTCATTTTACTTTGTCTCGTGGCGGTGAAATTTTTATCCTCGCGTGCTTCTAAATTTTCATCAGGTTTTTTCATCGCTCCCTTTTGAGCCAAATTTTTCTCCCGCGGAGTATAAATATTTATGTATTTTCTATTCATTGCGTTTTTTTTTTGTACGGATGCAGGAAAAGTTAAATAAAAATTGGAAGAACTTATTTTTTAATAAGCGAAGAGTGATTCGAACGCTTCTATTTTTATAATTTTTTTTTTATAATTTTTCCTTATATTATCGATGTGAACCCCGTGGAAACTATCTTATAAAATGCTACAAAAACTTGCCAATTTTATAAAATCCGATAAATATTTATCAGGTTTTATACAATTTTTGCACCATTTTATGGAGTCTTATAAAATCCTTTCAAGAAGGGTCTACTTCGAAAGGTTTGCAAAATAAATAAGACTTAATTTATTTCAAGGCTTGAGTCATCATCAGTTATAGAATCTTTTTTCTTACATATTTATATTAAATCTACAGTAAATATTTAACTAAAATTTAACTTATTAAATGTTAGATTATTGACGTGTGTAGTGAACAAATACAAGAAAAAGAAGTTAAAATAGCAGAGGATAATTTTCGACACGAGCGTCGTTTAACGAGATAATTCACCTTTTACTCGTCCCATCATCCTAATAATTATTCAGCGACAAAAATTATCTCCGGTCCCTCCTGCCTCCTCTCCTTCGCATTTACACGTGTCGACGCGGGGCTCCTGCGATATAATTAACGTTTACGCGTGTCGAGCCGCGGCACCCCTCTCATAAACGCACACATTCGTTTCTGCCTTGAGCCCCCCTCCCGGGGATCCTCTCGACCCTTTTATGAAATTCCCCACGCGGAGCGAATTAAGTCTAGTCTGGCCCTTTCCTCTTCAAGATCTACACACGCGTCCGTGGAATTTCGAGCGGAGGTCTGGAATTTACGTGGACGCTGCTTGGGAAAAGAAAATTTTCCGCGCGTGAAAGTATGTCTCGACAGTTTTGGAAGCATTTATTTTTGCGGAACTGGCTCTGCTCGCCTTGACAATTAGTTTTTAGTTTCATCTGGTATGTATGTTATTTTTGTTTATATCAACTGCTTTAAATGTATGACAAACGTTGAAATAATTTTATTTTTTTTACCATGATTAATTGAAGTATAAGATGTATGGATCGAACGAAGAATTTTTTTTTTTGATAAGTTAAATAAAGTGTTTGAACGGGAGGAAAAAATGCGATTTAGAAATTAGTTTTTGAGTTATTGTTTTCTTTTTACGTTCTACAGCAAATGATTTATAGTTCCGTAAAATGAAATATAAATCTTCGTACATCCACGATTTAACCACTTTCGATCGTATAACATCTCTACTACTGCGTTTACCTTCACACTTGACCGCTAAATCCGGAAAATCCATAATCCTTCTTCTACTTAAACAACGCAAGAATTGCACAAAAATCTTCGAATGTTTTGACAGGACGGAGAAAACTTTTTATTCCTGCACGTCCACCGGCAGTTGGAGGCAGAACCGAGTTTGCACACGAAGGGAGGGGGCTGCTGACCGCAGGCCAACGATAGCCCCGATGACTTAATCTGGCCACTCTCCTCGTGTATAACGATTTTGGCGAAGACGAGGAAAACTGTCGCAGTCGCTTTCGCCTGCCGGTCACGTCTTGACCGCACCTCGGCCTGTTCTCTCCGTCTCTTTCTCCCCCATCTGGCTCGCTCTGATTTCCGTCCGCATTACCCGATCGCGCCGCGTAGGAGCTGCCCAGACTCGCTCTAGCGTGAACGAGCCTGATTGTCCATATTGTCCGAGGCTCAGCACCGGACCCTACCCCCATCTTTCGCCTCCCCGTCTGCTGCGCTGTTCCATCCGCTAAGTTATGGAGATTTGCCTCGCGTACGTGTGCCCGATCCTTAGCTGGCCCGATGCTCTGCCTGCCGATCTGTGGGCCGCATGGCAAATTTGAATTCGATGCATAAAGTCTCGGTGTGTCCAGCGTCTGCGCAAATGCTGAGGATTTGCTTCTGAATCTCTTGCTCTCTAAATCTGAAAATGTGAAATTTCACATATTAAATGTGAATGGTGACGTTTTGCAAAGGTGAAAACACGCCCACTAATTAAACGTGAATATTCGCATATGTAATGTGTGACTTTTCACGTATTTATAAGTTAAATTATTTTCACGCACCAAATATGTGAAAATTTGATATTTTCAGATTTAGAGAGTATGATAAATCGTGATGTTCTGTGATGTTGAGGGTGAAATTTTTTCTTGGATACACAAGATTTTTATACATCTTCTACGTGAGCACGTTGGTGTTATGTATTTTATATTTATTTGCCTGGTACTTTTGAACGCTCTAAATATAAATAAGTGAAATTCACACCAAATAAGTGAATATACGCATACAAAGTGGCAAGTCTTCCACATATCGAATAAGTAAACGACTTATCACGTAGAATTAATGTATATTCAGTTATTCGATGTGAATGTCATTAATTCCTTTTTAGAGAGAAGAACGAATGGGGAGTTCATTTTGAAGGGAAGATTTTTATAGCTTTTATGTAAGAAATTTTTAAAAAATATAGCGAGTGAAGAGCTTGAAAAGAATATTATTTAGAGATGCTGAAGAATCGACTGAATCTTCAATAAATTATTTATTTACAAAAGTTTATGGTTCCGAGCATGATTATAAGTTACTCAATAGTTAAAAAGTAATAATTTAATACTGAGAGAGAACATAAATTTGTACATACCCGATTAGAATTTATTGTAATAAAATTTAGGCCATTCAATCTCAATGAAATTTAGATCCATCCATACATTTTCCTGTTGGGCCACTGCTTTCCAAAATGATTTCTTTATAGATCAATTCTGTAAACATAAAATTATTACTATTTTATATGCGAATAAAACACTATCCCCATACAGTTCAATACTAAACATTACTTTTGTGTATAAATTATGAAATTACACAAATATTATGTTTTATTTTATTTTATTTTTTTTAGCTACTCCTGTAAACCAACGCAAGTTAACCAAAACACAAGGAAGAGGGTACTAAACAAAATCTTTCTGTATTTGTTTTTCAAATAACTAAAATAAAAAATGTTTAACTGTACATACAATTCATCTTTTGCCCACATTTATCCAATGAAAAATAGTACTCGTAAGTATACATTCTAAAAAAATTGAATACAACAAAAAAATTGCACATTTTTCTTCTCGATCCCTGAAGGTACCTTTAACATCGTCTGGAAACATAATTTTCAGTAGCGGGTAATTTACAAGCGACCCTCCCGCCGAAATTTGCTACACCCCTCGACAAAAGCCAAATTGCATCCGCAGAGCTTGGGTGCCAGTGCAGTGCGCCGTAATAACGAGGCCCGGCAACCGCTCCGGTGAAAATTTACGCATCCCCCGAACGTATTTCGAGGCGCGACTGTCCGTGCGTAGCGCTTGCCGAGACCGCAGACGCCTTCGCAGGTCGAGTGTTTTAGGTCTTATCGCCACGTGCGTCTTACACCGCCGTTTTGGCAACGGATTCATACAGTGGCCTTGCCTTTTGCTAGTTTTTTAGAAGATTTTTTTTTTATTTTATTGCTCAATGCTATTGCGTAATATCTAAATTTGAATTGTAATTGTTGAAAATTTATTTGCGAAATCGAGCTATTTAGAACTTTATAATTAATGCGTAATCAACGAATTGTGTGTGCTTTTTTATAGATATTTTTTGGTAGAATTTGGATAAGCATAAATCTCAATTGCAGTATATAGAATATTCGGTAGGATTTTTTTTCTAATCTAATGGATTTAATATTGCTGATAATATCATACTTATTTTTTGTTTTACCATAAAAAAAGTTTAGAGTCAAGGGGAATCATTTCCATGAATTGTACACGTAATATACAGTATAGTATTAAAATATGACTGCGAAAATTCAATATTTCTACTTTGATGAGAGCTTGAAAATAATAGTCGAATGCATGGATGAAGAAGGGAGAGAGAAGAAGAGTAATCTTGAACGCAAATGACAATACATCTTTTGCTACATTTGCGGGCTCTGGTGATAAGATTTCCCTGGAAAATGAAATGAAGGGAGAAGTCCTCAGTAAGCCTCTTATAAATTTGTATACAGGATCAAGGATGTAAGCCTAATAGTTGAGCAAATCAATTTTTAATTACAATAAATCAGAACATGCCGATAGACTATTGACAATACGCCCCCTTTTCGTGCCCCCTGCACGTCATCCAGTCTCGATCTCTATCATTACCTTCAATCTTTGCAATAAGTTCGTTTGAAATTTTATTACAATTTCTATTATTTTTCCCTTTTTTTTGTTTAATTCTTACTTGCATCTGGTTTTTTGTCCGTTTGTTGCTTAACTAAATCAATGAATAAAAATAAAAATTCTATTAAATAAAAATTAAAAGCACCATTCGATTAATATAAAATAAAACGCACAGTGTAAACCATCTATTCAACTAATTAAATTATAACAAATCACCAGCTTGATAGTAATTCTAGAGTTATCTCACATCGATCGATAAATCCTTCGAAATATTCAACCGCACGGTCGTTGCCGCGTAAAGGAAGCGCGATGTGCCCGTTACAAAAAAAAATAAAGAGGCCAGTACAGTGCAGTACACAAAGCAGGCGCAGCCTCGGTCGGACGACATCTGGGCGAACGATACGTTATGCTCCGCGCTGCGCGTCAAAAATCGCGGCGCCCCGGCCATTATACACATCTACATGCGCATATATATACGCAATATATATACATACCGGTGCGCTTTGCGCACAGGGGCTCGAACTCGTGGGCGCGTGTGTAATTGATGGAGCCTTTGGTAATTAATAGGAGGTCCGGCAGCGCGCGGCGTAACGGGGTTAACGCGCTCGCGCGCGATTTAAAACGCGCCTGCGAATTCCGCCGCCGAGCTAATTGATACGCGGCCATTAATTATTACGTCATTTCCGCTGAGCCGTGTTGCGGCGCGCGCACGTGCCCGTGACAAGTTCCAGCGTGCGGTCGCGCGACTGACCCCACCCCCACCCCCTTTTCCTGGCGCTTCGGCGAAATATAAATTGCGAGGTGAAAAAGATCAAACGCGGCGCGAGCGAGCCCGCTGGACTGTAGGCGTCGATGCCGTGTGGAGAGGAGGGGGGCGGCGAGAAATAGAAACTCGCGATAATTGTGCACGCGATATGGCGAGATTTATTCTTTTAATATCGTCTTGCTACGACGGTTTTTAATTAAACAGCGCCATTTTGTTCTGGGCGGCTCTCGTGTGTAGTTTCCCCCCCTTTTTTTTCGGTCAAGTGGGTCCGTCTCACCGGGTGCAGGCTGAGACTACATATGAGTATGATTTTTTTGTTTTTATTTGGGAAATTGCAGAATGCAGTAGTGTGGGTAAATATTTCATCGTACTCTAGCATCGGCTTGGTTTTCGAGAATATATAGAATAAAAAGACGTTGCAGCTGTGATATGGAATTTATTGTTTGCAATAAGTCGTTTGTTTTCCATTTGCTAATTTTAATTTGTTATACATATTGTGAGGTATTGGAAAATTAGTAGTATAAGTCAATGTAATTTCAGACACAAAACTTCGTTAATACGCGATTGATATATCAAGGAAATTGACGATTTGTTTATTTGTCATGAATTATTATCAACGTTGTACGTGTTCGTTTTTAAAAAATAATTTTTACAAAAATTGAACCATCGAAATTTTTAATTTATTTCACATTTAGTTCAGTCTGAATGATCCTGCGGTTTAAAATAAATATTTTTAATCTCTAGTTATAATGAACATTCTAAAAAAGGCAAGTGAAAAATCTAAGGACAAAAATGAAATTTTAATTATTAAAAACATCTCATTTTTGAAGCTGCTTAATATAGCAGAAGTAAACATATTTTTTCAAGCGTTATTTTCTGACTGTACACTTTTATATAATTCAGTGAATCTTTAAGGCAGTTTACATGCATTGCTTTACGCGAAAAATCTTTTTTTTTAAGAAAAGATTACTGCCCAAAGGAACTAGGTCAATTTCACCTAAGCAGTCTTTACCCATTTTTTTATAAGAAGTTTTAGATTCGCAAACAGCGCACTCTAGAAAAAGTATACGTGCTTTTACATTGTATCTTTAAAAAAATATCCGTAAAACCATATATATGTTTAAAAAAAAAATTGCCAAATCATCCACATGAAAATTCCTGTAAAATCTAAGCCAACAAACAATTGAAACATCATCATTCATTCGGAAATCATTCGATCACGAAACCCCATCGAAATTCCACCTTATCGAGGCGTCCATCTGGTGGACGGCTCGTGGTTCGACGGGGGGATGAAGTTGCACAATATCGAAATTCAAAGTAGTCCGACTTCGAGTGTGCACGTCGAAGCGGATGAAAACGCGGCGCGCCGCTATTATTGCCCGTATAGAATTTGATAAGCCCGCGCTGGGTGTCGGGAGGTTGGGGGCAACAGTTTGTGGCTGATGGCAATTAGTCGGATGCCTCGAGGCATCCCGAGCGCGGCGAGCCGCGCTTATATTCGACGAGATTCCGCTGGATCGGTTGCGCGCCTTCCCACCCCCTCCCCCTGCCCGTCACCCCCAGCCGCCGATCTTCCGATAAAGGTTGAGGGTAATTGTAGGTGAGCGAATCGAAATGAGAAAGGCGCGTATCTGCTTTGGCGGTTGCACTTATGCGGGAGAGAAAATCAGGCTCGTTGAACGCAGTGTATCGCTGTGGTAGTTAATTGCACTAAAGTGGGATTTATGTATCATCATGTTTGGTCTGGTGCTTTTTTCAAGGACTGTTATCGCCTCTATTTACATGTGAAATTATGGTGAGTGCTGGTTTTCATTTTACGTTTGTAAACGATTTAAGTAGGTTTTAAATTCTTGTTTGGATGCATCAGCTGCATTTTCTGGAATTATCCATTTTTGCTGAGCGCAACTGTTAATAACGTTTTAATTAATTTCCTTCTTTTTGTACGATATCTCAAATGGACTATCGAATATATGTTTTACTTACACGTTAAATCAACTGGAGTGAAATAGAGTGAAAAGTATTAACTTTATTCGAGTTAAACTTTCACTCTAATTTTATAGTGAAATTACCTCCCATGATGGAGTGAAATAGTGATTTTTTTACTCTTAAGTTCAGTGGAAAGTAGGAACTTAGCCTGTAATATGCTACTCTACCTTAGAGTGACTTTTCCTCTACTTTAAAGTGAATTTAAATCATTTTATTAAAGTAGAGTCAAATGACGTTATGGTCGAATTCGCGTTACGTGGGTTGTTCCGCGAATTCGTCTGACTTATTTATTTTTTAAGAATTTTTCTTACAAGTGTTTTACGATAGACTAAGAGTGAAATTTGATTCTAACCGTTTTAGCGTATATAGATGCAGCATCTTAATAAAATAAAGTTACTAACTTCTTCACATTTAATGTAAACCACTATATATTTACATTAAAAAAATGTGCTGATCATAATTAAATTATTTTTTAGTCTTAAGTTGACGACCGACACGTAAAGATTATCTTAAACATGTAGCATCCTATAAATTGTCTATTTTATGCCATATGATTATTTTTAAAAGAGAAATAAAATCATACATTAAAAACTAAAAAGCTATTAAAACATGCATTAAATTCACAATAAGAAACATATAAATATTAGAAGCAAACTGGTCATAAATTATTTCAGGAAGATAAATTGAAAAAAAACTCCATTTTCTTGAGATGTATACTTACAACAGCAAAATAGACTTTCATTTAAAGATTCGCATTGACGAATGAAAATAATTATCCCAGAGCTCCAACAAATGATGTATTCGAAATATACCTACGCGGGTATAGCCTACTGGGTACAGCAAACTTCATCCAAAAGAAACCAAGATATCGTCACAATACCTTCATTTCGCTTTCTCACTTGTGTATCAAACCCCCTCCACCCGAAATAAAGCAGTGAATAAATCGCGCGTAAAAGAGAGGCATTAGCGCGGCGAAACTCTCGCGCGGCCCGCCAAATGAAAAATAAGTAGTTCGACTCCGCGAATAGTCAGGCCGCATAAGTTTTAATTGCGCCGGGCGCGCGCGCGATTCAGCAATTGGCGCCGCCATAACTTTTCGCTCGCGCATAGTTGCTACCGATTAGACGCGGGGGCTCGCGGCCACAAGCTATCTCAAGTTTTGCCCCGCGCCGCTCTCTCCTATCGGTCCAATTACCCCCGACGCAGCAACGGTTCTGCCTACCTAAGAACTCGGGAGCTGCGCGTCTCGGCCGTGTCCCCCCGTCGTATATCTAATCCTTGATTATTAATTAAATCCGCCGCGTGTACACCGGGCCGCCGTTTCGCCCGGCGAACTCCACCGAATCGGCAAATTAATGTGCCTTTCTGTGCGTGGCCCATGCACTGGCGTCATCTCTTCCGCGGTAATTGTAATCGTTGAGAAGGGGTGGCATGGAAAGGGGACGTACACCCTCTGAAAGTTACGTCTCTTGTCCTGGATTAAATGGCTGATAGATAAACAATGACTATTGCTCGGGTAATTGATGCCTGACTTCATGAATAGACGAGTGCAGCATACGTGCATGTACTTATGGGGTAAGCTTTGATCAGAAAGTACATTAGGAACGTTGAAGAATTAAACGATTAAAATGATTTCAATTTATTTAGTGATTTATATTATTTGAAAAACTATTAATTTATTTGCGAATAATTCTTTGTGGTATCGGGAGAAATTTAAAATCTAGTAGTATAAGTCAATATTTTGTCATACTTTCGCTCTGAATTTATTACAAAAATTGCAAAATATTTCATCCATATTATTACAGGATAGTCACATTATTTCGTACAAAAATGATTGATATTTTATCTCCTCTTTTTGGTTCAAGAACAAGCTACAATCAATACAAAATTTTATATTAATAATGCACGTGCTTATAGTGTACTAAAACATTAACACTGAACGCAATTGAGTTTTGATTGACTTTCCCAAAAATTGAATTAAATTCTACAATAAAAAAACTAATTCTCATACGTACTCTCCCCTGTCAAAAAAAAATCCTACTACTCGTCATTTTCAACGCGCAACGAAACTGCGTGATCCACCAGTCGCTTTCTTTCGGACGCGACTAGATTTCACGAATCCCTCATTCAAAACACGTATCCACGAATAGAGCCAGAAAAAAAGGAAGAAAAAGCTGCAAAATACCAGGAAACCGTACAGAGCGGATTCTCATCAAGTTTCGTGCGAACTCGCGCTATCCATTCACGTATCGACGCGCTCGAATTTTAATAACAACGTCAGCGCACCGACACTTGGCGATTGAATTTGCCTCCCGGCGTAATGATGATCGCATCCACTCCGTCAGTAAGCCCAGTGGGAGCGCCACTTCGCCGTACACAAGCGCGCCGCCCTTTTCAACGTAAATACGCAGAAAGATAGAGCGAGAGGGTCTGAGTGTACAAACGACCGGGAGAGAGAGAAGAAGAGAGAAGGAGCGATCAGAGCGGTTTGAAAGGATGAAGAGGCTCCTCGAGTCCCAGCCTCGCTTCTGTATAATAAGGGATACACGTAGACTGGATGTAGTTACGCGCCGGGCTGACTCCTGACTCCTCGCCCCGCGGCGCAGACGCGATTTCGATGCGAAAGTGCGACGGGATGAGGGCTAGGGACTCGAGTATCAATTTGTGGGATATCTGTCTGACATCGGCGCGGCCAATTGGTACTGTGACCGGGCATCCTCTCCGATCCGATGTTTATTCGTGAGATGCACTGAATGTGGAAGCAATATTTGATTTGTCCTTCGTGAAGCTTAACTTGCACGGAGAGAAATGTTGTAGTAAATTACTTAAAAATTAAAAATTACTATATTCCGTAGGAACAATGGGACATACTCGACCTATGACGATTTTTACTATAAAACATACTAAAAATTCCTATGTACATAGCAATTTCTACTATAAAAATAGCAATTTTTATTTTAGCTATGTACATAGGAATATTTAGTATTTTTTATTGTAAAAATTTTCATAAGTTGAGTATATCCCACTGTTCCTACGGAACATAGTAATTTTTACTATAACATTTCTCTCCATGTGGTTAAGAATAAACGTTGATTTCTCGAAATAATGAAGGTTTGGATCCCTTTTTGCAATAATTTCTTCTAAGCTTTAATTAGATTTTATTAATTCTTTGGGTTAAGTCTCCGTAAGCAGACTTTTCTCAGGCTTGATGGCCAAATTGTTTCTAGTATACATATTTTTACGTGAGTTAGAGGACTCTCGACTGACCTGTTAATTTACTTGTTTCGCGAAGATGTTATAATACTAAATCACTGTTCCCGACTGAATCAGGGATTCGCCGGCGAAAGAGAGAATTAAAGGGCTTAAACACCATTTTACTTTTTATTTATATTTATTTTCGTTTTGTTTAGTTTTTTCGCGACGATTCGTGGTGATTATACTTCAACAACTGAACTGTCATTGTTACAAACATCTTCGTTCTTTACCGAACAATTGATTGACATTTTTGTTATATTCATACTTTAAAAAACATTCTATCGTAAATAATAGTAATTTTATATCCGTAACAATCACTATTTCATCGAGAATAAAAATAAGAAATTTTTGCCAGTAAAAAATTTAAAATAAAAAATTGAACATATTTTCAACGCAGGTGTGTTAAAATTTCTATACTTGCACAAAAGATTATTATAGAATACTGATCTTTCTCCAGGTTATGTTGAAAACGTTACGATTTCACTTGTTGGAATTTTTATTTTTTTTTTAACTTAGCCTACTTTTGAAGTAGACATAAAGTGCAAAGAATTCGTTTCTTTGAGCAACGGTATTTTCCTGAATAATTCCTTAGGAATTTATTTAAAAAAGAAAGTAATTTTCAAAGCACTAACATACATAAATTTAGTCAAATATTTAAAAGAAAACTTAAGAAATTCTGTTTCTTGAAAACTCGACGATATTTAATTCATATCCAGTTTAAATAACATTTTATGCAGAAATAATTAAAAAAGGTTCAGGATTTTATGTAGTAATTCCTGTAAAGGAAATCCTATAAACTTTTCTCACAAAAATCTTGTAGGATTTCTTAAATATAGATTTTCGTATGTGAATTTATTCCCTATAAAAAAATTGTAGGAAAAGTTTAAATAAATCGTGAAGAATTCTTATTAGATTTTTTACAGGATATTTTTGTAATTATTTTATAATACTTAACAAGTAGTCACAATTTAATAAACAATCAACTACTATGCTATTTATTGACGACGAAACATATTTATACATCAGTAAAACTGAAATTATTGCTAAAAAAATGTTCCCAGAAATTTGCCAATCCCAATTTTTCGCGGCTCTTTTTTAAATTCGTGCTTAAAATCGGACAGAAGCTCGTCGGGGTCGCCTAACCTGGTGGACGCCGAGAGTCCGGCGCGCCAGTGTAATTGGAGGATCGGCAGTTCCCTATAATCGGACCCGTTCAACGCGGCCATTCGCTCCTCTGTTCGGCCGCGCAGTTCTCACCTGTAATTTTCAAGTTCAACCGCGCGACGTTCGCCGATGTACACGTCCATGGAAAAAATTTTTTATCCCGTTCGTTAACCGACGTGACACCGAACGGCGCCCGCCTAAAATTACTCTATCGGTCCATTGTCGAAGGAGAGAGAGCGAGAGAGAAAAAAGAAAAAGGAAAGGGAGACGTAGGGAGAGGGGTTGGATAGAGGATTAAAAAAGAAGTGCCACGGAGGCGAAAAAACGAATCGTTCGTTTTCGTCTATCGGCGTAAAAAGAGAACGGCTGGATCATTAGTCTGAATCGAATTGTCGAAGTTGATTTACCCTTGTAAATTCGATTCCTTCCCATTTAGCGACGACTTTTTGCTGGCGTTTAATTTTTTTCTGCGACTGTGTTATTTAAGTGACTTAGTTTTTACAAAAAAATTATCGTATGTTTTTGACTGTCAATGGTAAATTTTAATTAAAATATATCGCTCAGAATGTACTGGAAAATGTAAATAATGAAACTATTAAAATTTTAGTAAACAATTTAATTGACCCGCGAATGTGACTATAGTATTTATTTCTTTCCGGCACTTCAGCCACGTAATTTAGTTCTTTTTTAATTCATTAAGTCGTCATTCAAGCTCACTTAAAAATTTTCTCTTATTTTCAAATATTTTAGCCAATAGAAGTAATCGTGAAAAGTTACGATAAAAAAACAAACCAATTCCTGTGAAAAACCACTTACTGGATTTAATTAAAACTCTTTTCATCATATCGAAATATCGGCGTGCTTTTTTTTGCCCGAATCAAATTAAAAATTCAAAGCGAACTTTTTTGTAATCGAGTATAAATCGTAAACCATCAACACCCGAATTTAATAGCTCACTAAAAAATAATAAAAAAAAAAATTACCCAACTCAGTCGGGAAAAAGGGTCAGCGCGAGGTTGCCGTTGGCCCTTAAAAAAGTTATCAATCAAACGAGCTTAATTTTTCAAACTTCGCTGGTTCTCCATCACGTAGCTCCGCGCTTTCTCTCGCTTATCGATCCCACCCCTTTCGTCTCCCCCACCCCCACCCCCGGGCGCCCTCCGCGCTCTCACTCTCCCTCTATCATTCTCTCTTTCGTTTTGATGATCGCGATTTGTATTTCCCCGACTGGCAGCCGGACCGCGTGTTCGCTCTGCCGTGCAGCCGTAATTACAAGCATTCATTTCACACTAAAAGCCAGTCCGGCCACTCGGGCCGCTCTATAGCTCTCTCTCGCCGCGCTCGGCTGGATCGCTCCGTGGCCGCGGAGGCCGGCGGTGCTCGCTCGTTCGAGTCCAATCACGCGTGCGCGCGAATGACCGGCCTGAAAACGATTTTATTTTCATTCTTCTACCTCGCTGCCGCGCCAAAATATCAATGTTGGTCGAGCGATTTTTTTTGCCCTCCTCCGTGGCACCGAGAGCTCTTTGCATAGGCGAGAGGATGATTGATCTTTTATTTTTTTTTTGAATAATTGACGAAGTTGTTTTCTTTGCTGATGATACCACTTTTTTTATATTTGTTTGTGTAACTTTTTATTTTGAAGCTTCGGAGGTTTTATTCTCTGGGATATTATTCGAAAGTAAACAAACATTTTCCGAATACTTTGTTTCTCACCGTAAATCTTCCTATAGGTGCAAGCAATAATATTTATTTTATAACGAATTTTTATCGTGTTTTTTAATGAAAATACGTAATGGTAAAATTCAATATGTAACTGTAATATACTATGTAAATATTTTTACCGATCTGAAGCATTAACGAGAAAACGTATCTGGAATTAAAAGTTTCGAATTTTCAAAATATGAAATCAATTCGGAACGGGAAATCTTCATCAACGAATAAAACATTTATGATCTACGCTTCAACTTAAAAAGTATAATAATGGTTACAGTGCCATTCGAAATTCAACAACTTCCGTCACGAACCACCTTTTTGCATTCTGTTAAAAAAGTAATAATAATTCTTTCTTAAAAATAAAATGGTAAGGAATTGTGAAACGTTTTAAAAAATAGTTTGATTGATTAAAGGATACATTTCCGGTTAAATAGCACACTAAATTTTAAAATGAAAAAAGTTTGCTGAATTTTTTAAATATAAAATGATAAAATAGCTAATCAATATTTAAATTTTCTAGAAATATTCTGAAATTTATCTTAAATCAAGGTATTATTAATCACGAGTAAATAACATAGTAATTCATATGCTAATCTTAAAAGATAAAATACTCGAAATATGATGATTTTGCTAGAATCAATAAGTAAAAAATCCATGGACGTTTCATTGAACTCAGAATTTCTCGTGATGTAATTGTTCGAGTTGCAGATGTTACTTCGTTTTTCAAATTGTTTGTTGTGACACTATTTATAAAGCCAACCCGCATTCCCATTATCTCGTAATTATAAATAATCAAGTAAATCTCAGTACTTTACTCAGTACGTTACTGAAATTCATAAATTAGGGATAATATTTTTGCAGGCTGATACACAAAAAAAAAAAAAAAAGAATAGCGGCTCCAGAAACAATGGAGTCCATTGAACAATTCGAACCCGTTCAGCCTCTCCACATACTATAGCGCGCCATTCAATCAGCGCGCACACCCACGAGATCGTCGGCGTACACTCCGCGAATTTTCCGCTCGCGCCTCGAAGGGCCGGCCGTAGGCATCGCCTTCAATCTGCATGGGAGTGCGCTGGAGGCTCAGGGCCAAATCCCCTGGATGGCCGCGCAATTTATCTCCGTTTCTTCCGCACTATATCCCCGACGCCTTTTATCTAGCCATCTCTAGTCGCTCGAACCGTGAAAATAGAGTGGCGCGCTGCAGCGGGAAGGTAAAGAATGAGCCAATCTCGCGTATGATCGAACATTTCGATTCGGCCCCGCGCGCCCGAGACGCCGTGTCTCTTCCGCCCGCATGGACCCTCCATCCTCTCGCAGCGATGGGGCAAAGTTTTATGTACATAGGAGGATGGAAAGATGACTTCACCGGAGGAGAACGGCAAAGGACTAGAATGATGTTAAAAGTGATTTTGCTCGGGAATATTGCAGTTCGAGGTTTTTACAGGAAGATATTTCTCTTGTCGCTGCAGGTGGGAGTGTGGTGTGTTGTCTAAATTTATAATTGTGACGATAATATGATTGATATGAGAAGGTGTATTAAAGGTGATTTTAAAGACGTTTTGATCCTTCACTGACAGTGTTGTTTAATTAAAAAGGTAAATATAAAAGGTAAATATTTGTTGATTGCAATTTTCTTCGATATATGATTGCATAGCATGTGTTTCAAAAATACTTAAAAATTTGTTTTACTTCTTTCTTTGAGTATTACATCTTTGAGTATTATTCGTATCAAAAAAAAATATTAAAAGTATTTACAAACATTTTTCTTATTTTTATGATTTTTTAATCAATTTGGTTCACGGGAGTAATTAAAAATCTAGTAGTGTAAATCAATATTTTGTCGTACCTTCACAAAAAGTCTAAAAAAGTTATACTTTTAATAAAAATGTCATTATAAATCACTTCCACGTATTAAATAAAAGTGATAAAAGTATACACAACTAATTATTACTTTTTTAACGATGGTTTAATTAATTCTGTTCGCACAGGAATTTAAAAATCTAGTAGTATAAGTCAATATTTCACCATACCTTCACAAAACATTTCAAAAAGTAATTTTTTATGAAAAATGTAAATTAAATTTTATCTTGTTCAATTTACATTAAAAATTATACCGCGCACATTGGTATTTAATTAAAACATAAGTTCAAATAGTTCATGCAAACATTGACACCCTTAAGAACAAAGTATATGCAAAAAATGTTGTTTTTTTTTTAATTTATTGGATTGTTTGATTAAATCTAAAAAAAATGCGATATTGCTCAAGTGCTACGCGCTAATCGATGAATCTACTTTCATGGTATCGCAATCGTTCAGTAGCCTTTTTCCGCTTATTTAGCGAAACCCGCACGTGCGCGCGGGATAAAAGGCGCCGTGGAGCAAGAAAAAAAGGGGGACACGCACATTTTTGCTGTATCGTCTATTCGTGCGCAAATTACAATCCATTCCCGACTTCTCGCCCCGCACCGATCACGTTTCCAGAATCGTCGGAATTACCGTCGACGAGGACGAATCGACTGCTCATAAAGTTCGCCGGCGGAAAAAGCGGAGGAGCGGAGGAAATCGCAGGGTCATGATCGGAATTAAACCGCAATCCTAATTAAGGCGTTTGTCTTCTAATTGAATCCATAATCTGCCGGCAATGGCTTTCCGATATACGAATTGCGCGCCTTTATGCGTTTTATAGGCGCGATACCGTTTCTGCTTATTGCCGCGAGTCCGGCCGCTAGCCAGTCAGTAGTAATTAGATTTTTCGAGATTGAAAGTAATCGACGGATATTCTCGATTTGGCTTTAGATTTTTATTCGCAACTGTACTTACTATTGACTAAGGTACCATTTATTGATTTTTTTGCACCGATTACCATTAAAATAATTTAAAAAAAAAGCTCATATTTTGAATATTACCACCTTTAAATTGTACGAGTTTTTATCTTATTCTTATATACGATAACAAAATTAGAACATCTGTAGCATCTTTAACGTTTTAAAAATCTTAACACTAGGATTTGGGAAAAAAATACTATATAAAAAAAAAAAAAAACGACTCGTGGAGATGCAGTAGGCCGCAAAAAAGGCTTGGTATATAGCAAAGGCAAATTTAATTTGGAATGAAAATTTCAGCAGAAATATTTAAAAGGAAAATAGAAGATAAACGGTGGCGTAAACCTTAAACGCGCTACTAATTTTGCAAAGCCGCCGACTGGGCATTACGCTTGTGTCTGGTAACATTGAGAAGCGCCGAACACGCCGCATTAACCGTAGAGGCGTGCGAGCGTCACCGGCCATTCCAGCTAAGTGTAACGGCGTCACGGAAATATTATCGCGGCGCGCGAGGGCACGAGGTTCGCGCGAGAGCCGATAAACCGCTGCTGTGCGGGATTTTATTTACGACGACGACGCGTAACTGCCCCCTCGCTATAGGAGCGTACGGCTTCTCGAATTGCCGATCATGGAATTCTCATTTTAAACAAGATTAACGTACTTCGTTTAATTCATTCATTTTATTTATTTTCTTTTTGATAAATTAACTCAACTGCATCAGCGTTTATTCTACAATTGTTCCAAATTCAATATAAATAACGAAAACTGAAATACCGTTATAATTATACATAGCTTTATCAAATATCTTTAAACCAGGTTTTTAACAGCTCTTAACTTGAAAATCGAAACCAGAGAAACAAATTAAAAAAGAAAAATACATTTTTCACTTTTTCTAACGAGAGAAAATATAACATTACAACCTCGTTGCTAAGAGCAGCTGCCTCAATCTTTAGATCCGTTTTCATGGTTCACCCAACTACATAGAGAAGCTTTGACTTTACTTGTTTCGGTGCTCGCCCAATTACAAACCTTAAGGTGTTCGGAAAATGCGAACTTTAACTAACTGTAATCTCTAACAACAATGAAACAGGGATTTGGTAGGTGTCAAGGAAAAGTAGGGAAAATTATGTGAGTGCAGATTTGGCCACCGTTTAACACGTGGACTTTATGGATAAAGTCAGGAAAATGTATATATTACGTTAGTAGGATAAAGGTAGAGAATCCTAAAAAGTACTTCTATTTAATTTCTGTAATGGTAGTTGAAAAATTCAATTCAAATTCGAATTCAAACAATCTTATTTAATTATATGTGTTTACAGAAATTGTTGGTACTACAAAATTTTCCTGGCGAACGGTAAAGAGCACTGCTTTTTCGAGTGGAAAAATCTTGAGGTTGTGATTAAAGTTTCTTCCTGTTACTCGGTTATCAAATGGAATCGATAAGTCTACGATTTTGATCAAATTTTGACCGTAATTCTAAGTCGTGGAATCTTTAAGATTTACAGAGAACCTATTCGGCACGATTCTATACTTTATTTTAGACACTAAGAATTGAATAAATTTTGATCGTATGTCTAAGTCGAAGAATCTCAAAGATTTATGGAAAATCTATTTAGAATCGAATTTGTAATCATAATCAGTTGGTATAGGTACGGAATTTACCAAATTATTTTTCCACAGAAATGTCGTTGACAATAATGCGAAAATGTTTTCCTCCAGCAAACGATGCACCATCGTAAAGCTCGAACGCTTTACGCGGTCTCAACAAAGTCCACGGCTCGAGTCTCCGAAAGTTAGTTCAAAAGTGACGTTTGAGAAGCCATTTCATCACGGCGCTGCGCGAATCCGCCCACCGGTGAAGAAAACTCGAGGGCTGGGAAAACCGCGCGGCCCGTGAGATTTTTCGCGAAGGGTCCTTCTTGCCGCGGCGAGGGCCAAGAAAAAAAAAAGAGAGCGAAAAGTAGCCCGGAGAGAAGGCGAAGAAGGAGAAGAGTCTCGGCTAATATTAATAAGTAGAAGGAAAAGTTGGTTTGATCAGTGAAACCGCTGCCCGGAGAAACGGCACTAGCCCCGACCACATCACAGAGGAACGAGAGCCGAAGCTATTAGCATAATTACAATACTTTCCGTCTGGGGCTATCCAACTTTCTGCTTATTTTAAGCCCCATCCGTTGCTCGCACATACTTCCCTCTCGCTTTCTCTCTCACCCTGTGCACTTTTGCACTGCCATGGCCGTTCGCGTTCCTGATATTCGTGATGGGATTGCGGACGAATCCATTACGCTGATGCGGCATTAAAGAGGCTAAATCGTCGGGACGAGGGAAGACGGACCCCGCATACCCATGTCCGCGCGAAGATGAACTTCATCGACTGCTGAGCGAAGGGATAGAATTTCTGACGATTTAATTCGCGAATTCGCAATCGTTAAATAACGTTCCGCCTGTAATCGTTTAAATGAGTCTACTGTTGTCTGCAACATTTGCTAATTAGTTAAGAATATTATTAACGCGCTATAAAACGATTTCGTAAATTCAAATAAAATTCTCCTTGCAAATCCATTTAGTTTAATCAATCAAACTTTTATTTAATTTTATAAAATTTTGAAGTATATCGATTTTAACTCTACCTATAAGTTCTATCAATAAAATAATTTGGAAAGGGTTCAACTAAATTTTTATTCAGATTTTTGTTGGGGCTGCTACTTTCTTCCTCCATGAATCGGTGACGATTCATAAAAGAAGAAAGTTACATGTCAATAAAACACCCTGAGTGAATTACTGACGTAAAGGCCACTAGTCGGATGATTTTTTTAAAAGTTTAAAAAGAAAAGAAAATCTAATTTTCCGCGAGTGCGAGTCTCTCCTTTGTCAAAAACATTCGCCTGACTTGGTTAGCGACGAAACAAAAAGAAACTGCGTTACTCTGATTTGTTGATATTGCTTCTCCATCAGCGTACTTAAATGACGGAGCGAATTTGTAATAAAAAATTAATCATCCTTCATCAATTCCTAAGTTTTCCATATTTCTAACTGTTTTCGTGCGATATGACTACCAAATCGCGAACACTATTAAATTGTATAAATCATCATCGCTTCTTCCAGTTCATCCAAACTCTCTCTAAATTTAATGCAGCGAATAGCCTCTGAATTTTAAGGCGTTTAATTTGAAAATTCGCTTTGTTTTGCTGGCAAAAGTATGTCACTGCCTTGAAATTCACTGACTACTTCACAGCATTAAATTTTGAGAGGGCGAATAAAACGAGATCGTCGAAACGAAAGGTACTCCAGCGAGCAGATTTCAACATGGAGCACTGGTGCTAGCGACTCGCCGCGCGAGAATCACAATAAATCGCTCGAAACCTCGAACTTAAAAGCATTATGCAAATGGCCTCTCGGCAAGAGGAGAGCGGCTGGCGAAAACGAGGGAAATTGCGCGCCTCGATCGATGCAGCCGCCGGCGCGCTCGGCCCGTTTAATTGAGATTTACACTCGCGCGGCTCGGGCATACACGCTCGCGCGTCCCTATTACGCATGATGAAGTGAGCGCGCGCTTCCGAAGGGAAAGACGGCGCGGCCGCGGGCGGGAGGGTCGGGCCAAGCTGATTCAGCCGCATTCAGCAAGGCGAGGCTGATTCCGGTCGAGGAGGGTCGCGGGGACCGCGCCGCCTGTTTACGCTCCTCGCCGCGGATAAATCCGGTGGGGAGAAAATTTCAGCGGATGCCAGCAGGATTTCCGCCTCCCGAAGTCACCGCGTCTCGGGGATGCTGGTGACCTCGTCTTGGCTGAGCCCAAGGGGGCCGAGAGCGTCGCTGATTGCGGGCCGCGGAGGAAGCGTCGGTCCATGAGAAATTAGGATTCTTCACCGGCACCCTTGAGCGCGTGGTTCGGTTGGACGCCAACGGCGTCTGATTACTTCGCCCGCTCGACTTTTAGGACGGCTGAAGACGCCACGAAAAACTGGAGTATATATATACATGTAGATTTTTAAATCTTCAATTTTTTTTTTCAAAATCGTTCTGCAAGGATTATTTTTTTACTCGCGAAGAGAAAAATTACTGAGATATATTACCTGAACTGATTTGATGTTTAATATCAGATAAAGTTACTCCTTATATACTGAAAAAAGGAAAGTCTCCTGTTTTCGCCCATAAACGTCATTTCACTTAGATGTTCGATTAATTTTCTATTAAACGAGTGTTCGAGTAGCCTAGTAATTTATGTGCTTTATACTGGCTGAGAAACTAGTTGCAGAATGAGATTCTGAAAAAAATTATTATTATGTTTTAAAAGTAAAATTTAATATGTGTATATCAATATATTAAAAAAGGAGATTCTCCTAAAAATAGGAAATTCTCCTTTTTCATAGATTAGGAGTTTCTCCTTTTTTTTCAAGTAGAAAATCCTAATTTATGAAAAAGCAAAATTTCCTATAAATTTTTAAGAGAATCTTCTTTTTTTCTATCAGTGTACCCAAACACATCATTTAAAGTAAAAAATATAAGACATTTCGTACAACGGTCATGCCTAAAAAAGTGCATGAATGATAAACAAAAACGTTTTTCTTCTACGCACTAATGATAACAAAAAAAAAAACTATCCGAGTAATTTATTTTCGTCAATGTTCCATTCGCCAAAGAATGCAGAACCTTGCTTATAGGATCCTTTTTTCCGAACGCAAAATAAAAGCACACAAAAAAAACAAGAACTCTAGCCCTCCAGCAAAAAATTTCCAGTAATCTTTGCTAACCGGTTGTTCACTTTTTTGCCTCGCCCGCCTTAAAACAAATGAAACCCATGGCGTTTAAAAAAAAAGTAACAAGTGTGTCGCGCCGTAAAAGTAAAAAGTATTTAAAAAAAAAAGGCGACCGGTCGGCAGCGCAGCGAGAGATAAAAAGGGCCGCGGCGCGTTGGAAAAGCGGGATACGCGCGAGAAAGATAGCCGAGGTCGGCGGAAATAGAGAGATCGGAGAGACGCTGCGGTGCCGGGCGTATTCCCTCTCTCCCTCGCGAGCGCGCCGTTGTCGCTTGTAACGAAGTGGATTAGTCAGAGTGACAGAGGGTCGTAATTCCCTGGGCAAATGACGTCGATCGTATAACGAACACATCGTTCGCCGATGTCGCCGCTGCGCGACCTCCGCGTCCCAATAGATCCCGCGTTAGAAGCGGACCTCAATTCATTTGTCATGCTCGCGAGAGACGAGTCACAATTACGCCCGGGATAAAAAAAAAGTATAGGAGGCCGAGCTGAAGCTACCGGGGAGTCCGGGCGCTCGGACCGCTCAAAGGAAGCGAATCAAACTGGCCGAAACAACGCGCTCTTTGTATCGCCCGCGCCCGGGAAATAAACAAAGCCGAGCCCGGGCTCATCCGATTAGGATTTTCGAATGGCGAAGAATACGTAGCCTGCGTAAAGGGTTTCGATTTTGAGGCTGACTTTAATGCCTTTTGCTGCTTTGATTGGATTTCAGCGCGAGGACATTGTAACATTTACTTTTGATATTTTAAAAAGTGACTACATGCTATTTGAAAAATGAAAAATATTAAATTTGTGTGAGCAGAAAAGTTACACTATTGCGTGACCATAAATTGTTGCAATGGATGATAAAAGTCTGTAAATTTATGATGCTCGACGTAATTATACCATTAAAAAGAAAAATTATTATTTGTTTTCTAGAAATCACTTTTACTGAAACGTTTTTTGTAATATTTCATAGCTATTAAGAGTTGCGATAGTTTTTATTTGTGTACGAAAAATTATTAATTAGAAATTATATAAAGTTTACATACGCTGATAGAAAAAAAGGAAAATTTCCTAAAAACTTAGGAAATTCTGTTTTTTTTTTTTATAAATTAGAGGAGTTTCTTCTTTGAATAAAAGAGAAACTCCTAAATGAAAATAGAGAAACGAAATTTTTACTGTCAATGTACGTAATTAAAAATGTTTACTGTCAGTGTACGTCATCAAGTAGCTTGTAATAATATTCAGGTTATATAAATATTGTTATACTGTCTGAAAAAGCAATTACAGACATGTCGATTCGAAAAAAAATTACTATACTTTATAGTTAAATTTATTAAATATTCTTGTAAATCTTGGCTGAAAAAAGGAGTTACTCGTAAAAACTTAAAGGAAATTCTCCTTTTTCATAAATTAGGAGTTTCTCCTTGAAAAAAAAAGAAGAACTTCCTAAACGAAAAAGGAATAATTTATGAAAAAGGAGAATCTCCTTTGTTTCATTGTTGATATCCACATATTAAATTTACTTTTAATTACTTTTAAAACATAATAATAATTTTTTTCAGAATCTCATTCTGCAACTAGTTTCTCAGCCAGTATAAAGCACATAAATTACTAGGCTACTCGAACACTCGTTTAATAGAAAATTAATCGAACATCCAAGTGAACATGAAGTTTAGGGGCGAAAACACGCTTGAATGGGGAGTAGGAAGAAGAGGAGTAAAAAGACGATTCGCCGGGCATAGGTGCAACGAGTGGTCAGAAATGATTAGCCGTGATTTAAGAGGCTTTTCGCCGACTCTACATTTAACCCGCTCTCGGACGCCTTCGGTAGCCTCCTGCCTCTGCGGCGCTTTATCTGCAAGGTGCAGCGACCGTCTGGACTCCTCGAGTGGTCCTGCAACCAACGCCACCACTATAATCGTCTTCCCGGCGCGTCGATAATGTGCACCTTCCAATTACTTGCTGCGCCCCGTTTATTTTTCCCCGCTTCTTTGTTTGCCGACGCCTCGCAGAAACTGACACTCGATTAAGGAGACCTTGTTAATTACACTTTATTGTCGTAACTTTTTACCGATGTCCTTATTTTTTACTCATGTGGAATGTCAGCAAGAAAATTGTAATTGAAAGTTTTGTTCGAACCATTCCTCTTTTATAAAATATATGCACTGAAAGCAAGAGTGAAATAACTTTCAGAGTCTTCCGAATTTGTTATACACAAAGTATTTTATAGCATATTATAGCACTAGTGCGGACGATGAAAAGTCGTACGACTTTAATAATCACTTTCGCACTAGTTTCATATGATACTTTATAGCACGAGACCCGAAAATTGGCATTAAGTAGCCACACTTTGATGTTAGAGTGCTATAAAAATTGTGAAATTAAAAGTTTATACTGTATTTTTTCAAGAACATGCAATAATAAGAATGTTTAACATAACATAAAAGATGCTTAAATTTAGTCAATACTGATTGCAATCAATGAACAGCATCGAAAACGAATTTTGAGCTGTTTGTTATTAATTTAAAAAGGTAACAGGCCTCCCTAAATGAAGTGCGTGTGTGCACCCGATTTTAAAAAGTACGCGAACAATTTATTGCAAGTTATTTACCGATATTGCAGGTATAGCAGTAATAATTTTTGTAACATAAAATTTATTTAACGTAATTTAAATAAATTACCTTTTGATATGGTAAGAGTTTATGGCGATGTATAATTTGTTGAGTCAATAAATTACGTTAATGTGTAAAAGGCCCTGCTCTTTGAACAACCGAATGACAATAAAGAATAATAGTCGGTGAAGAGTCAACAGACATAAATTGTGTGAATGATTGCGCCATATGCAATTAGCTAATAAAAGCAAGCTTAAGCATATAAGCCAATTTATTACTCATTCAGGAAGCAATATTTTAAAAGAGATCTATCTGGACTCAATATTGAAATTATATCTTTTATTGATATTCGATTTTCCTCAAGTGGAATAAAAAACTATTAATTATATTTTAGTCACTTGTTCCGGTACCTCCAGTATCACAAATCTAAAGTGTAATATGCAGTGTTCTTTCATCAGTCACTTCCGTGCATATACTATTTTATTTACTTATTAACTTTAATTTTTCTCTAATTTCTCTTTATCTATTCATTTATGCGTTTATACAAAGTATTAATTAATTCTCTATTATTATTCCAAAGACAAAAGTGACTAAGATTAATCTCATAGCTAATTGAAGGACTATCATAAATACGAATATCAATATTCTGCATATGCCCTGAAGTCCTATAAATTTTGTTATAATTAAATACAATATTTTAATGGTAACTAGAACGAACTTTTTTCACGAAAAATATATTAGCACTTGCACTTTGAATACGCAATAATTCTGCCTAAAAATTATCGAGGCGAAGTCAAATTTACAAAATCAAGAAATATACATTCTACTATTGTATCTCATCACTTTAATAAAGATCACGGAAATGTTTAATGTATCACTTTTCCTCGTATATATACATTAATGGAAGCCACTTTCCTAAAGTGCATGTGCACGGAGAGAAATGTTATAGTAAAAATTACTATGTTCCTTAGGAACAGTGGAATATACTCAACTTATGAAAATTTTTACTATAAAAAATACTAAAAAATTCTTATACATATCACTTACTACTATATTTAGTATGTTTTATAGTAAAAATCGTCATAAGTTGAGTATGTCCCATTGTTCCTGCGGAACATAGTAATTTTACTATAAAATTTCTCTCCGTGTACAAAAATTAACACCAGACTCCACCTAGAACCGAAATCGATGAGCAATCAAACACTGGAACTCGCTGAAAACAAACAACACCTTCATCGACCGAAAGGATGCACAAGTGTGAGAATCCTGATGGGTATCAGGAGTCAAGGTTAACCGAGCGTCTACAGGTTGATTGGCCGCAAGCGCGTCGAGGTCACAGGCGTTGTCGACGTCGTCGTCCACGGCAGTCACGCCTCTTCATCCTGCACCGTATACGGCCGTCTTCGTCCCCGCCTCGGAAAACGGCTTCATCCGATGAATCTCTCTCGTGTGTACCCTCGGTTCTGCGGTGCTCTCGAGGAGCGCACACAAGTGCTCGGCGAGGCATCGACATGGTAACGGCCTAGTAGCTGCGCCGTAAGCCATCTAACCAAGTAGCAGTAGCCGGAGGCCGGTACAACGACAACAGACGAGGCTCCGAGCGTATCTGTGCTGGTGCGCGCGCACACACAGAGAGCAGCTTTCGGGCAAACGAGAGGATCGGTCAGCGTCGATGGCCTCTTCATCAAGGATCACACGCCTAAATCCTACTACGGGCCGCTGGTTCCTCGGCTGGCCTTTGCAGCTGGCGCTTGGTCCTTGTCTGCCTCGCTGACTGTTTCTCTCTGTGTACTGCACTTCAGGATCGCTTGCTTTCGCCCGTGAGGGCTGGGCGCTTGTTGAGGTCGAGAAATCTCGTGCGTGGATGCTGCTTCCATTTATTTATGGCAATTCGATATTGTTGTGCGCTCGTGGACACTTCCCTGTGAATCTGAAGACGTGATTGCTTACTTGGTTCAAATTCGATTGTGGAAGCTTTTATGTTAATGTTATGAATCAAGTGGATTCGACGATTTTCGATTGTGAATAAACAATTTGCCGTTTTTTGTCTGGTGTGACATTAGTGTAAGTAAATTAGTTTCTAAAATTATATTCCGTGTAAGTGCCCTCTTGGAAAATTTATGAGTTTTTCCCAGAATATGCTCAATTCTATTTTAATTTAACATTCTAGGCCATAACTTCTAAATTTACTGGCAGAGTGAGTTTAAAAAATTTGGATTTTATGTTTTGTACGTGTTACGAAGTGATTCAGTGATGAGTAAAATTCAAAACTAAATAATGTTGTTCATACACTGAGAGAAAAATTTGTTAATTTTAGGGAAATATTTATTTCAATAGTAATTATTAAATATTTTATTGAGTCAAAAAATTATTTATTTAAAACTACTAAATTCATTTAGTTTTAATGAAATCATTACTTGATTCAAAGAAATATTTAATAAGTACTATTCAAGTAAATCGTTTTCTTAAAATTAACAGTTTTTTTCAGTGTAGTATATAACCAGTCCACTCAAAGTTTCTAAATTATTTAAATGCGGTTTGTTACACTCATAGAATTTTAAATTCTTGTAAAACTTACGGTGATAACATCCCCGTAAAAAATATTACAGGTAAATCCCTGCAATTTTTACTTAAAACTTGAATCATTGGATCTGCTTTGTAATTTTTACTCAAAGCTCCACGATTTTCGTCAAAATCAGCATAATTTTACAGAGCTTTACTTGTAAAAATAACCAAGCTTTGCAATGATACAATATTCGCGTAAAAATTACAATAAATTTCAGTGCTTACACACCAACTCTCGATTCCTGTTCTTTTTTTTTCAAATTATTCTACTTAATTTAGAGAAAATTTTTTTGAGCCTAAAGCTTTACGACAGAAGAATTACGTTTACCAAATAGGCCTGACATTCAGGGCTTGACATTACTCACTTAATTTTTCGCAAATTACGAGCAATTAAAACAATCTCAACCAGTGTTAAATTATTTTAATTCGCCTAGGTCCTATCCATACATCCTTCTCTAATACTTGGGAGGCTGCTGGAAGGAGGTAATGCCGTTCCCTTGTTTCTCTTCCGCATCAGTGAAGGGTGTATTGTGGTTGCTGCTATCCCGTTACGACCGCTCCGCTGTTTGGCGCAGATCGCTACGTCGGGCGCAACTTATCTCCCTCTCACTCTATCATTCTCCCCTTCTTCTAAACAACCCTCAATTTTTCATTAAAAAAAATGTACACCCACCAAATCAAATGTTTATTTCCTCTCATCTTTTGCAAGGAATACGGATCAAACGCTTTTTCTTCGAGGGATGTATATCACTAAATAATGAAGAACTTTAGTATTTAATGAAGTAATTTAGCAGTGTATATTGAAAAATTTGAAATTAGTTTATGATAAAGTTGATGAGATAATATATTGTACAAAATGAGACTTAGTTGCACGCACGTTCACTGAGGATTAGAAGCAGAGAAAGCAGTGCTTTTATTTATAAATTATGCTGAATAAAAAATTTTACTAAAAAGTATAGTAAAATGTGCTAGAATTACAGCAAATTTTACTATACTTTTCAGTAATTTTTTTTATTTGTCGAGTCTGTTCTTGCATTACAAAACAGTATAGTAATTTTTACTAGACTTTTATCTCCTTGTAAATAAATTATTTCCAAATGTACCTTGGTTAAAAATTAAATGGAAAACTTATTTATCCAGTAAATGATAAAAAAAACCGATTGAAAAAATGTAATATACCTTTTATATAAAAACACTTTATACAAAGATTTATTGAACCTTCAATAAACTCTAAAAAAAACACAAAATCAATTGCAGTAAAATTATACCAAGGTATTGATGCATTACAAAGGAAGACCAACAAAATTATAATAGCCATAAAAAGATAAGTACGGAATCTACATCGATTGCAAAAAATAAAGTAAAATTCGCTTGCGCGAATTAACAAAATACACGCTTTACAAAAAACTCAGACTAATTAGCAGATCCGTAATTGCGAGTATCGCCGAGTCCAGGCGATAGCATCGCGTTTCTCTCCGTCGCTCGAGCATGTGCCCTGCGGGCCGAAACGCGCGTGGCATCGTGGAAACCCGATTAGTTTGCATTTTCACCTCGAATGGTCTTTCCCCGTGGCTGAGGGGAGGCATGGGGGGAGGCGGTTGGATGGCCGGAGATCCGCGGGTGCGCCGCCGGCGAGATATATACGCGCGGAGCCGGGCTGAGCTATGAATATTTTGGTACGGGCCCGAGCTTGTTTGCGTGGCTAATCGGCCGCTTAATCGCTTCGAAATTGCCGGGGTGACGCGCGGGCTCGGATCTTCCCGGTAGTCCGCAGACTCCTCCGGAAAAATGGTGATACGACCAAGATGAGAATAAGTGAGGTGTGAGGTGACTTTTATGCTGGGATATCAATTTTACGAATGTTAATAACGTGATAATTAGAGGTGTATATGTTTTATGCATTTTATATAAAAATTTATTTTATATATGTCTCTCAATAATAAATATTAAGAAATTTATAAAGTCTATATAGAAATACATTTCAACTGTTATATAATTTAAAAAATTTATAATACGACTGTTAATTATTGTACTACTACTATATCTAATGTACTTAAAAATGATAATATGGATTTTTAGTTGTTAAGTTAGTCTGTAAGTTTTTGTTTATGCCAGACTATGTACTTATGTAATTTTTTATCTGATTAATAAATTTCCATTTCAATTTCAAATTTCTTCAAAGTTCATTGAAAAATCTCAAAGAAGTATAATAAGTAGTAATAAGTCATTTAAAAAGTGATGAGAGAATGCTGTGGAGAATTTTAAAAAGTGATTTGATTGGTTCACTAGTAAATATTCGTTCAATTTGTTTTATAAACATTATTTTAATGTTTAAAATTGAACGATTAAATTGAAAACCAAAATTAAATTGAATTTCTGTTCGGTAAGGAAACAATCTAAACCTTCATAATTATTATTCTGCACGTATATAAGGAAATATAGAAAAACTTCATGATAATAAATACTTTCTTTGTAATCTTTTATAATAATAAACAAATTACAAAATTTTTATTCGCATTTAAAGGATACATTTCCGATTAATTAGCAGATTTTTAAAGTAAAACGTCATAATGTATATGTGTATAAGAAAAATTTGAATTTAATTTGTGTAATATTGATTAATAAAATAATCATTATTTTTTTTATCTTTTAACTATTTTGTAACTCATTTTAAAGAAGCGCGTAAATAAAACAAAATAACCTAAAAGTAACGTAAAATAAGATAAATTGTAAAAATTAATAACAAAAAATTTTAACGATAAAAATTTTAAATATCAATTCGCAGCAGTCATTTGAATGCAATCCCCCAGACTCTATCCTGATAAATTTAAAATTTGCCGATGCCAACTCATCATAAAAAACGCTCTTCGTTACAAGCGCGCAACGGTAACTAGTTCACACTCCCCGGAATTGGATCGTCACGCAAAAATTGAAATCAGCTAGCCGCTGGGATTCCCTGCCAAAATCACGCTCCTGGTTAAGTCTGTGCCTTGAACCTCCCCTTGGAACACCCGCTGAGGGAAACTTTTACATCGTTCCGTGGCACACAAATTGCCGATCGTGAAATGTAAAGATCCGCAGTGGCGCTGCGTCACGGGCCCAAGTCCAGGACGAGTAGTCGACGTCGGATCCGACCATTAAATTGATATTCCCTGAATCGGTGTCAAAAGCATCGCAGGCTTCGAATGGGAATTTGCTCGATGAGAACTACGACGACTCTTGGGAAATTCGGCCTGCATTCTTTTGTGTTTCTGAGCGGATGGTGCTGAAGGTGCACATGTAGTGGGCTGAGCCTCGAGGATGACGAAAACGAGAGGAGATATGAAATAAATAGCTAAAACTACTTTATTAATTTAAAGAACATGTCTGCTTTTATTATTAAATAATTGTTTTATCTGGATCAGAATGATCGCAATTCTACAAAATATAAGTGATCAGATCTGCATCTGATAAAAATTCATTCAATATTCATTCGTTCAGATTATTATTCAAGAAGTTATTGATGTGATTATAAAAACATGAATAAGCATAAATAAATGAATGTAAGAATTTGTGTTTCGTCTTAAAAAGTAATTGTAATTAATTTTAAACATAGATGCAAAATGTACGAAGTGCTTCTAAAGGGTCGTTCGGGATGACATGGTTTTGAGGACTCAACCAGGAAATTCCAGATAAAACTCGAAAAAATTCTGTGCCATCTTTGACTATTTTTATCGATCACATTCACAGCAAGCTAATACGGATTATATTAAATTTTCTACTTACCTTCTAAAATTGAATTAATGACCCATTATACAAAAATGAGTGGAAGATGCTCCACTAATACCTAAATCGTGAAACTTTTCCACCAATTTTCAATAAAAATTAACTAATCATAGTAGTTTTTCACTAACTCAACTTTAGACACTACGTCTACCACACGAATAAATAAAACCGCGAATAATAAAAAAATATGATTAAGAACATAAACCATTGTAATAACTCATTTTTACTTTTTAGGCGCGTATCATTTTAAAATGTCATTAATCTCGGCAGAATTGACACTCTGTACAGTTTTATTACAGACTGTCAAATAAAACACATTTTTTTGTACATCAGTTGCATATCTACCCCTTAAAATTGTAATCTACCAAAACGCCCCATATTCCACGCACGTAAACAAGAGCACCATTGTGTTTTCCCCATAGAGAGAAGACTCGACCAGCGCGATATCTTGGTGGTTATATTACGAAGGCAGGCGACAATCTCGGAGCCATGCACATCTGCGCCCGATACTTAAGGCATTTCTATGTCTCTCTGACGCGTTGATGACAAACGCCGAGTGCAGTAACAAAGGCTCGCCGTAGGAGAGAGCACAAATTAATTTCTGTCACTCACACACAATGTCGATGAATGCCGTGCCATGAATATTATATGCTTATCGACAGATGCAAATTTAGTTTAATTCGCTGTTCAGGATTTGAGATATCATCGTCGAAGGATTAATGTATCTCTTATTCGCGTAATTTAAAAGGAAAATTTTACCTCTCAGTTAAAGTATTCCTACAATTCTACAATGTTGAAGTTTTTAGTTTATTTTTCACCTTTAGTTAAAAAAGAGTTTCTAAAATTCTACAATGTTTAGCTTAGTTTTTAATTTTTTATATTAATATTTAGTTAGTTTAGTATTTATTTAGTTCAGCTTAGTTTTAATTTTTATCTTAATCTTTAGTTAGTCTAGTTTACTTTAGTTCAGCTTAGTTTTAATTTTTTACATTAAATCTTTAGTTATTAATATTTATCGAGTGAGTGTATGACTGCCATAAACACTGTGATCCTTCAATTAAATTAATGAACTTTTTACGAATTATAATAACTACTTGCTTTTAAAAAATCTGCTAAAAGAATCATATATGTATAATATAATATTTTTTTACTATAAAAATGTTTTAAATCAATAGAAATCAAGTCGAGATTAAAATTCGCGATGATTATTGCACGATTTCATTTTGCACCAGCATCTTCGGCGGGGCGAAATGCGGAAATCGCGTAATCAAATGAGGCGACGAAGCCGGAGAGAAAAAAAGTAGCGTCGAGACGGCGACCTGGAACCATTAATTCTTGGCCAGTCAGCGGCTTTTCTCTCGCGCGTGGCGTACCCCCGGCTGCTCCAAGATGCACGGCCTTTCTCGCCTCCTCCTTTTTTCTCCTCCTCCTGCCCAGCCGTGGGTTTCCGCTCTCGTATGATCGATGCTCCGGATCATCTGCTGGACGAGACGACATAAATCAAAGGAGTGTCCGAGAGCTACTTTTTTCCGTTACGTGCAAAAGGTACTCGGGCCTCAAGTTCGCGCGGAAGGATCGCGTCTGCTGAGCTCAATTTACTTTGCAGATTTTACGATAAAGCGTGGTTGAACGTAAGAATTTCGTTGGAATCGATTCATGTTAGTTCCGTTTGGTTTTTTAAATTTGTGTAATGGCAACTTGTTCTGTTATTAATTAGGTATGTAGAGGATCGATCATGCAACACGCCATGCTTTTTGATGATCGTCCAGTATGTCCATCCAAAAATTTGTAAATAATTTTTCAGTCTAACGGGATGAATCTTTTTCTAACAGTGCCCGATCGAGAAGGTTACGATTTCGGCCTCGCTAGGCTAAAAAATAGTATACGCAACATGAAAAGTAAAAAAAGTGCGTCAAATCACACGTTTGTCAATTTACGCAATTTTATTTTACACCTCCCTTGTCACATAATGTACTATTATGCATTACACTGCGAAAAAAAAAACAGTTTTATTTTGTAGATTCGATTTTGTCGTTACGTCATCTTTTAGAATAAACCTATAAATTCTAATATTTTTATGAAAAAGATTGTTACGTAAAAATAAAAAAAAAATAAGATGGTAAAAACCACAAGAATTTATTTCGAAATTTACTCGAGTTACACGACACGAGATCGTAACTCGTAAAGCCGGCTCCCTGTCGCAGTTACAAAAAGCCCGGTTAGCCGGTGCGATAAAGACGCCCCGCGCGCAAAAAAATCTCGGGTCGGTCGACGGATGAGGCGGGCTTAAACAGCAGACGGGCATTGATTGCCTTGCTCGACGCGTCTAGATATCCCCCCGGAGCGCCGTAAAACTTCTACCCCTGCCGGTGCAGCCGATGGCGTGATACCACCCGCCAGGCTAATTTGAGCCCTAAGCGCGAGACTATTTTAATAAATTTCGCGCCCGCTGCTCCATGCATGCGCGCGAGATTATTTCCGTCTTCTTTTTCAGCACTGACGATTTTTTCCCCCTCATCCACCCCTCGACTGCGACAAGGGAAATTTTCGTCGTTTCGCAATGCGATCCGCTGCTCCAGATGCTTATGTAGTGGACATTTCATGCATATTTTCTTGTTGTTTAATGTATTTATTCATGGTTATAACATTTATTTTATAGTTTTATTCTAAACTAATTATTGTACCTTTGAAGAAACTAAAAAGTCAAGATTCGAAGATGAGATTTTTAAGAATTTTTCTTTTATTCATAAACGGAACAAATTTCAATTGAAAAATACCAAATTTTGTTTAATTTTAATGTTATAATATATTTTTTAATTAGTATAAAAACCCCTGGTTTCGTGCACTCAGATTGATGACTATACGACGTGAATTAAAATAGCAATTATACTTTTTCTCGACAGACTTATTTAAAATTATTAATGCCAAATTGGATGAAATAATTTTGAAACTTTGAATGTCTACAAAAACACTACCCTGACGGAAAATTTAGGAATTATTGACCAGAATAAGTTCAATTCTATTTTAATTTAACATATTCTGGGCAAGAACTTCTAATTTTTCCGGCAGGGTACCTTTTTTGATTGATCAAATTCAAAAACTACGGTATCAATTCTGAATTTATTCATAAAATACTTGTCAACATCCTGTCATCTATGATGATTTTGATAAAAAATTAATAATAAAGGATTCATAAAATTTCCAATTCTTAGAAATCAACATTCAAGTGGTTATTGTACTATTCACTGACAGAAAAAAGGAGAATCTCGTTTTTTAAGGAGATTAAAACTTATAACTTTAACTAAAAATTTATAGGAAATTCTCCTTTTTCATAAATTAGGAGTTTCTCCTTTTTATGAAAAAGGAGAATTTCCTATAAGTTTTTAGGAGAATCTCCTTTTTTTCTATCAGTGTTCAAACAAACTGCACGATTAATTATTTTTAATTACATAATTGGCTGCCTATCTACGAAAATTTAGAAAGAAAAGAAAACCGCGAATCCGCGGCCGCAGTAAATTAAAATAAATCCTTTGAAAACTGATACGTGGAAAATTTAGATTGCGCCTTTAGCGTTTTAACGAGAGAGCTCGAAAAGTTTTCTCGTATAAATATCAATAACGAGAAACTTGCGGGGAGAAAAAAGCAAAGCCAGCCGGAGGCGGCGCCCTTTGCGCGCCTCGCAGTCGTTTAAACGAGCGAAGGAAGAAGCGCGCAGCCGAGGCAGCCCCGAGTAAATAGCTCCGGCGCAAAGTCCCGGGCGTGTGCGCGGCCAAGCGCGAACCGGGCGGGCCACCCCCTCCCCCTCCCTGCACCGCGCAGCCGTTCTTGTCTGTGCTCGGATGAAGATCTGAGGAATAGTCGAGAGTTAGGCGAGCGATAGCTCGTGAGACGCCGCGGATCCGAGGGCTGGATATTCCTTCGAGCGGAAAAACTGATTTTGACGGATGGGAACGGCTGCGCTTAGCTTTTTCTAAAATTCGTCGGGATTTTTATTTGCTCCGGCTACCGACGCTTCGGATTTAGGTCTGCGTGAATTTTAATGAATGCGTAGCTAAACAGTCTGCTTCTTGCGTATTTTGATCAAAATTTTAGTGAGTTTAATTTACGCTGTAAGAAAAATTTGGTAATTTTACGAATTTGTGCTGGAGCCGGACAAGTGCTGCCCTCCTAATTAAACTCTTGTTCAATTATTTTTATACCTATATTCTCGTATGTAATTCAATTTTCTACTTATATCTACACTATTGTTTCTTTTTACCTAATTTTAAGTTAATCTTGTAATTTCCAATTGTAACTTTAAGGACCCTGGTCCGGTGAATTTTATTAAATAAACAAATAAAATAAATTTCAATCATTTAATAGTAGTGCACTTATTAAATATTTCTTTAAAACTAAATAATTCTAAATAGACTAGGAGCTTAAAAAATAACTACTTGTTTAAAAGAAATATTTAATAAGTGCTAAGATTCATGTGGAACTTTTTGGTATTCGTAATTGTTTCTAAAAAATTAAAATGCAATATTGCACTAGTGTAGTACATAAATTTGATTCGACAAGATTTTTCTCGTGTGTGGGACTCGCATTTAAATGAAACTTTAAAAAGGGTTTTCTTATGTTAGAATATAAAGAAATCCAAAATATTACGGTCTAAAGTGTAAAAGTTTCGCTGCAACAAATTCCTGAAGTTATTTTTCTCACATTCATTTTACAGTGCTTAAACGATAAACTAACAAACAAAAACAAAAATTTTATTTAAGTCTTCGCTGCAAACATGTAAAACTCTCCTTGTAAGATAAATCAAAGAAAATTAATCCTATAAATCGTAGTATTTTCATTTCCATATAAAAGCATATTTGCTATGCCACTTAATATTGATTAAACCGCAGATCTAGTCAAGCAATGAGACGTTGAAGAACCGGTAAATAAAGTCGTGTCGTGCGTAAAGAATCGGCCAAGCTGCTCGACAAATTTGCAAAATCCCGGAGTTCGCGTAGAAGCGATGCAAAAGCCTCGCAAAACTTTTCCGTGCCCGAGCTCTCGGAAATTTGAATATTATACACGAACTATTATGCTCAGTCGCGGCTCTGCTTTGTCGAGAGGAAGAGCGATTTCCCCTTCGTCGGTAGAAAAGAGCGATGAGAAGAAATTTGCGGAATTCGCTTTCCACCCCAGACAAGCGCTGGATGCGCAATACGAATTCAAGCATTTTTCAATATGATTGATTTTTTCTCCCGATGAATTTTCGAGTTTTACGCTCGCGATTGTGGAGAGCAGGTGTTTAATGCGTTTGATTTAAATAAGTTATCCCGAAACTTTTCCTACGATGACGATTGGTGGAGGGAGAGTAATGGCTTTGTTGATGCACTTTTTTTGTTATTCTTTCCTCAAACTTTTTAATCATCACACTTTGCGCGTTCAATTTTTATGATGTATGTTTCTGTTAAAAAATAAATGACAAGTGATTTTTTAGGAAGTAATATATCATTTTTTTACAAATTTCTTAGTAGAACATTAAGTGGGGTTAATATTAATTTCAATTTCCTTCATTTTCATATCCTTCATATTCAATCGCGATTGTGTTTTAAAATAAGGATTATTCGGAGAGTTTCAGAGCAGCTTTAACATTTAATAATCCATTAAAAGTACTTTAATATTTAAATAATACTCTATTCTGTCTTTTTTTTTTAAGGAGATTCTCAATAATATTTTATTCCATTGAGTATTTAATTATTAACTAAACTAAACTAAAACTTCAGAACAAATTCGTGTTAACAATAAATTTTGAGTCTTCAATTAATTTATTTATACCGTAGTAAGTACATTTGAAATTTAGAAATAATACGTTTTCTAGTGCACACGCGAATCAAGAGAAGGTTCGGTGCATCGTAAATTTGGAAGAATCTGCTCATGCACTATCTCTTTCAGCAGAGAAGGCACGTCTCTTGGCAACAAGTGAAAACAAAGAGAAAGGGCCACGGGGAAAGATACGCCGAAAGAAAAGTTGGGCCATCGCTTGTGTATTTCAAGCTTCAGTTTTTCGCTGATAAAATATCGAAAAGGGACGATCGCGAAGTTCTTGAATAAATTCATGCGGCAGTAAAAATGCTTTGGAGCGTTATTTCTTTTCCCCCGACTGTATTGTGGATACGGACGTCGGTTATGGGTCAATTTACAGCGGCCGCGATAAAGTGCGCTACCCATTTTAGCAATGGATTGACAATTTATTCGACCGGGGCTAGAACTTCTTCTCGGCGAAAGTAGCGAAGGATTTTTATAATAAGAGACATTTTTCTTCGACTCGCCGAAGTTCAAATTTAGACTTTAGATTTATTCAGTTTCCCCTTGTATAACTAACATAGATTCGTATATCGTTTTTCTTTTTTTTTTTTTTGAGGACGAGGTTTTTCTTATCAAAATGCGATATACCGATCAACAAAGGAATCATGTTTCGCTTAATTGAGTCCTTTTATATTTTTTATCTCCTAGCAATATCAATGATTCGTGACAGCATTCGCTACCTTTGAAAGAATAATGCAGCGCACTGTCGCCATTAATATGTAAATGTTACAATAATGGCCGCTTAACAAGCGATCGGTTAATGAATTATCGAGCGCTGCAAGTGACGCAGCAGCCAGTGGAATTCGAAAATGCCAGCGAGTGAATTATTGACAGGCGCCAAAGCTGTGCTGACACAGATGCGTTCGCCCATTGTCGCATTGACGATGCCGCCGTGTACAATTTACCTCGCGATCGGTATAAAATGCAGGTAAGGTCGAGGTAAGCCAGAGTCAAGTTCGCGTTGTTAGCTACTGACTGAGGAACCATGGAGGGAAAAGTGCTCTACGTCGTTCTTGCTCTCGTGGCCAGTTCCACTGCTGCTTCGATATCTGGAATGGCCTCATTAGATCTTAATCAGGTAATCAAGTATTTCTGATGCTCTACTTCTTTATGATTCTGATCTCAATTCCTTTAAAACTTTATAACTTTTTCTTTAACACTTAGTTTTTGGCTGAGTTGCGAATATGTATTACTGAATAATAAATTACACCAGAAGAAATTGACTAAATTATTTCCATAAAATACGAATTGATTCTGGCATTAGAAAAGCGAAACGTTGAGTTTACTATATGCCAGTGTTGTTACGTACTCGATGACTAAAAATATCCATGTCATAATAATACTTCTTTTTGTAAAAAATATTATTTACATGCTAGAGTCTATAGAATGTTTCACTATTTAGAAGAGCTCATATAAACCTGATTAAAATTAACAGGTCTTATCAAGTGCGTACCTGGACCTTTTGATCGGGTTTCTACGGGGGCTGTTTCAATATAATTTGCCTTAGGTTTCGACTTAGACATTAAATCGTGTTTATTTATTTCTTTAGGCTTCTGCCGGTGGTCAAGTAACCTTTCCACGGATCCCGGGTATAAATTCGCCACTGTTCGGTTCTCGAAGGCCGTCGCAGGACGACTCTAGAAACACTGGCATTGGCTCCATTCTCAGTCACATTCCTGTCATAGACAATTTCTTCCCTGGAAACAGAAACAACAGCAATAGTAATTCAACGAGGATTCCCGGAATTCCCAACATCGACGACTTTATCTCCATAATTCCTGGATTAAAGGACATCATGCCTGGTAGCTCCGGTCTGCCAGGTGGTCTCGAAAGCCTGCTGTCCAACATCCCCGTGTTGAACGGCAACGGCACCAAAGGCTCCAACTTCACTCTGCCTCAATTTCAACTGCCCGATTTGAGCGATGGTCCTTATATTCCCGGAGTATCCGAGGCCCTGAAGGAAGCTCGTCGACATCTCCAAGCAGTCTTCAACATCACTGGTGACATTAGCACCGGAATGCACGATGCTGTCCAGGCAGCTCTCAACAGCGACAATCCTTTGAACAGTATCGGTATTATGATAACGACCATGGGCGAAGTTTACGCTACAGTCGCAGCCAACTGTCCACTGATTATTGTTGGAGAAAGGGTATTCAACGAGGGTGTTAGGCTTGCCTTTGAGGTTATCAGATCCCTTGGAAATATTGCAGTTGGATCACAGAACAACATTATAAATAATATCACGGCTTCAGGATCAATTACTGGTTCCATTTGAATTTCAAAAACTTAAACGGTGATTTAAAAAAAAAAGTACAATGCTAATAATTTGCTATCGAGCAGCAATATATACCCTTGTAAAAATATTACTAAGATGAGAAACTATAATGTTTTATGTGTAAACCGTATATTGCACTGAGCATGTAATACTCTTACATACAGAAAAAAACTATATGTGAAATGTAGGTCAACACAGGAACCTTGGATTCCTAACAACAATAAATAAAAAAAATTACATCAAAATCTATCGCAGTTAATCGTTGAAACCCTTCCTACCTAAAAAAAAATATCAAAAAAAAGGAAGAATGCAGTGCCGAAAATTCTGCATCCAAGAATCGGCTACAAGAGTTTCTTAAGTGATGCGGGAAATATCGGTCGAATTAAATTTTCACCAGGCGAAAACCATTTTGCACAATGAGTCGACCGCAGACGTGCCAAAAACTAGCGCCGAATTTCTCGCTCGTTCGAGGACAGGGAGGAGAGAGAGAGAGAGAGAGAGAGAGAGAGAGGAGAAAAGGGAAGGTGCAACGATTCTCGCTATTTACACTTTAAAATTTAAATTGCCCATAAGCGCTCGCGGAAAAATTCGCTTTTAGAGCCTGCCGCTTCCCGCCGACGAAAAATCTCGTCGGATTCCCGGCGGCTGTGCTCGATCTGTTCATCGCCCGCTCCTCGCCTCATGAAATATTGTCGGTCCGCGTGCATAAAACATGAATGAGAAAGAGGGTCCCTATAGTCGCGTGGGAATGCCGTCACCGTCGCGCTGCAAATCTGTACACGAGGAGGCTTCGATGTCGATGTCTCCGCGCCGACGATGAGCCGCGCGTCGAACTACCGCTACCAGGTGCCGATGAGAATAAAATTTTACTCGGTTACTATTTAATGAGGATATGGGTTGTAAATTTACATCGATTTGCTTTATTTGCTGTTGATAGAGATTCCTTTAAATTTTATGAATATTAATATTGCCTATCAATTTATTGCTGCAGGTTTGATCGATTAGTATTTTTAGAAATTGTTTGAGTTAAACATAAAATATTTATTCATTTATTTAATCATTAAATGTGTTGAAAGTACAAAAAATAAAACAAAGTAAACTACTACAAGTTAAATATAAATCCTGAAGTATTAAATAACTGTTGTGTACATTAAAATTTCTTATTTTGTTTAATGCATTTTCTACCCACAGCTCTACAATTTTTTAGATTTTGAACCCCTCCAGTAATGCACTTTCTTTCGTTTAAATTTTTTTTATATAAATATATATCCGTACGGAAAATCCTTAACGACGTAAAGACTCATGGAGATGGCATATTTTCGCCACACAGGGGCGCATTCTCCCCCGTCTAGTTGTAAAATACATTTTTCTAGGAAGTGCCTCCAGCTGCTCGCACGATATTCCGCACATACGTAATGCCTTGACGCGAGCGCGGATATTTCCATACCTACATACATTTCGTCCGGGGGGCAAAGTAGCTGCCGAGCTCCCCGACAAATGCTTCAAGATACATCAACGACAACGATCGTGTCCTCGTCTGTCGCATTTTCTCTCCTTTCTTCTCGTTCCTCTGATTTTTTATTCCACATTTTTCGGGGAGCTGCTGCCGAGCATCTACCGAAAAATGCATGTCTACTTTCAGAGTCACGAGGTTTTCAGGCTGAGCTTTTTTGACACTGAAAATTCAATGTACTTCGTGTGAATAGAAATAATAGTAGTTTTATTTATTGGTTTGTTTTTGTTCGTAATAAAATTAAGTCTAAATTTAATTTTATGAAGTCGTGATTTCTTTTAGACACGACTACTGCACGAAATGCCTTGTATTTTAAAAAGACACTTATAAAAAAAAGAAGATTCTCCTAAATGAAAAAGGGGAAATTCCTTAATGAAAAAAGAAATTCTCCTTTTTCTAGGAGTTTCTCCTTGAAAGAAGAAGATTTATGAGTGATAATTTATGAAAAAGGAGAAGTTTTTAGAAGAATCTCCCTTTTTTTCTACCGGTGTAATTTTGAATTTATGACTTATAACTATATTCCGTAAACTTTTAGGCGTATACATTGCTTATCGTACATTCAGTTTTTATAATAAAATTAATAAATTTCCGAAAATTTGCACAATAAGTAAAAATTCGAATACACAATTCTTCGATAACTCGAACTATTAATTAAATTCATACGAAAAAACTTTAAAATTCTCGCGCCATTAGACCGCACAAACTGGTCCTTCGAACGATTCAAAAAAATTCTCGTCGTGACTTCTTTTTTTAAGAGATAAAAACGACCAGCAACGAGATAGGTGATTGGGGGTAGCGGGGGGTGGAAAATCAAACGTAGCGACAGCTCACGGAGCGAAAGGTCGACGCGGAGAGTAACCCAATTCGCGTGGACCCGCGATTAAATGCAATGCGTCGCGATAATGCTTGTAAATTGAGCGAATTATGCCGGTGACGAGGCGGTGTCGGCGGTGGGCGCCCGG
This sequence comes from Sycophila sp. Sp_5, assembly GCA_018906775.1. Classification (NCBI taxonomy): domain Eukaryota; kingdom Metazoa; phylum Arthropoda; class Insecta; order Hymenoptera; family Eurytomidae; genus Sycophila; species Sycophila sp. Sp_5. The sequence goes on from JACCID010000043.1 coordinate 1,041,510, forward strand.
CATTAACATGCGCATTACGCGGGCCCGTGCCGCTCGTCCTCGGCATTTGCATGGGAACGCGCGGAACGAGACTTGGAAGCGGGAAGAGGCTTTTGCTTCTTCGCGCGCATACATTAACTCTTTTTCACCTTTTGTTTTCCACCCGCTAGCGTCAAAATGCTCGCGCGCTTATCGTGCAATAGTCACGCCGTGTGACGCAACAGCTCGGCGATGAGTAAACGCAGCTGCATGGCGATAAGCGTGGGGCAGTCTTGAATATTTTCTTTTATTTCGTAATAAAATTTACGGTCGTTGCTCGTGGAAAAATTCGTGGGAAATACTATGTCTCTTCACCTCTATTGTTCTTTATTATTGTTTTGCAAAAATTTCATAGAAAGTTGTCTTATTTATAGCTCTCCTTTATACAGCAGCATTTTGTACTTATAAAGAAACTCCTTCGCTAAATATATCTAAACTTTTTTACATAATCTAAAAAAATTGTGTTTTAAAAATGTTTATAATCAGGACTTAAGATTTTGATATGTACACTGGAAGTTAAAATCTTTGGGAATTATAAATTTAATTGACAGAACATCATTAAGCTTGAACCTATGTCTCTTTGCTGATTAATATTGTATAATATAGAATTTTGATTATGAAATTGAAAAAGCAATTTTATACTTTATAACAATACTTTTATTAAATTGTATTGAATAAACATTCATGTACACCTTTGTCTACATTATTTTCGGCGCATATCTAAAGCCGAAATTTTTATTTAAATTAATTTTTATTTAATAATATTTAACTAAAAGTCATCATATACTTACATATATTGTTGCAAACAGCCATGCATTCCCTCCAAGTTTCAAATCCATAATAAGGCAATTTAAAGTAATGGAAGGTTTCGCATTTATTGTTATGTTCATTGAACTTGTAGTAAGTATTTAAGTTGGTTTTTGGCTGTCTTGCCGTACGCCTACGTCGAATATGTCCGGAGTAAGGAGTTTCACATCTTGGATCTGTACGACGCCATTGTTCAACTGCAAAATTAAAATTTAAAAAATTTAAAAATAGCCACTGTTCGGGACAAACGTCGAAAATGTATTAATAATCAACAAAATCCAAATGAAAAAAAATACTGGTTTATTCGTATATTAGAGGCGACACCACCATACATCGATGACGGCATCAAAGTTGATATCAATTTCTTTTTCCTCGCGGGCGCAGCGACCCTTCGTCGAATGCCTGGCGGCCCCGGGTTGTCCTTGCAGCTTCGCCAGGTCCTCGCGAAGACGAAGTCGCCGCGCCACGCTTTAAACCAAAAATCACGAAAAATCGCCCGAAAAATCTAAATCCAACATTTTACATTTGTTTAAATAAAAACTAAAGTCGCCTCGGTCCTCTCACGCTATATTCTGTCCGCAACAGCCACTGACAATATTTACTCCAAAATTAATTATTTATAATTAAATTAAAAGGTATACACATGTTGCATATTTCAACGATTGCAGGAGGGCTTAATATAATTAGTTTCTTCGTGGCTACATACTAATTACACTTAGAGTTTCTTTTAGCTTATAAGTTTGGTACTTAATTTTGTATATCTTTCAAATTATACTATTTTGTATTTAATAGATACTAAGTCGACTTAATGACACAAATGAATAAATAAATAAATGAATAACTAATGAAGTAAAGTGAAACTGCTTTCACATATTATATTACTAGTATGCATATTATATACCTGGTAACAGTACTAGGAAGAAACTTACCAGCTGTTGTTTCTTGCAATAAAATTACAAGTACATAAAGTGATACAAGCAAAGTAGCGACTAACTTCATTTTATTGCCTGAATTACTTTTTTACGAATAATAATACTGCCGATTACAGTAGTTTTTAGATTATTGGTTAAAAGATGGCGAGTCCCTTTTGTAGAATGTCTTCGAGTTTGATCCTTTGGTCTTTTATTTAGCTCCCAAGAAACGCAACTTCAGAAGTGTTAAAGAATGCATTTTTAAACGCGATTTCTTAAAGTAAGAAAAAAAACTTTCAACTAACTGATATTTAATTTACGATCATGGCACGGAAATATACCGTGCAGTAAATTTTATGATTTTCCTTAATAATTAATCTATTCGTGCAGGTTTAGTGTCAATATAGTAGTATCACTATATTTTTAACTATTTAATTTTTTTTTCCTGATCCACTAAAATTGTGGAACGTAGGATTTTCATTTTAAAAATGAAAAAAAAAAAAAAAACAATTTTTATAATATAATATTACATTTATTTAATCTTACGCCTTTTATTGCTAATGTTCGGTAAATATTAGCGTTGTCTGCGAATGCCTGATTTTCAAAATCTTATATTAACGTCTCTTATTTACTTTCAATCTGCATCATACCCATAGAAATGTAGATGTACTCAAATAATATTTGTAGAAATAAATTGTTTTAATTGTTATTGTGCACTTGACGAAAATCATCAAATTTCTTAATGTTATCTGAATACGCAGGTAATTTAAATAAATTTGTAAATATCATTCATGGTAATTCACGCGGGACCAAAGTCTTTAGTAAACACGAAAAGAAACTTCTTTTTATCCTATTGAAATAATTTTATTTAATAGCTGGAAATCACAAGCCGTTCACAGTACGTACCTACATTCCTCCAAACAAAAGCTCTACTTGGCAATTTCTAATGCCTTTAAATAATCGTATTTTTTTAAATTACATACTGCATTAACAATATTATCATCGTTATTACACTATAACCTGTTAGTGCGATCTATGAACTTCCAATTACTTTAATTAACCAAAATTTGGCTTTTAGGACGGATGAAACCTACCGATGCACGAAGGAGTTTTAAGTCCATAAGAAAGAATGGAAACATGGCGAAGGGGATTGAGGGAGAAAGAAAGTGCGAGGGGAGAGACTAGCGTTAACGAAGCCCGGCAATTAGACGGGCGACGAGTTCATTGACTAACTGCACGCTTATTAACCGCGCGAGCGAGCCGTGAAACTGACGTGGAATCATCGCGGAGTGCGAGAAAACGAGTCGTTCTAATTAAGGCTTCTCTCGCTTGCGACCTTGGCGCTTATTTCCGCTCGCCTTTGTGTTCGTACGATCAAAAGCGACGATTACCAGAGGCGACACGAGCCAAGTTTGGACGGGGAAAATATTAGCGAGGGTACCTCAGGTGGACTCCGTCGTCTCCTCGTGGTCACCGCAGGATGTTTGCCCTTCTACGAGTTGGAAATTCGATTCTCGCCCATCTGACCGATCCCAGAGCGGTGACATTAGAAAAGGAAAGAAGTGACTTCCCTCTTTTCTGTCGAGTTGAGCAAATCCGCGAATTTTGTTGTTTATTTTGCTCTTTCTCTTGGGTTTTTTTAAGAGAATCAAGTGTAACATAAAAAGCCTATACAAATACTTTAATTGTTGGATGACGATGAAGATACAATTCAGAATTAATTAGATTTGATAGTTAGAAAAGATGAGATTTGATAATTGAAATAGGCTAGATTAGAGATACGAACATTTCTGAGAAAACAAGAGTAACGTATAAAATACTTATATAGTAAAATTAACTATCCGCGAAGAAATGCTCGATGAAAGATTTCGAAGTAGCGATCATCTTTTAACACCGCAAAGGCGATGAAAAATAAAGATGTAGAGGATAGAACAATAAAGATAGCATATACAGTGACAGAAGTGCAAAGTTGCAGAATGGACTTTGAGGATACTAAACGAGAAGGTGGATAGAACAAAACTGAGGGGGGAGGGGGTAGCAGATGTGCCAAATTGGCCGACAACTTGATGGCTCATTATTTTCTAACGAACGTCATCATAAACCCTCATCAAGCCATGGCTTTGTTGGTTTTGACGCGATGCGCTACCAAATCTGATTTCGAACGAAACTCCGCTTCCCGTAATGTGACAAATTGTGCGCGAAAATCGCATTGTATGCTTCGTATTTATCGCTAACCCAAAAAACTTTCGCTTCTAAACGATAATTTAAAAGTCGAGTTAAACTACTATCCACAACCTATTACTTTGTAAATCTGAAAATGTGAAATTCACATGGAAAATGTAAATAGTGACATATTTTATGTGAAAAATCGTTTACATATTTATCATGTGAACGGCTTTTTACTTATTAAATGTCACTATTCACATTTTCAAATTTAGAGAGTACTAATTCTCTTACTAATATTTATTTATTTAAAATGTACAGTGCACAAACTAAACTCTATGGTGCCTTAAAAATGGTAAATGTTAAGACGTGCTTTTCTTCTGTGTCAAAAACACTTTGTTCCCTACTATATACCTACTATCTAGTTAAATAATCATTTAATTTTATCAACTCCGTATCTGAATGAAAAAATTCATTTGCGAAATACTCCAAAATAATCGAAGGAAATTTTTAAACGCGCGAGTTTCACAATCTACGTGCTTGTTAGTCCAAAAAAAAGGATGACGTAAGCTAAGGGAAGACGGAAGAGCAACCGTGCGTGCGTCTAGCACGCGCGAAATGAAATTAGGCCGGGAAAAGGGGACGTTGACGTGTAGAGGCGAAGACGCGTCGCGACGCGATTGCGGTTCCTCGTCTCGCGTCCTAATCAAGGAAAATAAATAGAGAGGCATGTGCGACTGCTCCGAGATTTCGCCTCGTAAGGAGGCCTCGGATAATTAATCGACATCGAGGTACGTAAACAGTATTAACTCAGGGGATTACGCGCTTCGCGTGTTTCAGACCCTTTCTATCTCTCTTCACCGAAGAAGAAGAATGATTAGGACAGAAGGCAAATTTTGCATCGTTGCTATCTTAAGAACGTTGTTTTCGATAAACTCAAGAATTCTTACTTTTCTCGTCGAGTATGAATTTGTAGTCGACGAGAAAAATCGAGGATTTTTAATATTTCAATTTATTTTTGCAATTTTTTTGAATAATAATAGTTATGCTCAGAACAGGATCTCGTACCATTTTCCCATTATTTATATATAATTTTCAGGACAACAATATATCGACCTATTTATTTATTTGTTTATTTATTTGATCAAAATTCAAATGGACTTATGAGTCCTTAATACAAAGTATAATATAAAAATAATAAAATATTAAAGTTATACAATATCAATATGTAAAACTATTTAATCGAATTCTATAAATTGATAGAAAGTATTAAATTTTCGTAAATTTCAAAAATGCTTATTCATTCGCATCGGTATACTTTTTGCGTCACAATTCCTTATCTTCATTTTACCTCAGCTGTGGATTCGCAGTGAATGTCGAAGCTGGTTTTAGTTTAAGGATTTGTTTACCCTCGAAACATTAATATTTCCGAGAATATTTAGTACGGAGGAGGTTCTCTGAAATACAGTTATCATTCTTTTAAGAAGAAATGTACGTCGAAAGCAGACGAGGATGCAACTCTAATAGTCTTTCGCTCCCTCCGGATTACGGCCGCGTGAGATCGACTCCTGCGCTCCTTGTTTCGAGTCTCTTCTAACGGAAGAATGAACATTTCTTTTAATCCCAGGAGTCTTACTTGTATTTGCACGAAAACACGCCAAGTAATAGCCAAAATAACGAGCGAAGGAGGAAATGTAGTAGCCTAGGGGGGTAGTCAAAGAATTAGACTTTATTTAAAGGTCTGAGTTGGTAATCGCAGCTGTATGACTTTGTTAAATAAAAGTAAAAATCATGAATGTTTTTTTAAGGAATTTTTCACTTAACTATTACTCGATTTAAACAACTTGAAACGAGAGTTATTGGTGTCTTTAAAATTTTAAGAAGTTAATACTCTCGCGAGACAAGAGGCCAAAGAGCTCATCAAGCTTCCAATCAGCGTCTTGCCACTGACACATGCGTTCAAATGGCTTTTCAGGGGTTCAGCCGACGAGGTGTGAAGTTCAATCAACATTAGCAATTTCACTTCTCTCTCCCTTCATCTCTCTTTTCTCTCTTTCTCTCACTCTCTCTCTCTCTCTCTCTAATTACTAACGAGGTTGTTAAATGTCAAAATAATTATAAAAATTTTAAATTACGTATAATTACATTATTATTTTTACTTCTTTGTTTAATAATTTCCGGTATCTATATAATTTATCAGATATAATATACCAAGATGTATTATAATACTAATTTTCCTTAGTTCGTATTACTTTAGAATTTTCTTATCTAATTTTTTATTTGCGATACTAAATAATTACTTTTCAGTTTTGAATTTCTATAAGAAAATTAGGTAGACAATGAAGTTTTTATTCTTTACTCATTAAATGAGATGATAAATTAAGTCTTGCACTTCGTTAAATAGAAAGTTGTTTAAATCTTTTTTATAAATCTAAAAAAAAATCATTTTCTATTAAATTTTTACACAACGGACTAGTTTGATTTGACCTTTTTTTACTAAACTGAAAATAATTTAATAAATATTTCCAGGGGATAACTTCATTCGTGTAATCGTGTGCCACCATGAGTATATCGCGTCACCTCATTTCGTTCTTCCCTCCTGAATATATTCGCTACATCTTGACATAAGCCATTTACGCAATGGGTATTGTCTTTCTTTAGAACCTCTTCAGTTTCGCAAGACACTTAAAATTCGATTGGCACACGTGCGTTTACTAGGCATGGAATTCTTTTTTAACCGTCATTGCAGGAGGGTTCCGGGATTAGGTGTTCGCTCTTATACCGAAAAATTACTTCCACGACGAAGAGACAATTTCGCACTCGTTGGAAAAGGTAATGTCATTTGTCTGGTTCCCCTTTTGAAGTAAGACTAGTAGATTCTTTTTTTTTTTAATCCAATAATATCTATAGTAAATAATTTTTAAAAAATATAATTTAATCAGACTAACAAGATTCTTATATTTGAGTGATTTTTCGCTATCTTGAACATTGCACTATTTCGCTGTAAAAAATAAGGAAACCAAAAGTAAAAGAAATATTTTTCAGAGAAAACAATAAGAATTAGTAATGTTATAACTTTTTAAAAATCAATTCGTTCGAACCCTGAATTTATCTACGCTCAAGTCACCGTTAAATGGTAGAAGTTGCCCGTACCCCATCACCCTTTACGCCTAAAAAAATGTGGTGGAAGAAATGAGAGTGGCTTGCGCATGCAAAGTGGCTTAAGTTAGCCGCTATTCGTCAAGCGGCCGAAAATTCGCCGATAAGGGGTTATCTCAAGAAGAAAGCCGAGGAGGCCTGGTGTACGTTACGCGGGAACGAATATCAAGGGTTGCTCGTCTGTCCAAACGATTGGTTGGTCGGAAGCGAAGTTGGCTGGTCGTCCGGGCGTAAGATCACTATCAGCCCACCCTTGCATGGCTGCATCTCTGTTTCTTCGGCTATACGGTAAATTTATTTATTTATCTCGTTAAGCTAACTAAGAATCTAAAAAAAATGCTAAGTACAGCGTTCTTTTTACTCACTTGATTTTTTTACATTTGCGTGATTTTCGTCAGATTTTCTACAAAGAACCAAACTTTATTATGTTCGACAAGTCTAAAAATTTATTTGTTTTTATCTAAAATTTAACAAAAAAATATTTTTTAGAATGAACATGCCCTAAAGCAGTTATAAAATTTAGAGATGGTTTATTTTTTAATATAAACGAGTTCACGGTTTGAAATTATCGGTTTATTGAAGTATATAAGCATGGGTTTGATGAATTGTGCTATTAATAAATTAATGTAATTATATTTTATTTAAAAAATAAAGCTTATAATTTTGCAGCTTTAAAACGGTAAAAATTAATGATGTTTGCCTTTTTTATTTATCATACTCGACGCCGCTGACTATCATGAAGAGAATAAACTACAGGTAATATTTTGCATTATATTTTTCTAGATTTTATTATTTTTAGCAAAATTAATTTCCAGTCTAAAGTCAAAGGTAGGAAGTTCCTCAAATTCAATAACTTCAAGTGAGTTCAATTTTCAATCAGGTAAAAGCAATGAATTTTCATCAGAAAAATATAACAGAGAACAGCTATAAATAAACAATATACTATGTAAACTTGAATTAGTGAAAAACTATTATATTTAGTGTATTTTCAGTGAAAATTAGTGGAAAGACGTTTACGATTTAGATATTAGTGGAGCATCTTTCACTAATTTTAGTAAAGTTTCACTAATTCAATTTTAGAAGGCACGATTCTTTCGAAACAAAAGTACATAAATAAAAAAGATAAAGCATCCAATTATTCTACACATTTAAATCAGGAGTCATGGAAAATAGGCAAACTTTTCGGACAGAGAGAACCAAGAGTAAGTTTGTATCGCGTGGTGATACGGGTGATAAATTCCGACGTCGGACGCGAATCGATTCTGCGTCGGCCACCTTTCTCCATTCAACGAGGTAATGAAGGTATGAAACCGTCTTGCTTGGCTACTTCCGCCTTTGTATCGCGGCCTGCGGATCCTCTCGAGCTCCTTTATTTTCGAGGTTTACTGCGCTGAACCGGAAGAAGACAGTTTCGCTCGAAACTACTCACTCGGGCAGCTCCTTGATTTCCAAAATAGTAGAAACAATTGCGAATTTCAGATTAAACATTTTTAATTTTTTATACCGTTATTTCATTTTTTTAACGCATAGATAGATACACTAATTTCTTTCTAATTAGTTTTCATAAAATTGATAGTTAAGAATAGCCTACTGAAATTATTCATTGAGACCGAAGCAAAGTTATTCTAACATTGCTTAAAGTATAAAATTATTAAAACCTTTATAGTAATATAAATATATTGAAAGTTATTTTAAAATTAGCAGAAATGTCGATTCAATTTAAGAACAAAAAAACTGGAACATTCGCTGGTCCAGATTTGATGGATAATAGAACTAGTATTCATCGATTTAACTTATTTATACCGAAATGTCTGTTCTGTTAAAAAATTACCCATTATCAAGATTAGAAAATGCTACTAAAAAATACACTACCCCGATAAAAAAATTAAAATGACCAAAACTGATTCCAATGCTGCTTTATCATCGTCCATAAAACAAATAGTGTCCATTGTCGTTAATCTATTACACCACAGCCACTGAAATCACTGGACTGGGACGTTAACCCTGACGGGGGATGCACCGACGGTCACTTGATTCCAGCATTGCTCTCGATGCCTACGACTCCTCTTCTCTCGGTGCCATTATTTTTCCTATCTCGCGAGTGCACGCGAGCGATCGGCAGAACGAATGTATGCTGAAGCACTCGGTGCAACCCTTTCCTCTTAAATGCAACGCGTACAGACGCACGAGGGGTGCAAACAAGTCCCGCGAGCTGCTCGATACTCTCGCAAGTTTAAATCGATTCCGAGAGCTGCTATCGTCCCTTATAGGTGGTTACGATTTGTCGATCGCAGGATGCCACGTAAAATTCATTTAGAAAACGTGAATAGTGACATTTAACATGTGAAAATTCGTTCACATGATAAATGTACGTGAATGATTTTTCACTAAAATTTATCACTATTCACGAGTTGATGAGTAAATTTTTTTACTAAAAAGTAGAACAGTAGTCAATTTTGAATCAATAGATAACGAAGCGGTATCGTTTAGAATGTTTATATTTCCGATAAAAAATAAACTTTATTTTTGATATTTTTAAATGGTCACTCAGCTTCAAATTTTATGAGATTTACTTCAACATAGTACTGATAATAAATATTTTTTCCAAACGATTTTAATTTTTTTTTCCGAGGTACAATTTTTCTTTTAAATTATATTTTTCCTTCTTTTAAATTATATTAATAGTTCTGCATTAGTCACGTCTAAAATTTTATTTTTTATTACGTTTCTCTAAAATTTAACAAAACAATGTTTCGTTTGATTTTCAGCATTCAATTTTTGATAGATGAAATTGTGCAGCTGGAACGCGTGTACCCTTGAGTAGTCATAAAATTTGTGTTTTTTAGTTGAACAAACGCAAATGTGTACATGAAATTTTATTACTTTATTTTATTAAATTTTACATTTTTTTGTAAAATCAATAACATTTTCCTTGTCGTTTTCAACTTTTGGTAATAAGTATCTAGCATAACAACATAATTTTTCCTATTTCCGAAAAAATTACTTCAACTTCTATAAGTAAGCACATTTTTTATGTCTAGTAACCCTCATAAGGTGGAACTTCGTTAAAGAAAACTTTTATCAGTTTATTTAACAATCGAATGTTGTTCAGCACCGTTTGAAGGGATCTAGTCAGTAATTAATGAACCGATCATAAAATATGGTTAATTTTCTACCAGCGGTCTTTTATCCACTCTTACAAAACGCTTCTTGACGTTTATTTCCAATTACTGCGATACCACATAAGCACATTAAATTGCAATGAATTACTTTTTAATGTATTACAATGTTCATAATGTTTAAGAACTATGTACATAGAAATTTTTAGTATGTTTTATAGTAAAAATCGTCATAGGTCGAGTATGCCCCATTGTTCCTACGGCATATAGTAATGTTTACTACAACATTTCTCTCCGCTCTGTAAATCTGAAAATGTGAAATTCCCTTGGAAAATGTGAATAGTGACATTTTCCAAGTGAATTTCCCATTTTCTGATTTACATGGCGTGTATAATTTCAGTGGCATTAATATTTCCTTACATTAAGAAGGCCAAAAAGACGGAAGTAAAGGGCTCACGCGATGTTCCGGGTCATATCGTGCAATCGAGCACCACGAGGAAAATAATCCCCTCGAGCACGGAACGATCGATGTTTTCATTAAAACTCCATCGAAAGTTATAATACGATGCCGCGACGAGTCCGAGCAATCGCTCTGCAAAAACGGGCAGCCCTCCCCTACGAGCTCTCCGCGCCACCCGCACGCTCGCGCATTCCTCCGCGCTGAAACGAAAGAGCGGAAAATAAGGGCGAATCATTATACACAGAGCGCGCGCAGCTGCACCGGGGAGTGGGCCTGATTGAATATTACTAAGGTAAACACGAAGGAGCCGCGTCATTTGCATCTCCATGGAATATGTTTTCGCGGAGCCGGCGGCTCGATGACTGTTGACCCTTCCGGAGATTCGGAGTAAAAAGGAGAGGAAAGGGAGGAGCACTATATACTGTCTGGGTGTGTGAAAAGGAAGTCCTGCGCCGTCTGATTATATAAGCCGTATTAATATTTATAACGCTCTTGCCAAATACATCCGGGGACCGCGACACAAAGGCTTTTCGCGCGCCGGAATACATTTGCCGTCGCGCACTCGACTTCGACCGGCGACGCGGTTCCTACGCTGTGAATCGGGAAGAGTCGCGATTCGGATTTTCGTTCAGGCTGTTTTTTTAAGTAAAAAATGTATTTCTAGTAACTGAGATTAATTAACTATTATTATTAACTAATTAATTATTAATTATTATTAACTAATGTCTTACTAATAAGGAAGGATCTTCGGTTCTGAAACAATAAAAACTTTTACGCTCAGAACGTATGCTTTTTAATGTTTTTTTAAAGATCTATAAGAGCATGTGAGGATAAAAATTTATTCGCATTTTTACGTATAGCATTACTAGTATTTATACAATACAAGGTTCTTTAGATTATGAATTTGACGAAAACGCCAATTAATTGTCGATAAATAAAACGAAGTTGGCCGGCTAGTTGTTTGTAAGCGAGAAGAGTCAGTTGTCGAAGTGCAATCGCCACGAATCGTCGCGGAAAACTAACCAAAACTTAAATAAACATAAATAAAAAAAGTAAAATTGTGTTAAGTCTTTTTCATTGTTTCTTTCATCGGCAATTTTTTCCCAGTCCTACGTATCTTTATAGAACATCTGACTTTGAGATTTAATGTACTAAAAATGTAAATATGATATATACCTAATGACATAACTGTATATAATTCTGCATAATTTTTTAATCCTTTTAATTGAGAGTTAAGCACAAAAATAAATTATATTTGACTCCCTAATTATAGTTATAAAACAAATGATAATCCATAAGATAAATCTATGATAATACAAAAGGTCATCCAATATAATGAAGGAATAATATATATTTTGCATGAGTTAATTGTTAGTTTCTACTAAGCTGATTTAAGGAATTTGTGAACTAAATTATGAATTCGAGCTAAGGTCTTTATTGAATGCATATTGACAAAGAAGAAGCCGAGAAATTCGTGATTAGCATAGACGGCATTACGAACAACCCATTGTTTCTTCCAACTACTGCAAGGAACTTTGGCTTACAATCGGCGACGTCGATGCAGTCGCAGGGATGCTGCAAAAGATTATATGCGCGCAAACTTTCAAGTGATATTAAGCCTAGAAGATTAGACAAGAAAAAAAATTAAAAATTAATGATTCTACTAAAAATAAGCGTTTAATAGTCTACGAAATAAATAAATTTACATTAATAAATGCTGGCTAAAATTAATTCTCGATATTAATTTTCCTTTGTGATTATTTTTGTTTCTAAAATAAAACTGAATGTTTCCCGTAATTTTAGCACAACAAAGAATTAATAAAAAAAGCATTCAACGTCGTGTAAAATTTAATAAAATGACACACGTTTTACTTAAAACATTTTTTTTTTCATATTTAAAGCTCATTAAATGTGTTTTGCACAATCAACGTCGATTAGTATGAATGAAAAGGCTTGAAAAAGTAATTCCACTCTCTAATCTCATAATTCACTCTACCACCGGCATCAACTTACTTAAATATCCCGCAACCACGAAGAACCGCCCAAGCGATCGCCTCGCTCACCCTCGCGGCAACCCTTTCCCACCCGAAACCACCCCGTAAATCTCAAAAAAAAAAAGAAAAAAAAACAAGGACGAAGCTAGAATCGAGAGTAGGCGCGTCAGAATCGATATCCCTGACTCGTCAAAGACGCAGCATCGCGTCCCCCCGAGCGAGGCGAAGATCCCTGCGGGGCTTCGGTTTCACGGCGATTTATGCTCGGCAAACCGTGCGCCGATAAGCCAGCTCACCGGGACGTATGACTGGGGGCCCGGTCCTGCTCCTCTCGAGATTTGCATGACAATGCCGCGTCATTATGGGGCCGTGGCCCCAATCAAACGGCCTGGGTGGCAGCCAGTTTGTACTGTGCCCCCATCCTAATATCGAGTGTTTATTACTCGACCACCCTTCATGCAAATGCACGATCTCGCGAGCCGCCAAGATGCGGCTGGGCTGCGTCTCTGAGCCTCAAGGCGCGTCGCATCGATCCGAATTATCGGGATGCACACTGGACGTGGCTTCCTCAAGGCTACATTGCTGCGATCTTGAGCCATGTTTGGATAATCGAGGCATTTTTATTCTGGCTTTCTGGAAATATTAATTACAATCACAATTTTTAGAAATTTTTGATGATCAAGGGGGTACAACACCTTTAAATTTCAAAATAAAATCAGCTTTTTCAATTTAAAGAATTACCTTTATTAATTTAAAAAATATAAGATCTCTATACGCCCGTAGTTTCTAGTTATTAATTGGAGTTTCATCAAGCACATAATTCACTGTCCGTAACATTAGAAAAAATATGTACTATTTAACGTTATTCACGTGATGTAATATTTAATTTGCATCGAGTAAAAGAATTTAAATTCGCTTCATAATTTGTCATTGTACAAGGTCAGAGAAAAAAATTCGTCTACAAGTTTTGGGTGGCGATTGAAGAGGAAAAATTAATTTTAACGAAATCTGCAAGGTTGTTAGGAGTATATTGCGAAGGCGGAATTGGATCCCGGCGCAATAGGTGTCTCGATTTAAAAGAGCCTTTCACGAGGGTGTGCGGAAAAATATCAACAGTTGGAGCGGCTAAACTCCAGGAGGCGTTGATCCGAGACTAATTTGATTTGAAAATGAGAGATTCATCCAGCCGTCGGCGAACGTGTAATTCGGTGGGGTAGCTTTGACGTTTCACACCCCCTCGCCGTTCTTTTGTATACACCCGCTACTCTCGAATGTCATTACACTTTCATTTTTTCCCTCTTACTTGTAAGTCGTTTTATTGTTTTTAATCCATGAAAAAAAGTAAAATAAAGTATTACAAGACTTACGTGGAGTTGAGAAGAAACTTATTTATTATTATTTATTTTATATGGAGAAAAATGTTATAGTAAAAACTACTATATTCCGTAGAAACAGTGAGATATACTCTACTTATGAAAAATTTTACTATAAAAATACTAAAAATTCCTATGCTCATAGCAATTTCTATTATAGAAATATCTATTTTTGCTACTGTACAGAGGAATTTTTAGTATTTTTTAGAGTAAAAATTTTCATAACTGGAGTATATCCTACTCTTTCTACGGGATATAGTAATTTTTACTATAACATTTCTCTCCGTGTAATTATCGCGCGTAATAGCGATTACTCTCCCCGCGGCGCGTCGGTCGATTCCCCAATGCGAAACGCAGTTCATCGATCGAGCTGCGAAATTCGCGTCGGTCATTAGGGAGCATGGTCGCGCGCGCCTCGCGATCGAGCCGCGAATTATCGAAACGGCAGTCGAACGCTCCACCCAATCGCGCGTTAAACGCGTTAAATATATCGGTGGCGGCGCCGGCGAATTTTCCTAAATTCCCGCGTGGCTCGCGATAAAAGCGGCCGGCTGATAAGGTCAAATTCGCAATGGGAACCGAATGTGCGTAGAATCGAATTAGATTGTTGTTTTTTTTTTTTTTTTTTTGATCGTTCGCCTGGTGATTTGCGCGAAATGTTTCATCGTTGTAACAAAATGCACTGCCGCACGCGGGGAGAACAAAGCGCTCCCATTGACCGTGGAATTTCATTTGCGCTTCCCAGACAGAGCAAATTGTATCTTCATACATTACTCCGCGGTAAAATTAATTTCTACTTTGAAGTGAAAGTTAATATTTTAATTTGAACGTTGGACAATAATGATTAATTAAAGTGAAAGCTGCGTGCATTCATAGCAGCCTGTAACGATTGGGAAACAATTATTTATATTTATATTTCACTGAATTTAAACAGACTTTTTTTTGGAAAAAAGTTTTATTGAAGTTACGGTAAAAGAGATCTAAAGATACGCAGGGATATGTATTTATTTTTATTCATAACATATTTTAACGAACTGGAAGTACTTATTAAAAAAAAAAGTTCAACAGTATATTAGGGTTATCAAATTAATTAAATATATTTAATTTTTTAATAAATCGATGCAAATGAATTAAATGAAAATAAAAAAAAAATTGTTCGGACGTTTTCTACAACGAAATTGCAATGGGTTTGTACATTTAAATTTGAGACAGCCATTTTCACACGGCAGTGTTAAAAAAAAGGTTCCATCTCGTTTTTTTTATTGGTCTCGACACGCCCTCACCTTTTTCACTGTTGCGACATAACTACTAGCTTTTATTCGAGGGAAAAATGACTATGGGCCGGGCTAGACAGAAATGGAGAATGGAGCTTTTCACGCGACGGAACGCGGGGAAACCTGTGGAAATGTCCGAACTCCATTTGTTGGAAATATTTCAGCTTTTTTTTACCCGGGCTTTCGAAAAAAATACGGGTCAGTGCTTAAAACACGCTGGACGGGTGAATGTCATGTTACGAAAAATCGAATTTCACTCGATCGAAATTGTACAGTATTCTTTTTCAAAACAAGTGGAATGATCCGTATAAAATTTTAAAAATATTTATTTAAAACCATATTTATTTTTAAAGACGCCCTGCTTGAAAATTAAGCTTTTAGGCAGAATATATTAAATCTTCTGTTCAGTGGAGAGATTCTATAACATATTTCAAACATGTTTAAAGGCTATGATGTGACACTAGGTCGGCAGAAATCTGCTTTAATTCTATTAAACTTTTAATCTGAGGTTATATAAACGCCGCCGCATCGCAAAATCGAGGGCACATGCTCACTGATTTTGATTTTTTATTCCGTTTAAATTTTCGCGCCTTCACAAACACCTGCGCACGCCTCTAGATCTTCTGTTGTTTAATTCGTAACGTCAAGTCCTGAACAGAATTTAATGTTCAAAAATTCTAGTAAAACTTAGTTACAACAATATCAATGATGATTAATTTTCAGGCAGGGTCTAAGTACCTGGAATAAAAAATAAATGTCGTCAAAGTTTGCTGCCAAGATCTTATTCTCTGGCAGAAGAAATAAATCGAAAGGTTCATGAAATATTTCCATCAGATATGATTACATTAAAAATGGAATTCTGTAATATAAACTGCACCTAAATTAAAAGAACAACTGTACCATCTTAATTTACAAGATACGTAAGGAGATTTGTTCCTTGTTTATTTATTAGATTAATTTATGTCTTACTGAAAGAAACAGATTTAACGAGAAATCCTCACTGATCTTCCACTCAAACTGACACGTCGATCTTTCTAAGACAAAATAAATAAATAATAATCCCAAAAAATCACAGTGAATAGTGAAGAGCATTTCGGCGTGTTTACTCCGAAGAAACGAATTTAACGCAACGCCGAGCCTGCCCGAGGCGTCCATAAAACACTTTTTACCCTGCGAAGCGTAACTGACTGACCTCTTGTAACTACGTAACGAATAAGGGTGAGTACATTCGAAGCCGATCGATCGATTGCTTCTGCCATTGGTGGATATCGGGCAGTTTAATCCTATTTAGCTTATGCTCGTCCGCTCGGACTGACCGTGTGCAAACAAAAGGACTGTCCCTTTGACATATGTAATCGTTTACCTTTTGACTTCCCTCTTTTTCCCGTTCAGTTGTATAAAAATCGCGTTATCGCGTTTGACCGCTCGGACGACGTTTAAGTAGCGGACTTTATGCTCTTTGAAAGCTTATTTGAATTTTATTAATACTTAATTGGTTATACATTGGAAACAAATGTGAATAAATTAATGTTTTTTTGAATTAATTTGTAATTATTAAGATGGACTGACATTCCTAAGAATTATAAGAATTGGGATTAATTAATTTTCTTTTTCTGATTTAACATTTTTTTGTAGTTAACTGCGATATCTATGTATTTTATTACCACATTTGATGATTAGTGGGTTCGTTAGATCGCTTTTGTACTTTGATATTTATTTTTTTTATTTATGAAAGTTATTACAAAGTACTAGAATTTTCAAGAGCTCATTCAGTACCTAATTTATAAATAAATTTAAAATCTTAGTTGTTTCTAGTAATAATAACAATAAGAATAATGCCATCGTCTCTAAAAGCACTTTTTAAGAAAGGCCTACTTATTACTTTTCGAGAAAGTAAATTCTTGCAAACGTGATAAATTTGGGGTATCACATAACGATTCCTCAAGCTTATCATTTTCTCGAAGAGTTTAGCTTTCTTTAGTGATTTAAAAAGAATAAATGATTTTTTTTAAATATACTTTTTTTCGTTAAAGACGCCTATTACAATTACATCCAGATAGGAAAAAGACTTTTCAAAAACGTTTCTGCTTAGAAATAAAGATGAAGCATACAATAATACTCTAAACGGCTTTACGACTTCTATTTCTATATCTATCTTTATTATTAGAATATAAATAAAAGTAGGCTATAACAATCAGTCTATAAACTCCATTTTCCTATAAGACCTTCGGAATAATATTCTAAACGGCTTTACGACTACTATTTCTATATCTAAATTTATTATTCGAATATAAATAAAAGTAGGCTATAACAATCAATCGATAAACTCCACTTTCTACGTCACAACAATCAGCCAATAAACTCCACTTTCCTAAGACCCTCGGAATATATTTGGGCAGAAAAAGCGGATAAAAAAACTGAGTAATCCATCGATCTTCTAAAACTGACCATTATACACGGATACAGCCGGCTTACGCTTCATTCAAAATACATGCATAGAAGAGAGCGTACCAGCCAGTCCTCTCGGACCAGAGCCGAAAAAAGGGGCGAGCCTTTTGAACGCGCAGGGGCCGGACAACTTTTAAACGACACAAGAGCGGTGCATGCGACCGCCCGAAGAAAGTCCCGTCGCCCGGGAGGTTGCAAAATTGCCGAGGAGGCTGCAATCGTCATCGTCGGGTGCAAGAGAGTGAGATGGGAATCGATCGTCCCCGACAACGGGGGGCGCGGAGAAGCCGGCGAGATAAGAGAAGCCGCTCCGAGTAACGTAATCGGAAAGTCCTTTATATCCGGGAAAACTAAGTTTCGAGGCAATTTGTGTGTCTCTTTGTAAGGAGTAGCCGGGGTGGGGTCCGCACCACGCCGAACTCGAGTCTTTCCCCGGGAACTCGGTAGAAAAGGAGGATTCGACTCCCCACCTTCTCTCTCTCTCTCTTTCCTCTCCCTCCACCCTCTCGACTTTGCATAGCCCTTTTCGACGATAGAAGGAGGGGAAAAAAAAGAAGGCGAGCGCGTTCCTCATCAGTCCAGGAGCAGTGGGATCGGAAGGATCGGGGCCGCGAGTACATGCCTCTTACCTGTCTCTCTCCCCTCCTCCCGCAATTCTCTCCAATTCTTTTCTCAAAACAAGTTTGTAAAATGCAATTTTCCCTCGCAGGTTGACAAGTTCTCTGATCGTTTTCCCTCTTCCCTTGTCCGTTGCCGAGCTTACCCGTCTTCCGCGCGCCTCCTTCGTCACGCTATCCCTTGATCTTCCTGCATCAGGTTCTCCTACGAGCAGCGCCGAGGCTTTTGTTCTTCTTGTGACCTCTATTTTGCGGGGTTTTCACAGGTACCTCTGCACACAGGGTGGCAACGAAATTTTCCAGGCAATCATTTGCTTAGGTCAAAGGATGTTTATGCGCTTATCGGCGGTCGTGCTATTGCTTTTATTTCGTGCGAGTTTTATTTTATTTTCGATTTCGTTCGGTTTTCAATCGAGAAATAATAAAAGGAATTATTGAAGATAATATTTGTAACTTTTACTTATCGAATAAAGCATAAAATAGGTAGCTATAATGTAGTTATAAAGTCGAAATAGTTATCTGTTACAAAGTCACCGTAATTATGTCTGACTAGAATATATAATTATTCATAAAAATCCTCGAAAAACCTTGAGCTTGAAGGGTGGAGTTAGATTGAAAAATGGATATATTTATGACGAATTATAAAGTACATTTCCCCTAAATTTAAAAATATTCTTCTAAATGTGATTTTATTGGTCTCGTTGATTAACATCTCTCAAAACATCCCTTCATAATTTTAAGGTTGCTGCATTTTGTGATCTCTGCTTTTTTTAAAAATATTAAGTATATTAAATTTTATCTTCTACGTATTGTTAGGCAGACTATAATCTTCTTCGTCTTGCTCAAACTTAACGAATATTTTCCTATCCACGTTTTTAATATTGCTTCTCAGAATAAGTCGATTATTACCTTGCGAATCCCTTAACCTCGTGAAAATTGCCACTTTCAGTCCTGCAAGTTAATTGAATACACGCGTAAGCCTTAGCAAGGCTGAACTTATATATGTATGTAAAACAATAGTGGAACAGCGGAAATGAAGGAGAAAGAGAGAGAGTAAAATCTTACCGATTAAAGAGAAAACCTAGTGGGGATTCCTTTCAACTTCTACTTCAGCAGTGCTCATTCCATTTCTCTGGAACGAATGAACGAACGAAATCAAGTAACAATTCTGGAATTACACCCTCTCTCCTCGTCTCTCTCTTCTCTCTCTCTCTCTCTCTCTCTCTCTCTCTCTCTCTCTCTCTCTCTCTCTCTCTTGCCGTGAAATGAAATTTCATTTGCACCCGGTCCCATAGGACGACGAAGAGGCATTTTTCGCGACCCCCATACGCCGTATCCTTGAGTGACTTGCGCGCGTGTGTGCACGGTCCCCGAATCCCGGAAAACGCAGTCTCCTCCAATTTTCTCTTCGTTTCGAGAAAGAGAGATTGCCAGTGTTAGTATGTGAGTAAAATACTTTTTGACTTTTTCTTAGGCGAACTGTGCTTTAAACTCCAGGCCTGATTATTTCAATCACTTTTTACACTTCGCACTTTTATTTTGTGATGGAACTGAGCTGAATTACAACAATCTGCTTGGTAAAATAAATGCATACATCCTAAAGTGAATTTTTAAAAATTGTTCTAAATTTATTTTAGTTTTTATCTTTGAATGCGACAGTGCTGTGATAAGAATATATTAATTACAATTTTATTTGTAAAATAAAGCGCGTAACTACTGACAAAATTTTGTTAGCATCCATAATTACGATCATGGGATTTCGATCGTAGCTGACAAAAAAGTAAAAAAAAGGCCTAGCTATAAGGTAGAATAAAAAGGTGACAGCCACAAAAGTTGGCGAACGCCTGGAGTAAAAAGAGATCCGGACAATTGCTCGACCTCCGACCCACCTCTTGTCACGAGGTGGATCGGCGAAGACGAAGAACTTGGCCCGGGTAAAAAGTCTCTAAGCGTTTCCGAAATAACGATGCAAACACCTGTTTCTCATTTATTTCTTCTCGGATTCGAGGCTCCGCGACTTCAATTGTGTTTCTATTACTCGCGCGCACGCCCTACGCCTTCCTACTTATTCGTTCCATTTGCTCAACTTCGCTCCTACTCTCCCCCTTCCATCTCCCCTTATTCCAGCCTCTCGCTCGTACAAATGTGCTCTAATGTAAAAAAGTTTCACGGAAAAAAATTGCTTGCAATGTCTTGGGAATGAGAATTCCGAGCATTGTCTAACGATGATTTAAAGCTAAAAAGAATTTTCTTGTGCTATTTCGATCATGAATGAGTTTAATTACAATAACTGTTCTTAGATCAGAGAAAAAAAATCTTGACTAAACCACGGTGATACTACTTATAAAAAAAATAAGAGAATTCATACAACGGATAAATTAGTATTGCCGGATTGAATCGTGTTATTACTACTTACAGTCTTTTAAGGTATAAAATTTACAAGTCGTGTAAATCAATGTCGCCGAACTAAACAGTGAACATAATAATTTTTTTTAACAAGGAAACCATATGAAGCGCATCTGATTCCGCCGGACTAAATCATGACCTTACTACTGATATAAAAAACACGAGAATCCATATAACTGGCAAACTAGTCTCGTCGGACTAAATCGTGAGCGTACTACTTACATTTTTAAAATCAATCATAAAATTATAAAATCCTATTGCAATAGAAATATAGTTACAAATTTAATGTAATTAGTTAATAATAATACTCCATGACTTCTTGTTGCTAAAAATTGCATGCAATAATTAAATCTAAAATACTATTCTAATATGATACTTTCAAGTAGAGCGATGATTTACTACTCACAACTCTTCAGTTTTTTGACCCTTGACTAATTCCTTCATTTGCACACAGAAAAAAACAATGAATAAATCCCGGAATAAAGCGCAAAACTGGCAATACAACGCGGTAAAAAATAAGTTGCTATTGCAGCTAAAAAACTATTTGCAGCAGCAATTATTTTTTATTACCCAGAGATAGCAAGCTTAAATTGCTGTTATAACCAAATAATTAATTCTGTCACATTAACAAAATAAAATCACTGGACGAGCCATGATTATTGCTACATTTAACCACTGACATCGTTACTTCAGCAAACTCGCTAGCTACTACTAATAAATTTTCAGCCTAGCTGGACAAAACCATAATCTTTCACATCGGCGGAAATTCATTAGTATTAATGCAGCAATTACAAAATATAATTCAATAATTGCAAAATATAATAATTGCAGCGAAGTTTTCGATCAAATGTACAAGCTCTTTCACTAAATCAATTTAGCAATCTCTACCTTGCGGTCCTGACTGTACTATTTTGGTAAAAAATATTAAACCGTGAATGAGTTGCAGTAGAGCACCAGGGCAAAACGCGGGAGTTGAACGAACGCGCTTCGGAAGTTAATACCGGGCCGAGCGATTTGTCCGTGAGGATTATTCGGACAAATCTCGAACGAGAGAGATAGCCTGGGTGTCGGCCGGTAGCTGGAGGCCGTGTACACAGGACTCTCCCGAGTAAACGCTGATTAGCATGCCAGCGCTTGGCGATAAGCGCCGAGCCGACTCTCTCGATGATATAGTCGGCCGCCTGCGGATCCTCCGACGCTTGGCGCGCGATAACGTCGCTGCCTATCTGCGCAGCGCCTCCCCCTCCTCTCTCCTCTCGCTCGCTCGCCGCGTCCCTCTCTTTCTCTCCCACGTCAAGCTTACGGCTCGATCTATTGCAGCGGAATGGAAGATAGAGTGGCGTGAAACCGAAGGCTCGAGCGCAACGGGAGAAGCCCTTCATCCGGTGTATCTCGCCTCGTTGTTCCCGATTAACTCCGTACTGCGACTTTCGAGACCGATTGCGCAGCTCAAATCTTTCCAACAGTTTCGGCGGCTGTGAAATTTAATTGCGAGCGAAAATAATGGGGTGCTGGGTTTCTCGATATCTTGCCTTAATTTGTATTTATATTTATTTCCGATTATAAAATTGTAAATACTTAAATTTCGTTCAATTTTACGTTAATTGATTGAAACAATTAGTTGAATTACACATATAACTTATCTCACATTATAGAATGTTTATTAAGTTATATTATTAAGAAATTGATTTTCTATCGTTGATGCATAGGCGAGACTTTAAGACAGTACAAAATAATACAAGTGTATCCAAGACCAATATAAGACTTTTAATACTGTCGTTCATAAACAAGATCTACAACAGGAAAATTGTACATTCTACAACTGTACAATTGTACAATTGTACAGGAAAACTACAAGTTTTCCAATTTGATTACAATTTTCTCGTAAAGGAAAGCTTGTGGAACAAAATATTTCATGACGAAATAAAAAAAGAATAATAAAATAATGAAAAAAAAAAAACATGAAATAGCTAAAATGTTTTTTAAACCAAGAATCACATAAATGTGTACGTTTTGGTTTTATTTAAAACTAAAAGTATAAATGAAGTGTTAAAATATTTCATACTAGTTTAATAATAATAATAATACAATAATTAATCTAATCATCACATCATTATCACTGAAAACGGTAAGAACATTAAAAGCCTTTATCAGCAGCGCTCGTCGGCTTTTTCAAAATATCAATCCTTTGTCGCGCCACGGTTTTCTTTGTCTCCTTCGTATAAGGACCACTGCGCCCGTGGAATCTCGATATTCCGGATCTTGCGCCCGCGCTCACACGGCCCGATAATCCGGAGAACAATCGGCACCATTGAGAAACCGAGATGATTGTCGCGCCGGACAAGGACTTTGCCGAGGGTTTTCAACCTTTGAGACGAGTCGGCGCTCGGATGAGACAATAATACGACAGGACGTTTCTTTCGGAGGACGACTCCTGTCGCTTTAGAGCGAGTAGCCCGCGAGATAAGGCGAGCCCGGCGTGACTGCAATTTTCGGAGTGTCCAGTGTTTTTCAATTTTATGAGAGTGAACCCCCTTAAGTTCTACGAGCTCTTTTCATTGTTATTTTCGATTAGGTTTAAGGTAGACTTCTTATTGAATGTAAAAAAAAAGAACTTTTAAAATATTTATTAAAACGATTTTTGAAAAAGTATATATACACAGAACGTAACACCCATGTAAAAAAAATTATATAACGGATTTACAAGTTCAATTAATTAGAAACATTTTATAAAATTTATATAATGAAATGAAATATCTTGTACGTTGTTTTCAACGGAAATACAATTTATTAAATGTTTTTTTGCATAACTATATTAAGTTGTATGCATATGTTATCATTGACGTATAAAACTGTTTTGACGATCGATTGTTAATGCATAATAAACACAACGTTGGAAACAAAGTACAAGACATTTCATTCTACACGCTTTATAAAAGTTTTATAAAATGTTTATATGTTCAATTTATTATCAACACTTTAATAAAATACCCTTTACAAATATTTTATAAATCCGTTATAATTTTTTTTCCACACGAGGATACATAAATGAAATTCTATTTCCTAGGGAGCGGCACTAATTACTAATTACTAATTTATTCTCGAATTTATTTTAAGTGAAAATTTTCTGATTTTAGTAAAGTAAATACTTTAACAATGAAATTTAATTGACGCTAAATCTTCGAATTGCTTTAAAAAAAATTTTTTAATTATCCAGCCTCCCTCTTAAATCTTCAAAATGACTCTTTCTTCGATCATTCTTAGATGTTGAAAGTTCCCTACCCGACCCAGATCCTTCTTTATTCTCGGAGTCCCATTGTGCGCGAGCTTTTATTGTTCTTCGACATTTTGCAGCTCTGTTTTACTCAACAATCGATTTTTCCGACGAAGCCGCGCAAATTCTTTGAGCAATTAGAGTCATTCATTTCGCCGGTCTTCCGATTGTTTAGTCTCCTTAATCCGCGCGACTAATTAAATTCTGGCCCAAGTTTTTTGAAGACGCTTCCCGAATTCCTTTCGAATTAATTAACTTTACCAGACGTCAAATAGTTCGCTGAAAAGCGCATCTTAATTTTCCTTCGCTGCTGTGTTTTTGTTAAATGAGGAATCAAGCAGTGACTACTGTCTTTTAAAGGAGCAAAATGCGGAGTGATTTCTATTGCTGTAAATGAAATACAAGAGTTAATTCGAAAGCACAGGTTTGTATAATTTAATTTAAGCACAATACTGGTTTACAAGAATCACCGGAATTTCGAATCTGTCTTATCAACTATTTAAATACTTATTATGCAATGCACTATTTTTAAAATATTTTCTAGTTTCATAAACATCTCATTGATTAGCATTATCATTCAATAAATTCCACCATTAGAAGATAAATGAATTTTTTCTTAGTCGACAAAAATACTAAGTATTAAAAAAAAAAGATAAAATTATTTCTCTACCTTCTACCAAGAAAAGTTTATTTTCTTCCACTAAGCTTAAAAAGTGAATATTAAAAGTGAATATAACTACTACATAACTAATAAAATTATTTCTTCATATACTGTCTTAAAAAAATAGTTTAGCACATAGAAAGCAAAAAAAAACAAAGATATTTCGCCTCTAATTCTGTCCAAGCTGCGTATAATAAAGATCTAAAAATAATTACTTCCCGGGCATCAGCGATGAATTTGTCAAACCTACGTCCCTATCTCGGACACTAAGAAAGTTTAACGATCCTGACTCACGACAATAACGGACAGTTCGATCGTAACGTCGTGGTAGGAGGGCTGAGTCGAAACGCGCAACCCGTGAGCTGTACGACGAAATAAAAACAGCGAGCGAGGGACGGAGTCGGGCGAAGCACAGGAAATTTCACGAGCCGCGGACCGAACGGGGAAGTTCGTTTCCGGCCCGGACGAGCTACGGCGACGTAACAAAGGCCCCCCCTCCCCCGATGTGTGTGGGCGATCGCGCGTACAGCTACCTGGGCGCGTGCTTCTATGGCTTCGCGACCTCCTCGTCCCCGTGGCTTCGGCCGAAACTTCGCTACGGGACTCATCGTTATGTTTGAACTCCGGCGTGTGTACCTCTCTCTGTTCTCTGGCCATCCTCTGACTCGCTTTTTGGTTACTCCTCTTCTTTATTATTTTTTTTTTGTTGCTCTCGGCATTTTTTTTTTTCGAGAAAAAGTAAGCTTGCCTGCAGATGAGATTGGTATTTTCAGTTGAAATTGCGTAGGTATGTGGTTAAAATAAAAGTGGTAAAGTTATGCTACATAAATGAGGATTTTCTAGGTTTTGAAAGTAAAAAAATTAAGATAGAATATTTATAGTTGTTTGTCAGTAAATTAGTGAGTCTCATTTGGCTCTACAGTTTTAAGATAAAAATTATCTTATAAAAATTGTAAAAGAAGTGCAAATAAGTTTTGCCTGACTAAACTGTGACTATACTACTACCTAGTACTATGAAATTAAATATCTGTTCCCGACAGAATTAGGAATTTGCCAGCGAAAGAGATAATCAAAACACTTTTAATACATTTTACTTCTTATTTATCTTTTATTTTCCGTCTGGTAAACCTTCCGCGATCATTCGTGGCGATTGCTTTACGACAACTGAACTTTCGTTTTTACAAACAACTACATAACCATCTTCATTCTTTACCAAATAACTGATTGGCATTTTTGTCAAATTCATACTTTAAAAAACATTCCATCGTAAATAAGAGTAATCCTATCCGTAACAAAATCATTATGTAAATTAAAAAAATATTAAAAATGTTTCGATCCTCCGTGCGCAAGGCACGATTTTACGCACGCTCTTCTCAGTTACGTAAAATTCAGCCTTGCACACGTTGTATCGAACAATACTGTTCGATATATGTACGAGGTTATGATTTTAGTTTCATGAGACCTTGTCAAACACGAGGCTACAAATCACATTTTCGCACTATATTGAAATGAACTATTCCCACGCTCTTATAGAAGTTTACACAGTGATATAACCAATTTTATTACAGTCCGGTCAATGACTAGTTATCAATGATCAAATTTCTACCAGGGCATAAAATGTTTATAAATAAAAATAATCTGATATTCGCCATTACACACCTTTAAATTGTAAATTTAAATAATCTTATATTCACCATTACACATCTTTAAATTGTAAATTTAAATAATCTTATATAATCTTATATTCACCATCAGACATCTTTAAATTGTAAAATAGAATAAACACACAATTCGTGATTAACAAAAATTAACAAGTATAAACGTACACATGCAACAGTTTCTTAACAAATCCATCAACGCCATAGCTCGCAGTGGAGATACGCCAGACCGACGCAGCGAGCGCCGGTATAGCGTGGCTGGCACGTCCGGGGTGGCAAGATACGCGGATATTCTATTAGGGACTTAGGTCGGGCGGAAGCGGGCCTGGGAGGCCGCCGCGGAGCAACCGGATTAGCTCGGCTATATTCGCGGGAAATTAGGTGTGCGCGTCCGGCGCGCTCCTTGGGCGCCTCCCGCCGCGCGTGCCCTGGCACACGCGCTTCCGACCCGCGTTAGGCTCTTTACCGGCCGCTGGTGGGTGGGCTTGTCGCGCCGGGGATATTGCACTCCGAGATCCCTTGTTGCGACGCGCTAAGCCCGGCTCGAGTTAACGCGCATTCGATTCGTACACGCGCGTTTCCATGCCTTTTGTTCACTCTGACTCCCCTCACTTTTGCCTTTTCCCTTGGGTCTTCTGTGTTTACGCAGCGCTGATCTTCAAATTGCTTTTGTAGTTGTTTCATAATAAGAATTTGAGATAAAAATGTGGATTTTCTTTTAGATGGATAGATAATAGATAAATCGTTTATATATCCAATGGCAAAACAATTGGACAAAGATTAGTGCAATTTTTTTATACGAGATGTGTACGTATTTTTTTCTAAAATACAACTTGTAAAATAAAATATATTGGTTGTGAAGATACTGATAGATATTAGAATAAATAAATAAATGAATGAATAAGAAATAATAAATAGTGAATAGTAGAGTAAAAATGACTAAACAGAAATATTTTATTAACAACGAAAAGTATGAAGGGAATTATGATATCAAGTATAAAAAATGTTTAATAGTAGTTTGATAATTAAGGGAGAGTAATTGATTTGCTGACAATAGATTTCAAACAGTTTCTTAAAATATTAGTTTAGATTTTTTGTGTCGTCACAATTTATTTAGTCCGAGATGATATGATTATGCGTCATTTGATGGATTTTCGCCCCGAAAAAAATTTACAAGTAGATATAAGTTTCATATCAGTAGTACAATCGTGTTTAATCAGACGAGATTTCTTTTTAATACACAAAACTTTTAAAACCTTATAAAACATTGTTAGGAGTATACTTAGTCGATTGCTTTTTTTCTTCTTATAAATATAATATATTATTTCTACACATACTATGATATTTCGACTAGAAAATAATTTATACAATATCTGCTTTCTCTTCTTTTGATTTTATGTAATTCTCCAGCACGAATATTTAAAACACACCCAGCCATGCATTCGAAACAAAAAGTTACACGTATTTAAAATTTTCTACAAAAGAATATATCAATATTTGAAAGAAGAATTAAATAATATTCAAGTCAATTGCATACTATCTTTTATTCAATAATCCGATTAGAAAAACAAGGCAAAATGTCTCTGTAAAATGAAAACGAAAAAAAGTTAAGAAAATATCGAGTTTCAATTTTTACCGAGCCGTGATACATTTTTCCCATCTACGACAACAAAAAAATTCCCTTCCAACAATATCCCTCAGGAAACGATTCCTTCGGATCCCCGAAAAATTTCAATGCCCATGCGAAAAGCTGGCGGACGTCGCGGCAGCGCGCAAGTAGTGCAGTCTGCGTATCGTCGGTCGCGGCTATTGTGTCGCCTCGAAAATCCCGATGCTGCGGGTCCGACGGCGTGCCGACGACAGAACGGCTTTCGGCCATTAGTGACGGTCACCGGACGAATGGGATATTCCCTTGAACTCACCACTCATTCGACGAGGCTCTTTCAGGCTCGTTGAAAAATGATTTTTCAACGGAGGCTTCGTAAGCAGATTTTGTGGGTACATGGCATTTGGTGAAGTACAAAAAGAAACTTTTCTGAGAAATATAATAATTTAACTTAATATCTTCTTGATTCATTTATTGTTCATAGGTTTTTAATTATTTGAGGATTTTTTACATACGGAGTTATAAATAAATGAAATAAATATAAAAAAAAGACAATCTTACACTTTTTTCTATTAATTCTATTTGATAACATATATATTGGTTTCTGTACTTGATTTCTAATGTAAATTGGTTTTATATTTAAATTATGAAATAGTCTGCTAAAATGAGGGTAAAAGAGAACAACCAAGTATCCACTTTCAATTATCGATTATTTTAAAATATCAAATATCAAAATATTGTTCGTAACTCGTTTAAATAAAACCTTTAACAAATTAAACCGAAACAAAATTAAAAATCGAACTTTTACTCCTCGTTCCTCTGCCCTCCTCTGTTTTGAATATTCATTGTAAGTGGCAATTTATCCGTTGACCTACATAGTTTTTTTTTAAATTTAACGACCAACGAAAACAGCGATTTTGCAGCAATACCATCAAATCCAGGTTCAACAACGGGGGGCCGAGCCTCGTGCAGCGGACGCTCGTTCACGGACTCGCTGACAAACGAGAGTCCACCCCCACCGTGTCATTGGCGACGGGGACAGATGCACTTTGATCTCTCCCTTCGCACCGCTTAGAATTATGGGCTAATTAAATCGACGGCGAAGCCTATTAGCGCTTTCATGCAGCTCGCGCTAATTATACCGGTTTACCGGTGAGATCCATCCGTCTGCGCGCGATTGCACGACATTTGCTCACGCGCGAGCCTATAATTTTGTCGCCGGGACGGAGCGATTTGTGTACACGATCGGCCCGAGTTCTGGGAGGCGTCCTTTTCCTACTTTTCCGGCTTCGACTTCGTGAATAATGGCTCTCGCGGATAATTAAATTTTAATCTCCTTAAAACGTAATAATTTATTCTACTCTTTTTCTGTATTGTTTTTTTTTAATTTTTTTGGATTCATACCATTTTTCCACATTTAATAGATCCAGGAGGCTATGGAACTCCTCGTCTCTGGTTCTGACATCTTGTGACTCTATCGGATCATTCAAAAATGCTTTAAGAAATATCTCTAAACAATTTGGATAATGTATTTGGATAAGTAACGATTATTCTGTTATGTTATATCCTTATCTTGTATATAATATATTTTTTAGATTGTAAGAACTTTATAGTCCGTTTAATTTCTTTAAATAAATAAATAAATAAATACCTATATCTGCTGGCAAGAGCGAATTTTAGAGACGATTTCATATCTAATGACAGTGTATTTAGTTACTTAACTTTTCGGTTAATTTAAATGGATAAAGAATATTGGTGGGCTGCTCGATGGTTCGATCGTGGAAAATGACCGTGCAAGCGACTTTTCGAAGCTGAGCGCAGCTTTTCGCGAAATTCGTACGCCAGTTCGAAGTCCCAGATAACGTGCGCGGATTAAGTTAAATCGATCGTTAAACTACGACCCTCGTCGAAAGAGCCATTTGGTACTTTACGTGATTTGTCACCTCATGATTGGATTGTTGAGTGAATCACTTTGGACAGATAACATCTGACATTTTATTCATTTTGTCGATTCAATTGATACCTCCCTATTCGAACTGATAAATGTTAAATTTGTGCTTCTGTCTTAGGTTAACAGGTGATTCTTTATGCATTTCCGATGTTTTCAACTGTAATTAAATTTCTTATAACTGTTATTTAAGATAATTTTACACTACTATTAAATATTTTAATTGACGTCGTACAAAAAATTGTAAGTACTTTTTAATTCTTTATTATTATCTGCATACATATTCACTAACAATACTTAAAAACTTCTATTCTTTACTATAATTTTTGAGATAATAAAGAAGACTCTAAAGTTTTACCATATTAGATTTTTCACGATAGATAACGCATGAAAATTGAAACAATGTCTCTTCCACACAAAAAAAGAACAAGCAAACAAAATAATATTAAACGTATAATTAATTCATACAGAAAAAGACAAACATAATAAACAGAAAAGACGTCATAAAGCAACAAGAAAAGTTGTGCTCCTCCCTTTATGACGCCGCAGCCGAAGTTCAACTCCCAGCGCAACCGCAACAGCAACAAAAAAAATGCCTTGTACTTCCAGGAAGCATATCCAGGCATTTGGCGTAGGCCTGAAGCCAAGCCTACGCTGGGCAGGGGATAGTTGCCGTTCCATTGTGCACGACGATGAAGGGAGCCTTGGCAACTGGGAGAGACGCAGAGAGGAGACTCGCGGCGGCATCGAAATTGCACTCCATCGGGCCATAACAATTATTATCAGGACTCGCGCGGGCTGGCCAGCGAGCCTGAAAGTGGCACAATAATATGCATGGGGAAGCCCGCCATTTCCATTACATTAGCCTTCGCGTTAACGCGCGTGCGAGCTGCGCTATCAAACGATCCGGAAATAAACCGGAATTGCGCGCGCACGCACCGCGAAACTTGACCGTCTGGAATTCTGCCAGGACGCGTTCATTGCCTATTGGCAGCTCTCCGGCAGCGTTGCGGTACGTCCGCGCACGATATTTTATGTGGTTCATACGAGGATTCAATTTCTTTGCTCTTTTTCGGGATGAAAGTCTTTGGTTTTGTAATTTTATATCTTCTTGTTATGGCTGAGGTGAATGACGTTGAAAACACATCGAATGAGCAGCTGCATTCACTTCATCGAATTCATCCAATCATTAGATTTAAAAAGCTGCCTTATTTAAGTTTTTTTAATTGATATTGAAAACCAGTTGTCAAAATTAGGGTTTGAAAGTTTAGTAATAATAACTACTTAAAAACGAATCAACTTGTCTCTGCATTATCGATTGATTTGAATACTTTCAATAGTTTAAAATTAACTTTATTTTATTAATAAATGCTATTTTTTGTTTCTTCTAGAAAGTAGAGATAAATTATCCATATTTAGGATTAGGGTAAAAATACAGGAATTATAGTTTTAGTAAATATGTAAATTTATTATTTTGAAAAATTATGATCTCAAATAATTAAATATACGAGAAATATCTAATTTTAGAGATAAAGAGATGCTAGTAAAAAAAATTTAATTACAATAAGTCTTGCAAGAAAAAAAATTAAATAATTTGACAATTATTGATTCACGAAGTTTTCCTTTATTAATTACTGCGTCCAATGCAAGTCTTAGAGTGTGCAGATGTTTTTTAGTTGAATTTGAAAACAAACGTCAACTAAACTATTCTAAATCCGATCGGAACATTTATTTAAGCGAATGTACTTATCATCTCGAATAAAAAAAAACAAATAAAGTCGATAAGATAAAATGATTCTCGGAGGAATCTTTATAATGATCTAAAATTATGAAATGATAAATATTATCCTTTTTAAATGAAACCTCTAATTCGCGCCTTTAATAACTTGATCCAGGTCGTTAAACGCTTACACTTCGGAAGGGTTCGTTCACTGCCGTTGGGATCGCAGGAACAAGTCGCGTAAAATTTTGCTTCATATCGCGCATCCCTCGGAAAGCATTCGCCCAGCTCCCCGTTTAAACGGGTCCGGATTTATACGCTGTAACGAGCTGTAAGCAAACGCGAAAAAGTAAACGCGGACGCGCGCGCTCCATTGGCTTAACGAGCGGGCGTTAAACTTAAAAACAACATTCGAGCGCGGGCCTCTCGTTAAGCGCTCTTTCTCCGGCCCTTGAAGGAATATCTCTCGCGCGCCTCCTTGTTTTTCCTCTGGCAACAGCCCTATAGCTATGGACAGCCATTGGATACGCGATTCCAACTGAGTTTGCAGATTTCAAACCGCATTTACGCTGCTTTTGTTTGCTTGGTTTTTCTTCTTAACATCTTCTTAAATTTTCTGTGATCAGAAATATTATAACGTGTTACGTATTTTATTTTTCTGGTTTATATTTTTTCGTTGCAATAATTTGTACTGTCGCTCACTTTTAATAACAATTAGATGAGTTAAGAAGTTAATGCTCATTATTAAGTCAGAATTAGTATATTAATAAATGTGTAGCCTTAGTAGAAATTTGAGTATTAAGGCCAGTCACTAGCCACTTTTATTATAAACTTCTAGCATATGTATTAAAGCATTAATTGTACTGATTATCACTATTAATAATTATTAATCGTTGTTCCCTATTGAAAGGATCTTATAAAACTCCATAAAATGGTGCAAAAACTGCATAAAACCTGATAAATAATTTATCGGATTTTATAAAATTTGCAAATTTTTGTAGTATTTTATAATCTTATGACAAACCGCGTTTATGAATCTCTGGAGATGAATGGTTGAGCACTACGACTAATTAGGGTCATATTCGTGTAGTAAAATTTATTAATGATTATTGGCTTATGTTCTATACTATACTTTTTGCATTTGCTTTAAGACGTTGAAAATAAAACAACAAAAACTTTTAACTATATAAATACATTTGGTACGAAAACGAACAATTAATAATTAATTAATAATAATAAGCAATTTTCTCTTTATTTTTTAATTCATAAATACATGTATATTCTTGCACTTCATAATTTTTCTATAGAAAAGGTAAAATTTTTCTTTACCAATGAAACTCATCAGGAATATCTTTTTATGCAAATACAAAAGAGAGAAAGAGAGAGAAAAAAGTAAGCGTGTCGGGAGAAACGCAGAAAAAAGTTACACAAAAACTAGCGGGAAGCCGCGGCAAGACATTTATTTTGCCTTTTGTCTTTTCGGTTAGGTAAGTCCGGAAATATAAGGCGACTAGACAAATAAGGAAAGGTAAAAGAGAAAAGCGAGAGCAAAAACCGTTTATTACGCGATTAAGCCCCACTGACGACGATATTTTAGATGGTGATAAAAACTCTGCAGACGCCATTTACACTTTGAACGTGGGCAAGAGAATTAAGGAGAACCTTTTTTTTAACGGCATTTGATGCGTTAATACAAAAAATAAACAAATTTATACAACATATATATTTACATTATTCTTTCAATGGTTAAATAGAAGATAAAATCTTTACTTTATGAACTACTGCTCTTATTCAAATACAGTCATTGCCAAAAGCGAATAGAGTTTTAGATAAATCAGTGGTGACTACTCTTAAACTACATCATCGAATTTAAACTTCATTATCTTGCAAAAAGAACGTCAATCGTTTTTACTTTCGGAAGAGTTTGAAAATTCACGTAATTCTGTATAAGGTCCGCGAATCACAAGATAACTTACG
Organism: Sycophila sp. Sp_5; assembly: GCA_018906775.1. Lineage (NCBI taxonomy): Eukaryota > Metazoa > Arthropoda > Insecta > Hymenoptera > Eurytomidae > Sycophila > Sycophila sp. Sp_5. The sequence continues at coordinate 1,075,103 of JACCID010000043.1, forward strand.
TAAGTATAACGCAGTATCATAAATTTCCTGAATGTAATTCAGTATTCGTTTAAATTTCGACGTTTTATATTTACATCCGCACGGCAGTTGCATCGACTTTATGGCCTTTCGAAAATTCCAATCAGCAAGAGAATCATAAAGCCATTCAAAACTGACCGGCGATAAGCCAAAGGGCCACATCGAATTCTGATATTCCGCGAGCAGTAGCCGTTGAATTCCCGGAACGACACTAAAGAACCACAGATGCGCGATGCGTCACCCACTCCTTGAAAAAAAAAAAAAAAAAATACCTACCCGTCAAAATGATAAAAATAAATGATCCCAAGGCTTGGCGGCACAGGCACGCTCGTACCAGTGGTATAAATCGCCGGTGCGTTATCAGCGCGGCTGGCCGATCCGCGAAATATATTGGCCGAATATTATCGAACGCCGATTATCGCGATAGCATCGTGGCCTGAACGTTCAACCCCGCCACCTTCTCTCTCTCTCTCTCGCAATATCCTCGGGTGTTGTTTAAAAGCGCATTATTTATTGTCATGATCCGACTTCGGCGCAGGCGCATTACCGAGCGTTTTTCATGCGCCTTCGGAAAATTTATCGGCGAATGTGGCCGTCCGCATTAACCCTCCCCGCGGCAGGCTTAAAACGCGCGCCTCGTTTTATCAGGTGGAATTTATGAAAAGTAACTGCTGCCCCGTGCTACTTTCGATGTAATTATAAAAATTGAGCGACTTTAATTGTGCGATACTGCCGCTCGTCCTATCACGATTTTTTTAGGATTAATTGATGTAATGGCTTTTTTTTTATTAAGCTAATGGATTTATTTGCGATTTGATTAATTGATTCTGATAGATTATTTGTAACTTATTCATTTAAAAGCATTGTTAAATATAGTATAAAAGAGTAAAAATAAATAAAGAAAAATAAATAAGTCAGAATAAAAAAGGCTTAGACGCTTACAGAATAAAAGTTGAATCTTTGCTTAGAAAATACCATTAGATTCGTTTGATACCACATTGAAAGACAATCTATGCGTATTTTTTCATTAAATAATGTTGAGTATTAATTTCTATTTAGTATGAGTCTTGTAGTCCTATCAAATTTTGCGCAAGATACACTTGTGAATAATTAAAAAATTTATTCAAGTAAATTAATTTACACAAGCACTGGATTATTGTCTTGAAAGAATGTAAGTAGTATAGTCAGAGTATGGTCAGACGGAGTTTTCTTTTACGTATGGTATTTCGGACGAAAAAAAACATAAGTAGTAAGATCGCGATTTAGTCTGGCAAGACTTATTTGCACGTTATTGGAAGAGATTCTTGTCATCAACAAGTACAAGTAGTATAACCAGGATATAGTCAGACGAGCATTATTTTTATGTCATATGCTATTTCGGATTGAAAAAAAAATTACGTAAGCAGTAAGGTCATAATAATTAAATATTTAATGCAACAGTTTTTCAAACATTTGCAATTCGCTGAATAATAAGAATTCATATAATGTCCAATTACACAATACTCTATCAGAAATAATTAATAATTTTTTTGATAACGCGAATAATAAATTGTCGCTCACTTTTTTCGAACTGCTCGTTTTATCGCATATCCCCCTCTATCAATAATTATCGTGTTAAAACTTTTTATCACCGGAGTCTCGGCAGCAGTTCGTCCAACTGCCCTAAGTATCTAACGAGCGGACACTCGACTACTATATTAAGAAGTTACGCGTGTCCGAGAAAGCCCGTTAGCGAGTTATAACTGGACGAACGTTACGCAGGAGATAACTCCCGTGTGACTTGTTTGCGGGAGGTATATATACCTGGTAAATCCTACTGCTTCAATGACTCGCATTAAGTGGTGGTGTCTACTTTATCTGAACGAAAGTTCATGTAATACACAGAATGAGGTATGTATCGACTACAATCGAAACCAAATCTTTTGCTACTGAAAACGTGAGAATTGCTAATTTTGATTTTAGTGGCGAAAAAACTAACTATAATTTTTTTTAATAATTGATGAAATACTGTGGAATCTATTTATATTAAATTTTTTGGTAGATCCTACTTAAATTAAAAATTATTTAAGTAATACTAAACTTCTCAGTGTAGTATCTATATTCACTCGGAAAAATTACTATCCAGTCTGGGAGCGAAGCTACAAACTGCATTTAGTGAAAAAAATTACCATTCTAGATTGTAAATTTTACTCGAATTCTAATAATATATACTAGAAATGTTAATAAATATTCTAGTAAAATTTGAAATACAGAATGGTAATTTGTTTTATTAAATGCAATCTGTGGTTCCGCTTCCAGACTGGATAGTAATTTGTATTAGAATAGTATTAATTTTTCCAAAACATTTCTCTCAACGTATCAATGTTCGTACAATATTATAAAAACAACAATCGTAGAAACCATTAAGTAATTTTAAATGAACAAAAAATCTATAAAAATTCTTCCTTCTCGCAATGTGAGCACGATAAACCTCGTAGATTTTAAAACATTGTCTCCCACAGTGCGCTAAAAAATCGTTACTAATTAGCGTTAAGCTAACGACGAAAGAAATTGGTCGGGATTCCTGGAAATTCTCAAAAGCAAAGTAGAATCACACACATCGTCTCGTCGCGTTTAATTTTATTTCGCCGTGCAATTCCAGAGTCGATCCCGCGGATTCTCCCCAATATTGGCTTTCAAATTAAACGACAGAGAAAGAGGAGAGAAAGACACACAGAGCTCGAACACATCTAATATCGGAGAATCCCAAGAAGCGATGGAATACAAAGGCGCGCCTCGAAAAGAATGAAATAAATCGAGGAGATCCATCGGGCGCGTGCGCGAGCGCTACCCACGCTTTTGTTTCGCGCGAAATTGGAAAGACGCAATCGAAGATATGTAATTGCCCTCGGCGCCGCCGTGTATCGTGCGGAATATCCCCCCTTTTCGCGCTTATCGGATAATTACCGCGGACGACTTCCAAGCCAGCAGCTAAGACGTCCGACCCGCCGCGACGTTATATGTACATGTATATACCTATACATGTGTCTAACTATATATATATATGCGCGGGAGGGCGGATCGGGAATAAAAGCCGCATTAGCGCGAAGTGGGAGAAAGTCGAGAAGGAGGCACTGGAGGTCGTTGGAAAAAGTCGAGTCGGATCGGAGCTGCAGGGATGAAGGCGTTAGATTAGCGTGATCTCCGGTGATAACGTTTGCCTCGCTCGCCGGACGCTCATCCTCTCCTTAGCGCCGGGCTTTTCTCCCCCTCTCCTCCCCCTTCATCCGCCAGAGGCTCGACTCAATTAATTCGACGACGACGCCGCGCGTGCGTATATATAGCCGTAATCCCTCTGGTCGAACGTGAGCCGAGAGGCTGACTTCTTAGCTTCGTAGCGATTTTTCTATATAGTCTCGCGACTTCCCCCCCCCCCCTCCTCTGTACACTCCGCTTGGCTAGACGCCAAGGACTACTTCTTCCCTTCATTTCTCATATTGGTTTTATTATTTTGCGAGTCTTGCGCTCGCTGTTCAGGATTCGATTACGCGGATCAGACAGGCCTTAATCTCGTATGAAATTTTAAAATCCCCTTTTATTGTCTTTTTTTTCTTTCATTCTAATAAGTCCGTACCTGATATTAGCTCTTTAACGGCGGCTCCGGAAGAAGCGGCCGTCTTGCGAGCTTCGAGCTCAGCCAGCGAATCACAGCGTAGGATTCGAATTAAGCTTTAACGTACTTATCTTAATATTTACTTAATGCGCGATGCACCTTCACGGAAAGATGATGCTAAGTAGAAAAAATAATCAGAATAATAATGATTGGTTCTAAAATTATTTAAAATTTGTACTGTGAATTAAAAAAAATTCTTCCTCTGGAAGCAAAAAAAATAAATTTAATTAACGGCATGTACGTTAAAACAGTTGGAGTTAAATTTCACTCTTACCTTATAGTGAAATACTCGCAGAGGTAAATTTGACTCTATTGGACTTATTGGAGTCAAATTTGAATAGAGTGATTTAAATTCATTCTAAAGTAGAGTAAAATTCACTCTAAAGTAGAGTGGCATATTACAGATTAAGTCCTCATCTTTTGCTCTACTTAAAATTAAAAAAAATCACTCCATTTCGCTCCACCAAGAAAGTTAATTTCGCTATGAAATTAAAGTGAAAATTTGACTTCGATAGAGTTAATTTTCATTTTAACTTCACGCCAGCTGATTTAACGTGCAATTAATGGTATATGCGCTTATCGCACTAATTTTATAAAGAAGAGATGAATATAATTAACGTACAAAAATAAATTAACATTGAATAAAAGTAAGGAAATTATAATGACTCTAACGAAACGAATGAAGCACCTACCAATTATCTATTTATCCGTAATACACCCTTAGATTTCTTTCCTCTCGTTCCGGAGCCTCCTACTTTTCGCGAGCACTTCCACCTCTTCATCCATCTCCTCGCCGAGAACCGAGCCGCTCTCCATTTCGCTTTCTCCTCCCCCACGCAATTACCGGCCTCGTAACGAGGATCCGCGCCGGGCGTTGGATGCAACTTTTGAAAATCTCCTATTAGAAATAACGGCGCCTCGGCCAGGGCTACGTGCCTTAAGTGCGCCCCCGGCAAATTGAACCCCCTGGACACTCGAGAAAAATGAAGAAGAAGAAGAAGAAGAAGAAAGCGTCTTCAGGCCTCTCGCCCGGAAAATCCGGTTTCGATTTGCTTGGTCCTGCAGCAGGCCCGATCGGCGCCGCGCCCTTTTCTTTTCTCGCCGCACGCCCGTCGTTAGATAGATCCTCGTTTCGCCTGATGCAGAGAGTTTGCCGGCCGTCGACGTGATACAATGATACGGTAGTTTCTGGGGATTTCGCTAAGGTCGTTCAATTGGGTTTCCCTCCATCAGTGGAAATGGAGGAAACATCGTTTGCTGTTATTGCTGATTGATTTTACTTTTTTAATGACGCTGTGAGATTCCTCCGTAGCGATTCTCATCTGTAGTAATAATGGAATGAAACGGCCAAGTGTTTTAGTTCGAATGTGTACTTATATTTAATATTGAATGATATCATTTAGAATATCACGTCAATATTGAATTTACATAATAATTTTTTTTTTATTCTTGAAGATTCGTGTGTAGGGTTTAAATCAGAGGTACGCTGAATCTCAGATATAAAAACTTATACCCAAAACTTATTTAGTAAAGATTCATACATTCACAAAAATGTATTTTTAGTCTTAGTAGACAAATCCACTTAAAAGTTGATTTTAAGGAAATGATTTACTTCAATAGTACATATTAATATTTCTTTAAACCAACTAAATGTTACTTTGAAACTAAATAAATTTATTTGTTTCTAAATAAATTTAGTAGTTTTAAAAAAATATTTTTTTTACTCAATAAAATATTTAATAAGTACAATTGAAGTAAATGTTTGCTCAAAATTAACAAATTTTTCTCTCAGTGTACTCTTGACTTACTTGTCCATTACAATAAAACTGCCTCTGAACCCATAGACACTTTCTTAAATGTATGTTACGTAAACATATTCATTGCGATCGAAACTTCAAAGTCTCCGTAGATATTTGAGTGCAGCATCGCGAGTAACTGAATCTGCCTCTCTCCTTGGCGCAGCTCCAGCGATCGGCATACTCTCTCTGGACGCGCGGCAGTCTGGCGGGCATTATAGCTTCGGATAATCACCGATCGGCGTGTCGGTAAATACGCCAAAGACCCCGTGGTCCTTAATTGCGTCGCTGACGAGGCTCCGCTGCAGCTGCGAACTCATTTGACGCAGTCGCACTGGAGACACAATGCCGAGGATGAAAGGCTCGATTGTCTCGCAGTAATCCGATTAGCGCGCGCTCCGACTTCGATGATCTTATGAGCGCGACTGCAGCGCACGATCGCTACCAAGGCCTTTGCGTGTCCCGCGATGCGCTGCAGAATCGCGCTGGTGCATCCATTGTGCGCCGTTGATTACTTCCCGATAGTCGATTGAAACGGCTCTTTATCTGAGAGCGTTTGATGCACACCAGCGCTGATGACTGACAAATACGCTGCTGAAAAATTGATTTTTTTTAACGCACTTTGGGTTCCTTATAGATTGAATTTAGATGGTTACTTAACTACCCCGTGAAAACTATCTTATAAAATACTACAAAAATTTGCAAATTTTATAAAATCCGATAAATTATTTATCAGGTTTTATGCGGTTTTTATGCAGCCATTTATATGAGTTTTATAAGACACTTTCAATAGGGTAAGTAACGTAAGTGAAAGATTCGTAGTTTTTTTTTTTAATTTAATGATTTAATTAACATTAATTGTTTGTATGGTCTAGAGACTAACCATTTACTGAAATCAATAAAGAAATTTTTGAAAATCTTGGTAGAAATTGAGTGGATGGTCGAAAATCTGTAAAAATTCTCAAGTCTGTTACATTGAGAGAAATGTTTGAAATACATTGAGAGAAAATAAAAAATATTTTTTAAAAATCTTTGAAAATTAAAAATATTTATCAGAAATTTTTATCTCTTAAAGTTTTTATTAGACACTTCGATATTCCTCTCCGTAAAAAAGTAATCAATGCATGTTTTTAATAATATCTACAGTGATCTCAATCTCACGCGAATTATTACCCAGACGCCATTAAATATAATTTAGTATTCGCTTTATTACACTCCTAATTAAAGGTAATGCTGAAGCAAATATTTTTATAGATGCGCTATCATTATTTTTTTTAAGTCTCGAGTTACCTCAAACATAAATACTTAACCCCCCTCCTCCATTCACCGGTATTGCACGATATAATCCGCCGTAATCCGAATCTTACAGCGGCAGCTTTGTTTCTTTTTAAAAATAATGACCGCCATTAAAATCGAAATATAATAACCCGTCAAAGAAATTGAACTAGGTTGTGGTCGTTCGCTCGTTAAGATCCAGCTGGAGTAACGCCGTAAATGCGGTGATTCCTCGCAAAGCCGCGTCACTTTGACAAGTGTCACATGAATAAGTGATAAAAAGAGACCAAGTGAAAGTTAGGCGGTAGGGGGTCGCGAATAAAGGGACGATGAAAAAATATACACAAAGTGAAGGGAACGGAAGGAGACGCAAGGGGTTAAGGCGGGGAGGGATAAAGAAGAGGAGCGGATATTCGCCGGCGGCTGCAGGGCTAGACGAGAGGAAAAAGATTTTTCTTTCGCGATAATGGCAGGCCTGGGTCAATTTAGACTTCAAAGGGTTTCCAGCCTCGGATATAAGAATAGGGACGGGGAAAAGCGGGGACTGGGGAGTATGAGATGGAAAATCCTCAGCCGTTCGCATTCTACGGATATCGACTGCTTCTCTCGAATAACATACTTTCTGCATCGTGCCGTCGTCAATGGTAGCATCAATAAACTGAAACTTTGTTGAAAATGTGATATAACAAAGTGTATCTACTTTGTAGGAATTTTCTTTAGAGATGCAATAATAATGGAGACATCGGATTTTCGCTTGTTCAATAATGCATTGACTTATCAATATTTTAGAATACAATTTTGAAGGAAACGATAGTGTCACATATTCGCAGATTATTTCGTTTATCAACTATTAAAGCGGAGTCGTCCCACTCACTTTCGAAGGAAATTCTGAAAAGGCAGAGAACTTTTAAAGTGGTTTCAAAGTGTCACCGTGTCTTTCTGGTCTATCGAGACAGCTTTTTCCAAACTTCTTTTTTACTTTCGACCGTTTCGCTCGCTTGTCTTTGCTTTGTCTCGACAGTGTGTGGAAGCGTAAAGTGCACGTGTGCGTATCAGTGTTTTTTCTTCTATCGTTCCCTTTGCGTCTGCGAGCGTATCGATAAACTATAACGAGACAAATGGGTGAGAAAGCGAGTTGACCCTTATCGGATTGGGGGGAGGGCACACTTTTTTTTAAACTTCTTTGTCTCTCGTTCTTCGTTGATATCGAACGTGGACGTTAGCCAGAAGCGATGCGAGATAAGAAAGTTACGCGTCCTCTCGTTGTGGATGATTCTTATCGTTCTGACTGGAACTTTTTTTTATCATCCGGGAGGCAAGTTAAAACTTTTTAATGTTTTCTTTGATTCAAAATGTCACGTGAACTGTGACAGTCTAAGATTTACTCGCAATTTTTTTATTTAAGTTATTATTTTTCCATGCAAGAGATAAATGATACCAAAAATACAAAAATGCCCTTACAGTGATTTCTAAAATACATTGGGGTAGTCCATACGGCATTAATAATCTTGATTGAGTCGTACTTTCTAGAAATTAAAAATGCGTTTTTTATTATTTTTAAAGTTTAATTTTTCTAATTTAATCTGCATAAAAGCTTGCAGTGATGTAATCTGTCAACAGGTCTGTTTAAAAAGTCGAATTTATATTATTTTGAAGGAAGGACATATTATCTCGTTTTGAATACTAAAGTTTAAGTAATATTCAATAAACATAGCCGTTTTTAATTTAATATATTATTTAATTAACATCAATAAGCATGCTGCTGCTTTGTTTGATTTGCCAAATGTATATCAAAACAAATCCAGGCGTTTTAACTGAATTGAAGAAATGTTAGTTTAAGCTAATGTTTGTTTAATATCCCAAAAGTGATTAAAATACAACAAATAAATTTATTTAAAAATGTAAAAATGCGTTTTAATAATTAAAAAAATGTTATTTTGTAAGTGTATTTTGAATTATACAGATGTAAATATTGAACAAAATTTGAAATTTTACTATTATTCTTATTTTTTACTTAAAAAAACTATATTACACTAAAAAAAGTACGAAAATGTCAGGTCGATAAAGAGATGAGAGTAGTTTGTAGTAAGAAAGAAGTTCAACCGTACGTTAAGAGATGGCATCACTGGTCTCACTAAAAGCGGTCACAAAGAATTTATTTAATTTTTGTATATTTGCGATTTACAAAGTAATTTAATAATTACACTTAGAAATCATAAAGTTAATAAAATATTAACTATTACAACTTTTTTTCAACTTCATAAAAAAAATATATATTTTTATGTTGTAAGATTTATTACAGCAGCACATTATGAAAACGTAATGGTTTTAAAACTTTCTAAATTGCAAAACGTATCCAGCAAACAAATTTTGCAATTTGTAAACAATTACTTAGTTAAAAAAAATTGAAATATTTAAATTAACACAAGATATATGCGCCTACAGAATTATAGTTTGACAGAATTTACAAGTGAATCGAGTATCTTATTTGTGAAGCCACTATTAAATATAAAAAAATATTTACATTTTCGAAAGAATATACGAAGCTTCCTCTGTGGAAGCAAAAAGTATTACATCCCTTTTAAATGCTTTACAAAACGTCTACACGGAGAGAAATGTTATAGTAAAAATTACTATATACAATGGGACATATACCTGACCTATGACGATTTTTACTATAAAACATACTAAAAATGTACACAACAAAAATTGCTATTTATATAGTAAAAATTGCTATATACATAGGAATTTTTAGTATTTTTTATAGTAAAAATTTTCATAAGTTGAGTATATCCCACTATTCATACGAAATATAGTATTTTTTACTATAATATTTCTCTCCGCGTAACGAGTATATAATTATCAATAAAATTTTAAATTACTTAGAAATAAAAAATTAAATAAAAAGCAGTCTCTAATTATAATGGTGTAAAAAAAATTAATTTCCAAAATTAGCATCCATGAATTTTTGTCGAAGTCTGTGCGTCCAACAAGGGACTGGAAGGCCAAAGTTGCATACCGCGCCACGCGTCTTCGTCCCACTGGCGCAGCAACTCTTTGGGTAATTCGGCGAAACAATGGGTCGGTATATCGTGGCGGCACATGCGTGCGAAATCATATTAATTTATCGCGGCGCAATTACAAGGAGCCATACATTAGCCGGCGAGGGCCTGAGATGCCGCCGCTGCCACCGAGGCATGTGCCGCTTTAAGAAGGTGGAGATGAATGAGAAAGATTGCGAGAAATTTTCGCCTCCTCTTGCTTCTTTTTCGAATAGCCGTGCGCCGAGCTCGTTGATTTAATTGGGAGGGGAAAAAACGCAACAATTCGCAATTGTCATGAATTATGCAAGATAGAAAGGCATTCCACTAACATACTATATGTACATAAAAAAAATCTTTTGTGCACTGAGAGAATTGTTTTGGAAAAATTATTGCTACTCCAGTAAACATTACTATCTCATGTGGGAGCGGAGCTGCAGACTGCATTTAGTGAAAAAATACCATTCTGCATTATAAAATTTATTAGAATTCTAGTAATATTATAAATAAATGTAAATTTTATAATGCGAAATGGTAATTTTTTCACTAAACGCAGTCTGTGGCTCTACTCCTAGAATTGATACGTAAATTTTCTAAAACATTTCTCTCAGTGTTTATACCTAGCGAAGAGAATTTCGTTGACGTACTAATTACGATCTGAATGATCGTTATTATTGTTGCTTAAATAAGTTTATGATCATCAAAAGATGATCCTTATAAGGACTTTTAGTCGATTTAATAAATACATAAAATTAATTAAATTAATAACGTGTCGATTAATTTTATTTAAAAAAATGTTAGCGATATTGTTTAAGCTACAAATCAAGGTGACCAAGAGACTATAGCGGAGTTTAATTTATTCATTGACTTTGAGAAGATTGACACGGTATTTATAGAAATTTATTAGCTGCATTAATCCCGTTCTCTTTGAAGTAACACCGAACGAAATAGCCTATAATGAATTGAATTCATCAACACATTGTATATTATTCAATGATAAATAGAAATAAACGCATATATACGACGCGGCGGAGGCAATAAAGTCACGCTCGATCGTAAAGTGAAAATATAATTTCCTTGCAAATGCGAAATGATCCACTTCCGTCGATCGTTACGCCTCGCACTGAGCCAAGAGGATTTTTAATTCCTTTTTTTTTGCTCGTCTGTGGTGATAAAAGTAATAATGAAACTCGTTGGCGATTTTTCCCCGTTAATGAACTTATTTTTGGCTGGCGTACAAGTTACATGCCTATTCGTGCTGATTCTAATCCCTCGCCAAGTGGATGAAAAAAAGTAGTCATTTTTCGCTCGTAAAAACTTTGTACTTCAAGGTAGAGATATTGTAATTGTAGTAAAAAAAGAACGTATAAGGCAGAGATAGAGGATAGCAAAAAATTTTTTTAGAAACGCCAAAATTAATATTGGAATTCATATATTTTTCACTGATTCTGAAAAGTTTCACCATTACGTCGCTATTCGTATTATCAAATTAATTTTATATTTTCACATTTTTACTGCAATAATGAATATTCGTTTTTGTATTTCTCCTATTGTATAGGTAATGATGAATATAAAAATAAATACAGTTTCTAATAATAAGAAGAACGTTAAAAACTGTTGATAATAATGTTGTTAATAAGGTTTAGAAATGTCAAGAATATTAAACATTGCATAGTCTTGTCATGTAATTTACAAGAGGAGACCAAAGCAAAATTTTATATTTTAAACTTTGACGACAAGTAAAGTCTTTTCTAGAAATTTTTTACCATATAAATTAAAAATTAGTTTTATAAGTTTGAATAAACTCTAAATCAAAGCATAAAATATTTTCAGTAAAAATTGATTAAAACTAAGACAAGGCCATCATGCCGAGAATCGTAATTACAAATTTTTCTCGAAATGAACAATAATTTTGCACTGTGTTTATTTAACAATTCAGTATCATTAAAAATTCTTGCGCTAAATTAATTCGACCTGATTTTTTTCTGTATTATTTACCAGTTAATATTTGAAAGTGTCGTCGATCGATAAATTTCAGATATTTTCCGAGCGGTAATATCCGATTATAAACGTACACCACTTTTACCTGTACTCTCGGGCGCGGCGACCGACAGTGATTAGTTACGCGCTAAATTTGCCCTTTTTTTCAGCACTGCATTATTAACGACTCGCGCGGCTCGCAACAACATCGTCAAGCGCACGTTGCGCTCCGAATATTCTATTAAACTCGCCAGATTTTCGCGCGCTCGCGCAACCAGCTACGAGGACAAAGTGCCGACGACATTTTATCAATGAGCTCGTGCGTGCATATGCGCGAGACCAATAAACAGCAATAATGCCGGGACATTATGGCAATGAACACGGAATATAAATACAAATTTGGGAGAGACTGGCGACTGTTGCGCCACGCTGTTAACCGCTTCGTCGGCAGACTGCGCGGAGGTCAGCGTGCAATGGTCGCTCCTATATATCCAAAATTAAAAGATGTTATTTTTAACAAAATGACCGGAGGTTTGACGAAACTGATATTTCGCACGGAGAATTTTTCAGCTGGAAAAGAGACTGGCGTTTCCGCCTTCTATTGACATTTATAACAATCGGAGATACCTTGATACTTTAAATATACATATACGAAAATCAGAATGGGAATTCTCTTCAGAAATATTTATTTCTTCGATCGAGCGGACGTCAGAAATTAAAAATTAACCGCCGCATACACGCTGAATCAATTGATGTTAACTCTATTGAAGTCAAAATTTCGCTCTAATTTTATAGTCGAGTCAAAATTTCGCTCTAATTTTATAGTGAAGTCAAATATTCGCTTTAATTTTATAGCGAAATTGACTACCTTAATAGAGAAAAATAAAGTGATTTTTTTACTTTTAAGCAAAGTGAAAGGTACGAATGTAGCCTGCAAAGAGCTACTCTATCTTAGAGTGAATTTTACTATACTTTAGAATTAATTTAAATCACTCTATTCATGTAGAGCCAAATTTGACTCGAATAGAGTAAAATTTAACTGGATGAGTGGTATTACTATAAATTAAGAGTGAAATTTGACTCCAACTGCTTTAGCGTGTATATATGTAAATTAATAATATAGGTATTCCTATAAGTACATTGTATAGTAGTATACATAATCAAATAAATTATTTCAACTAAATTAGGAAATTATGAGTAGAAGAGAAATTAATATTACAAAGAATTATTATTCTCTGTTTATTTAAGAGGGTTCTGTAAAAGTTTTAATTTCCATTAGTCAAATATTTTTTCTAGTTGCAACTATCCCAGCCTTATGTATCTTTTAAGCGATATAAATGCTTAAATACATTTTATAGTATAAATCCCTTTGCCCGATATGTCAATTACATTTTACTACATGCAAACTCGTAAACAATTTGAATATTTGAATAAATTAACTCGGTAACATCAATTTTAAATGTGCGGAGTACATAGGTATAAATTAACACTTCACTGAATTATTTCAACCATCATAGTAGATTCACATTTCAGAATTTTTCTACGGCAACAACTATGACAATATTTTTTTCGACCAGAAAAAAAAAGAAGAATCATTATATAAATAGCGTAAAGGTAAAAAAAGCAACAAAGGACGCACTGACCAGATTAAACACTTTTTAGGCGACAAAACCGGCTTATTGTAAATTGATCTAATCTGTATGCATTAAAAGCGTGTCGCACGATAGCACCCCCCCGCCTCCCATCGGCGGCCGATATCGCATTTTGATAATGCAGCCGCGGATATTCAAATTAGCCGAAGTTTATCAGATTTATCGAGGCTGGCGTTGCCAGCTCCCAAGCTTAATCCGCCGAAAGTTGTGTTTATACGCCGATCTGTCGCTTTAGCCACTAATTGTTATGATACGATTGGAGAATTTTCGATTTTTTTAACGGTTCAATTTATCAGGTATATAGGGGAACCCCAGATAACGCAATCGAGGCGGGCAAATGCGCTTTTTATTGCACCGCAAAATCTTGTAAATTGCCAGGCTTCCTTTACGAGATTTTGGAGCTTCGATAGTCGATCGTTTGATTATCGTTTCTTTTATCAAGGATTACATTAGAGAAAGATACGTACATCGATCGAGTTCGAGTATTCGTGAATATTATTTTACTTTACTTTACTTGTATTTACGAGGGTATAAATTCCTGAGATACAAAAGGGTAATAATGATGGAATGCTTCAATATATATTAAAGAATTACGCTTATCTTGTGAAAATATTTCCACAATAGTTAATCGTTAAATGATCTATTTATTAAATTAATTATTAGTATATATTAATTTTCACGAATGATTTTTTTATCATTTCGATAATTTTTTTTTTTTTGAAAGAAGAAAAAATTTGCGACTTTTTATATATATATACAAAAAAATAAAATTAGAGATTACATTCTGCATAAATTTTTTAATAATACTATTGCTAATTAGAATAAAAATACGTGAGCGTATTTACGACATCATGAAACAATTCCGCGTAACGCGCTTCAAAGATCACGAGGAAAAATGAGGAGAAATCTACCGATAAATTACTCAGTCCAGTGTAATTCTCTATTTTCAAGTCGATGAATCTTTTATAAGCTGTTTTTGTTTGTCTCTCCTGCGCCGCGCCCCCCTCCAGAAAAAGATACAATCGCCACGAAGACAAAGTGTCACGGTAAAGGTCCGCGTAGCGAGTAGAAATAAAAGGAGTGCGTGGCGCGAATTTAACGTGCGAAAAATAAATATAAATAAAAACAAGTGCCCGCGGGTATAGCGACGGAAACGGCCGGTATCCGCGTAAATGATTCACGAGTACTGGGGGGAGGGTTGGTCGGAGGTGTGCGAGCTCCCGGCCGCGGGCGAATAAATTCATTCGCTTCGAAGAGGAAAGCGAGGTAAAGGCCGCTTGATGAATACGAGTTGAGTTAATGGATTTATTGTCAGTGATACAGATGTGCTGCGAATAAAGGTGGAAATTCCTTATGGAATTCAATTGAAATTTTTAGCCCGATGCAAGACATTCATTTGCATCGGAATATTGAGCCGACGCTGTTTAAATTATTATTTATGTGCTGTGGCAGTATATTTTTATTTTGATGACTGTATTGATGATTATTACACACACAAAACTAGATTCTTAGTCTTAGTAGACCAATCCACTTAAAAATTATCTACTTAATTTTAAAACGAATTTAATAAATTGAAGAATACGTCTGCTTCAATATAATTCTCAATAAATTTACTAGAAGAATATAATCCGTTGAATTTTATCGTAAATATGTTAGTTATTAATATTTTTTTATAATTATGAAAACACAATTCATTCTGTTGTTCGCTTTGTCAGGAAAAATGGCTTAAAGTGATTAAGATTTCAATTTTATAAAAGGAAAAAATATATAATAAAATTATTGAAAAGTTTTTCATTTTTTTTTCACGACTGGTTAGTTTATCGAAGGATAACTTAATTACCTTAATTTTGACTTAAAAGCTTATAGAAAAAGCAAAAATTGTTCGGTACTATTGCGACACTATTTAAATTATTATTTATACAGTTCTATGAGACATTTTTATTTTGATAATTATTAATAACTATAGTAGATACCTATACTAGATTCTGTTTATTAAATGGCTTCAAGTTCTCCAAATTTTTTAAAAAATATATATACAGATTCAATGTAAACTTTAAATTAGAATAGACGTACACACGCTTCTGCGTAAAATACATAATTATTTTGAGCTTATAGAATTTTCTACCGACTAATAAATTTTGTTGAACTTCACATCGTGTCATTATATATTTTATATAAAATAGACATGACCATTAGCATTTTGTTGAACCATTGAAATTTGCCGCTCACGAAAACTTTCTAAATCCCCTGTCAAACCCTCTAATTATCACTAAATATCCTTTCAAAAACTTTGGCGGTGATTCGCACTGGGAACGCGCCGCAGTGAGCCTCGCATAATAAAGATAATTCCCCGTCAAACTGAAACTCATTTTCGGTCGCCGCGCGTCAATTAGGAGGGTATCGATGGCTCGCTATAAATCACAGGGGAAACTTTACACTCAAAATCTTCCCATACGAATTTGCAGCGGGCGTAAAAATGCCCGTGAGATAAAGGTCGGGAAAGAAGAAGAAGATCAAGTCGGAGCGACTACGGAGCGGGGACTAAAGTTGGCGAGCGCGCGATCGTATCGGGGAAGCGATTCCGCGCCTAAGGAAAAGAAGCGCCAGCCGTCGGCTAGATACTCCATTAGAAGTTGCGCGGGCCAGGGAGAATCGGAGCCGCTCGCGCGAGATGACGATGAAAGTGCTCGATAGTGTGGATAGGGGGTGGGGAGGGGGGTGGAGGCCGGAAAAAAGAAGGGCGCCCGGAGTGGGAGAGGAAGTCGAGAGAAGAGTGCTTTACTTTCTACCGAACGAAAACTCGCACGCGACAAAGAAGTGGCGCGATAAGAAACACCGCAAAGTGGATGGGAAAGAGGGAGGAGGGGGTGAGGAGGAAGAGGTGCCGATACGAGCAATTCCCCGGGGGAGGTTGGGCGTATAAGTAGATATCAAGTGGCCGTAAGCTACTCTTTCAATCCAATCGGCTCTTATTTCACACGGACGCGCGCAGACTCATATTTCACTCGCGCGGCGACTCTAAGCTTCCTCCACACCCCCTCCGACCACCCCAATTGAATCTCTTTATAAAATTACCCGGGAGTCGGTGGCTTCTCTTTTTCGCGGCGCCTCGATCGACTCTGCGATTTTTTATTTCTTTTTATTTTATCAATTTGCGTTACTCAATACGAGTGTGAATTTTATGAGGAGCAGTGCGGTATAGCTGCAGAGCTTTTCAAATTTGTAAGGTGTGCAGAATATTTTGGGAATATTTAATTATTAAGAGCAAAGGTTTATTTGTCCACGATCTTGCACACGTCAACGCCGAAATGTTAGAGTTTTGTTTTGAATTTTTAATTAAGCATTTATGGTATACTGTTGAACTACACTGAAAATAGATTGGTAATTTTCAGTAAATATTTACTTGTATAATACTTATTTAATATTTCTTTAAAACTAAATTAATTTATTTATTCTAATAAAGTTAGTTGTTTTCAAAAA
This sequence comes from Sycophila sp. Sp_5, assembly GCA_018906775.1. Taxonomy (NCBI): domain Eukaryota; kingdom Metazoa; phylum Arthropoda; class Insecta; order Hymenoptera; family Eurytomidae; genus Sycophila; species Sycophila sp. Sp_5. The sequence continues at coordinate 1,091,997 of JACCID010000043.1, forward strand.
ATAATTATTTTATTCAAAGAAATGCTCTACTAGTACTATTAAAGTAAATATTTATTTGAAATTACTAAATTGGTCTCTCAGTGTAGTAGTATCGCTTACAAAAGCACATAAGTATATGAAAATGAACTTTCGAAAAGTGAATTACGAACGTAGTTTTTAAAAAATCGCTTTTTCATATTTTCCGTAAGAGTAATATCCGGTTGCAATTTTGAGTAATTGAATTGATATTTAAAAAGTGGTTTGAACAATTTTGCGTTTCTGTTTTGCAAATATTTCAAATCACTTTGGAGGCGCAAATGAAATTATTATTAAAATTGAAACCAGACATTTGATCACTGTGAAGAGCCTCAAATGCGACGTTTACAAAAATGGTAAAGTTCTACAAACTATGAAAATAAATTCTGGTAAATCAGCAATTTGTAACTATGAAAAGAATTTTGATAAAATTCTTTTTCCAATATGAACCAGTAGAAATTGCAGTGCGCAAACCAGTGAAAGAATTTCCTCAAAATTGATATGTTTTATTAATTATTAATATTTATAAATAAAATTGCAAATATCTTCTTTTTTCAAAGATATATTCTATATGTCCTGGAACGCGCGTATATGCCCGAAAGCGATAGTGTCCTCGTTAAAAAATAAACGCCCGAAACAATGCATCGAGTTGCAATAATCTCTTGGTAAGGACGGTTATTAAGTTCGGACGGCGATTCCGCGTTGAAAGGCGAGTCGAGTTACAAAAGTCTTTTTTAATGGCGCGCGCGTTCGCTCCTTTAATCCGCAGCGGGATTACGGGCTTCGATTCACAATGCTCCGTCCTTTGCCTCCCTTACCCCTCTTTTCTCCTTTTTTTCATCTGCTAACAGGGATTGTCTTTCAATAGAGCAACTAATTAACGTTTACATGACGATTTGCTGGTTGCCGTTGTTGTATGAGTCAATTTTTTGGTTTTTTAATGGGAGGTGATCTGGAAAAGTCGTCTTTCAATCAGTGTTTAAGCATCTTATTTATTCAATTAATTTATATTAAATGTTAAATTTAAATTTTATTTTTGTATGAAAAAAATACTTTCAAGATAGAGATACTTTCAAGAAGTCTGAAGATTCTTTAAAAAATTTATAATTTTATATCGAGTTAGATGATAATAATATTGCTCCAACAGTTAATACAGAAATTATTAGTCATTAAACTGTATTTTTTAAAAAATAAATGTGAGAACTCATTTCATGTATTGCTACAACCATTAGTTTGTAAAATTAAATTTACAGTTCGGTAAATTGCAAGTGTCTAAATCAGTGCTGTCAAGAAATAGGACAAATTTTTTTTTTTAATTTTCCATCTTATTCACCATTCATCGTATTACATTCGAACATACCTGGCGGCGTACGTGGCAAATAGCGAGGAATATTAAAAAATTTTCTCTGGATGTAAATTTTTTATTCACAACGTACGAAGGAAAAAAAGGATAAAAAAGAGCCAAGGGAAAATCCGATACCGCGTATCCGCAACGATGGAGTGTGGGTATAAGCGGACAGAAACCGATCGAAAGGCTGGTAGAGAAAAAGCAAAAGCACGCGGAAGAGACAGACAGAGAAAGAGGGAGATGGCGAGCATCGACGGGGATCGTCGAGCCGCGCCTTTCATTCGTGTCTATGCGTATCTCGATGAGGCTTTTACCCTTTCGCTCTTTTAAGTTTTCCGGTTTCCGTTTTTTTCCTCCCCCTCCACCTCGCGCTCTCCTTTTTTCTCATCGGCGAAACCGAAGCTCTCGACGGATAGACGCACGCGTGCCTCTTACGCAAATGAAAATTTCACGGGCTTCTCTCCCTCTTTCTCTCACTTTTTTTTATCTCGGAGTTTTTCACCCATATTTTATTTATCAGGTCTTCATTTTTATTTTTATTTACTTACTTTTGCCGATTTTGCGATATGTAATCTCGCGGCTGCACCTGCGTTTTGCCAATGTTACTTTTTCAGCGAGAGTATACAATCGTATAGCTCGACTTTTCGCTTTTAAATTGTACGGTTCGTACCTACATAAATTGTGAGAAAATCTGTAGCTTCCTGTTTTCTTTTTTTTTTTTTTGTTTTTATAATTTTTTTATCAATTTAGTAAATATTACCAATTATATATTACCAATTTGAGGCGCTCTTTCGATTCCTCTGAAAATTTATATTGAAAAGTTAATAAATTGCAGGTAGAAATCGTCGCGAAAAGAATTTTAAAAATGGAACCCACGATCCAATTTTTTTTTTTATTTTTTTAGCAAGCGGACAAAGCATTCTCGTGGCACAGTTCAAATGGAGTTAGTGGAAGTCGTTTAAAAGTCGCGCGCATGGGAAAAATAGAGCCACGGAGAAAGACTAATTTTCGTGGCAGTGTAGCGCGCTTTACTACGGAACAATGGCGTAGACTAGATTGAGTAGTCGATTGAGTGCTCCGCAGAGTTGGATGGGGCGCGGTGTACACCTCGGCCGCCTTTCCATTTGGTCTGAGGCATGCCCATTGTACGGACGGGGAATCCCCCGTATTTTTTCACTCGTGCATACGATGCGATTAGTGAGGTGCACTTTTGTAAATCGTTCGGACAATCTGATGTTCTTTTATTGGCGTTTGCTTCGATAAAAAGTACATTAATTTAAAAGGATCCACCACCTTTAAAAATGCGGATAAAAAATATCTAAAAATATTAGAATATCTTAATTAGTGCAATTTAAAATTAAGGATGTATTTATGATAAAGTAAGCCGAGGTAAAAATTTCTTGATTCATTTCATTTGCGTATATAAAGTTACTTTACAGTCATTTGCAATCGCGTTTACTCGTTACGAAGAATAGAATCTGCTGAATTTTATCATAAATATGTTACTTATTAGTTACTTCTCATTTATTCAATTCGTTTTAATTTTTATAATATTAAACGGAACCTAATAGTTAATGAATCGATTTATAATTTATCATGCAGTCTATTTATTCCAAGACGAAAATCTACTTATTAAGATGAATTCGTTTACGTTTTAGCAAATTAATCGTCAACATTTGATCAATGCTTATCCACAGCATAATTCTATAATAAGTAGATTTTCTAGTGCTATTTAGTGGCTTCTTCTACCAGTTAGATTAAATTTTTGTGAATGTAAAGTTTATTGACGTTAAGGACTGTTCGTCCAAGAATCACGAGTCCTGCGGATAAGAAGAAACCTGCAAGGTACAAAAAATCACCAAATCATCAATGTATAAGGTACATCCGTTCTACGATATCTGATTGTTACTTGACATCTTGTTGTACTCGACATTAATAATTCTTCAAACATTAACCCATCCACTGGATTCATCGCACCTAAATCTAAGAAATCACAATCGCGAGCCATTGGCTGATGATAACTATCAAGCATCGAGATTCGCCCAACCAAGAATATTACGATTCCACGCAGCTCGATCTCGACGAGAAACTCTAATCCGGGGTTGCGCTACTTCCGATTCACTAAGCGAGGGGCATACACGGGAGGCTCAATTTCTCGTCTGGCGAGTGCGCGCGCCTGAAAAATCGCGGCGAAATTGGATGGCGTTCGCGCGCGTTAATCCCGATGATTAATGGCGCGGGGCTTTAAATCATTACACGCTCGATCGAAGGCAGCGCGGAGGGTGAAAAGGGAGCGGATGGAATGAAAGATAGCGCACCCGCTGGCTGAGGAAGGGGTGTGATCGACAGCCGTGGGGCAGACCACGCGGGGATTGAGTCGCCGCAAGTGCGACGTCGGCTCTTTGAGCTTTTTTTTTCGGCGTATTTTTCGTAGTTAGTCGCAATGATTTCTCCTCGGCATTTCGATGGAGTGAAGTATTTTGTGCCGAATGAAAATTTATTGATCGACTGAAACTGAAAAAGAAGAAGAGTGATTTTGCATTAAAAAAGTAAGTGTCTGCCTATTTTTGCGAGTATACGATGAATAATAATCATCAATTCATCAAATACCGATCAGAAACTATTGCAAGAACAATCCTGCACAGAAATCCCTTTTTATTAAAATTTAAGCCGGCAGCCGACCAGTTGTGAAAATACTATAATCGTGTTTTGGGCAATTTTTACACTGAAAGAAATGTTTTAGAAAATTTACTATGCGTTTAGTAAAACATCACCATTCTGTATTGTAAATTTTACCGGACTGGATAGTAATTTGTATTAGGATAAATAACAGTAATTTTTCCAAAACATTTCTCTCAGTGTAGATAACTTTTTATCAGGGATACCTGCAATACAACAAAAATCCTAGATAGAAACCCCTTTCTGATTAGAATTCAAACCAGAAGCTGACCAATTATCCAAAAACTAATAATGCTCTGGTCAATTTCTGGTTAATTTTTTACCAGGAACTGCAATATAGTAGTTTTTGAATAAGTTATATACTCCGTCAGAGCAGAATGAAAGAAACACTAATACAGAAACCAAAGGAAAGTCAGTCGGATCCCGAGCCTAGCTCTGAGCGTCACACAGGGAAGCCCGAGCGATACTCCCAATTGATCCGCGAAATCAAACGAGCGCCGCATGTTGAAAGGCGCATCGCAAAGCTCCCAGCCAGGAGGAGTTCGCGAAATTGAACGAGTCCCGTGGATGGGAGGCACATTGTCCCGCTGGCTCTCTTCTCCGTCGCTCTCTTTCTCTAATGCGATTTTGCTGATCGAATTTTATCGAGAGAAAACCGGCGCGTGTGTACGCGCGACGCACAATGCAAGGTCCCCGAACAATGGGTTCAAGTTCAAACTGAGCGCGAGCACGAACAATCGGCCCAGTGGTATTGCGCTCGTTCTCTGCTTTGACCGAGCAGCATCGGTTTCATCGAGTCATCAGTGTAATTTTTTGAAATACGTACTCCTTCAAATTGAAGTATTTTTTTCTTCTAAGGAGATCGCTATTTTTGGAGATCGTTAAATGATAGGTTTCTGTGAAATTGTTGCCGCGAATGTGTCATACTGAACTGATTACAGTGAAATAATTCGCCAGGAATGATCAGAATAGAGTCAATGACATTGGTCACCGAATCCTGTAAGTTATAGAAGTGTGATGAAAAATTTTTGGTTCATGAATTTTATAATTTAGTTACACTAAAAGACATGTACGGTTTGAATGTCAGAAAAGATCTATAGATAATTCATTCTGAGATATGTCTGCTTAAAAATTATTGCTATATTGTAAAAATTACTGTCTCTTATCGTAAAAGTTATGACTATAACTCTCTGTATATGAATATTTAAAATAAGTATTAAATAAATTTTACTGCAAAGTATGGTAATATTTTTCCAGAATGACAGTCTGTGACTGATTTCCGAGACAGTATAATAATTTTTACTAAACATTTTAGTCGGTGCACATGTACTTATCTTTTTTTAGACTAGAAAATCTGCAAATCATCCACATTACATAAAAGAATTAAGCATGTCCCAGTCAAATTAAATTATTTAGCCTCGCTGTCTATTGCTATATTAATAAAACAAACAATGAATTGGAAGGATAAATCCCTTCTTTATTCGGCGGAAATGCATAAATAAATCAATATGAAAGTTTCACGGTAGTGAACAAAGTAAAAGCGAGTTCTTTCTGCATCATAAAGTGCACCAAATCACATATGCAGTATCAGTCATGATCGACTTCTGGGTGCAGTTCCGCGGGCACCATTGTGAAGCAACCCTCGTGAAAGTAGAAAAAAAAAGCCGCGGGCAAACGCGTACGCACACGGAAGTTGCAAGAGGCTTGTATTTTTTCGCCCCCTCTCGGCGTTGCGCTTGTACAAAGTGAACGAGCGAGGGAGAGATGGCGTCGGCATCGGTAAAGGGATGCAGCGGCCGGTAGTAAGAGATGCGGCCTGCACGCATTCAATGCATCGCGGAGCGAGGCTCCCGGCTTATTTTTCCATGCGTAATGAACTCCTCCGCGGTCAACTCCCCCCCTTTCAGCGTCGGTCAAACGCCCTTGTAGTTTGTGATTCAACAGCGTTTCGACTTTGTGCCGTAGCCTCGCCCTCTCTATCTCTCTTTATTTATCTCTCGCTTTTAACTTCAACCATGATATCCGGGACTATCCTGGGGTACTTTTTCTGCTGGAAAACCCTTTTCTTCCTCGTTTTAGCTTGTTTTCTCGATGATGGGCTGGGAATAGCGTGGTATTAGTACACGGAGAGAAAAGTCCAGTAAAAATTACTATACTATTTAGTAGTGAAGAGACAGACTCGACAAATAAAAAATTTTACTAGAAAATCTGGTAAAATGTGCTAGACTTGTAGCAAAATTTATTGTAAGTGTAGCATACTTTACGATACTTTTTAGTAAAATTTTTTATTAAACGAGTCTGTCCCTTCATTAGTAAATAGTATAGTAATTTTTACTAAACTTTTCTTTCCGTGTATTATTTCTACACGGACATAAATGTTATAGTAAAAATTACTATATTCCGTAGGAACAATGGGACATACTCGACCTATGACGATTTTTACTATGAAAAACATACTAAAAATTCCTATGGACATAACAAAAATTGTTATTTATATAGTAAATATGAGTCCTGTTCATAAGTTGAGTATATCCCACTGTTTCTACGAAACATAGTAATTCTTACTATAACATTTCTCTCAGTATACAAGTCTATTAAATTTGCCTTTTACTGGGACTGTCATCTTTTTGAATAAAAAATTTTTAGTAAAAGTTTCTTGTGCTATACTTAATTCAAACTAAATCGTAAAGACATTGTTTCTTATTCTAGACTACGAACTGTGAAATAACTTCATTAACTCGTCGGTCTAGAGCAAAAAAAAGAGGTCATCTCGGAGTATATAGATATTAACCAGTCGTGGAAAATAAGAAAAAACGAAAAGCTTTTTAATAAATTTATTATGCTTATTTATTTATTTTTTTTTTTGCAAAATTAAAACTGTAATTATTTAGAAACTTTGTCCCTAGCAAGGCTAATAACAGAATGAATTGTTTTATTTCATAACTTTTTATGCGAGCTTTTCCCGGCGTTCTTTTCTTTTTATTTCTTAGTTTTTTTTAACTTACAGCCATTGCCGAACGCTCACACCTATCTCTCCTATAAATAATCTATCGAATAAACTAAACTAAGGAAGAGTTAAAAAATACGATTAAAACTTAAAAAAAAAAGAATAAATTTTAAATAAGAAGAAATGCATAACATTTGCGCAGAAGTCATTAATATTTATACCGGTTTTAAGTAAAGTTTAAAATTTTTTTCTCGGTAATTAAAGAAAGACTTTTAGGCTTACAAACGCGCGCATTAGAATACATTCGACGGGGTTGACTTCAAAACTGTGCTCTCAATTTTAAGGGTCGGAAAAAGAAAAGAAAAAGAAAAGGTCAAATGCTTCCGGCGACATTTCGACTTTGACGTAACTATACATATGCGCCTAGTTGTTCTTTTTTTGGCGTCGAAAATTTGCGGAAAAAAAAGAAATATGCATACGTAAACTTATTATACTTTTTCTTTATATTTTTGCCTTTTTCCAAAGAGTATACAACCTTTTTCAGTAACAAGAGCACAGAATTTCGTTTGAAAGCGACGATAGGCAGTTCTATTTTTTAAATAAATATTTTCACGCCGTCGATCTAAATGGATATACAGCCATATATTTATAAATCAAAAATTGTCCAGTGATTCGTGGAATTACTGCCCTTTGGACTTTGAGTTTCTCGAACTCCGCGCTATAGTATCATGATTAAAAAAATCAAAGAGAATTCACGAGCGATACGGAGGTTGGTTCGAATTTGTAAATGTGACGAGAAATTATGACGCAGTAATTGGAATGCATACTTTCATATACGTTTATTTAGGTATTTCGATTCAGGAGGGACTTTTCATTTAATTTTACATCTGAATAAATTTATTATTTTTGAGAGAGTAGAATATTCTAAACCTTCAATTTGTAACGTAAATACAATATAATTAAAACAAGTTAATAGCGATTTGTAAAGCAATTATTCAAATTTCTTCAAATAAAGAGTATTTATAATAAAATTTTGTATGGTATATTTAAACAAAATTTAGATGCGATTAAAAAAAAAACATACAAGAGTAGAATGCACATAGACCTCTTCATTTATTGCTACATTTTCATTATATCCGTTAACATTTTAACACGCCTATTTGCTCGACTATAAATATGCTTATCAGCAGTATTAGCGGAAATAAGAAATTTTTACAAGTTCAGCAAGTCACGCCTCATTTCATAAATTAGCCACCCCTCATCAGTTCGCAAGGTACAATATCTGACATGTAATATTCCAAAGAAACGTCGTAACTGCAAAGATCGCGTATCGGGAGTTTCGCAGATACCGCGGGTACCGGCCCAATGCATCATAATAAACCCTTTTAAAATTCTCATGAAGGGTGCACTACGAAGTGCGCGTAGCCCTCAAGTCCACCGGATAATCACGGCTTGATTTACGAAGTGCTGGTACGCATTTCACGGGAAAGCCGCAAAAAATTATAAACGAAGGCAAAAGTCGCGGATTCCGCGCCAGGCCAGGCCGATAAGATCGGCGATAAATAACGAGACTCGGGTACGACGCTAACGACTGCGGCTATTGAGAGACTCGGCCGATTAAGGTCGACGCCGTAATTTTCAGGCTGCGGGCGCGTATACTTTCTTCGCGGCCCAGGGAAAAACCACCTGCAGCCTTGTATCACCTGCTGGCAGCGAAAAAATCGTCGGCGAAAATCGCTTCATCAGCGAGGGCGAAAGCTGACGTTTCTGCAGGTGAGAGGCGCTTTGTCGAATAGCTTCAATTGTGATTTCATTGAGTGTGAGAAAATGCTGCAGTCGGCCGAATGAGGGAAGAATTTAATTTCGAAAGAAAAATTACTGCTTTTACTTAAGAAAGGGTGGAATTTTCCAAATCCTCATCATGAAGTCAATTTTAACAGCGATAGTAACTAATAATTTTCTAGTAATACTGATAGTTGTGATAACTGATTGTTCTTAATACTGATCGCAATAAAAGTCTTCAATAGTAAAGCTAGTAGTATAGTAATGTTCATTATTGAAAGAAATGGAATTAATAGTGCAGCTACTAATAAAGATAATAAAACCGTGATAGACGTAGTAATAGTAGAACTACCAGTAGTGATGGTGACAAGAACCAATGTAGAGGTAGAGGTATAAATAATAATAGAATTAGCTGTAGAAGTAAAAGATGAAGTGATAAAGGTAATAGTCTACATTTAAAAAATGTTTTAGAAAAATTGCTATCCAATTGGGGAGCGGAGCCACAGCCTGCATTTAGTGAAAAAATTACCATTCTGTATTCTAAATATTACTAGAATTCTAGACAAAGTTAAAATACACAATAGTAATTTTTTCACTGAATGCAGTCTGTTGCTCCTGCTGGATTACTATCCAGTTTTTTATTAATTTTTATTAATAAAAAATTAATTTTTAAACTAAAAATTTTTAAATTAACTTTTATTAATAACATTTTATTTTTATTAGAATAACAGTAATTTTTCCAAATTTTATTTTTTTTACACGTTTCGTGTATTATTTATTCAAAATACCAGTAAAATAAATACAAGTAAGTATAACTGTTAAACAACTATTGTAATACATATATTGACCTGACAGATAGGTGACAGTGATATAGCAGCAGAATCCGATCTTGTACGTCCATCTTATCAACTAATCGACAAGAAAAATTAAGTGAATGTTTTGTTAATATCATTTATACTCTCTTTTCAATAATTCAAGTTCCTTGTCACTTGTAAGCTACGTAACACGGTTTCTTTCAGTCCGAAGGAAAAAAAGTAAACAAGCAGCGCCCAACAAGCTGCAATCAAAACAAAAGATCGAGTGAGAGCATTGGGATTTTGCGCAATGTCGTCGTGCAGCTGCCGTGGAGGATCTGCAACGTCTGCAGAGCAGGTGTAAGCAGCCGCGGCTCTTTAAGAAATCAGCGCGCGCGACTGCCGCGGAAAAAGTCGAAATGTGCACGCACACCCGGCCGAAGACGAATTTATTGTCTTATTATGTCCTGAATAAGGAAATACTCTCGCGTGAGAAAAATGCTGAAGATTTCACTATAAGAACGGCGAGATAACGTCTCGAAATGTCACATTTTTTCTTACGTAAAATACGGCTAATTGTTTCCGCCTCAATGTCTTGTATACTGTGATTGAATACTTTATATTAAATTAAATAAACTCCTTCCTGTTAAATTTGTTTCAATCAGTCATTTTAGTGTAACTTATTAGGCCATTCATAAATAAATTCATCCATTTTATTGATTATGCCCGGCGTTAAATATTTACTAAATTAAAACAACTTAGTTATGTATACTCCATTTACTTTATATGGTCTGCGTATCACGTTAACTAATTTTAAATAATAATCGACGATAGTACTCCGTACATTACCCTAAAAATTATATTGGTATAAAAAATCGCGCACGTCATTGCAAATACAAAAAGAGAAGTTATAAAATGCTTAAAGTGACTTCTTAAAGCTCACTACTCAATCTTCCTGGTACGAAAATTTAAGAACCAGAAGTTCAATTTAAAATAAAAATGTGATCTCTGTATCGTAAACCAAAGCACTCAATGAAAAAAAAATTCATTTTAACTCCATACACTTAAAATCTGCACAGGTCTTCGATAATACGCGAAAAAAGCAACTGTCAAAATGTAAATTTGACTCCACTCCGACAAAAATAAAGGATCCGTGAAAGATACGAGGGGGTCTGAAGAGCGTCGATTCCGAGAAAATTCAAGAGCACAGCCTATAAACTCATCTTGAAAGAAAAGGAGCGTCGAACGATAAGAAAGCACTCGCCTTTTAAAAGTGAGTCGAATCCACGTGGGGTTCCGATAAAGCCACAGTCATTATGCTTTTTCGCACCCGCAGAATATCGGCGACCTTCGTTGATCCCTTTTAAAAGCCACTGTACCAATTACTACATTCGAACAAAGGAGGAAGAAAAAAAATGGGGCGAGGAGCTCACAGTGGCATCGGCCAGACTTTCTCGGTGCGAAAAAGCAGCCGCACTGAGAATTCAACACCTGCCTCCTGGACTCATGCGGGTGCGCTAATTAAAATTCGGATTGAACGTAATGATCAAGGAGACTTGACATTTTAAGATGCAGTTAACCTTGACGGCATATGCGCTTAGTGCCCGATGCGCTTTCAAAAGCTCTATTTAATATTCTTATGAAATTGCATGGTGGTTTGTAAATTTAAAGGACTTATAATTCATGAATAAATTTTATTTATATTATACATGTGGATTAAAGTTTTATTGTATTTTTCCAATTATTGTTTTTTACTTGTATTATTTTATTCTTGCATTCAATATTGCACATTCAAGATTGTAATAAATAAAAAAAATGTAAATTCGGAATGTATTTCTTATAATTTTTTTTTATTAAAGATTTAAAAATACTGGAAATTTCAGAAGATATATAGTACACCTAGAAATATGTTTAATAAGGGATGCAATAATTTAAGCATTTATTTATTCTTCGTAGTTACTATTTTAATTTATGACTATCTCGATTTAAAAGTTTCCTAATAAGATTCAGTTTTAAAAGTCACTTATATTTGAAAATTACTAAAGAAATTTAATACAAATTATGTGTGATTTTCAAACTAATAAAAATTATTTCATTTAAAATATTTTATTTTCTCTTTATTTTCATCTTTACGCGTGCATGAATAACCTTAGCTTCTAAATAATTAATATTTTTGTTCCTAATAGCACTTATATAAATATAAATAGCAATTTTTGCTCCTCGTCGTTGTTAACTTCCCTTGTAAGTTCGAAGGAAAAAAATGACTTCATCTTGTAAGACGAACCTACAGGAGTAATAAAAACGAACACTTCTTTCGAATAAAAATATTTATCAGTGCTTCAAATATTCCCGGTGCAATCGGTCATCAGACTTGACGTGCGCAACTAAACTCTTTACACACCAGGCTATTTTTATTTTTTTCGCTTCGCTTCTGGCCTGCGCGCGCGCGGATTCCCGCCAGGTGACATTTGCGCTTATCGGGAGAGGGGAATGGCTCATCTCGCGCCGCACCGACGACCGGTTCTCTCGCTCACGCGCATATGGAATGGCACGCGTTGCCGCCGGGCGAACCTGTTCGTTTCCCGTCCCATTGTTGCGCTACATACCCGGCACTGACCATTGTAAAATTGCGATTTTTTTTTTAAATGTCCGCGTGCAAGTATGAAAATATTATTTTGAAAATTTTTTTGACGCGTGGCTAGTTTGTTCGACAAAATTTTAATTGTCAGGGTTCTTTTGGAATGCATTTGACCGATTAGTGCACTTTAAATTAAATCAGAAGATTGTGATTCTAAAGACTTGAAATCAAAGTGTCTTGATTTTTACACTTTTATTTTATTTATAAATTAATGCAGAATAAATGGACCTGAAGTTCCTTTATTAATTTTTTTATATTAAAAATTTGTCAAGAAGTACACTGAAATCAAAATTTTATTAATTTTTATTATAACTGTAATAAATTAAACTCGATAGTACGGTACCTTTGTCACAGACTGATCTTTAGAGACTATATATTAGTCATGAAATATTATTGAAAATGATTCATGATAAATTTCTTAATATTCTTCTAAAAATTACTGAACGTTTAAAAAAAATTCAAATTCAATTTGATTCAACTTATTGATTTCACAATAAAAACTACTAAAATATTTTTCTCGGAGAAGAAATCAATATACATAATTAATTAATCCAACAAATTAAATTTTCTAGTCAAACAAGCGATAAAGTCTTTCTGAAAAAAAAAACTAGTGAATTTTACATATAATCTAGATATTGGTGTTCTTCATTAACTAATAGTTAAAATATCTTTTTTTTTAAAGATAGATATTTTATGCTCTTTTAACTACTTTCTATTCCCTGTATGCATCTAAACCCTATCATTACAGAAAATCAAAAGTAAATTTTTTTATAATCGAAAATTCAAAAATTCACATCCATACAAACTTTTTATAAAAACACGATTTTCGTGTTCAGAATTCCATTAAATATGTTTAACAAAACTTAAAATTTTACTATCACAAGGCTTCTTCCACGAGGAGGCAATAAGTTAATCAAAATCAGGGATAATTATAAAAAAAATCACGTCGCAATCATCCTTTTCCACGCCCAATTTAGCATCTTGAAGGCGTACACTCGGCTAAACATCAATCAGGCGTAATGCCCGAATAATGGCTTTGTCACTGCGAGCGTTCGTCCAGAGCAGCCGTCGGTCGCGGTGCACGCGAGGCCTCCAAATAGACGCGCGGTCACGCGAGGTCTTCCCTTTCACCCATAAAGCCGAAGGAAACCAAACATGAGGAGGCCCCGACTAAATTCGTCCGATTCCGGTTGCACCTCTGTTCAAATCTCTTTATTTCGACGGCTTCGCCGAAATGTAAGCACCGTCATTAGAAGGTGGGAAGTCGCTTCCGTTAAAAAAAATCGCACCTAGTCGTTTATTTTTTAACGTTCTCACGCAGTTTGGCCGTTTCCTCTTTTTATTGTTTAAGCGAGCGGAAGATGGACAGTTTAAGGCAAGGAGATTTGGAGCTGGATTTTTGCAGAAATATATGCAAGCACCGATGACTCTTGAGTTATACTAGACTAATCGCTGCATTGTGAATTATTTGTAGCTTCGAAATTCGTAAATAAGTGCAAAAATGTAAGGTAATTAAAAATGTAATTAATCAGTTTTCGGTAAATGCTAAAAACAATTTTAGTATTGAAAGTTCTATAAATTTTACTAAATAGTAGGATACTTTAGTCGCAGACTGAATTTAAATTCAGAATGTATTTATGTATTTAATTTACCAATTATATAAAAGAAAGTACTAGTACAACAACAAGATTATATCTTTCAATAATTACTCTCATACATTATAACTAATAAAACAAAATCATTACATAATTTAGGTATAAAAAATATTATTAAAATTTGTTTAAAAAAATTGTAGTATTTAATATGCATTTGCTAGTACTATTAAGATGTGTTGCCTATTGCGCAGAAAAAATATCTTCATTCCAAAACTACTTAATTGATGTATTACACACTTAGTTTATTCCGCCAAAACGTAAATTAGTCAGTAGTTTTAACTAAAAGTTTTGCTAATACAAGTATAAAATATCAAGCTAAATCAACTCTCTAAATCTGAAAATGCGAATAGTGATAAATTTTATGTGAAAAATCGTTCACACATTTATCATGTGAACGGCTTTTCAGGTATTCAATGTCACTATTCACATTTTCCAAGTAAACTTCACATTTTCAGATTTCACGGAACCAAATAATTTTGTAAATAACATTCGACAAAATTTTAGCTTAATTACTATTATTTACACGGTATTCAATATTATTAAGCAAAAAAGTTGGCACAAGTCTTTCCGAGAATGTACACTCAAAATTCCTAATTTACTATAGCTGGTGTTGCGACAAACGTTGGCTTACACTCATGCGGTTGTAAGTCCGGTCGCGATAACTCACAACGACGTATTATACGTCGTACGCACGCACAATGCCTTTTACGCACCTACAACTAGTCCTTAGCCCCCTCGCTTTATCTCCTCCGTATATTATCGCAACAATAGCAGAAACTCGCACTCGCCTCCTTTACCTTCACCGTAGAAAAGTCGATGAATATTTCATGCCCTCGCCATTCGTAATTGACTTATTTCGTGCGGCCTACCCCCCATCCTCCCCTTCGCTCTCCTCTTCTCTCCGATAATTTTTTTCCCCTCCTGTGGTATGTGGCGGCCGATCTTCTTTTGTGCGTCGGCATTATCTTCTTCGCGCGCAAAAATCAACGCGGACAATGCCGCGAGCAAATTAAGCCCTTCGAGGCATGAATTCTCGCATTCATGAGAGTCGGTCGGAGGAGAAAAAAAGTCACGCGCTGCGACTTTCGAATGTTAGAACGACTATTGTCGTCGTTTTTTGTTGTCTACGTTAGCGAGGCGTTCTAGTCGCATGTCATAATTTACGATGATTTTCGCTCGTTCCTGTTTTGTAATTGATGCCCATTAGTCAAGGCTTGCGCAGTGCTGGACTATTTTGTCCCATTCTTTATATCTAATTTTTAATAAGAATTTGTTAATCATTCAAAGATGATGTTTTACATTTACTATAAAGCATTTTTAACTAAAGCGCATAGAGTGGAACAAGATACGTAATATCTAAATTTTTTTGAAGCGGCAAATACATTCGTTCAAGCTCAAGAAAACTAAGTAACGTTCGAATGAATATGTGCGTTTGACTTTCAAATGAAGCTGGTAGAAATGAGAAAATGGGAGGTTAAATAATTGTCAAAGGGGCCGATTGCAGAAAGCATATGCGGAAATTGTCTACAAAAACCTGATGATGACAGAGCGCATGGCGAAGGTCTCGGTGTGGCTTAATCGTCGAGCAACTTGGTTCCGCTCTATAATCGACTCGCTCGCATCCAAAAAGACGATGGAAGAGGCTGTCGCGCTTGGCCGTGCGTCGGCGTGCCATTAACGATAATGAAATGTAAAAAGTTTCTTGGTCTGATTATACGATTGCCCGCCATTAGGGTGTCGAAAATTCGACACCGCATGTATGACACTTGACCTGTAATTTGAATATATCGTCTAAAAGAAGTTACTTTTAAACCACGAGAATACTTCGTTGAGTATAGGCAAACTACAGAATTGTAATTTTTATATTTACTGAGAAAAATTCCGATTTTCGATCGTGTTCTTATTTTTTTGCGTCAATTCGATGAAATAGTCAAGAAAACACACAAGATTATTTGAAATATTTTCGAAAGCGTTTCTTTTTTTTATGTATTTTTACATCTTTGTTGAAAAAGCAATTATAAAATACGTTTACTAATAGAAAAAAATCGAATCGGTTTAAAATCAATTTAAAATACTGTTCTAAGGTTGATTATAGTGTTCTTTACTGAATCAGGAATTTACTGGCAAAAGGAACAATGAAAAAGCTTAAACCAAATTTTACTTTTTATTTATATTTATTTTCTGTTCAGTTAACCTTTACGCAACGATTCGTGGCGATTGCATTTCGACTACTGAACTTTCGTTTTTACAAACAACTGCACGGCCAATTTCATTCTGTATTAAACAATTGATTGACGTTTTTTTACGGTTCCGGATTCGATTCCCTGCCCCGGCGAATTTTTTATTAACAGCTAAGAATTCTCTGGGGTTGGTAAAATCATTCTCTGAACTACATGTGATAACTAGGAGCTCTCCATGCGCCTAGGGTTTATCTGTCGCTGACTGAGTCGCCAGGATCCACATTAGGCCTGCTCGATCGAAGCTTCACCAAAGTTATCACAAAAATATTATCAAAAAGCTAATACGTACGACGACACCGCGGGGTTGAACTTCAATATCGACCCAAGGCTGATAAAACCAAAAGAAAGAACGATTGGCGTTTTCGTCAATTTGATACTTAAAAAAAAAATACTCCATACTAAATAAGAGCAATCCTATCCACAACTCATACTTTAAACTACAATTTTTAGTAAAAAATAAGCTTAAGATAAGATAAATAAGTGAGTAGTCACTTAATGTACATCAAAAGTCTTCCACTCACGCACATTTTGCAATGATTGAAGGATGCAAAAATCACTCAGAAAAAGAATAACACGCATTCATAAAAAAGATAAAGCTTAGTTTTTCTGTTATTGTTTTGAGTCTCGAGTACGAGAGCGATTGGGACCCTATCAATAAATAAAGGTTCGAGGAAATGCAGTTTATAATGACCAATATGGAAAAGCGTAGTGTATGGCTCAGTCTCTAGACAGCAGTCCTCGTGGACAAACGTTCCTTCCTCGTGTTTAATAAAATCAAATAGTTATATATGAAGAATATTTGCTATTTAATTATTATTAATCGGCCTCCCATTCCAATATATAAATTAACGTAATTGATTATTCATTCTCAAAAGTAACATGGTAATTTTACATAAGTATTTATTTGAATAGTTCTTGTAAAACATTTCTGTGAATTAACTAAATATTTCTTTAAAAATAAATGAATTTATTTAAGGCATCATTCAAGACAAGGCCGGTGCCCCGTCGTTATTTCGCGCGACGCCAACGGTCACGAGTAATTTCGTTTGGTCCGGCTCCGAGCAATATACCTGCGGGACTTATTTCCCGCGAGCCGCATCGGACGAATCGATTTAGATCCGTCACGTGTCCGCGATCTAATTTCTCATGTTAATTTCCCGCAGCTCGGCTGCGCGCACGCGGACCTTCTCTCTCGCTATTTAACTTGCTGATGAATAAGTCGCGCGCGACGCGCACGCGAAATCGCAAGCCCTTCGAGGGCCGCCTTGCACTACCTATCGATCCAGCGAATTTTCAATTAAAAGTTAAATAGATCGAATGTTGCTCTCTAGGCGATGGCTTTGCAAATTTTTTATCGTAAGAGTGGCGGTGTGAAAAATGCTCGAGTTTGAAAATTGAATGGAAACTTTACTGCAATTTGGTCGATCGGTTGTATTTTTCTGCTTTGTGGAATTGGTATTTCCAAGTCGTTTTAGGTTTGTTTCCTCCTGGAGGAAGTTTTGTAACAGTAAAAAAAAATCTTTCTTTAAAAACATGTTAAAAGTTCGTTTTGAGTGCTTGAAAACGTTTGTATGCATGTGAAGGTATCTGAAAGTGTACGAAATTTTATATTTTTTTTTGTATGAAATTTTGATTTAGCTATAATAGTCATTCTTTTGTTTGCACGGAATAGTGTATACATATAAAAAATATATTGTGGAAAGTTATCATAAAAATGTTCTTAATAAATTCATGATTATCGATAATTATATTAATTGTAGTTTCAAAAAAAAAGTATTTTTTGAAAAAATGCATTTTCGTTACCTTAAACTCTACTATTGAAAAAAGAAAACGAACTTTTTAAGTATTTTCTAGCATGTAGAAGATAGAGTATAAAAAGTTTATCACAATGACATTTTACCAAGTTTCAAATTTTCTTCTAAAAATTGCGATGCAGCTCCCTGTAAAAGTTACATGAAAATCACAGTCCAGAGACAAGAGTCAGAACAGAGTTTTCATATTCTGGAAATTTCTACATGAAAATCAACAGGAATATTTAGAGGAAACTTGAACTGTGGTCGAAGCTTCGTAATTTTAAAAGAAAAACTTCGTCAATTTTACAGGAAGATTCTGTCACTTTATGAATATAAAAAATTTCAATAAACTTTTATAGAAATATTAATTTATACAATTTTTACACCTTTTAGTAATCAGTAACATTTTTATAAAATGTCTACAATCATTTTATTCCAACAGAAGAATACATTATAAAATAAAAACGAAATTTATTTAAATCGACGTAACAATCAACGGCGAATTTAGTCCATCTGCATTCGATTATCCCTTTAAAAAAATCCACTGCAAGCGCTTGCATTTTCCCTTTCCAATAAGCTTCGCCCCACGCGCTGCTGGAGTAATAGATATTACCGCAAGAACCGCTAGTCACAGTGGCATTCCGAAAATTGATCGCCCATGTAGCTCGTGACGCTCCCCGTTAGTCACGATGGACCAGCCCCCGAAACGCGAGTCGAAAATCGCATACGTTTTAGCAAATGATTGTAACTTTATGGCACCGAGCGCAAAAAAAAGACTGTTTCAACGCCGACGAATTTTGGCACGATTGAATTTGCAATGCTACCCTTGATGGACGATCTACATGTTTTGAGCGTGTTTTTGAGGGTAAAAAAGGCTATTTAAAACAGTACCGTTCACTATACCACGGAATTTACTCAATGCAAAAATGGTGAATAATTTTTCAAACAGAAATATTGATAGATATTATAATTTTACGCTCTCAGAGTTTTAACAATAACGCAATAATTATTTTATTAATTACTGTGAATTTTAAGGATTCTTTACAGATTTTAATGCTATAAGCCCTTTAATTGGGACAATCATTTAAAGTAAAAATTTGTTCGTTTCAATTTACAATCGGAATTAAATTGGATCGACGCGGCCTTTTCTAGCATTAACGAATAATGATTGCCGAATAATACTGAAGGTTACGTGTGGTCAATATAAAAATGCAAATTCGTAAATAATTTCACTTTACTCTCGTTTTCCCGCTGACGGTATTTTTGGTCATTCAAATTTATTTCTAAACAAAACCAGCCGCCGAAAATTGTTGAAAATTTCGTGTTACACTCAACGAATGCAGTACACCGCAGGAAAGTCAATTCGAGCACTCGCTAAAATTCGATCCCACTTCATCTCACCGCAGTTTGAGTTCGCTTAACACTACAACGTCACGCATTGTAAAACTTCCCTCTCGAACTTCACCGTCTTCCTGAATTACGTTTCTGGAGAAGGTGGAACAACGAAAAAAAAATAGGAAAGAAAAAAAGGCGAAAGTAAGAGGGCGGGAGGGTGGAAGCGAGAGGGTTGGTCGTGATATCCAGCGCGAAGAAGGATGGACAAGAAGTTGAGAGGGAAACGAGGTCAGATCATAACTGCCGAACGAGTTAGCCCAGGGAATTCATTAATTTTAATTGGCTCACCGCGGTCCGCGTGTGTTTAAGTTCTCTTTGTTCTCGAAATTTTCAACTTTCAACGGCGGACCGTCATCGAGGCCTTCCTTTTTTTCTTCCTTCCACCTTCCACCCGCGAATAGCTTAAACCCACTCCCTGGAAAAAAAATTATGAAGAAACGGAGGCGACGGCGGGAGGATGAAATGCGCGCGCAGCCACGCGAAGAAGCATCCAGGAGGGATGAAAAACAAGAAGCGCGTGGAGAGAAAAACGCGACAGGGAACTTTTTTAATTAGCGTACATTTGTGCTTTCGCGCGACTCGCGACACTCCCCTGCTCGCTCTCTCGTTTTCCGCTGTCGCACTTTTAGTTTCGATTATAATTCTTGCATTCTTCCGGGATAAAAGGATTTCGTAAGAAATGTTTTCAAGACGTTTTATTAATTTTTTTTGTCTACGCTTTCAAGAATAGACTTTATTCGGTGGAGTGACATGTTTATACAAACACTGGGATACTTTGTTATAAAATACTAAAAATGCATTAGTTCTTCTTTTTATTTTCTTTTATTTTTATTTTTATTTATGTTGATTGTGCATTTTGAGAAAATGTAGTAATTTTATAAAACACAGTAAGGTATTCGTTATAAAAATTTAATTTATTTTCCCTCTGCAACGCAACTACTCGCTCTTTCGTCGTTTGTTTAGTTTTGATTATAATTCTTGCATTTTTTCATAAAACAATTTTGTCATTTACCCTTGAAATCAAAATTTTAAAAAATAATTAGTAGGAGTCAGACATCCGAAACAAGAAGAATAACTTTCACGATGTTACCCTTACGTGCAATATTTAAAATTCTAATCAATATTTTATACAAATGTTATTTAAGCCTCTGATCGCTAACATTTTATAAAAATACTTTAATAAAATTACAAAAGGATAAATTCTGTACATACTGCCATGATAGTCTACCTAATTTAAGCTCGGCTCTTAAAACTCTTCTCTTAAAGCTCTACAAAAAGTTACATTGATGCATTATTTAAACAGTCGCATCGACGCTTAATTAACATGTCACTATGCACACTTTTTAAATTAATAAAAAGAAAAAAAATTAAACGATATGTTTAGCAGAGTAAAAATCAAGGCTGAATTTATTCAGAAATTTTTAGCCTTACACTCATTGCAAAAATAGACTTCAATTTCCCTTGTATTAGAATTTTCCGCGATCCGAATTCGATTCCGGTGGCGCGAAACCCGGACGAATCCTTAACATGATTTTCTGTCATTGAGTAAGCTCCTTTAGCGGTGCGTAGAAAGAAATCCGATTCTGCCCTCGCTGCAAGCCTTCGGAGCTTGCGCGTCGCCCTTAACGCATGACTTTTTCCTTACAGCCCGCCCCTTTACCTTTACACTTTCTCTCGCGTCTTTGCGCGCGCGCCGAGCGTCCGGAACGCGTGTATAATCTAATTATCCGGGACGACAAATCTCGTTATCCGCCGCGGCGTAAACGCAACTCGCGGCCCGCGAAACCAGACGGAGATAATCCGAAAATAGACGGCGGAACGCGAAATGAGAGGAAAGCCGGGGAGGATGGACGGGGAAAATTGGTGGGAGACGCTCGCTGCGCGCAAGGAATTCACGCGCTGTCTGGACGAGTTCAGGAGTATATTTTTATTTTGAGTTTTCCAACATTTTTTATTTGGATATTTATATGAAAATTCATTTGATGATTTTTGGCTTTTGTAAAATTTATCTGTAAAGAGTGGTCGTTATTGATGGCTTTTAATTATTTTTAAATGATGCGAAAACCGAGAGAAGTGGTTTGATAATAAAAAGTAGTTAAAAAAGTATTAAACGAAAAATAACAACATATATAATGATATCATGAATACATATATTCCTAAATTGTATGTACTTTACTTATGTATATTTTGTATCATAAATTTGTAATAATTCAAATTTTGTATTTAAGGACTGCTAAGTCAGATGAATTTACTTAAATAAATAAAGAAATATATAGTTATGGAGTAGGTTGCAGGTACTTGATAATTAAATCATATAATAAAGTCTACTTTACGTTGCATTATATATAAAAAATATTTGAATATTTTATTTTTGACAACTCAATTAGTTCTTCGAAGCATCATAAAAAAGAGGCTTAAAACTTGAAAATTAAATTCACATTTATTTTACCTATTACCTTCCGTTATTAAAGAACAGAATGAACGTAATTTTCAATTGATTGTTTTTACAAACAGGCAAAATATTTTTTCTAATAAAATTTCGAAAAAAATTTAATTTAATTTTTCAATGATTATTAATAATATTTTACTTTATTTTTGTATAAAAAAACATATATTAATGCCTTTTAATTGCACTGTCTTTTTTCCATTAAACCATTTTTCTTGGAGTTAAAACACTTTACAATCATTATCCACGTTCCGAGCATTTCGATTTTGAAGCGTACTACTATAAAAGTTAACGGAGCAAAGTAGCC
Source organism: Sycophila sp. Sp_5 (assembly GCA_018906775.1). Taxonomy (NCBI): domain Eukaryota; kingdom Metazoa; phylum Arthropoda; class Insecta; order Hymenoptera; family Eurytomidae; genus Sycophila; species Sycophila sp. Sp_5. Next base: position 1,114,036 of record JACCID010000043.1, read on the forward strand.
GGGAAACCGTAGAGTTACCCCTCATGTAAAAGAAAAACGAGCAAAACGGAGTCTGGCTTATATGCAAATGCTTGAGTAATTCATTTTTGGGATCCTATTAGGAGGCGAAAATAGCATTATCCAACGTAATTCGCGTTCATTTAATGCTGTAATTAGTCAAAAGTGGGTAAAATTTTCACGGAAACTCGTCGAGGCAAAAAGAATGGGAAAATTTGAGTGCGATTAATTTTTCGTTTGAACGTTTGAACCGACGTTAAAGCGATGAAGCCTTGAGCGAGGCCACGTGTTCGAGCGCAAAAAGTAAATTTCGACATTGCTGATTCAGCTATAAGTGTAATGCCGAAATTGGAAATTTGATTTACTGCTACCAGAAATACGACGAAAAATAATAAAATGTATTAAAAAATAATAAATAATTATACACCGATAGCCATTGCATTTCAGTATTGAAGTTCGAAATACTCATAACTCTACTTTATAATTCATCAAATCTCTAAATCAAGATTTCGAGAAAAAAATTGTTTTTATATAGCACATTTTGTTGCTTTTAGTAGAACAAGGCGTGGAATTTAAAATCTGTGAATTTTTTTTATTACACTTACAGAATTTTCTCGCAATCAAAAGATCAAAAGAATAAAATAATCTAAATCCAGGAGACTTCCAATATATTTTCGTCCGCCTCTCCAGCCATCTACCCTCGTTCGTTGCGTATTTTTCGTGCCTATACGCGTATGCACCGAATGAAATTCGCAAGGCACTTCAGTTTCGCCGAAAAATGCACCATTCTTTCATAGATTCGCGTTTCATCGAAGTTTGTAAAGTGCACGTCACAACAGACGGTAATCAATTGATAATATAGTCAAGTCTAATACCTGACAAGCTCTTATTACTAAATATATAAATATGAAATTTGAAGGGTTAATGTAATTGGCAATTATAAAACCACAGCCTTCATTCATTTAATATTATATCAAAGAATATAATAAACCAGTGACTTGCGGGGTCACATAAAAAGGTCATCAATCAAATTGTCATTAATTTTAACATCACGAGATACATTAAAATCATTATTCATGTAAAATAATCAGGGGTATATCATTGCAAAGGGGAAATATTGATGTAGACATACATTTAAAAAATAATAAAATATACAAAAATCTAAAACTATTTTACTTACATTATCCTTCTAGTTTCTTTTCCCAGTGAGCATATTTGAATACTTGGCAATATATCTAATTACTGTACTATAAGTTGCTTTTCTTCATGTGGTATACATTTTAAATGTACATACATATATAATCCAACATTAAATCATCAATCTCTTAAATAAAATGTCATCTTTTTAACTATTCCTTTAATAATTTGCCCTACAATAAAATAATTTAAATTAATATACGTGAAAAAATAGCAAGTAATAAGAATAAAAATTATTAGCATGAATAAAATGGAACTTCAATATCGAATAGTATCTTCCAACATCAGTTGAGGCAAACCTCTCTGTGGTAAATAAAATGTCATCTTTTTAATAAATTAAGTATTTTTGTAATAATTGCAATGCCCTGCAATAAAATAGTTTAAATTAATATATGTGAAAATATAACATGTAATAATAATTTAAATGGCTTGCATGAACAAAATTCAATTTCAAATTCAAAAGATATGCTCTAAAATAAGTTCATGCAAACCAGTGGTGAATAAAAATATTTCTTACCTTTAATAAACTCCTCTTCTGTACATATATATATATGAAAATATGTATAAAGAAATAATAATAAAATATATATAACAATCAACCTCTTTATAAAATTTTCTCACAAAATTAAGTTTTATATTATACCCTATTCGCGAAAGACTAAATGTTACTCTAAAATTAGGGTGGGGAAGAGGGGGGGGGGGGTCGTGATTGCCACTGTAAATGACAATTTCTTCAACTCCTATCCTACCTTTTACATAATAAAATAGAGGATAGAAACACTTTATTTTGCTACTGTTAGCGAGACGTTGCAGTGTTGCATTCTACCTGGAACAGATGAAACAGAACACATATTTCGCACAAACATATAGAGCATGAATATACGAGAGAGGAGCTTTGCGGACTCGCATGATTTTAACGCAATAATTAATACCAATATTGTACCAAATTTTATTGACGATTTTTGTACCTCTGTTCGATGATAAACTCAGGTGAGACACTGCACAATACGTGTCTTTACAGTGTACAGTTACACTGTATCAAAACAGTATCCGTGCTGTAAAGGTATAAGAAAAAACAAACAAAAAAAAAAGACTAAAAAGGTCGAGGGGAATACCTACTGCAAATCTAATGCATAATTACTTAATTAATGCCAAATGCTAACAATCATTCAAAAGATAAGTTAACTTACAAATAATTTAAAATTACAAATAAAAGCTGATTTAAAAATAAAATTGACGATTGGTATAATATAAAACACTTGCAGCCGTTTAATGTGTCAAAATATTTTTCAAAATTGTGTTCGATTGTCAATCATAGATAAATGATTTACTTCCAATTAAAATTTCATGTACTGCAAACGATACGAAAAAAGAAGTTGATTGTTTGAAGAAAAAAATGACTCACAGCGGCGGATTCTCTACGTTGTAGACGACGGCAGCTTGGTCTCCATCGTTATCTAGAACACCTTCAAGAACTCGGAGATCCCGTCGAATCCCATCTAATATATTGCTAACTTTTATTCAATGAAAATTCACTATTTTTCAATGAAGATCGGACAAGCCGATTTTCTCTGGAAGAGTGAAATTTTAAAGAATACAAGATTAGACAATATAATTTTAGTTCGAATTATCTCGACGACCGAGGAGAGGTGCATAGATACAACAATGGGAATTCGCATTAGCAGCCACCCTAAAGTAGGAAATCAACGAAAAGAGCACTGATTGCCTATGAAGGGGGCACCCAAATACATTAATTCCCATTGGTGCTTCTATTTGTCTTGAATCATCCAGAATCTTGAGTTGTAGAAAATGAAGTTGATGAGACGCTTTTCTTCCTGAAAAATAAAAAAAAAAGTAGAATGTTAATCGTGGTATTATTATTATTTTTTTAATATTTTTTAAATACAAGATTTTTATAACAATGGTACAAGTGTTACTTTTGCTACCAAAAAAAAAAACGAGAAAAACTACATAAATGTTGTAATAAAACGTGCAAGTATTTCATTCAGTTCAACAGATTAATAATACATTAGTAAAAAGACGACCCTCGATCAATTCAAATATTCAGAGTCAATATCGCTAAGCTAAAACGACGAAGAAATGTGAACTACTGTACCATCATGAAACAGAATTCAGAACGGCTATTTCCTATCTTATACGGGGAATCCCACAATTTTATATAGCTCGCTTTCTCAAGGAGCTACGCCATTGAAAGAAGTATGTTACTTAAATTCACTATATAAACATATTAAATTTTATTAATATAGTTTTAGGTATACTAAGCTGTATTATTTTTACGCCGATTAAATATGGAGATATGAAAAATTAAAAGATTTACAGATCTACATGATTAAATGAAAAAAAGTCTGAAACATTTGTATATTCGAAATTGAATAATTCGCGGTCACGTACCCAACCTAATATAAAAACCAGACAACCAATCACGTACTCGTGTCTTGGCGACCAAGAAGAATGAGGTATAAAAAACTTCATAACAAAGAGCATAACCTTATTTTTGAAGAGAGGAAGAGAGGATCTCGGTTTTTTATGCAAACGTACATAAATATTCAACGTCTGCCTTGCCAATGGTAAAGATTCATTTTTCACTCCCTGCATTTGTTTCCTGCAAATAAGAAAGAATCATAGTAATTATCTCTTGAATATAAAAGGTTTTTTTATTATATAATTTATCAATATTATACATTACCTTATAAGAGAACCAGGTTTTCAGGCTAAGTAATAACAGCAATAATTTTTTTCAGCTGTGTCTGCAATCACTTGGAATTGTACTTGCAAGTATTCAGGCAAGTTCCATAATTTCACAACTTCTCCATAATCAGAACCTCCATCACCATCTTCTATGATATCCTCAGCTTATACTGATAACACGAAGACTTTTATAAATCTGAAGTTTTGTGCCAATGATAATATTCCATTAAGCTCAAATGTACTTACATGTGGCTTCCTCGGCTTTTGTTAATGAAACATCATATCTCCTTGGATCAACTCATTGGAGGAGCACGAATTTCTTTGACCCATTGAGGGGTCCACAACCTTGAGCCAGTTCATTGAAGGAGCCACAGCCATAGTCTGACTCTTTGAAGAAGCTATGGTCTTGGTCCGACCCAGAGTAGGAGCCACACATACTTGTTTCGAGCCACCCAACAAGTATTTTCCTGTAACAAATTACGTGTAAGGTAAACCAGACAAAATATTTAAATAAAACTTTAGAATTCCCTTTTTTTTACTAACAAGATCCAAATGATCCATGAAATTAAAAAAGTAAAGTATAAAAAATACAAATTTTTGAATCCATTTTTAATATAATATCCTTAGCTCATACTGATAACATAATTATTTTTATAGATTTCAAGTCTGATGCCAATGATAATATTCCATTAAGCTCAAAGTACTTACATGTGGCTTCCTCGGCTTTTGTTAATGAAACATCATATCTCCTTGGATCAACTCATTGGAGGAGCACGAATTTCTTTGACCCATTGAGGGGTCCACAACCTTGAGCCAGTTCATTGAAGGAGCCACAGCCATAGTCTGACTCTTTGAAGAAGCTATGGTCTTGGTCCGACCCAGAGTAGTGGCCACACAGACTTGTTTCGAGCCACCCAACAAGTATTTTCCTGTAACAAATTACGTGTAAGGTAAACCAGACAAAATATTTAAATAAAACTTTAGAATTCCCTTTTTTTTACTAACAAGATCCAAATGATCCATGAAATTAAAAAAGTAAAGTATAAAAAATACAAATTTTTGAATCCATTTTTAATATAATATCCTTAGCTCATACTGATAACATAATTATTTTTATAGATTTCAAGTCTGATGCCAATGATAATATTCCATTAAGCTCAAAGTACTTACATGTGGCTTCCTCGGCTTTTGTTAATGAAACATAGTATCTCCTTGGATCAACTCATTGGAGGAGCACGAATTTCTTTGACCCATTGAGGGGTCCACAACCTTGAGCCAGTTCATTGAAGGAGCCACAGCCATAGTCTGACTCTTTGAAGAAGCTATGGTCTTGGTCCGACCCAGAGTAGTGGCCACACAGACTTGTTTCGAGCCACCCAACAAGTATTTTCCTGTAACAAATTACGTGTAAGGTAAACCAGACAAAATATTTAAATAAAACTTTAGAATTCCCTTTTTTTTACTAACAAGATCCAAATGATCCATGAAATTAAAAAAGTAAAGTATAAAAAATACAAATTTTTGAATCCATTTTTAATATAATATCCTTAGCTCATACTGATAACATAATTATTTTTATAGATTTCAAGTCTGATGCCAATGATAATATTCCATTAAGCTCAAAGTACTTACATGTGGCTTCCTCGGCTTTTGTTAATGAAACATCGTTTCACTTTGGATCAACTCATTGGAGGAGCACGAATTTCTTTGACCCATTGAGGGGTCCACAACCTTGAGCCAGTTCATTGAAGGAGCCACAGCCATAGTCTGACTCTTTGAAGAAGCTATGGTCTTGGTCCGACCCAGAGTAGTGAGCCACACAGACTTGTTTCGAGCCACCCAACAAGTATTTTCCTGTAACAAATTACGTGTAAGGTAAACCAGACAAAATATTTAAATAAAACTTTAGAATTCCCTTTTTTTTACTAACAAGATCCAAATGATCCATGAAATTAAAAAAGTAAAGTATAAAAAATACAAATTTTTGAATCCATTTTTAATATAATATCCTTAGCTCATACTGATAACATAATTATTTTTATAGATTTCAAGTCTGATGCCAATGATAATATTCCATTAAGCTCAAAGTACTTACATGTGGCTTCCTCGGCTTTTGTTAATGAAACATTATATCTCCTTGGATCAACTCATTGGAGGAGCACGAATTTCTTTGACCCATTGAGGGGTCCACAACCTTGAGCCAGTTCATTGAAGGAGCCACAGCCATAGTCTGACTCTTTGAAGAAGCTATGGTCTTGGTCCGACCCAGAGTAGTGGCCACACAGACTTGTTTCGAGCCACCCAACAAGTATTTTCCTGTAACAAATTACGTGTAAGGTAAACCAGACAAAATATTTAAATAAAACTTTAGAATTCCCTTTTTTTTACTAACAAGATCCAAATGATCCATGAAATTAAAAAAGTAAAGTATAAAAAATACAAATTTTTGAATCCATTTTTAATATAATATCCTTAGCTCATACTGATAACATAATTATTTTTATAGATTTCAAGTCTGATGCCAATGATAATATTCCATTAAGCTCAAAGTACTTACATGTGGCTTCCTCGGCTTTTGTTAATGAAACATCTATATCTCCTTGGATCAACTCATTGGAGGAGCACGAATTTCTTTGACCCATTGAGGGGTCCACAACCTTGAGCCAGTTCATTGAAGGAGCCACAGCCATAGTCTGACTCTTTGAAGAAGCTATGGTCTTGGTCCGACCCAGAGTAGTGGCCACACAGACTTGTTTCGAGCCACCCAACAAGTATTTTCCTGTAACAAATTCGTGTAAGGTAAACCAGACAAAAATATTTAAATAAAACTTTAGAATTCCTTTTTTTTACTAAACAAGATCCAAATGATCCATGAAATTAAAAAAGTAAAGTATAAAAAATACAAATTTTGAATCCATTTTTAATATAATATCCTTAGCTCATACTGATAACATAATTATTTTTATAGATTTCAAGTCTGATGCCAATGATAATATTACATTAAGCTCAAAGTACTTACATGTGGCTTCCTCGGCTTTTGTAATGAAACATATCTCCTTGGATCCAAACTCATGGAGGAGCACGAATTTCTTTGACCCATTGAGGGGTCAAACCTTGAGCCAGTTCATTGAAGGAGCCACAGCCATAGTCTGACTCTTTGAAGAGCTAGGTCTTGGTCCGACCCAGAGTAGTGGCCACACAGACTTGTTTCGAGCCACCCAACAAGTATTTTCCTGTAACAAATTACGTGTAAGGTAAACCAGAAAAAATATTTAATATCCTTAGCTCATAAAACTTTAGAATTCCTCGGCTTTTTGAAACATCGTTTCTAACAAGATCCAAACCTTGATCCATGAAATTAAAAAAGTAAAGTATAAAAAATAGGTAAACCAGACAAATTTTTGAATCCATTTTTAATATAATATCCTTAGCTCATACTGATAACATAATTATTTTTATAGATTTCAAGTCTGATGCCAATGATAATATTCCATTAAGCTCAAAGTACTTACATGTGGCTTCCTCGGCTTTTGTTAATGAAACATTATATCTCCTTGGATGCACTCATTGGAGGAGCACGAATTTCTTTGACCCATTGAGGGGTCCACAACCTTGAGCCAGTTCATTGAAGGAGCCACAGCCATAGTCTGACTCTTTGAAGAAGCTATGGTCTTGGTCCGACCCAGAGTAGTGGCCACACAGACTTGTTTCGAGCCACCCAACAAGTATTTTCCTGTAACAAATTACGTGTAAGGTAAACCAGACAAAATATTTAAATAAAACTTTAGAATTCCCTTTTTTTTACTAACAAGATCCAAATGATCCATGAAATTAAAAAAGTAAAGTATAAAAAATACAAATTTTTGAATCCATTTTTAATATAATATCCTTAGCTCATACTGATAACATAATTATTTTTATAGATTTCAAGTCTGATGCCAATGATAATATTCCATTAAGCTCAAAGTACTTACATGTGGCTTCCTCGGCTTTTGTTAATGAAACATTATATCTCCTTGGATCAACTCATTGGAGGAGCACGAATTTCTTTGACCCATTGAGGGGTCCACAACCTTGAGCCAGTTCATTGAAGGAGCCACAGCCATAGTCTGACTCTTTGAAGAAGCTATGGTCTTGGTCCGACCCAGAGTAGTGGCCACACAGACTTGTTTCGAGCCACCCAACAAGTATTTTCCTGTAACAAATTACGTGTAAGGTAAACCAGACAAATATTTAAATAAAACTTTAGAATTCCCTTTTTTTTACTAACAAGATCCAAATGATCCATGAAATTAAAAAAGTAAAGTATAAAAAATACAAATTTTTGAATCCATTTTTAATATAATATCCTTAGCTCATACTGATAACATAATTATTTTTATAGATTTCAAGTCTGATGCCAATGATAATATTCCATTAAGCTCAAAGTACTTACATGTGGCTTCCTCGGCTTTTGTTAATGAAACATCGTTTCACTTTGGACTAAATCATTGGAGGAGCAAGAATTTCTTTGACCCATCGAGGGGTCCACAACCTTGAGCCAGTTCATTGAAGGAGCTACAGCCATAGTCTGACTCTTTGAAGAAGCTATGGTCTTGGTCCGACCCAGAGTAGTGGCCACACAGACTTATTTCGAGCCACCGTACAAGTATTTTCCTGTAACAAGTTATAGGTAAGGTAAACCAAACAAAATTATTTAAATAAAACCTTAAAATTCTCTTTCTTTTACTTTAAAAATGGAATGAAAAAAATTATTGAATGAGGCATTCCAAATCAGTCATCTATTATAAAATAATTAAAAATCTTTCTGATTTTTTTAACTAGACTTTTTTAATTTCATCAATCATTTGGATCGTGTTAGTAAAAGAAAGAGAGTTTTAAAGTTTTATTTAAATAAATTTGTTTCGTTTACCTTACCTGTATCTTGTTACAGGAAAATACTTGTTCGATGGCTCGAAACAAGTCTGTGTGGCCACTACTCTGGGTTGGACCAAGACCATAGCTTCCTGGAAGATCCAGACTATGGCTGTAGCTCCTTCAATGAACTGGCGCAAGGTTGTGGACCCCTCAATGGGTCAAAGAAATTCTTGCTCCTCCAATGAGTTGGTCCAAGGAGAAACGAAGTTTCATTAACAAAAGCCGAGTAAGCCACATGTAAGTACTTTGAGCTTAACGGAATATTATCACTGGTATCAGACTTGATATTTATAAAAATATTTATGTTATCGGTATAAGCTAAGGGTATTATATTAAAAATGGCTTGAAAAATTTTTTTTTTTGGAATCATTTGGAATTAATTTTTAATATATCTACTTTAATTGTTCATAAGTATATTTTCAATATTTTAAAAAACAATTTGAGATTATTCTATTTAATTTTACATAAGATATGTCTAAAGGGGTAAGGCGGCAAGCGATTGATTTTTAATGCCTCCTACTTAGTTTGTATATCTATATACAATACGCCGCTTATGAAATCTACTTCTAGAAAAGCAATCCGACTGAAATTACGCCCCGGCGGTATCACTTATTAAAGAATTCACTATTGTAAACGTTTTCCATGCACCGCTTTGTCCACTGAAAGAATATTTTTTCATTTTGCGGGCCTTGAAATTCGGACACTTGCTGTTACATGCAATTTCTATATCTATAGCTATGCCCGCAAACAAAAGTGGAACTCCTCGAAAAAATAACGTAAAATCCTTACCTTCGACTGTCGCTAGATGTTTAAGTGGACAACAGCAATCGGATTCCAGATGGATTTGCCAAAAAAAAAGAGATTTTATATCGTTACAAGTCGATACTTGCTCCGCTGCTCCGCCGTCTCCAATGGCCGCCATTTGAATGCTCGAGCCCCAACGGTCGCCGCTCGGAGAGGCACTGAGTAGTATATCTGTATATTTTCAACTTTTTATAGTCCTCGATAAAAGTCCACCGCGGCTTGAAATTTCGATCGCGCGCTTTGAATTATTAAGAAATCAAAGATTTTTCAGTTTTTTATGTCCCGTTTACTCTCCCGTCTACTCTCAAATATCTTAATTTTGCGCTCGCGGCCTTGAAATTCCGAGAACTGTGGCCGGAAGCCGCACACTACTAATTATACATGGATAATGCTTAGGTTGGCAGCAGTGTCGACGGCGCATCACTGCTCCAAAAATTCAGTGTCCGCTGCTCCCTTCATACATTTAACCTCGTGAACTAAGTACTTTTTGATGCCAATTAATTTATTTACTAAGTACAATTTAAAAAAATATTTGTAGTAGATAAATACAATTAAAAAATCATACAGAAAAATTCTGTTCTAAAAGCATATAAAAATAATTGTAATAAAGTAGTAGATCGTTAAATGTCTTAAGAATACTTATTTTATTGCGGTAAATAATTGGTACAGTAAATAAAAATATCCTGCTTTTAGTGAACATTTTAAACTGCTTCTAATTCTTTAGTGGATTTACAATAAACTGAAGTCTTCCGATAAGAGTTTGAAACTTTTACTGCAACGCAAGAATGCAGATCAAATGTTGGCCTCGAAAAGAAATCAATTGGATTTTCCGATACACATAAAGATTCTATGAAGAGTCTTTGAAATATAGATTGATTTTGTACATTATTTTATTTATGGAATACAACTAAGTAGAGTAGTAGCTCCATTTAAAAAGCCATTTGATCCGTTATCTAACTAAGACTTAACATTGTACTTTCTTTTCAGGCAGCCTTGGTGCCGTAATCTTGACGCAAGGATAAAAAGTACTGTTCTAGTATGGCACAGTCCCAAGCCTCGGTCAAAATGCATTTTGGAAGCATCCAGGGTTTCCAAAATTATTACTATTTACCGGATCTTGACTGGAAGTAATGTGGAAGATTTTTGATAATATTAAACTTGTCCGAGTACTCCCAAATTAGTTTCAAAATAATTCGTAATCCAGCTGAAGGATTTTCATTGTATCTTCCTTTTATCAACAATACTTACCTCGAAATCTCCAGCCAGCTCATCAGAAAGGTATAATTTTTATAAATTTTATATACAAATTAGAGACAATTAAATTTATAATAATTTGGTTTTTACAGATTCCTTAAGACTGCAAGAATCGATTATTTTTTAAAAATAATTATATAGAACAGAAAATTAAAAATGGGAAAGAATTTGGAAGAAATAAATTAGGGATATCTCTTGTGGTGTAGAGCAAACAAGAACTTAACTAAATATCTGTTTATACATCTACCACTAACACGCAATAGTTATCTAGTAACTATTGAAGTAACAGTAATGTTGTGATATGTAATACCTGATGAGGTGTTAATAAATAATTTGTAAAAATAATTTTGCTTGTAAGAGTAATTCTTTTATTCTCCAATTACCACCTTGCTTCTTCAAGTGAACAAGTCATTAAAAATATATTAAATCTAATAAATGTAAACTATAATAATTTTAATTTAATAAAAATTACTTATTAATTACACAATTATGTCATTGTTCATGATTTGTTAACTTATAAAATGTTTCAAACATTTAAATTACTTATTTGATACTGTAAACTTTACGAAATATAAAGCTTTTTATATCTTTTTATACATAAATCACAGTTCTTTAGCTTTTATTTGTTCAAGCTATTTAGATAATTGACTCCTGATTTCATCAGTAACATGAAAAGCTGGTCCATGCCTGGGTATGATGACATCCACTGCATCTGCTACTTTGAAGTGCAATAGTGCTTGTATTTCTTCAAGATCAGGTGACCCCAGTTTTATGCATATTGATGGATCTTGAATGTCTTCCTCTTTTTCAAATAATCTCCTACAGCATCAAATAAAAATATTCATGATTATATACGTGATATTTACTTCAATTTATAAAATTAGAAAAGACTGTATGAAACCTGTAACAGCAATCTTGAAATGTCTTTCATTGAATTTTCCTTCTACAAGTACAATGACATCTTCCTTAGTGTGTCCTGGAGTTGTGATTACTTTTACACCATTGTAAAGATGATAATCAGCTGAAAGAATTTGTATTAAAAATTAAAGACTATCTTTAAAATTCTTCAATGTTTTTTTTTTTAAAGTCTTACAATTTTTTATATCTTGTCACGAAATAAAGTAGTGTGATGCACAGTAGTACCAACTATGTGTTCTTTAGCTTCAAGAAATAAATTATCCTAATAAGTTATCCTCTATATGATCCGCATGGCTATATGAACATACAACACAGTTAATACCCCTTGAATGTACATCGTGCTTTCCTAATGCTGCACAAAAAAGTACAAAATAAATTAGCAATCAAACAGGAATGAATACTACATCACTATTATAATTATTATCCTTCTTGCTATTCCTCTTGTTATTGTTATCATCACCATTATTAAAAACAAAGTTGTTGAATTAATGAAATAAAATAAAATACTCTAGATAATGAACTTGTAAATTTCACTTAAAAAACTTAAAAAAAAATTTCCCCATTGCACAAGTCACCAAAAAAAGTTCATTCATTATGAGTTAACTTCCAGATAATTACAAACTGGGTACATACCAGATTTTCCTCAAAAACTGTCTACCATCTAAAAGAACTGTTTTATTTTTTTTCTACTCTGAAAGAATTCTTTTCTTTATTATTTCAAGAAATTGAGCATAACTTTTCCTTCTATAATATCTTGAGTGTCCCATGCAGTCATGGTATCGACGATGATATATTTATTCTTCGTCTTGATTAAAATGCAATTGCAATTCCCATCCATCGCCACATCGTTGATTTGCGTGGAGTATCCCTCAAAGAGTACCACTACTTTGCACATCCTCTGAAAAAATATTTTGACATTTTTAGTACACGAAGAATTAATTTTTTTTATTAAACCAGAATAAAAATATATAATAATTTGCCAAAAAATTGTATTAATCTGGGTAATACATGGTCGGTAACTGCAATCCATCCTTTTGAAAACTTGACGGATGTCCGACTGCTCTTGACTTGTCCCGGTCTGTTGTTGTTATCAGATTAGGTTGGATCCAGGCTTAAAGAGTGCTGCTGCGGTGTAGTGTTTTCATACTGTCAGCCTGCAGGCGGCCGGCATTTATGAATGGGCTAAAATCGTAGTATGAAATATAGTTTGATCTCGAGGAGATCCTGGTCAGGATACTCCCAGCTGCTTGCAGGTTATGGAAAAAAATCAAAAAGAATTTTTGAATGTCCGTCATAAATACATAATACTTGTAGTATTCAAAAGGTATTCTGGCCTGTTTCCTTATTGAGCGACGAATCTACTGGGATTGAAGTCCCTGTTAACGAATGAGAAACCGCGGAATTCATCTTGGTTTATGCAGGGGACGACGTCTGCATTTATCGGTGTTAATACTGACTCCTCCTTTGTGAATTCGGCATCGAAATTCACAGCATCCTTTTTGTTTTTCTGAAAAACATTCGTTTAAGTAAATTTTAAATTTATAAAAGGAAAAGACATTTTCAAATTTCAACACTTTTGAATGTGGGTAAAATAAATTAAATTGTAAGCTCTTAAATAAATCTAGAAAACTTACGATTTTTGGTTTAAAGGGAGGTTTGACCTTGTGCGCTTCAAGAGCCTCCCAATCCATATTCTGGAAGAACGAATGTGTTCTTATAGCATTTTCAGCGCCATTGGCTACAACGCAACCAAGTCTTCTTGCTGGATTCTTCGTCATAAAGCCTTTGAGAATCGAAACGGCTTCTTCGCTCAGCCACACAGGGTAAAGTACATCATCCCTCAATATCGATTCGAACAAATCGTCCTCATTGTCAGCCTCAAACGGTGGCTGACCGACCGTCATTTCATACATTAGAACGCCCAGCGCCTACCAATCGACACTAGCACCATATTCAAGCTCCTGAAGAATTTCGGGAGCGATGTAATCTGGCAGTATCACAAAATGTGGCTGTCGTAACGCCGTTGCAGATGCCTTCCTTGCACATGCCAAAATCCGCCAGTTTGCAGTGGCCTTCTTGGTCCAGCAGAATGTTGTCGAGTTTCAGATCACGATAAATGACTCCGTGCTTATGAAGGAATTGTAACGCCAGTGTGACCTCCGCTGCATAGAAGCGTGCACGAGCTTCTTCGAATTTACAAGCTTTTTGAATTTGGAACATCAAATCACCTACAAATTAAATCGATTCTGTTACAATCCGAGTTTCATGAAAAAACTAAAAACAATTGTATATAGTAACTATTGTGTGATTATTACCTCCGTTAACATACTCCATAATGAAAAACAATCGTTCCTTGGTCTGGAAGCAACTTTGCAAGGCTGTGAGGAACGGATGTTTGGCCGCTAAAACTAAGATCCGCTTCTCTGTCATCGTGCAGTCCACGTCGTCATCTTAAATAATTACATCCTTCTTCAGAACGTTGACCGCGTAAACCTCGTCGGGATGGCCTTTTTTCTAAGCAAGCATCACTTTGCCAAAGCTGCCCTTGCCAAGTATCTTGATGAAATTAAAGTCACTGATGCTGATTTTGCATAAGTCATCTTGGCCGCTGCTAAGTGACGAATCGCCACTCGGTGCTTCGCCTGATTCCTTAGTCTGCTTTTGAGTTGGAGGCGGAGGTCTCGTTCGCCGAGGCGCCCGTGGAGACGTTGTTGCTGGATTGAATCGACGACTTATAGTTAATACGCGACGACTTGATCTGCTTATCCGGGGATATGCCTATCGTACTAAGGACCTCCGCCATGCAAGTTTATTTATTTGCTCCTTAGATATAGGTCTTCACATACTGCAATTTGAGAACTCTGGTGGAAATTCCAATCAATTAAAAAAATTAAGCGTGCATAACCCATTCTTTAGGGATAGAAAAATACTAAATTACTTATATTTTAAATATATACCAAATAAATTCTCGACGAAGCGAGCAGAATGTGGGTTTCCTCAAGAATGTGGCCATAAACTTGTAGTCCATTGACTTGGTGGACTCTTCGTCGCATAGCACCTCTGCGACCTTTGAAGCCCTGCTGGTGTTCCTTGAATTCCCTCCTGGGTTCCTTGCTTCTGTTGACACTTTCTCCTTCCCCTACGCCACATGATGCCGGTGCTTGGTTGTTCCGTTGTGACTCTATTTTTATTCTCAGACTTCCTTGAGCGTCCAAGTCAACCTATAATATTATACGTCATTATTATCAGTTCTAGAATTGTAAAAATCAATATACTTTTATAATTTAAAAAATAAAATCTAAGTTTTTTTAATTTTTCTATAAATTAATACATCAATATATATGAGTCAATGACCTACTTTACGGTGAACTTTAAAGAAATTCTTTTTTTTCTATTCTTAGGTTATTTTAATATTAAAACTTTAAATTCATTTTTTATTAAAACATATGCAATTCAAGTAAAGTTTTAAATTTGCTAAATAAATTATAGATTACACGTATTTATCAATAGCAGATACTTATGAATACTTTAAAGGTAAATGTTTATTCTCACCATATAAGTAGGGCATCTTATAACCAATTTATCAAACGTTTCTTGCTATTTTTATTCTCAGCCTTCCTTGAGGCTCCAAGTCAACCTACAATATTATACATCATTATTATCAAAAGTTCAATATTTACAAGATAACTATTGCGTGTTAGTGGTAGATGTATAAACAGATATTTAGTTAAGTTCTTGTTTGCTCTGCATCACAAGAGATTTCCCTAA
This sequence comes from Sycophila sp. Sp_5, assembly GCA_018906775.1. Classification (NCBI taxonomy): domain Eukaryota; kingdom Metazoa; phylum Arthropoda; class Insecta; order Hymenoptera; family Eurytomidae; genus Sycophila; species Sycophila sp. Sp_5. The sequence continues at coordinate 1,129,600 of JACCID010000043.1, forward strand.
TTTATTTCTTCCAAATTCTTTCCCATTTTTAATTTTCTGTTCTATACAATTATTTTTAAAAAATAATCAATTCTTGCAGTCTTAAGGAATCTGTAAAAACCAAATTATTATAAATTTAATTGTCTCTAATTTGTATATAAAATTTATAAAAATTATACCTTTCTGATGAGCTGGCTGGAGATTTCGAGGTAAGTATTGTTGATAAAAGGAAGATACAATGAAAATCCTTCAGCTGGATTACGAATTATTTTGAAATAATTTGGGAGTACTCAGACAAGTTTAACATTATAAAAAATCTTCCACATTACTTCCAGTCAAGATCCGGTAAATGGTAATAATTTTGGAAACCCTGGATGCTTCCAAAATGCATTTTGCTTGAGGCTTGGGACTGTGCCATACTAGATCAGTACTTTTTATCCTTGCGTCAAGATTACGGCACCAAGGCTGCCTGAAAAGAAAGTATAATGTTAAGTCTTAGTTAGATAACGGATCAAATGGCTTTTTAAATGGAGCTACTACTCTACTTAGTTGTATTCCATAAATAAAATAATGTACAAAATCAATCTATATTTCAAAGACTCTTCAAAGAATCTTTATGTGTATCGGAAAATCCATTTGATTTCTTTTCGAGGCCAACATTTGATCTGCATTCTTGCGTTGCAGTAAAAGTTTCAAACTCTTATCGGAAGACTTCAGTTTATTGTAAATCCACTAAAGAATTAGAAGCAGTTTAAAATGTTCACTAAAAGCAGGATATTTTTATTTACTGTACCAATTATTTACCGCAATAAAATAAGTATTCTTAAGACATTTAACGTTCTACTACTTTATTACAATTATTTTTATATGCTTTTAGAACAGAATTTTTCTGTATGATTTTTTAATTGTATTTATCTACTACAAATATTTTTTTAAATTGTACTTAGTAAATTAATTAATTGGCATCAAAAAGTACTTAGTTCATGAGGTTAAATGTATGAAGGGTGCAGCGGACACTGAATTTTTGGAGCAGTGATGCGCCGTCGACACTGCTGCCAACCTAAGCATTATCCATGTATAATACAGTAGTGTGCGACTTCCGGCCACAGTTCTCGGAATTTCAAGGCCGCGAGCGCAAAATTAAGATATTTGAGAGTAGACGGGAGAGTACACGGGACATAAAAAAACTGAAAAATCTTTGATTTCTTAATAATTCAAAGCGCGCGATCGAAATTTCAAGCCGCGGTGGACTTTTATCGAGGACTATAAAAAGTTGAAAATATACAGATATACTACTCAGTGCCTCTCCGAGCGGCCACCGTTGGGGCTCGAGCATTCAAATGGCGGCCATTGGAGACGGCGGAGCAGCGGAGCAAGTATCGACTTGTAACGATATAAAATCTCTTTTTTTTTGGCAAATCCATCTGGAATCCGATTGCTGTTGTCCATTTAAACATCTAGCGACAGTCGAAGGTAAGGATTTTACGTTATTTTTTCGAGGAGTTCCACTTTTGTTTGCGGGCATAGCTATAGATATAGAAATTGCATGTAACAGCAAGTGTCTGAATTTCAAGGCCGCGCGCGCGCAAAATTAAGCTATTTTACAGTCATATTCTTTCTGTAGACAAGCCGGAATACCTTTAAAATAGTGCATTCTTTAATAAATGATACCGCGGGTACATTTTTTCGGTCGGATTACTTTTCTAGAGCTGGATTACCAAAGCGGCATATATATACTACAAGTTCAGTATGAGGCATTCAAAGTCAGATTTTTTGTGCCTTAGCTCTCCCTATAGACTGATCTTGTATACTTAGATAAAATAATCATTAATTATTTTTTTAAATATTGAAATAAAGTTTATAATTATTTAAGTATAACTATTAAAAAATATTTTAAAATTTTTCTGATTTTTTCCACTTATATTTTATCCACTTATATAAACATTTTCGTTGATCTAAAGTCTGGTGCCAGCGATAATCCTTTAAGCTCAAAGTACTTACATATGGCTCACTCGGTTTTTGTTGATGAAATGTCGTTTCACTTTACACCAACCCACCAGAGGAGCAAACATTTACTTGACCCATTGAGGGATCCACAGCCTTAATCTAGTTCTATAAATTAGCCACAGCCATAGTCTGACTCTGTTAAAAAGCTATGGTCTTGGTCCGACCCATTGATGGAGCAACACAGACTTGGTCCGACCCTTTGATGGAGCCAAACAGACTTGTTTCGAGCCATCGAACAAGTATTCTCCTGTAACAAGTTACGTGTAAGGTAAACCAAAGAAACTAATTTAAACAAAACTTTCGATAACTTTTTTTTCTACTAACACATACCAAATGATCCATAAAATTAAAAAAGTCAAGTGGAAAAAATAAAAAATTTTAATTCATTTTTAATATAACATTCGCATCTCATACTGACGACATAAAGATTTTTGTAGATCTCAAGTCTGGTGCCAGTGATAATCCCTTAAGCTTAAAGTACTTACATGTGGCTCACTCGGTTTTTGTTGATGAATTATTATTTCCCTTTAGACCCACTGGAGGAGCAAAAGCATTTACTTGACCCATTGACGGATCCACAGCCTTAATCTAGTTCTTTAAAGGAGCCACAGCCGTAGTCTGATTCTTTTAAGAATCTACGGTCTTGGTCTGACCCATTGAAAGAGGAACACAGACTTGTTCAATGGCTCGATACACGACTGTGTGGCTCCTTCAAAGGGTCGGACCAAGTCTGTGTTACTGCTTCAATGGGTCGGACCAAGACCATAGCTTTTTAGCAGAGTCAGAATACGGCTGTAGCTCTTTTAAAGAACTAGATTAAGGCTGTGGATCTGTCAATGGGTCAAGTAAATGCATGCTCCTCCAGTGGGTTGGTGTAAAACGAAATAATAATTCATCAACAAAAACCGAGTGAGCCACATGTAAGTATTTTAAGCTTAAGGGATTATCACTGGCACTAGACTGGAGATCTACAAAAATCTTTATGTCGTCAGTATGAGATGCGAATGTTATATGAAAAATGAATTAAAATTTTTTATTTTTTCCACTTGACTTTTTTAATTTTATGGATCATTTGGTATGTGTTAGTAGAAAAAAAAGTTATCGAAATTTTTGTTTAAATTAGTTTCTTTGGTTTACCTTATACTTAACTTGTTACAGGAAAATACTTGTTGGGTGGCTCGAAACAAGTCTGTGTGGCTTCTTCAAAGGGTCGGACCAAGTCTGTGTTGCTCCTTCAATGGGTCGGACCAAGACTGTTGCTGTTTAAAGGTGTCAGACTATGGCTGTGGCTCCTTTAGAGAACTAGATTAAGGCTGTGGATCCCTCAATGGGTCAAGTAAATGCTTGCTCCTCCAGTGGGTTGGTATAAAGGGAAATAATAATACATCAACAAAAACCGAGTGAGCCATGTGTAAGTTCTTTGAGCTTAAGGGATTATGACTGGCACCAGACTTGAGATCTACAAAAATCTTTATGTCATCAGTATGAGCTGAGAATGTTATATTAAAAATGAATTAAAAAGTTTTCTATATTTTCCACTTGACTTTTGCAATTTCATGGATAATTTGAATTTATTAGTAGAAAAAAGAGTTTTTCAAAGTTTTATTTAAATAAGTTTCTCTGGCTTACCTTACACGTAATTTGTTACAGGAAAATACTTGTTGGGTGGCTTGTAACAAGTCTGTGTGGCTCCTACTCTGGGTCGGACCAAGACCATAGCTTCTTGAAAGAGTCAGACTATGGCTGTGGCTCCTTCAATGAACTGGCTCAAGGTTGTGGACCCCTCGATGGGTCAAAGAAATTCTTGCTCCTCCAATGAGTTGGTCCAAGGTGAAACGATGTTTCATTCAAAAAAGCCAAGTATGCCACATGTAAGTACATTGAACTTAAAAAGATAATATTATCACTTGCATAAAACTTGAGATCTATATAAATCTTCATGTTATCAGTATGAGCTGAGGATATCATAGAAGATGTTGATGGTAGTGCTCGGATTATGGAGAAGTTTTGGAATTATGGAACTTGCCTGAATACTTTCAAATACAATTCCAAGTGATTGCAGGCACAGCTGAAAGTATTTTTTGCTGGAAATACTTAACCTGAAAATCTGGTTCTCTCATAAGGTAATGTATAATTTTGATAATTTATAAATACAAACTTTCTACATTCTATAGATAATTAATATGGTTCTTTCCTATACCTTTATCATTATCATTATCATTGGCAAGCAGACGTTGAATTGATTGATTTATTTACGTTTGCATACAAAACTGAGATCTTCTCTTCCTCTCTTAAAAAATAAATTGATGGCTTTGTTATTGTAAAGCTTTTAATACCTGATTCTTATTGGACGCCAAGACACAAGTACGTGATTGGTTGCCTGAGTTTTATTTAAGTATAGGATACGTGACCGCGAATTTTTCCATTTCGAATATACAAATGTTTCATAATTTTTTTAACGCACCAAGGAAGTTCATAATAATACCACGATTAACATTTTACGTTCCTTTTTATTTCTCAGGAAGAAAAGCGTCGCATCAACTTCATTTGCGACAACTCAAGATTCTGGATGATTCAAGACAAATAGAAGCACCAATGGGAATTAATGTATTTGGGTGCCCCCTTCATAGGCAATCAGTGCTCTTTTCGTTGATTTCCTACTTTAGGGTGGCTGCTAATGCGAATTCCCATTGTTGTATCTATGCACCTCTCCTCGGTCGTCGAGATAATTCGAACTAAAATTATATTGTCTATCTTGTATTCTTTAAAATTTCACTCTTTTAGAGAAAATCGGCTTGTCCGATCTTCATTGAAAAATAGTGAATTTTCATTGAATAAAAGTTAGCAATATATTAGATGGGATTCGACGGGATCTCCGAGTTCTTGAAGGTGTTCTAGATAACGATGGAGACCAAGCTGCCGTCGTCTACAAGTAGAGAATCCGCCGCTGTGAGTCATTTTTTTCTTCCAAACAATCAACTTCTTTTTCGTATCGTTTGCAGTACATGAAATTTTAATTTGGAAGTAAATCATTTATCTATGATTGACAATCGAACACAATTTTGAAAAATATTTTGACACATTAAACGGCTGCAAGTGTTTTATATTATACCAATCGTCAATTTTATTTTTAAATCAGCTTTTATTTGTAATTTTTAAATTATTTGTAAGTTAACTTATCTTTTGAATGATTGTTAGCATTTGGCATTAATTAAGTAATTTATGCATTAGATTTGCAGTAGGTATTCCCCTCGACCTTTTTAGTCTTTTTTTTTTTTTTTTTGTTTTTTCTTATACCTTTACAGCAAGGATACTGTTTTGATACAGTGTAACTGTACACTGTAAAGACACGTATTGTGCAGTGTCTCACCTGAGTTTATCATCGAACAGAGGTACAAAAATCGTCAATAAAATTTGGTACAATATTGGTATTAATTATTGCGTTAAAATCATGCGAGTCCGCAAAGCTCCTCTCTCGTATATTGATGCTCTATATGTTTGTGCGAAATATGTGTTCTGTTTCATCTGTTCCAGGTAGAATGCAACACTGCAACGTCTCGCTAACAGTAGCAAAATAATGTGTTTCTATCCTTTATTTTATTATGTAAAAGGTAGGATAGGAGTTGAAGAAATTGTCATTTACAGTGGCAATCACGACCCCCCCCCCTCTTCCCCCACCCTAATTTTAGAGTAACATTTAGTCTTTCGCGAATAGGGTATAATATAAAACTTAATTTTGTGAGAAAATTTTATAAAGAGGTTGATTGTTATATATATTTTATTATTATTTCTTTATACATATTTTCATATATATATATATGTACAGAAGAGGAGTTTATTAAAGGTAAGAAATATTTTTATTCACCACGGTTTGCATGAACTTATTTTAGAGCATATCTTTTGAATTTGAAATTGAATTTTGTTCATGCAAGCCATTTAAATTATTATTACATGTTATATTTTCACATATATTAATTTAAACTATTTTATTGCAGGGCATATTATTAAAACAATATTTAATTTATTAAAAAGATGACATTCTATTTACCACAGAGAGGTTTGCCTCAACTGATGTTGGAAGATACCATTCGATATTGAAGTTCCATTTTATTCATGCTAATAATTTTTATTCTTATTACTTGCTATTTTTTCACATATATTAATTTAAATTATTTTATTGTAGGGCAAATTATTAAAGGAATAGTTAAAAAGATGACATTTTATTTAAGAGATTGATGATTTAATGTTGGATTATATATGTACGTACATTTAAAACGAATACCACATGAAGAAGAGCTATTTATAGTAATTAGAGCTATTTACAGTAATTATAGATATATTACCATGTATTCAATATATTCACTGGGAAAAGGAACTAGAAGGATAATGTAAGTAAAAATAGTTTTAGATTATTGTATTATTTTATTATTTTTTAAATGTATGTTTACATCAATATTTCCCCTTTACAATGATATACCCTTGATTATTTTACATGAATCATAATTTTAATGTATTTTAAAATTAATGACAATTTGATTGATGACGTTTTTATGGGACCCCGCAAGTCACTGTTTAATTATATTCTTTGATATAATATTAAATGAATGAAGGCTGTGGTTTTATAATTGCCAATGACATTGACCCTTCAAATTTCGTGTTTATAGATTTAGTAATAAGAGCTTGATATACATTAGACTTGACTCTTTATTATCGATTGATTTCAATTTTTTTTTACGTGTTTTATAAAAATCAACGTATATAGAGGCACACGCTATAGAGGCATGCGGTGTGGTCTCAAGGGCTCGTCCTTCGAAAGCTCAGACTTGCCTTTATCTATACTTTCGTAAGAAAGTAATTTTATGTAATCTTAAATATGTAGAATTGCAATGTTAGTGGATGAGGTTTTAAATTTCGCGCTTTCTCGATAGGCAAAGGGGCGCACGAAAGTTCAAATTGCAAATGCTTTTAATAAAGAGTTATTTACTGCGAAATAAGAGTTGAAGATAATTTCATAAACGTGAATATGAATATTACATTAAATAATGTATCTTTTTGCATAAAACTTTTGTGTGCATCCAAGATTATGGATAGATATTGCAATAGAAAAATTCATATAACAGATATGATCATTTTGTTTCTTTAATTAATTGAACATTTTTTTACGTGGGTTATTATTTAATCTGACGTTCGAAGGAAGCAGTGATTTATCGCTCGTTCATCGGGAAACAGTTCGTAAACATCGCAAGAAAAAGTCTGCAATCAGCGAAATTAGATGGGAGTCGGGAGGAGGTGATCGTCGCGAGCGGGACGAATTTTTCTCGATGACTCAGCCTGCGAGCGATCAATTGTGCATTAAAGCGCGTGAGATTTAAGGCGCCGCCGTCGGTCCGTCTATGCTCTTATCTTCATCATCGTAACGCCGCGCCACCCCGTCGCGGGATCCTCGAGCTATTTCTTCGATTTGCGCCGCAGAGTCGTCCCGAATTTTTTTAGGATTCCCCCACGGTGGGTCGGAGGGGGATGACGAACAAAAGCGGCCGACTTCGAATCGAACAATTAAATCGCCCTTTGTTCTTTTGACCGAATCGACGAGCGACGCCGGGATAATCATGCTAGGGAGTTCTTTTCAAACCCCCGGAATCCACTTCTCCGTTGGTCTTAGAGCGACGGAGGTGGTTCAAAGTGCGTGGACTGAAAGGTTACTATTAGAAAAATTAATCATTCAAATGTTGCTTAATAGTCAATATTTAGATAGATCATTTCCGAAGAAGAGAACGTTAAAAAGCTTTGAATTATTATATGATTTTTCAAATTTAAATTATTTATTCATTTCTGAGGGATAAATCAGTCCGAGTGAAGTAGAAAAATTTGACTCCAAGAGAGTTAATTTTATAGTGAAATTAACTCCTTAGATGGAGTGATTTTTTTTACTTTTAGAATGAAAAGTAGATTATAAGTAGAGTAAAATTAAGTACTTCAGAGTGAATTTAAATCACTCTATTCATGTAGAGTTAAATTTGATTTCATTAACTGTTTTAGCGCGTGAGCAATAAAATGAACATTCTATTCTCTGTAAATATGAAAATGTGAAATTCACTTGCAAAATGTGAATAGTGACATACTTTAAGTGAAGATTCGTTCACATATTTATCATGTGAACGGCTTTTCACTCATTAAATGTCACTATTCGCATTTTCCAAGTGAATTCCACATTTTCAGATTTACATGGTTGATATTTCTTATAACTGTATTATATAGTTTAGATATTGTTAGGGACGTTTCAGAATCCAAATCGAGAATTACGATACATTGAAAATAAAATTTCCAGTTTATTCAATTTAGCAAATTTAAAATTTTTCATTTTATTCTAAACTTTTAAAATTGGATATAACGTGTAATCAAATCGCAGCCCGAAAGTTTTGCGACAGCAAAACAAAGGATCGATATTTTTAGGTGATCGAAATAATCGGAGGCGGAACGGAGGTATCAGAGAAAAGGGTGTAGGCGTGGGGTAGGCAACTCGCATTTACCGCCTCTGCACTCATAAAGATCAACAACTCGGAAATAATAATGCCTCTGGCTCTAATTGGACCGCACACCTCTCGACGATTTACTATCAATGGTTTGCAGTTCCTTCTTCGGGTATTGTTCGCACCGGTTAATACTCAATTTAAAATATTTTGTTTTATTATCGATTTATTCTATTTTTCGTTTCATTATCGATTTTTCATATAAATTTGATAAGCAAAGTCTATATTCGTATAAATCTAAATGCAGTTAAAATGGGTTGAATATCTCACTAATTTAGCAGCTTCGAGAATCGATAAATATTGTTTGCTCTTAGCGAAAAGTTTTTTCACTGTTGGCGAAGTTTATCTTTATTTTTAATGAAAAGAGTCAGGATGTATTTTAAATATTTATATACACTTTTTCAATTTCATCCACCCTTTTCAAAATACAGAATACATACGAATTTCTACATTCTTATGAAGAACATTATAAGATATGAAATTCTACATTCTCGATTTTTAGTAAGTCGATTAAAAAATAAATAAATAAAGTAAAATACGCACATTTAAAGAGGGGAAGAAAGAAGGGAATCAGAAAATCGTACATTGGATTACGGAGTGGGGTGTGCGGCCGGCATGCTGATCAAACTATTCTCAAGAAAAGCTCAGACCGCTGCCGTTGAGGAATTTTCAATAAATATTTTCCATGCGACGCGCCGAAGTGAGACGAGCTTTGGCTCAACGGCGACTCACCCCGAGTCTCCTCTATCGCCTCACTTCGACACTTTCCGCGAATCCGCGACGACCTAATTTCCTATGGCTTTACGACCTCGTAAAAGCTGAGGGTCATTAGTGACGGTCGCGATTTTCCTCCTTTTTTATTCCGCATCTGCACGACTTCCGCTCCTCCTCTGATGTATATAACGCGGACTGTAGCGCGAAAACTTTCACGCTCGCCTCTCTGATTGTCCACGAGAATTGTTACTGTCGACACTATTCTGTCATGGACAAAATCTATACCTCGAAGTTTTAAGGTCACGTGTTTTTAAAAATATACACTTTAAAAAAACTTTGTTTTGGAACGTTAATCATTAACGCGCTTAAAAATTAACTTAACCAAATTTGCAGCTTAAGAAGAAAGTTCCACATAAATTACGCATAAAAATTTTCTACAAGATTTTAAATGAAAAATCTACAAATAATCTACCATTTTGTACTATTTTTTAGCAGAATTTTTTTCAAATTTTATCTGTAGAAATTATGTCGAATTCCTACAAAAAAATGATTGTATAGATTTTCTGCGCAAATTGTGTATAAATTCTTGCAGATTCTACGTAATACTTACGCACAATTTTTTCGTAAGAGAATTCGAAGCGGATTGTTCTAGAAGAACATCTTGAAGATGAATCCGACGTTTATCCCTTATCGGAACCATTACACCCGAGAAAGATAAGACGACAAGACTTGATTAGCACTCGAGACGAGTCTCATCCTAAGCTCGTATACCCTTTGACCCTTCGCCCGGCGTGGCGGATTTTCTCAGAGTCATGCGGGACCTTTTAAATCTCATTAAACGTAGCCCGACGCATCGAGTTCCTTTTAAGCAGACTGGGGCTACCTTTCATTTCGCACCTGCACCGACTGGAAACCACCGCCAATTTAAGAACGAGAGGCTGCGACTTCTCGGCAACGCGATGAAAAAGGGAGATTTAGCTTTGAGCCGTGGTGAGAGCTTTGCCAGAAGCTCGACCCCCTCCGGTACCCCCTCTCCTCTCATTAGGCGTTCCTCGCAAAACCGCCCGATTCCGTTCCAAAAAGGAACCGTCGGGATCGTTTTTTGAACGAGTTGATCGATGTTGCATGAAGAAAAGAAAAAATAATTCTCTTGAAGAAAAGAAAAAATAATAAATTGTGGTGTAAATTATTACTGCAAAATGTAAATATATCAGTTAATAGTTAATTATTTGAGGAAAAAGAAAATATTTATGTAGATATTTCTTTAAATGTACCACAAATTCGAATTTATTTCTGTCGATTGTACATGATAGGTTGAAAATTGGAAGGATAATTAACGATTCAAGGTAAAATACGGGTCGAAGAGAATGTCTCCATCAGAAATTACGATAGTCGATTTTAATGTTTTCACAGATTGACCTTTTTAGAATAATTACAACAATTTATTGTGAAATTGACAAAAGCTACAGCAAATTTTATTAAAAGATTGTATTATTAAATTTAGTTATTATTCAAATTATCAACTTTATTTCACAGTAAATTTGTTAAAAAATTTTAGAAAATTTTTAACAGTCATTGAGGACAATAAATTATTTCTCTCCGCCAATTAGAAATTATCTATTTAACCATCGACAAGCGGAACCAGCAAGAGCTGCTTTATTTAAGGGCTTTCCTTTTAAATTACTTGCTAACAAGCATCAAATATTTATCCCACGAATTCTCCCTTACATCTTAATAAACGAGACTTTTCGCAACTTCAGCCGAAATAAATCAAGTGTCTTCCAATCAAGTGGAAGAAAAATCATCTAAAATTTGTTTACTCCCTCTTAACTAAATTAACACCTAAACACAGCTCCCCAATTGCCTCCAATTTATCAATTCGGTCGTTCCCCCAAAACACACTGCCACATACCCGCAGTCATCATCCATTACCGTCAGCCCAAGAATCTCACTTAAATCACACCATCCTCGCAGCAACCCCTTGAATCCGGCTCTCCTCCGGCTAAAAGGTCAACGACCCCCCGGATGATCGTCAGCGTCGCTCTCAGTCGGCGGAGAAAAAAGCCTCGCCTATACGGATCACGCTCGCTTTCTTCGGCAAGTGCGGCGCGGCCTGCCTCTCGAGAGCTTCGTGCGCGCGCGCCCTCGGCCCGCCACCCTTTCCTCCTCGGCGCGGGAGGGCTGTGTGAGCGCGTGCCGCGTCGCGGCGCATGCCCATCCCGGCCGATCCGCGAGCCGGCGGCCCAACGTCACCGGCGAACCCCCCAGTAACCCGTCGGCGTTCTCAGTGCGTTCGGCGAACACCTCGCGAGCGGACGCGCGCGTCTCAACCGGCTAACCCTCTCTCCGAGCTCTGGAGCGACCACGCGCTTGACACCCCCTCGAACAACCCCATCCCCCTCGGGAGGCCCTCCGCCGCGAGGTGCGTCATGTACGCGAGTCGCGAGGATTGTTAAAACCGGTTCGAAGGTATAACATTGTAGAATCAAAAACACATGCCATTGAATTTTTCAGTAGCTAGATAGAGAGAGAGAGAGAGAGGAGAATACAAAAATCACCCCTTTGATAAACAGAATTTCTCTTTCTTTTAATATTGGTGAATATTCGAAGGACAGAGAAACGAAACACTCGTGCATGCTGTTACCAGCTCTGTCGATTCGTTCGATCGGGACGCGATTGAGTAGGAGGTAGAGTCAGGGGGTGGGAAAACAATTTTTTTTTCAAGCAGATATCACCCCTCGCAGGAGGGTGGTGTGTTATAGGATCCGAGCGCGAGGCGCGTATACACCGCCACGTGACTTGGCGCGGGAAACTCGCGGGAGACGCACTACGGCCGCGGGGGCGGCAGACCTGATCCCCGCTCGCGTGCACGCGACGTGCGAACATGTACGGGCTGTGAGGTGTGCAGTGAGCAAGCGAGCGACCGGACTCCAGGGACTCTCCGGGAGTGCGAGGAACAGCCAGCGGGATTCGCGCTTGAGTGCTTTAAAGTGAGAGCTTGAGAGGGAGAGCGAAGAAAGGAAAGAGAGAGAGAAAATCACGACGCATCAACGTGACTGGTGAGTTTCTGAGTCTCTTGCTCCAGTATACTTATGAGCTTTAAGCGGCGATCCTCGAGATGCTTTCACACATTTTATGGCGTTGATCTTGCGTTGTCCTTAAAAAATAATAAGAAAAAATGTATAGGGATTTTCAGGTAGTTTTACGGGGGGTGATGTTGTGATATTTTGTTTACTTTTTTGCATTTAGTATGCGGGAATAAAATTTTATTCGTGTTTTTATGCCGATAGTTGACGCTTAAAATTGAAAATTGCCTTGAAAGGTTTATTTGCATTCGTTTGGAAAACTAGGATTACAAAGATGGCAGTATCTTTTGTTATATTTCTCGTAGGAAGTTTTATCAAATTTTCTTATTGAATGTTCACGATGACCTGTTGCTTTTTGTCTGCGATACGAAAATCAACTTTGTCGCCACTGGCAAAGTTTATTGCACATCCAGGTTTTGCAGGGTTTTATTAGAATTCAGAAAAATACTCTACTTTCCATGTCAACAAATATTTTTTACTTGCTAAGGGATTTTTTTATCTAGCAATTTCTCTTCTAAAACAAACAGCCAACAGGTAGATGCACTTTGGTTTTTAAGATTAACGATTAATTAGAACGACATTCATTTATTATTTCAGTAATTTATAACAAACTATTAGAATAAAGAAATAAATAAAACTATTCAATATTGTTAAATTCACATCAAAACTGTTTCAATGTGGGTACCACCATTATCCATTTAAAAATACCTACTAAAATCTACCATAATTTTTTTGCAATGTGAGTAATTTGTTAAAACTTCCAATTTCAAAAGGAACTACATTTTTGTTTTCTACAAACTACAGTAAAAAGTATTCCAGTTATTGTTATTTTACAAAAAGGGAAGCATTTACCAGATTTATTTACTCCCCTTAAAAAACTGTAATAAAAAACAAGAGAAGAAAATCCAAACGAAAAGTGAAAATTACAAGTCTACGATTCATTTTCTCCGTGTAACTGTAAACGTAAATTTCAAAACAAACAATTACAAAGCATCCCTAACGAGGATCGAAATGAAAAAATTTTTTAATGAACGCGACAAAGGGATGGAAGGGGGATTTGCTCCATTTAAGAATATCGGTCACAAGAAACAGCGCCGACGTCGGAACGAGGTTGTTTTTGCTCTTTAACCGGCGAGCTCGTTCGTCAAGCGGCTCTGTCCGGCCACTCCGTCGCTTAATAATTGCGGTGCGTTCTCCAATTAGCGAGGGTGGAAGAGCGCTCGCTTATTTTCTTAACCCGCACGTACTCTACTCCGGAGCCTTTGCGACTCTTCCCCCTCGCAGCCTCGTAACTTCAAAGAAGGCTTAGATTTTCACGAATACTTAATGAGGACAGTCTCTTGGCAATAGTTTTTCAACATAAGAGTCGAGATTTTGTTTATTTGTATAAATGCACATAATAAAATGTTTCACTTTTACGACTTTGAGCTTTTCAGTAGGGTTTCAGAGTTTTGATGTGTAAATTTCTGATATTATTTACATTATTAAATAAATAAATTCAGAATTAAACGTGCAACAATTTAATGATGACCCTCGTAAAAATAATTCGGACTAAAATAAGATGATAAGAAGATTCATCTTTATTATGTCCGGATTTAAGATTTCTTAAGATTTAAAAGATTCTTTACTAACAAGCACGTAAAAATCAATTTAAGGTATTTTCGAGATCATTGTTTTAATACGATATTAATATTAGTTTAATACATATAAATTTAAGAAAAATTAAATATATAAGATCTTATTACGATTAAAACGATTTTTATAAGATCCTATGTGTAGAAAATTAAAAAAATTGAATATATTAAACTAATGTTGTATTAAAATAACGATCTCGAAAAGATTTTAAATTAATATTTAGATATTTATTAAAAGAGAATCTTTTTGAATCTTAAAAAATCTTAAATTCGGACATAATAGAGATGAATCTTTTTATCGTCTTATTTTAGTCTGAATTATTTTTACACGGGGAACTATCAATTAACTTTTCGTATCGCACTGCTAATCAGTATAGCAAAACATTATTTCTTCATATTTTTATACAAAAATTATTTTAGAAAATATCATGAAAATTTAATATCATGGCTATCGCTAGATTGCCCAGCGGCATTATCACGTATTCACATGCTTGACTGCTGCCTTCAATTTAAAAAACAAAATATGCAACAAAAACAAATAAGACTGCTTTCAATCTAAAAAACAAAATATGTTATTTTTTATTTTTTATGCCGTGAAATAAAGATTAATTGCTGCGAAAAAATCTTGAATCGAGCACTGAAGGATTATCGATAAATTAATATCGAACATAAATAGCAACGTGCGTTTAAGAAAATTTCTGAGTGCATAGCCTCGCTTCTTAGACGCCGCGGCGAAATAAAAGAGGAAAGAAAATAATGAACGCAACGAGGGAAAACTCGGCCGAGCGGGACTCGTCGGCGCGCAGATAGAGAGCGGCGTTTCCTCCAAACGAGCACTCAAAATAGTGTGGAACGAAGCGAGAATAAAAAGGGTTTCGGGTGCGGCGGAGTGACGTTGAGCCGATGCACCGGGTCGAAAAGTCGCGGGTGGTCTGGCGCGCGAGGCGAGCGCGACAGGTCGATTGACAGTGCGCCGTTTTTGCCGGAGTGCTTTCCTCGGGAGAAAACAGTCCTCGGAGCGAGAGGAGAATTGCTCGGAAAGCGTAAATATTGTTGGAACGGTTATAGAGAGTGGATTTATTGCCGGTACTTTATTTTGAATATGGCGATGACAAATTGTCGGTCGCTTTTTTTCTGCCTTGATTTTTTTTTTTTTTTTGTAAACTCGTTCAACCTTTATTTTGGTAATTATGTCTTTTAATGGCAATAATTTGATACAGGCATTGTGAGGTAAAAGGTTCAGGGTGAAATTTAATGGATGCGTTGGAGTTTAGAGAGGGTATAAATATAGAAATCATAAATATTAAATTACAATTGTAGAATATTAACGATTGTTTTAATCAAGAGAAGAATAGTTAATTGATGTTACATTTATAACTAGATAGTGTGCATGTATTTTGATTTATTCATCTGCAGTCAACTGGCCTAGTAAGTGAAACTCATATCCTGTGTGTCTCTGAAATAATGCAGATCCTCGTGCGCATCTGTGAAATGATCCACCATTTCGGTTATATAATCTGAAGGTTATTTCATTAGCTTTTAGCATAATCGAGTAGTTAAATTTCTTTTAGCTATTTTAAGTGACGTTTTTGAATAATGTAAAAGTTGGAAAATTATTGTGATAAAAAAACAGTCACCAGAGTTAAATAAAGAATAATAATACTCATTTGAATCAAAGCAAGCGAAATTTAGTTTTAAGATACCGGAGTAACTTATTAAGAAGTTCAAATTGCAAACAATTAAGAACAAAGTGCTGAATGCGCATAAAAAATATATTTTTTTGCAGGCTACTAAAATTAATTATTTGCGGAATAAAATTTCCCTTATTAGTTAAGAATTTCTTTTCCACGTGTGGAAATCACTTTTCCAGAGGACTGTTTCAGCAACTGCGTATAAAGTTCTTTAGAGCGAAACTTCGAAGGAGAGGAAATTTAGAGCGGAAAACTGAAAACTTGCGTTTTTACACTCTTAACTTTCTTTAATTTTTGCAGATAAAAACTTTTTTAAATCGTAACGATCTACTTTTATTAATCTTGCTTGCAATAAAGATATCTTATCGAGATTCAATAAAAATTGTTACAAATAGGTCAAAGCAATTTTTTTTCCTCCGCTCGTTAAAAACTGATGGATTTGAGCATCATTCTCTTAACTAACAACTTTCTGAGAAAATAATTCTTTTAATTTATGTCGTAAAGTCACGCGATAAGAAATTTCATACCCTGTTTAATATCTAAAAAAAAAAACTGTCTACTGCACAAAATAAACAACAGTCTCAAAAGTCAATGAATTAATTTAGCAATAAAAATTAGTAAAATTTCACGGTTGATATACTGCAGTTTATGGAAATTTTTCTCCGCAAAAGTGCAAAGTAAAACGAGCAAGTGATGCAAAAAACAAAGAAGCGAAAACAAGGAGAGGCGATGTGGTAGAGAAGAGCGCGAACAAAGCTTTGCAGCGCGTTGTTTGAGTGATTGCTCGGCGAAGTCGTCGACGACTCGCGTCAATCGATCACGATTCAATCATCGTAGGCGCCGGGCCGCGAGACTCGTGATAATCGAGCGTCGTTCGCGGATTTTGTGCTCTCTCTCTCCCTTTCGTTTTTCGTCCTTTCTCTATCCTTCGCTTTATCTCTCTTTCTCTTCGCCCGGCGTTTTGATCCGTCAAAACTGTCAACACAACGATCGGCCGCGATCGTTTTACGCCTCGTGGCTGCAACTTTATTTACCGCGGGCCGAATTCAGCCGCACCTGCCTCGCTGGTCCACTTTTTATTGAGCCGCGATTTTGGCTCTCGTGCGTCGGTATCATTTTTTCCATAACGAGATTCGAAAGTTTCGCATCTGCATAATATTCAATAAGGCGCTATAAATTTCGTAAATTATTAAGTTTTCGCCTGCAGTAAATTTTTCAGAAAAAATATCAAGATCATTTCTCACTTAAGATTCACGTTATTGCGTTAAAATTGCAGTAATATCAAATGAAATAAAAGGACTCGTACGTCGCCTAAGGATGAGAACGTAACGAATAGTGATACATTTATTACAACTTTTATAAAGATATTTTACTGAAAAGAAGGTAAAAAAAAGGAGCGAAGAAACGTTAAAGTGTAATTTCTTAATTCGCAAAAAAAAAACGGCAGGTACATAAGCAAAATTAAACTCCTTCATTATGTGTACAATCACATTAATTGCACTCTAAAAAAAAAGCAAGAATTCTCATGAAACACGCTCGCCAAATTGCACGGTGCTCGATCGCTTTTTAAAGAGGTTAAGCCCGAAAAGTTTCTTTTTTCGTATACGAAAGTGCTGATTTCCTGAGGAATGATTCGACACGAGGCCTCGTCGCGATTCGACCGTCGAGCACGCAAGGCAACGAGCACTTTGATCGTGTGGCACGCGTGCAAGATGCTCGTCAGCTGTCCTGTAATGAGCTTTCTCTTCTTTGATCTCGCATACAATGTCAGCCTTTTTGCACATCGAGAAACTACCAATTGTTGTTATTGATTAAAGAAAGAATCATTAGAAATTTTTATTTATTACATTTACTGCATAGTTTTTAGTAAAATAATTTTTTTAATAATTTTTTCAACCAGCACGCTGAAGAAAAAATTTGTATTTCACACTAAAAATTTGCTTGAATCTTCCTTACAGAATTATTTTATTAACTCAACTTTAAATATTTAATTCAATTAACAGAATTTCTGGATAATAAATCGAACTGTTTATAAGAATTTTATCAATTTAAGAGAGACGTCGGTTGATTAATCTAAATATTTAGTTAAATAAACTACATTTTTTTTATTTAAGCTTTTCGACCATGTAGGTCATTTCAGCTTCACTGAAATTTACATATTACATACACTTGTATTTACATAGTTTTCATATGTTCAAATTACGTTTTAATAAACTAAATGGTTACGTAAAAAGAATTTTAGTCGAATCTACCAAATTTTTTTAGTGTAATATTAATCGGTAAATATCTATTCAAACGCGCTTGTTTATTGCCCCTTTCTATATTAATTACTCCCTGTAAAGAAAAAAAATCGAAAGAGTATAGCACTCGAAGTTTCCCTTACACATTGTGCAAAAAAGAAAAGAGCGAACGGCATACTTTGACACTATTCCAAAAAACGGGACTCCGATATAATATTGGTTAAAAAAAAAAAAAAAAGGAACACCACCAGGCGGCAATCTATAAAAAGCGCTTTGACGAACTCCGTACGCGAGGTAAAAAACTTTAACGGTGAATTATACTCTAAAATCAAAAGGCTGCAATTTGAAATTCCTCTGAAATTCGCGAGTCGCGTTTAGATCGCCCGCGAATAAAAGTAATTGACCGATAAAAAAAGGAAAGGTGGGAGGGAGAGTATACAGCACAGTGAGAAGGTAGAGAGAAGAGAAGCGCGAAGGCTCGCAATAGCTCTCCTTAAATCCGACAATTTTTTTGCCCCCGCGACTTAATTCCTCCGCGGCGCTCGGTGCACTTTATTTCCGTCGCCCCCCCCCCCTTCCCCCTCGCGGCGGGCCTGCACTTTGCAGAGCCACGGGTACCCGCTGTCATTAGTATTAAGCGTCTTTATTACCTGTCGCGTAAACATTTATGACCTGAAGGGGGGCCACGCGCGCTGTAAAACGTTAATGGCCCCGGCGATAGAGGCTCCGCGCGGGCGCTTCGCCGGGGCGAAGATACCCAGGGCGCTCGGGCTTTATAAGATCGTTTGGTCGTTTTGTTAGTCTGTAAAGCCCCCCCCCCCCCCCCCGTCCGCCCGATGAGTTAATCGACAAAAAAGCGCGGCGACTTCGCGGCCATCGGCTCGCGCTTGCACGAAACTCGGCGGCTAATCTTCTTTCGACGAAATTTTCGGGAATGGGCTGCTCGTTTGCAATCGGCGTTTGCTAAGTTTCGCTCGAAGAAGTTATTTTTGGGAAAAAATTTGTTTCCTATTGTCGAGGAATTCTTTAGCATAAAATTAAAAAAAAATCTATGTGTTTTATTAATGCAGAATTATGTATTTTTTCTTTAGTTCTTTTTTTTTACCAAGAGCATGAGTCTTAAAGAATTAAGAGAAATAAATATCTTGTTCCAGCAGTAGCAATTTTATGGAAAAGAGGAGAAATATTAAAAAAAAATGAATAAAACAAAATCAAATACTAATTCTTTTAACGGTGTATTTTTGTGTAAATCAGTTAATCGGGAGTTATAGGCAGCAATAAAATAAAAAAAAGTAAAAGATAAAATAATATTTATTTAATGTTTCACTATACATTTTAATATTGATCATATCGACGTGTCTTTTGATGGGAATTTTTATTGCCTCTTTTTAAAAAAACATTTTTCAACCGATTTATTCATATTTATTGCACGAATGAAACTTCATGAAATTTTTAATTGCGTTTTTGATCAGTTCAAGCGGCGGGGAAAACAAAACAGTATAGAACTCATTTTTCTGACAATCAAGCGGAGACAATGCGATTATGAAATATTGATGTAATCGAAATGTAAAAATAAAACGTAGAGGAACGAGTGAATTGTGTATGAAACGAATTAATATCAATGACGAAGCCATGACAGTAGCCTTATGTACAGGAAAAAAAGATCTGAATCCATCGTTGATTGTCTGTCAATTATTTATGATTGGCGTCAATTTGTCCTTTCGCGAATATAAATCAGGCTCACTGGATTTTATTCTCACAACTGTCGAGCGCAGCAACTAAATTATTTTCTCGTCAGTGCGGCTAAACGTACACATAAGCGGATATTCATTTATTTATTAAATATTACACGAGCCCGAAACCCTTTAAAATGAATGATGACTGTGCGCAAACGTTTGTTGAATTTATTAATATAAAGGTGTAACGACAATGGATTTTAAATTTATTAAAATTTTATAAATATTTAATTTGTTAAATGTTTATTTTAACTCTAGTATCGTCAAAATTAATTTGTTTTTCGATTGGGTCCTTTTATCGACTACTTTTTTCATAAGGTCAGCAATATTCAACTATACGAAAGTTAAAAGTAGTAATTTTTAGAATCGTCTCCGCTTTTAGTAAAATTGCATCAATTCTTAATATGAAACTGTAAATCTTAAATGATTTAATTGTTTTATAATTATAGATGTATATAAATACGAATTTGGATCTTTCTATAAGCATATAATTTATTATTCATTTCAGATCGTGTTTTTATGCAATTATATTATTTAATTTTACGAATAACAAATCTCAAAATATCTATCGATTTTATAATCCAAATATTTTAATCTAACAATTAATTCTTCTGAAATAAATTCTCCTATAATTATATAATAATTCCACCTATAATTACATTTATTATAAAAAATACAATCAAAATTATAATGAAGCTACTTATTACTTCGCAATTAACAACTGATCTAATTTCACTAAAATCAAAGTCGATTCTATATAAAGTTACTATTTTATATATTCGAACTTTCGAATCCACGTATAGAACTTTTAAGCTACACAAATCTTCCATCAAAATTACATTCATCGCTTAAAAAAACAGACTTAAAAATACATTTCACATAATTAAAAAGAAATATACTTTTCAAAAATTTTTCTGCATAAAGAAATCGACGTTTCAAGTTCAAGCTTAAAACCTTATTTAAAGGCCCGTCAAAAAGTTCTCCTCTCTCTTCCAACATCGGTTTCTCATTAAGCGTCTTTACTTTCCACGCGAAACTTGCGGAAACCCTTGGAGCGGCTTCTTCTACTTTGCGCTCGATATCCAAAGCCTCGGTGCGCGCGAATTTCGAATCCCGCGAGGCCGCCTCTTCGGATTGACGTTTTAATCGCGATCGCGTGTACGACGCCGTAAGAGCGAATTCCGCCGCTTTTTTTCGCGCGCGCCGCCGTGAAACGAATCGCGAGGGCGAGCCCCTCCGGCGACGGTTCTTAATTCGCTCGCGTATCAGCGCGCACGATTCTGCGATTTCGGCGGCGTCTGTATAGTCCCATCCACGTCTGACTCTGCGAAATGTAATTTTGCGGGCAGCGCACATGTACATATCGGTTGCGAATGCTTTGCAATTAATTTTTCTCTTTGCTGCATGCTGCGTGCGTTCGTTTTGTCGGGTTTAATGAGATTCTGTACTGCTTTGTCTTACACTCTCTAAATCTGAAAATGTGAATAGTGACATATTTTACGTGAAAAGCCGTTCACTTGTTTAGCATGTGAACGGCTTTTCACTTATTAAATGTCACTATACGTATTTTCCAAATGAATTTCACATCTTTAGATTTGCATGGTATGTTATTATGTAATGTGGGAAAGATTACTTCATTCGAATTATTATATAAGTTGAAGAAAAGAAAAGAAGGAAAATCAAAAATAAATTCTTAGTAGTGACCGCAAAGAAGTTATTGTTAATAATGTTTGCGAGAAGATAATTCAAATATAATTGGCCTGATTTTTTGTTGATCTTTCATTTTATTTGCATTGGCTTGTTTCATTTCGCTAATTGTATGTCTGGAATCGACCTCGTAAATGAAGCTATAACCTTCATTGAAGCTATTTCTATAAAAAAATTATTGCTGTGTTTATAAATAATCTTTCAATACAGGCAAATGCATTGTGTAAACTTGTTCAGTTCCCTTTTAATTAATCATCAATAATTTTCAAATTTTGAATTCCGATGACAATGTAGGTCATGTAATTAATATAAATTATTTATAAAGCAACATTGATTAAAACCAGGAAGATGTATACGAAGTACATACGCGTTTTTAATTTTTTTATTTGCTTAATAAAAGCTGAATAAATAGTTAATGAAACAAAACATTAAACAAATAATTTGTATTTTGAACTACAATTATTATTAAACTATCTCCTTAAAAGTAAATTTCGTCAATGTACTTAAATCTTCACGATGTACACGGAGAGAAAAGTTTAGTAAAAATTACTATACTATTACTAATGGAGGGACAGACTCGATTAATAAAAAATTGTACTAAAAAGTATTGTAAAATTTGCTAGATTTACAGTAAATTTTGCTACAAGTCTAGCACATTTCACCATACTTACTAGTAAAATTTTTTATTTGTCGAATCTGTCCCTGCACTACTAAATAGTATAGTAATTTTTACTAGACTTTTCTCTCCGCGTAATCAGGTCTTCATAACGTATTCTGCTTTAATTGACTTTCGGAGCTTGCAAAAGGCCGCGATCATCGAGTGAGGATAAATAATTCATCGATCGATCGAAGAGCCATTAGAAACGTTTTCATCAAGGATTTTTTTTCCGTGCCGCCTTAACTTTTTAAAAGAGACGAACTTTCCAAATTTTCGGAGGACGCGCGTCGAAGCCCTCCGTCCCGTAATTACAATTTGAACAAAGTTATATCGCGGGGCACACGACGCGTCCGAGCGCGGGGGATGTGTCAAGTATTTAATCAGCGCCGGCGGCTCGCGGAGACAATGGACGGCCCTGGGACTCCATATCCTCTCGTCTCCCTGTCTCCCGGCGCTCTTTCCTTCCGGTATGACTGGGGCTCCTCTGCAATTATGTCGACCCCGTTTTCAGAACAGCCCCGTCTAGCCGCACGAGTCTCTCTCTCTCTCTCTCTCTCTCTCTCTCTCTCTCTTCCTCTTCGACTTTTGAACTCACCGCGGCTAAGCCTCTTTCTCACAGCGACCGCTTATTTTGTAGCCTGCTTTTTCGACGGTTTGAGCCACGTAATGGATTTTCGTCGCCCCACGACTCAAAGGTTTCTTTTTTGCTGTTGTATACCGAGGATGATTTCTATTTGAACCTTATACGGAGAGAAAAAACTTAATAAAAATTACTATTGTGATTAGGAAGTGAGTGACAGTCTTGATGAGCGAGAAATTTTAGTATGAAAATGTATATGTAGCAATTTGTGATACTCAAAATAGCTATTTTGATTATTAAAATAGTAATTTTTAGAATTATCGTACTAAAAATTACGAGCTTTCATCCAAAATTTCTTGCCTGTTAAGACTATCACTCCTTTCATAACCACAATAGGCTTAAAGGAAATTAAAATCAATAAAAAATATCAATTCCAATCTACAAAGCCAAAACTCGCACCATAAAATGTATATATAAATAAGTAATATTTTATTAGAAAAAAAAGGTTTTCTGCATAAAAAATTAATTTCTTTAGTAATATCTGTTAAATATGAATGTCTAATGCAACAAACAGCTTTCATTTGACTTACTCAAGAGCCTTCTCTATTATAAAGCAGACGTTGCACAGGCATTGCATAAAAATGCAATAATGGCTGTTATTCATAAAAATCTTTTCAATTACCGTGGAGAATTTTTTAATTTAAACGTGGCCCTATTTCTTTTGAGAATCGCGAACTAATTTGTAAATCTGAAAATGCATATTAATTTCAAGTGAAAGTACTTAAATGTGCTCATATTGCGAGAGCCTTATTCACGTTACTCCGTTAAAACGGAATTATAAATTAGTTTGAAACTAATTAAAAACTTCTTATTAACTCTTAACATTACCGAAACAATCATTACCCTATTTATCCTGGAGAATTGCAAATTCCTTCTTTTTCGCCCGAAGAGTGTGCCAACATTGATCAGAAATTTCGCGTAACCAATACGTGCTGCGACTTAAATGAAAAAAAAAATTACCTTATTAAACGATTAGCTTAAGAACCAACCAGAACCGTTAAAAAAGTATTTGCAAAAGTTAACCACCTTTTTAGGTGTGGGGGTGAAAACGCCGCAGGCTTTGGCGCACGAAATGTGCACCGCTACGCCCGCAAGTTTATTACTGGCCGAGAGGTTGGCGGCGGTCGGGATTATGCAATTTAAAGCGAGTTAATTGAAGTGCAATAAGTCGTTAAAACTCTCGTGCAAATTAATTAACGCGAACGCCTTCCTCCGACTTAGACGTCTGTTATCTCTTTCGGTCTACCGCTTGTTTGCTCTTTTTTTTTCACTTCTAATGATTTATTCGGGATAATAATATAGTAAAGCGAGTTTACATTATTTATAATAATGTGCATCAAAAATAGCCTTTTTAGTAGAATAAAATGAGTTACAGTTATCGTATTAATTAAATTATTTTTTTTGTTTGAATTTAATGTACAATATATTAATTCTTTAATTTATATTTATAAATTCTAATTATTGTTTAATATTTTATTTAAATTTCTAAAGAAAAGTCAAGGCAGTATTTATTCATATATACATATTAGTAAATGATTGCCTTAAGTCGCGTTAAAAAATAAACTATGATAATAAAGGAACAATTTTACAACTTGATGCATTGCGTATTGTTAAACATAAAATTTGCAGTGTAGAGTAAAAAAATTAAACAGCTAAAATCGGTTATCTCTGTAAAGTCCACATTATCGTCGCCTGGATACTCTTTAGTGCTTCTAAAATATTGGACAAAACAAACGCTCACGCCTTAGCTGCAAAGCTCTTATTTTTTACGGATTTTAACTTTATTTTATATTTACGGGGGCTTGCATTTTATTGCCGCAAATTTCTGTTTTATTTTTGTAAGTGCACTGTCCAGGATTTAGGACGATGTGTTGCATGCAGAAAAGTTACAATAACAGAAACTCTTATTCTGGAAAATTTAATATACTTGAGGCTGCGAGAAAGTAATTCAACGATTAAACTAAATGCAATTAACATCTACAATAATTACACAAATAATTTTTCTTAGAATTTATTTTGAAAAAAATAGCAGTATTAGAGGCATTTATCAGCTGCAGTATAATAGTAAATTATTGCTGTGCACTTATGATCTCATCAGTATCAAGAAAATCTAAGTTCATCCTCATCAAGCCTAAATTAAACGCAGTAAATTCTAAGAACATCCAAGTCAGGTTCATCTAAGAGAAATCTAGTTCAAGTCTATCATTCCAGACAAACCAACGAAAATCCATTTGAAGTAAAAATCCACCTAAAATAAAGTTTATCCTAGTCCAAAAAGCAAGATCAAGTTAACCAAATAAGTAAAATTTTAGTAAAAACTGTGAAGATCAAAAGTTTAAGAGAGAGTCTAAAATCAGACTATAGCATTCCAAGATAAATCCAATCTATACACTGATACTAATTAATACATTCGAACGAAATCAATTCGGATTGATATCCTCTCAAGTAAAATAAATTTCAAATTCATTAGAACCAAGTTAAAGCTCATTAAACTCAAGTTCATATACTATAAACCAAAAGCAAAAAATCTAGATTCTAATGAATTTCAATTCAATTCTTTAAGGATCTTTTCTAGATTTGAGGAGCTTTTATCAATAAATAACTTTTTTATAATACTGCAAAAGCTTCCAAGACAAAAAAAAAGTATTTTCCATTCCCAAATACCGGATGCAGCTACTAGTCAGTGGTGCGCTCAACGTTTGTTGCGACTACTGCGGCGGTGACCGAATTAGCGGGACCATTCGCTTAATATATTGGGAGCTCGGAATTCGCGCTCTAGCGTGATGTACGCGAATGTGGCGTTTTATTGGCTGGTGGCGGCGACATAAAAGCGACCCTTGACACCTTGGATCGCGATGCGCTCTCGCTGCGGTTTATCCACTTTGCGACCGGCGTTAATCCGCTCACGCTGGCTGGATCTACATTGTCTATGACCCCGATCGAATAGTTCAATTATTTTAGATTTCTCCTACTTTCTGGACACTTCCATGGATGGTGTAGTTAAAAATCCACTATTTATGTACGATTTCGTGCACTAAGTATTTATGCGATTAAAATTACATTAAGAAAAATGTTTTGGAAATATTACTGTCATTCTAATAAAAATTACTGTCCAGTCTGGGAGCGAAGCCACAGAATGCATTGAATGAAAACATTACAATTCTGTGTTATAAATTTTACTAGAATTGTATATACATATTACTAGAGTTCTAATAAAATTTATAATACAGAATGGTAATTTTGTTCACTAAACTAAACATTTTTATCTTTTAAAATTATTACTTCTAACATTTTTATATAAAAATTAGGACGTAGTTTTTTTACTTACAGTAGTCTTCTCCTTACAAAACTTAACAACAAATTTAAGGTGGATCTAAAAAGCTAAGTTGTTTTAATAAATTTTTAAAGCAGCATAGTATAAATCTATAAATTTACAGTATCTGCAAAGAAAATGAATGAATATGTAAGATTCTACTGATTCACTTTTAGAAACTACTTAATAAACTAAAACTGACTTTGCATATTTAAATATAAAAGTAATATGCTACTTTAGAAAATTTCTTGACGCTATGAAAATTAATGAACTTTCTTCTACTTTGCACTGGCTCTTAGTGAAATCTCACTTATTTCGGAACTACATGATGTACAGACTCTCATTATGTTTAAACCTGAAAGATAAGATGATACTTTTTAAGATACAAAAAGAAGGAGAGCATCGATCATTTGTCAAGCTCAAATGCTTAGTCTTCGCAAGAATAAAAATGCGCAAAAAGTCCAACTTCTAAGTCTATCTCTCAACTATCGGAAAAATGGAGCAAACCAATCCCCAAGCCCAATAAATATTTCAATCTCGCCGGCGAAGAAAAAGGCGCTCGACCACTTCGCGCGAATAGCGCGCGGAACTAAACAAGCACCGCAAACACGGGGCGCATTTGAATAAAAAATACATAAACAGACCGTTCCGAGTTTCGCCGACGAAGCGCGAGCGCGTTGCGATACGGGAAAACGTGGGGTCGCGCGCGCGCACAGGTGCGCCCATCGCGTATACGTGCACAAGCTCGTAAAGAGTGCGGCGAGCAGGGCCCTTTATACGGAGATTCATAAATATTTTTCCGGGCGGCGCGGTGGAAAAAGAGCGAAGACGGATGTCGATGCACTCGATTACAGCCTCTTCCACGGCATCTTTCGTTGCTGCGCCCTTAACACTTGTTTTGTTTACAAATTTTATTTATGATTTTCCATGTTAACAGCTGAGAGGGTGTGCTTAATTTTTGCTCCACTTGGTTTGGAGTTTCGGTACACGGAGAGAATAGTTGGGTAAAAATTATCCACACTTTCATGGTAATCTTGGGACGCCTTACTTCTTTTATTAAATTTTAAGCAATTTTTACTGCTTTAAATGGAATAAATACAATGCAAATTTTAAATTTTAGTATAGTGTTTAGTAATATTTATAGAAAGTTTATTAAAAATTACACGAAAATGATTATTTATTAAATACGAAAATTTATATTTTAATCAGAAATTTAACAATTTTTAACAACCGTCTATTTATAAGGATCACTCTCTCCGTGTAAGGAAAATCTGTGAAAAATTTTCCAATAGTAGCTAAGAAATTGTAATTGTTAATGATAATACGAGAGATTTCAGCAAAAAAACTTACCTTATCAACTGTTCGGTGGAAAAATGTACCCATTATACAATTTGACTTAGAAAAGATGTAAATTGAGCTTTGACTTTGAAAATTTATCAATTAAAATTTGGCTTGAAGAAGGTATCATTTTTTTTGTTTAATAGTGATGTCCATTCAGATTTTGCTTGAAGAAATTGTGATTTGGTTTAGAAACATCGTCAAGCACAAAATTTCAATTGACACCTTTTTCAAGTAAAATCTTAATATCTTTTTTCATACTGAATCTAAACTTCTGTTGTTTACTATTACAATAAAATTAATCCTGTCTC
Organism: Sycophila sp. Sp_5; assembly: GCA_018906775.1. Lineage (NCBI taxonomy): Eukaryota > Metazoa > Arthropoda > Insecta > Hymenoptera > Eurytomidae > Sycophila > Sycophila sp. Sp_5. The sequence continues at coordinate 1,157,184 of JACCID010000043.1, forward strand.
TCGATCCTAACAGGAATGATCTTTTTTTTTGCGCAGAAGCCAATAATTTTTAATAATTTAATTGTTATCAAAAGTCATTTATATGATTATTAAATTTCATAAAAAAGCTAATTTCGTATTTATTATCTTATAAATATTTTCTGCACTAATTTGTAGCATCAAAGGATTCAAAACTACATAACTTCAAATGTTCTAGTTCCAAGACTGCAAGTTTCAACGTACTCTCCTCTAGAATTTATTAGTAATCGACAAATAAATGTTAATACTTTCATACTAGTTTCCATTCCGTCGATTTTTATATCTCAAATGATTACCAACAGAGCGATAGTGTACTACAAGCCCGCAATCTTTCTTTTTCTCGCATTCGACAAGAATACAGAACATTGAAAATAGAGGATATAAGCTCGACGAGTTTACCAGAGCACATGCAAGTGAACATTTCGCGGCGGTGTAAATCAAACGCTGGGTCAGACAGGGAGTGCATGCGCATTTATTAATTTATAAGGGTACTGCCGTAGATCCTATTACAGGGTCGCGGTGGCTTGCGAATGCGCCCGGAATGCGATTAGTGTAGGGCCATAGTGCAGGTTCGAGGCCGCGAAACTCTACGCCCGGGCAGGACTGTGACACTGCTGACCCACTTTCTTCCTGGTGAATTTTGAATTTTCGATTTTAATTAGGTGGGAGTTTGATGGTAATTGGAGCTAACGATGCCGTGATGCCTCAAAAAGTGTGTTCAATATTCGCGTCTGATATTTCAATGCTAATACAAAATTAATTGGTTCAAAGATACTAGACTTTTTTTAATGAAGTTTTCATGAATGATGCTAAAAGATGCCTAAGGATCTTTCTCTTTAAATTTCCTCTTTTGGTTTGTAATTTGTATGAAAACTTGGGATATGCAGTTTACTTTTGCATATTCATAAATGAATTCATAGACGTACAAGTACTTCAGTGGTTCAATTAGATTTTCTAAAATTTTTTATCCTTATTTGACTCAAAACGGTACTGAAATGCATTAGGTTATTATTGTCACTGCAACTAATGCATTCAAATGAGATCAAATTATGTATTGGCTGGGTGGATCGACTGACAAGTTGATTGGTAGTAAATCGATGAGCAGTTTCCTGTTGCAGTGCATAATAAGCGTATTTTATTGATGAATAATTTTTTTCTTGTAATTGATCATTAAATTTCAGAAGCAACACACTTTCTTACTCTTAATTAGACCATTAATTATTCTTAATATTACCTTATTAAGAGATTCTTAATTATACTTAATATCACCTTATTAAGAAATTCTTAATTATTCTTGTAATATTATACCTTATCTCTTAATAATAATCTTGAGTGTCTTTAGTATAGCCAATATTTAGCGCAGCCAATATTAAATACAACTCCATTATTTATTTATTTATTTATTGCAATTTACCAGATTGCTTGGCGGTAAGTCAAGCAAGTCTTAAGTAACAAAAAGGGATGTAATTAAAGATCGAGCAGTAGGAAAGCGGCGAAATCCAATATCGAAAAACGAGCCGCACCGGGCGCAATGCACTCGCCGGCCGACAGACGCACAAACGGACAACAAATCGCGGCGATAATCCAAGGAGGCGCCTCGTCGGCGAAGACGAGCCTCTCTCTCCTCGAGACTAATTACTCGGAGTGTCGGGACTCGTGATTATGGCGCTTTGTCCGTCCGGTTCGTCTCAGCTCTCCTCTTCGTCTTTCTCTCACCTGCATTTGCATTCGCCCCCTCCCGCGGCGGCCGCCTTCAACCGGTTACAGCGGAAACGCAAACGCGCTGCGGTATAGGGTTTTCGACGCGAGCATACGTGCGGGTCCCGCGGCGTACACTCGTATGTCAGTCGTGCACTCGCCCTTTGGCTCCTTGCACAAGCGAAAGCTTCGAGAATAGCTGTGCGCTCTTCCTTCAGTTGATTTGCTTCTTCGTTTAAGCGCTTTGTAAGGAATAACTCTTCAGACTGAATCGCAATAATCACTCATAAAAATCATCTAATCGATGGTACACTTTTAGTAAGTCAAATGTGCTGCAAAAGGATTAATCGACATTGACCGATCCCACCGCTGTCACCACTTATTGAAAAATTAAATTATCGCGTTTATAAAAATCTCGCTGTTGTAACCACTTGTTAGGTAAACGTCATAGTTAAGGCAATGCCACCACTGTCATCTATTGTAAAATAATTGTCATGATAATAAAAATCCCATACTTATCATCTATCATTAGGTAACGGTCGTATTTGTGGTAATCCCACTGCTGTCACCAGCTGTAAAATAATTGTCATGATAATAAAAATCCCATTGTCGTCATCTATCATTAGGTAACGGTCGTATATATGGTAATCCTACTGCTGTCATCAAGTGCTACGTTGTATTTCAACAATTCCACTGCTGTCATACATTAATAAACTATCGGCATATTTTAATTTCTCTACTCTATCACAAACTATTATGTTAGCATCATATTCATAACTATAGATTTTTATGTAACTGTATAGTATCTGCAACGAAACCACAAACTCCATTTGAGTTAGCATTTCCATGTCGATTAAAAGTTATGAATGCAATGTTCCTATTCTAGTACACAACTACCCATCATTTTTTATATAAACTACTAATGTTTCAGTCTGAGTATTCTCAGTCTTTGCGACAATTTCGAATTAATTTGCGCGAACTCGGAAAAATCAATCTCGATTTTCTCGCCGTACCTATCAGTCAGGTAATCTCCCAGTAACAGGAGCAAAAAAAAGTTCGAAAAAAGCTCGCCCTCAGCGAGACGATAACGAGTTTTTCTTCCAAATGACTTTTCAGAGCGTGATGACCGGAGTTCACAGCTCGCCGTCGTTTAATAAAGATCAGGTCGAATGCCGCGCAACGTCAGAGTCGCGCACCGATGCACGGCTTCCGCAATAACACCGGGCCTCGATACTCGATATCGAAATCGATCGCTAATGGCATTACAAGTGCCCGTCCCCAATCAAATTAGTCCGCTAACTCGAATCACTTAACTCGTTGACGCGTGCCTCCGAGCCTCCCGTCGCTCCGCGTCGTTCTGTATACGTGTACATGCCAGCGGTAAACAATGCCCGGCCAGTTGTCGCTGAGTTTCTGACTCCACCGTTCGACTGGGTTGCTGTAGTTCGACTACCTACCTGGGGTCTGAGGAAATTTTTTTGTTAGTCGGGAGTCGAAGTCAATGCTTGTGCCACGAATGGGACGGACGTCGGAACATCGGAGGTCCTTAACTCGCCCCGAGTACAGGGTATAAAGGGTGCATTGTGGCTATCGGGTTATTATGTTGATTTTCGGCTCTTCTCTGCGTTACAGAAACTAGATACGATGAACGAGGTAATTTACAAAGTGAATGGAGATGCTGAATATACGATAAATTTCCAATTGAATTTGGCTTTCTTTTCCAATGCTATGGCTAAATTTGTGAATATTCGTATAGTTTCAAAGTTTGCTGTACAATGCGTATGATTAAGCAATGCAATAGATGCTTGGAAGTTATATTTGAGTGTCCGTATAATAATGGACGAAATCTTTTATTCCTTTAAATATTCACCAGATCATTTATTTTCTAAGAAAAATAATCAAGATAAAATTGTTGAAGCCAGTAATCCTAAATTTGTATCCGAAACTAATAAGATATTTATGAAAGCTCTGTAAGGTCACGATTACTCAAAATAGACTAAGCTATAAAAAAACTTTGCATGAATTTTAATGGAAATTCGGCAAAGTTCATGTACGCCGATGAAAATAAATTTAATATTTTTTAACACTGTATTTTTATGGATAAGTAATTACCTGTTAGTGAGAATTATGTCTATTAGTAATTCTCGTGTATTTCTTGAAGGCCATTAGTCTTAAATTTCTATAAAACGTATACAAGATAATAATAAAAGTGATGAGACTCGCGTATTTCATTGAATGAACTGTACGCACCGTAAAGACCTAACTTTAGCGAAAGCTTGGATTTGTATCTGCTACACGGAGAGGCTAATCGGACCGTTGACGGAACGTGGCGCGAGTAGATGATTTTGAAAATAAGCCGCGCGTGACAATTAGTCACGAGCGTTGAGAGATTCACGAGCTCCCGTGGAGAAAGCCAATGCGATACGCCGGATTTTTCGAAAGACCTTCGCAGCTAATATTAGCGAGTCCGCATTTAAATCTTCAGCGACATATCAAGACCCTGGACAAAGAAGTTTAAGTATAACTATTAAATTCTGTTCTTATACACTTTAAAATTTACGATGAAGTCTACATGATTTTAACGTCTAGAAAGAACCAAATTCTTATTTAATTTGTTAACCTTCAAAATATTGATGGAAAATAATTGCTTTATTTGTTTACTTCATATATTTATATATTCTTCTTGATATTTAAATATATTTAGAAATACATTTAACCTTGTTTTTGCACACTCTTGATGAAGTAAATAAACAAATAATGTTACATCACTTTGATTAATTACCTTGAGTAGAGTCGAATATTTTAAAACTTGATATTCTTACTTATACTTCGAGCATTTATTTAATATTATTTATTTATTTATTTAATTTCCGGCAAATTCAATTGCTTAAAATAAAATAAAAAATTCTAAAAGTATATTAAAAAAATCTTTTCTTTTTATTCACTTATACCAGTGCCGTTGTCACAATAAATTAATCTAAAATAATTTGATTAGGCACGATAATTCGAGTTTACCCTACTTTATAATCGCCAATAAATCATAACGAGCGTCAAGTCTTCATCCTTCTCAAAAATTGTTACAGGTAATAAAAAATATTTTTATCAGCAAGACTTTACTCCTCATTATCATTCACCTGACAAAAATGAGTTTTTATAGTCATTGATTATGCAAGCTCGCAGTTTCTCAAGGAAAAGCTACCCACCGTTACAAAGTTTCGCACGTCGACTCGATATCGGCGCATTACCGTAAAGGCCAACAGCATTTTTCCGGTTCATTCAAATGCCATCGACATGTCCCGGCAAAACAGCGCGGGAAAGCCGCAAACTCGCTCGTAAAAACGTCAAATACTCGCGGCGCGCGTATAAAAGGCGCCAGGCGAATCTCTCGCGTTTGCGGCAAGTAGGATGCGGTGCGCTCATCAAAGTATGTACCTGGAGGGTCGAAGATAAGCGCAGGCAAGAGAGGACACGTCGAAACCGGAGTTTGTCCTCGCGCGCTGTTTACCGAGTGCAGTCAAAGTGCATGCGAATTACCGCATTAATCCGCGCCTGCTGTTCGCTCACTTTCCACGGGGAAAGAGAGGCAGTGCCGATGTAGGAGAGGCTTCGGAGCGGCACGTAATTAAAACATTCACGTCGCGACGGGGCAAACACGAATGAGGTTCGATTATTTCGTTTTGATTTAATCCGCCGGTCTGCGGAATTTAATTGTCCACGCCGAGCTGGACGGCGCCCTTCGAGCTTTTCCTTTTACGTGGATTCTCTCTCCGCTCGGCTTGACTTTTTTTTTATCTTTTTAATTTTTTCTTCGCGGGTCTCTCGTGTAACTGGATTCGCGGTCTTTATTATTCGATCGCTAGATGAGATACGAATTTTCTTTTCAACTGTCGTGACGGTTCATGGATTTAAATGAGATTTTAAAAATCGCGACTTTTAAGAATATTTGTGGAGTATGCTTTATTCCGGATAATTTTACAAAAGTGCCTTTTTTCCTTTCGCTGTAGCATTATTTAAAAAAAAATTAAAAAAAAAATTTAAGGAACAGATTTTAAAGTTTTACGTACAAAACGAGCCAATTTATATGGTGAGCAGGTTATTTCAGTAATTACAGCAGCACTTATCTAAATGCATTTCAAGTAAATGTTTAAACGAGGGTCCTTTTATAAAATATTTTAATTCATTTAAATTTTACAGTATTTAATTACAACATACTAAATTAGTACATATTCGGTAACAAGATAAAACTTTATTTCGAATGCAATTCTGGAGAAAAAAAAAACTGCAAAACAATATATAGCGCTGTGCCAAAATGCACACGATCCCAGCGATCGCCAGGATGGCGCACCTCGCGAAATCGAAAAATTATACACGCGCCCCGCCGTTTCCTTATCTCGATCGTCGCGCTAAATCGACCACACAAGCTTTAATCGTCGTGCCTTAAACGGTTTTTCTTATTTTTATTTATTTTTTTTTGCTTTCATGCGTGCCGCATATCACTTGCGGGCCGACGAAGAAGCGACGATTCGCCGACAGAAATGGACAAACGCTAAGAGAAATAACAAACAATTAAGAAGGAATAAATAAATTTTCATGGGCGCGGCAATCGAGAGGCGGGATTCATGGGAAAAGATAATTTTTAGAGACGTGGGACGTGTGATGCGCGAGAGAGGATTGATTGCGGAGAAATTTATGGCACGTCTCAGAATTGAATGGAATTCTGAGGTTTGATAACAGTGTGAAAATGATTTGAACGGGGCATAAAATAGCTCTGTGCTTTAATGAATGTTTAAAGTTTTATTTTACAAATCATATATCTTCTTATTTATTTTAGTTTCGCACATTGCTTGCTATTTGTTACTGTAAATAAAATGTGTAAAATAAAATATATAAAAATACTTTGAAAATTATTAATGAATTTTCAAAGGTTTAAATTGCACGTACTTTTTAGTACAAATATATGATTGTTATTTTATTTTATTATTATATAAACAACTGCATTATTGATTTAAGGAATACAGTTGATTTTAAATATTAAAGGTCAAAAGAGGTCTTTTATAAAGACTATAAGGGAATATCAAAAAATGTTTAGTCATATTTTGCGATACAAATTTTAATGGAAAACTGGCAGGACTTTTAAATCTTTATCTAAGGCTCATCTTGAATTTGATCTTTACCCGCAATGATATCATCAAGTCCTTCTGTTGAATTAGGAGCCCTTAAGTTTAATTTTTATGATGCTTAACAATTTTTTTTCAATAGTACGTACGAATTCATGAAAGAAAGAGTCAAAGTGAGATTCTTAGGCAGTACCATGGTGACATGGAAAAAATAATAAGAGGTAGAAAAAAGGACCAACAAAGGATCAACCGGACTCATAAATATCGAGTTTTATGAAATGCTGAAATGCCATCGCTTAAGGCTCACACAGCCACTTTTATGATACTACTCCTTCTTTCTCGACTAAGTTTCAACTCGTTTTCTGAATGTATTAATTCTTATGGGAACTGGTACAGAAAAAGTGATACGTTTTTTAAATAAATTAAATTAATGATTTCACTCAGAATTAATGTATAATTTATATTATTAATAACACTTAAAAGGTTATCACAGTTATAAAAAAAAACTTCGAAATTTGTTTAAAACTCGTAAATAAATTAATTTCGAATTTAAGAACTTGCAGAAATCCGAAAAGTACGAAAGTTACAAGGAAAATCCCTAAATCGTAAAAACCGAGAAAATTGCGCGAGGACAATCTAGCACCCTTCAAAAAAGCCAAAGCCTCGTCGCGTCGCAACAAATCTCGCTCGAGTGGGCCACTTAAAAACCTTTCAAGAGAATCCCCCTGATGCGAGTCGCGCCGGTCATTTCATCCGTTCCCAGTGGCTTTTTTTCGCACCTCAGCGCTCATTTGATCAACTTTTTGCCAAAATAGCACAATTTGCGAATTTTCCGCGACTTGCATATATTCCCCTTTGGGCTTTCCTTTTTTTCGCGATTACATTATTAATCCCCTTTTTTACGTCGATTAAATTGCACATAATGAGCAGGAAAACGACAAGAGATAAAAAATATCCGCAAGCTGTAATATCTGATTTTTTTTAAATAAAGAAAATATAATTAGAAAAACAGTTAAAAAGTTAATCGTAATAATTTATTTTTCAACTTTCTAATTTGTTTATGAAAAAATTTTCTTTCAAAGTACGTAAACTGCATCGAATTGAAAACTATTCTTCTCTGAGATTGAATATATAAGACGAGAATTTCATCCTGCAAATATTAATTATAAAAAAAAGTAGCTTACTGTAATATACTATACCTATAGTGATCAAAGTTGATCGAATTTTACATATAATCTAGATACTGGTTTTCTTCACCAACATAATTTTTTTCGAGCCACTTGAAAAATTATTTTTTAAAAAATTATTTTTTCTGAAGTTAAAATAAATTTTTGTTGCTTGTTTTTTAAATATAGGTAATTTTATGCTGTTTTAACTAATTTTTATTGAAGATTTTTAAAAACCTTTAAGATTTCTTAGTTGATTTGCACAAGTAGCTATAATTCTTCGCAAGAAGAAGCCAAATTACACGATGATTGTTTTAAAATTAATTCATATAAAATTTTATGAGAATAGCAGTGTAAAAAATAATCAGTCTACGGAGATATAAACTATTCAACCGATTACTCGTAAGAAATTCGATGAAAATTGAAAAATAACAAGCTCCGATGAAAATTTTCACTTCGCTATATATATATAAGTAAGAAACGCAATAACCAGTTCGCCTCTATTCGACGCAATGAAATTTCCAGCGAATTACACATGTCTCCTCATCGAACGGTTCACGTCTCCCTGTATTAGGTACTAACTCCACTTTCGTCAATTTACTATTTCGTTCGCTTTGCCTCGCCGGCGGAGGAGAAGACATCCCATCGCGCGATCGGCGCCGCACAAAGGCGGTAGCAGGGCAGCCTTATCTCCTGCCGGGCAAGGCAAAAAAACTTGGCTTCTTTGACACGGGAAACAAGAGAGAGAGGCTGTGTAGATTGAAATTCGTTCTTTCTTTCTCTTTGTCTTACACCCCTACCCTCCAACACCCGCTATATATATAAGGCGCCATCGATTCCGACATTATTCTTCCTATTGCAAGGATAAGGCGTGAGATTCCATACTCTCTCTCTTCCTTTTTTCTTGAACAGCTCACTCTTCTCTCCATCTGACGTATTTTTCCGTTCTTTTCGCGCGCGCGCGTGCGCGTGTGTGTGTGTGTTTGCGTGTGTTTGGCCGCGAGCATTTAGGTGTGTGCTCGCTCCAACAGTAGATCGACTCGCTATATGCCTTTTTCCTTGCTAATATAGCCCCCCTCCTATACCATCCTCTTTCAAACCTCCTTCCCCGTTTGTAGTTTCTCCTCTACTTTGTCTTCTTCGATTTTTATCGGAAATACTTACCAATAACGTTTCTCCTTTTTCCCGCGTTATTCATGCCTTCGATCTCCACTTGTCTTTATCTCCTCATACGATAGTAATTGTTCTGCTGCCATGAAAGCTTTCGCCGCATGAAGGATTTTGTGTCAAACGGCTTATTTCAATAGGAAGCTTAGGTATATAGTTCAAATTTAATCATCGTATCGAACAATGTGAATTTTTTAAGCTTAAACGAATCAAAGGGAATTTTAAGAATCTTTTTTTAAAGAAAAGAAGCTTCATATCTTAGGTCACTTTAAAAAAAAGTTTACGTAAACCTTGAGTGTAAGTTACACCTCAAGCAGTCTTTGATACTTAGTCATTCGACGATCCTGTTGACGTTTGCCTATGCAAATGTCTTTAGAAAGAAGATCCTTTTTCACGAAATACTCTCCTCTCCCTTACTTTCAGTAACTTCTTCCATCTATTCCTTTTTGCTTGATGGGATAAGTACTTCCACATCGCCGCGCTAAAAAAAATCAGCAAGAAGTCTTATATTTAAAATTTCGATTTTTTTAGTTAGAATATAAAAATAAATTCTATGCAGGACCATTTAATTTATTTGTCACTATAACAAAAAATTCATTAACATTTTTGATTGAAATTTTTTTCAAGTTTCTTTTATAAAAATTCAAAAGCTTCAGCAAAGGTTCAATACACAGGTAAAAATTACAGTGATTTTCCTGTGAAAAGTACCAGTACTTGCAAATCCTACCTCGTTTACATTTTTTTTTCACTGAATGTTTAATGTGCGCTACACTGTAATTTTTACGAGAAAATTTTTGTATGCTCGAACGCATCGAAAGCTGTGATACTTCTTATGTATCCCGATGAAAATTATAAAAAAAAAACATAAATTTTTCTAGAACTTGGAATATCAAATTTATCGCGACAGCCTGATGCAGGAATAAAAGTCGTTTATACATCAATCGCCGCCAAATAAAGCGTCGAACTCTTGTTCTCCAGGAAACGAGGGAACACACGTACTCTTTGCATTGCAAATCAAAACGTCTACTCGCCTCCAGGCCGACATCAGCCAAATCTCGTCTTACAAAGCTAAACACAAATGGTCCGCCGGGTTCTTCCGATCTCGCCAAAGCGACCGAAACTCCCGGGGGCTACGCCCGAGGTTCAGCCCGTTTCCTTCTGTCTTCGTGAATTCACAGGGCGACCGCAGTGCCTTTGTGTACAAACGCGCGGGTTATTTCGCCTCGTCTCTATTTGCCGATTGGACGTCGCCGCGCCGCGAAAAATATTCCCCCGAACCCGGACGGAGAATTCACCTGGGCGAAAAAGTTTCATAATCGAACTTTTCGAAATTGTTTTATACGACGACGCCTTTTTCCCATCAGGTGTGCATGTCCCCTCTCCCATCGCCTTTCTCTCGGCCGGCTAATGCGTATGCATGGGCAAATTCTGCACGAGAGTTTTGCGGATCGCGTATTCACCTTCGCAGACTCTTTCGAAGAGAAATGGTGGAGGATTATTTATGGGATTTGATGCTGTTGGACACAGATTTTGGCCAGCTGCAAGTGTCCTTATTTTTTTAACGGGACAATTTGAGGCCGCAGTGAGTGCAGTATCTTTTTGCGGGATCTGGAAAACGGGCAAAGTCACTTTGCAGATGTTACTTACATAAGTTTATTCGAGACATTAAAATTATTTTATTCCTTTGCAATACTCATTTTGAGACATTAAAATTACTTTATACCTTTACAATACTCTTTTTGAAGATCTTCCTGTACGCAGATTATGGCTATGGAGATTTTTTTTCTTTGTGGATATTTACTTTGGGACATTGTAGGCAGTAAAACAACACCAATAAGCTATGAAAAATTGAAATATTTCCGAAATATCTTATAGTACATAATGATATAATTCAATTGTTTGATGAAAATATTAACTGCACTGATTTTAGGCTTATATTCAATTTAAAAAACTCAAATACTCGTAAAATACGCGAATTTTAATGAAATTTGTAAAGTAAATGCGCAAGATAAGAGAAAAAAAATTAAGCCACTGTAAAAGACGAGATATACGGTACATTAACATATTATTAGAGCATATAGACTTTTGGCAGTCTCGACATCTTATGTCACTGCAAATTCCCTTTATCTTAATTGCCCGTGTAACGATTGTACCGGAGGAGCGGGAGATTTGGAAAATGCCATGTGCCCGAGCGGTGGAGGAAAAAAGCCAGGGAGCGAAATTGTAATTCGTTCCTGTTGCCGTTCGAAAGAAACCGGCCGTTTCTTCGCATAATGAGCTCGTTTGTATCGTCTTTATTGGCTCCACGGCGAATCTTTTTTCCTCCTATGGGGATTTCACCCTCTGCTATCTTTGTGTTTTAATTTTTTTTTGCTCTTGTAATTTCTGATACCACGAACTCTATCAGAGAAAAATGGATGGTTTAAAGGAGTAATTATTTAAATTTAAATTCATAAATATTATTGATCTAAAGCTGTCAATAAAAAAATCATCATAGAAAAAATGACAGGCGAAGGTTTATTATAAACTTTTATTACTTTAATGCTCTGGTATCGATGTTTTTATTCTTTTTTATAAAAAGAAATTCTTCTTTCTTGACTTTTATCAACTGTAATATTATCTTAATAAATAACAACAATAATTAAAGTGAAGTATTAAAGAAAGTTTTGCGTTAATGACATTCATGGATTATTCTTATAATCATTATAAGATAGAATACAACATAGCTAAAATTTGTGTAAAAAAATGATTTACAATTGTCTAGTATTCTGTTTCTGATTGAATGAACAATAATCAATATAAATTTTTTGTGTCAAATAATTAAATTACATAAATTAGATTGTATTTTATTTTAATTATACAAACATTACGTAAAATTATTATTAATAACAATGTATTTTAAATATATTTTAAACATATTCTCTGTATTAAAGAATACGTTTAAAGAGTATACATTACATAATTTTTGTAATGCGTCATATCGAAATAAACAAAATACAGAATTTTTAATCACAGAAGAAGAACCATATTGATTAAAATACTACATTTTAAAACAAAGCTAATGGATAATAATGGATAATAATGGAAATAATTTTATTCTCGTCTAAAAAAAAAACATTAACGAACGCCGTTGAAAAGGCAGTATAACCGAGGAAAGTTTTCTCCACATTTCTCTCATAACGACAGCATCTTCGGGTATCCCGCTCACGCAACAGTACGCACACTCCGTCGTAAGCCAGAGCAAACAATACATAAAATTCCTGGTCGCGTGTATGTGCAGCCGTCGCGAGCAGCATTCCTATCTCATCTTCCAATGGCCCGGGGAAACTGCGACCATTAAGTGCCGCGCGAAGGGAGACGGATGCACATGCCGACGGGGCAAATCGGCGGAGGCGGTAATAATCGTAAGTATCCGGGACTACTTCGGTACGTCGCTTGGGGAACTCGTGCAGTGGCACGATGGACGCCACGCGCGACTTGTTTGCGCGAGTTTCAAGTTGGAGAACTTCTTAATGGCTTCGATTTCGGTACTCCCCCGATCTCTGAGTTTCTCATCTTTAAAGAGACTGTTTAATTTTCAACTGTTTAGGAATTGTTCACGGATTTGCTGCGAGATGGAAATTACGCGCAATGTATAAAATCTTTTTAAAATTGAAATTTCAATGTTACTAAGAAAGGATTTATTTATTACTGCACGGAGAGAAATGTTCTAATAAAAATTAAAAACTTTAAAATTCCTATGTACATAGCAAAAATTACTATTTATATAGTAGAAATTGCTATACACTGAGAGAAAAATTTGTTAATTTTAAGCAATCATTTATTTCAATAGTACTAATTAAATTTTATGGAGTCAAACAATTATTTTCTTGAAACTACTAAATTTATTTAGAAACAAATAAATTCATTGAGTTTTAATGAAATCATTACTTAATTCAAAGACATATTTAATAAGTACTATTCAAGTAAATTGTTTTCTTAAAATTAACAATTTTTTTTCAGTGTAGGAATTTTTACTATGTTTTATAGTAAAAATCGTCATAGGTCGAGTATGTCCCATTGTTCCTACGGAACGTAGTTATTTTTACTATAACATTTCTCTCCGTGTGGAGAATTGTAGTAGACTGTCGTTTTCAAAATGGAAGTGTGTATTATCAGATAATTATCTCGATTTAACGTTATCATGAATGGTATAATAAAATAAAGACAAAGTAGTTTGTTCTCATTTTGTTACGTTAAAGGACAAATAAAATTTTATTGGACTTTATAAATTTATACATTGTACTGAATGAAGGATGATATTTTGTTAAATCCTTTAATATTTATTATAAAAGCAAATAATTTTCTTCGACTTTATAAATTTGCTTTGTACTGAATGAAGGATGACATTTCGTTCAATCCTATAATATTTATTATATATTTTATTGATATATAGAGCAGAATGTACATAATTTGAAGAGGATAATATTTATGCGAGTAGCGTGGATGTAATGTGCGATGTGCAGGTGCGTGAATGTGTGACTTTCAGACACTAACGTACCCTTATCAGATTTATACATCCTCCACTGCGACACGCTATTTACCCTCACGAGCGCAACCATATATCCATCCACATAAAGAAACATGCGCACATACACCGCACCTCTCATTCAGTATGCACATATCCTGCAATATTCGCCGCGATATCTTCAAATGATAGCTCATGGACACTTTTATTTAACACGTCATTTATTTTTATACAACAAAGACTTTTGTTAATTCCAAATTTTCATTTTTTTATTAATAGATTTTTTTTTGTAATTCATTTTCTGTAAAGTAAATTTATTAATTTAAGTAGCTTCAAATGTCTTTTCTATTTGGTAAAGTCGATTTTTAAATGGTTTAGACAAAAGTAGATTAAAAAATAAAACTTAATTTTTTCAAAGATACCGTACGGACTTTTCAAGAAAAACGCACATGTAGATTCAAGGAAATTAATCAGCGCTTTGAAAGCAACAATCCACCAGTTAAATCATATAGTCAGGAATCCTTGGACATGATCCTCCGCTCCTTTTCGATTATCCTCTCTTAAACAATGTTCCATCGGCACAGGAGGAATTCAGAAGCGCTGCTGGCAATCACCCCGATGATTTACCGCCCCATCAATTTTCCAGCTCATTAAATGAGTGCCAAAAAAAAAATCAACATCGACGCGCAAAATTTGAATTTAAACTGAATCGACACCTCACCCTTCCTGCACCTCGCTTATGAAAGATGCACGCACCTTGCGGGACGCGCGTATTGTCGGAGCGCCCAACATTTTTTTCCGGCTCATCGCGCGAGGAGCCCCTTTTTCAATTATACGGCGCGCCGTTGCATTTAAATCACTCGTTTCATAAGTGCAACGCGCGCCGACGATTCAATCAGCATACATTATCATAATTGCGGCTAAGCCACGGCCCTTGAGTTTTTGCCCTTATAATAAGGTGTCGCGGGCTACGCCGCGGTGAGTGGACTCCACCCCCCCCCCTGCGTCCCGCCACCTTCACCGTTCCTCAGCGCATCGTTATAAGCGCCCTTTTTTTATTTTCCCTCGCGGAGGCTCGTAATGCGCGGCCAATTTTTCCGAAGGCCTTAACGAGGTCATTGTCTTGGAGGCGCGGAGAAAAACCGGGCGCCGGCGAGCAGGTTTCGCGAGCCGACGCTCGCTGCGGATGGAGCGAGTTCCTTAAGGGTGGACTGCCGTAACTTTTTTACAGACTCTAAAAATACAAACAGAATTAGCTTTTTATGGGTACGCGCTGGACGCTCGCCTCTTGTAATTCAATGCCTTTAATTTCGAAGCGCCGCTTTAGGTAAACATATTTGTTGTTGATGTCAAATCGTATAGGATGTATTACAGTCGTTAATATCTGCCCTCTTTTTTTTTTTATTGAAAATGTATTGAATAAAAAAAGAATGCCGGGATGGTGTGAAGTATCCGAAAAGCTAGCAGACTGGTTGATGGATCGTTTTAATGAGAATTTAATATTTCGATGTGAATCATTAAAGACGTTAATGTTTCCTTAAATAATTTAATGAATAAATTATTTACTATAACCGTGAATTTCCTTTCAAGAGCTAAGTATGTCAAGAAAAAACGAATTACTAATTTCTAATTAATTAATTTCTGTATAATTATGTATAATATTCTATTCTATTCTATAACCTGTCGATCTAATGTCAAAGTGTTTAAATGTCTGAAATTAGAAGATGATGATGTCTAAGCTAATTAACAGCAGCAACATATTCCAGCAAAATTGTTTGAAGATGAAGATCCTCGTACCCGTACGCCTATCAAATTATTTTGCATTTTCATCGTTGCTCAGATGCACAACCGGTGAGCTCGCGAATATTGGCTGGTAGGCAATAAGGAGGCCCGTATATTATGCATGTAAAGAGGCGGCCCCTGCCTGGACTAATTAACTTCGTGGATCGTTAGCATTTTTGTCTGCTTCTCCGAACGGAGCACTGATAAGGGAAAAAAGAAGCGAAGAAGAGCAAGTGTTTCGTTTAAAAATGGGAACCAACATCGTAGAAAATAGTTTAACATACTTGCTTCTGGGTTCTGAAGAATCGAAGAAACCAGAAATTAGTTAATGCTTATTGTGCTAAAACAGACAGCGTATTTAGTGAAACAGTTTTTAGTTTTTGAATTTTTCTTTTTGTAGGTATACTTACAACTGTTTATATTAATAGTAGTGCTGCAGTAATTACTGATTTTTTTAGGTACTAAATAAAAAATTCTTTTTATCTTTTTTTTTCAGTTTTTTTTTTTTTAAGTTATTAATCAAAATCAATAAAATACTTTTGTGCAATATTTCGTAGTATCCTATTCTCTTTCTCCTTTAATTAAATTCATTAGTTTTTAAAGTGCGACCTCATTAGAAAATGTACGCTAACGTTTTTCAATTATATATGAACGAAAAGGCAAAGTTGACATTGATTTCGGTCAGTGATTTCGAGCAAATGCAGTTAACGTGATTATAGTTCGAGAGGAAATTCGTCGTCCAACAAAGAAAGTGTACTCAACGATTAGAACTTGGAAACTTGAAATCACCCCGGGAACGTCCGAAGAACAATGAAATGCGGGGAACAGTTGGCATTACGAGGGCCTCGCTCAGTCCATTTAGCGGTTTTCGCGGTCTGAGAGAATAGCGGCTTAGGCTTTTAAACTCCTATCCCCAAAGCAAAATGATGTAAATCAACAGGCTAAGTCACTTTTACTGCGCTGAAATATAGCAATGAGGAAATTAACAAATGTACTTTGTAATATACATTTACCTAAATTAAAGCATTAAAATGAGTATTTCTGATTGAAATAACGCTCATTAAGGCCAATCATCGAGAAAGGTTTTAAAGGGCAAATTAATGCCTTTAGAAATATATTTGCCAACGGCGTATTTCAATCAAAGTACGTCAGGATTTTGCAGCTTGTATATATATTTTGCGGCTTGATTAAAAAAATATCAACGTGGCAAAAGTTTAGTTCGTGCCTTCCGCAAATCGATTGATTTTAATTAGGTCAGCAAATTTTCAAGAACAAGCAGCTCATTAATTCAAATTAAATTCAAAAACAAAATATACTCCTGCTCCAGCTACTTGCGCAAGAACATCGGATCGAAGAAAGAGAAAGAGAGAAAAAAAAAGATTGAATTGGATTGAAAAATTGAAAATGGATTTCGCCCGTCGTCTTTTGCCCCTGCAGACTTGCGTCGCTCGGGTGACTCGGCGCGCGCGCGGCGACGCGTCGAATGATTTTCACGCTGACCAGCGCCCATCGAAATTGAAAGCCGAGGGCGTTTCCTCGAGTTACCATAAAAAACGAGATAAAAAGGCCAGGATGAGGCGCCGGGCGAGCGGAAAAATACGAGTCGGCCCCGAAGATTGACTTTTATATCGACTCTTGTCCCGATGAGATAAAATTTAATTTTCCTAGTATATTGCGCGGGAGTTGTAAAAATTTTTAGGATGGACGAAATGAATTTTTCATCGGTCGACTCCCGCGGGAGTAAAAGAGGAGGTATATAGAATTTACTGGCTGGTCGCGAGAAATCATTTTTATTTAGAAATTCGGATTGCTCGAATTTCTCGAACGTGACATTTCTTCTACAAGCTGCTTTGGACGAAATGCAATTTGTTTTTGACAAATTAAAAGCTTTGATTCAGTCTTCGAAAATTGAATTTCTCGGGTAACTATTCCATTACGTTAAAATCCAAGTTGAACACCTTGTGATTAAAATGCGTGGATCATTCTTTGTAGTTGTTATACTTATTTATGATGCATTAATTTCCTCCAAGATATATAAACACCACAACGTAATACCTACAGGTTAACTAAGGATCGTAACCACGTGAGGTACAGTGAGATGAGCCAGATTTTCAAAATTCATCGTTTTGTATCACGGGATTAGATGAGCTACGGTGTGCCTCAGAAACTGTAACGAGAGATCTGTGACCTCGGTACACGCTTGAGTCATTTGATGATAAACATACGTTGTTCTTCTGGTTACTGGGGAATTTTCTACACTGAGAAATGTTTTGGAAAAATTACTGTTATTCTAATAAAAATTACTACCCAGTCTGGGAACGGAACCACAAACTACATTTAGTGAAAAAATTGGTTAGTTCTTACTTCAATAGATGAGAATGTACTCTTCTTTTAACAATGTTTTTATCTATCATTGCCTACACCATTTTCTTTTTGGATCAGGAACTCAGACAAATTGTGTTGTTGGCCAAAAAACGCAGCATTTCTTTAAATTAATCCTTCGAAAAGTCACATTTCTAATAACTCTGTTATCAATGCACTTTTTCAACAAAAGGTCGCTTGTGATTGAGTCTAATGGTTAATTCTAAGAAATGATTAATGATTAATTCTAAGAAAAGATTCTACTTCTTATTTTACTCGATTACTTAATTAAAAAAAAAACTAAATAAAAACTATTAATTTAGTTTTATTTAAAAACTTTTAGTTTAGGTAAATATTGTTCTAAAAATACAAAATTCTTATTACATTGATGAACACGTTTAAAGTATGATTCATTTAAGACTTCTTGGATCGTATACTTCTGATTTTTCTTGACGCTTGTAATTACCAAAATAACTAAATGAAATATACTGAACTGACAGACAATCTACCAGATCTCTATAACTCCTTCGGTGCAGGCGAACAGTTTTCTCAAAGTGCAAAATACATTATATCAAGTATATTTAAAATCAAGTATATCAATATCTACCAAGTATATATAAAATCATCACATCAAGTGCATAATACTCCAGACTCGCTTTTTATTGCTTATCGAAGACGAACATTATAATAAATGTCGAGTAACATTCAGTGTCACACTCGGAAGAATTCGAAAATTTTTAATTGCTAATAAGACCCGCCAAGTGCTCCCTCGCCTTCAGAAACCGAGCGCAAACAAATCCGAGGTATCAATTCAGGCGGCTCATAATGGAACGAAAACACGGATTATACAGCGTCGCTCCTCGAGTTTTTGCTTACTCCCGGCGCGCAGGAGGGGACCTCCTCCTCCTCCTCGGCGTCGTCGTCGTCGCGGCTCGCGCACAGTCAGCTCGAAAAATAAGATAATTATTCAAAGGCTGAAAGGCGACGAGCGAGCGAGCGAGCGAGCGCTGAATAAGACAGTAATACGCGCGCGTAAAACAAGCAAATCTCAGCGCTGGCATTGTAAGCGGGACGGCGTCTCTCGCAGATGCCTCGTTGTCTTCTTCCTCCACCTCCTCCTGCCTCTCCGCTCCTCGTTTATTCTTCCGTCGCCCTCGAGCCGCGCCGTCTTCTTTTATCTTCAGTAGGGACGACTAACGGTAAACGAATTTTTCATTGGGTGCAGCGGCGATTTTCACTCGCCATACCTTCTCCTTTTTGCTATTTGTTCGTCTGTTTATATTCGGCTGTTTATTAATTCATTAAATGGCGGTGAGAGGCTTACCTTATAATCCGAGTAAATATATAAGGCGCTGTAAAACTAAAAGGATGGGCGAAAGGGCAAAACGCTATTAAGTGATCCAGTTTCGATGGAGTCGTTCAAATGCAGCAGTAAAACTTAAAAAGATGACGTGGCTGAAAGACGGTTATTAAAGTTTGTTATGTTTTTTTTTAGATTAACTTTTTACTCGATTGAATCTATTTTATGTTTAAACGGACTGTCTACTTTTTCAAAAGATACTTTTATTTTCTACGTTGTAACTCATTTTAGAGAAACATCAGTAAGCAATATTTTATTTTTAAGGTTGGATGATTTTCAGTGACATTGCAATTACTCCACGTCATAAATTTCTACGTTTCTCTCGTTGAAATTGAAAACTAACAAAATTCCACTTACATGTAAGCAAAATATTTCAAATTAATTCTTTTGTTATCTTTTTTTTAGTAAAATATAATACGCGAAATACTGAGAGTACAGAATTTTTAAAAAATGACAACATTTTTTTCTACATTGAAAGTTTTACTTCGGTAAACATAAATAAACACTAAAGCAATCAATAAATGTCATGTAATATTCAACTTTCGAATGATTTAACATATAGATTTCATGATTAAACAGAGCTTCAATTGGTTGAATCATTTAGATAGCTCCTCGCCAAAGTTAATAAGAAATACATAAAAATATTGTTAAAACTATCAACCCGACGACTGAAAAAAAAAATCTTACAGTAAACCAGCAGTGATTCAGTGGGCGATAAAAATGTAAATCACTGACGCTCTTAAAAGAAATCACCAACTCGATTTAGCACCATAATCCAATTTCCATAAAAAACGAACGCACGCTAAGTGCCGCCGAGTTTCTCACGATCGCCAATAAAACGAGAGCGCACAGGACAGTAAAATATTTTATACGGCCCTGCGCTCGCACTATATACACCTCACGGTAGCACCACCCCACTTCCTTGTATAAATAGTCTAGCGCAGCAGCCCGAAGAAAGGGTAAGTGAAATAGTTAGCCAAGCGAAAGTGACGTCGGCGGGGTCAGCGGCGCCAGCCAGACAGAGACAGAAGTCTCCCTCGTGTCGACGTTTCCCAGGATGCGACACGGCGGAAAGATAAGGGAGAAAAAGCGAGATGTCAAGGAGTCACCGAGAGACCTTGAACGACGAGTTTTTCGCCGGAGTCTGTGGGGAGAACGCGTTTTTCAAAATCGCGGGATCGAGTTTATTATCCTCAGCCAACGTCGCTCGGACTACTTAAACAATACGCTTATAAGGAGAGACGGAGACTCGTGGCTTCTGCATTTTTACTGAAGTGGATATGCTCCGGATTAAAAAATAATAATGAATTTAAGAATAATTTCGAATTACTGTCTATATAAATTTAATGCAGTACAATTGCGACTGAACTTTAAGGCAGTGATTACACTTTTGATTGAAAAAATTGCAGTCGAAAATAAATCACTGTCTTATAAAGTTCAGCGATAATTCCACTGCGTGTTTAGAGAAATGCGATGCAGTGACGTTAATTTATTATGGCAATATTTCTCTGACGTAAGTGCTGTTCAGAAAAAAATTACATTAAATATTTTTAGAATACGCATTCCGTTTAAAAGAAAATTAAAGATAATAAGTTCTTAAATATGTGAAAACAAAAAAAAATAAAACAAAGGGGAAAGCCTCTTACGAGAATATGAACTAGACTTTGTTTAGCATTTGAGCGGTTAAAATATAGAGGCGAAAGTTTTGGCGGGAAGCACTAGCGACGAGCCGGAATAAATGAAATTTTTGAGTCTTCGTTTAGACCGTGGAAAGCCCCTTGATTTTTGATGAACAAATTGAAGCCGCATCTCGCGTTCGTAATCCCAGCTGTGGTCGAAAAGTTGCTCAAAAGCTCGAAAAATGATGTGTTTATTAAAAACGACTGATATATGTATAATATTTAAGGGTGAATAATTATTTTAGTATAACAATGAAATTTAATCGACACAACTGCAAATAAAGCTTTAGAATCTTACGAAATCTAAAGTTAAAAATAGAAATGTATATTAAAAAAAAAACGAGTTGACTTTAAAATAAACTTGAAAAAGAAGGTCAAGGTCTGCTCAGGTGTTAACTGTTCAAACAGTAAAATTTAGTTTTTTTGTAGTGAAAATATATGTGAAATAAGGCACTCTGTAGAGCGGTCGTGCCTAATAAGCTGTTAAAATAAATTTAAAAATGAATTTCTATCAGAATTCTGTACGATCAGTGACTTGTTAATTATCTCTCTGAACCAAAAAACTTTAGATTCGAATACTTTTTTTTTTAAATGCTGCGATGAATAAATATTTATAGAAGCGATATGCAAAATGAAACAACTGGTACAAACTTTTTCTTTAGTACGAATTGAGGATAATTCTATTTCGGCAAACTACTAATTTAAACGGCTTTAAAGGGATACTCCATTCGCGCTTTATTCTTCTTTCAAAAATGAAACGTTAACTCGATTACTTTGTCAGTCGCATTCGAAAATTCGATTATTCAATTTCCAGCGAATTCCACGCAAAACTCCATATTTACAGCACTATGCAGGAATAAAAGGAATAGCACTAAAAGAATTTCAGAGAACGATCGAAGTAATTAAAGTAGCTGCGCTAACCGGTGATTCGCTTAATATTGATTCGGAACCTCGCACCCGATCGGTTGCACCTCTTTTTTTTTTTCTTTTTTTTTCTTTCTCACCTCTCCCGGCAGGGGAGAATAACGCCCGTGAAACTCGCCTACACACGAGCAGAAAATTCCCGGGGCCAAATTCAATTCTTTTGCGCGAAAATTGAATCATAGGTTTTCGCCGATGGCCGGCCGCTTTCTCTCCCCGGCGATATTCCACGGGATGTTTCGGCGATGACTCTCTCTTCGTGTCCTTCGTTGCATGCCGCTCCCCTCTTCTTATGCAGAATAATTGACTCGATTGGATTATTCGATTTCACCGGACAGTTTTTCCATCTTCCTCTCGTTGCTCGTGTAAAATAAATGCGTCGGAAGCGAATAAATAAATTATCGCGCACGAGTCGCGGCTCTAACGCAGCCGCGAGTTATCGAGCTTGCAAAAATTATGAGACAAAGGAGCTGGAATCGAATTTCAAGAGACATTCGTTTTTCATACGGATTTAATGGGATTATCTCATTCTTTTGGTCTGATTTTCACGTGGCATCGGTTCACTTGCTGGTCCAATTATTCTATGCTGCCGATCGTTTTAATGCGGTAACGGGCGTATAGCATTCTCTGCAGTTAATAAAGACAATTGCTGTTTATTTATTTCAGTTTAATTTTATTTTAATGTACATTCATTTGTTGTCAATGTGCAATACCATGTAAATCTGAGAATGTGAAATTTACTGTGAAAATGTGAATAGTAACATTTAATAAGTGAAAAGCCGTTCACATGCTAAATATGTGAATGATTTTTCACATAAAATATGTCACTATATTCACATTTTTATAGTGAATTTCACATTTTTAAATTTAGAGAGTAGTTTAAACAGGGTTCAATTTAAATGCATTCAAATTTAAAGCTTGCATGAATATTGAAAAGACAGGTTTCTTTAATTTCATAAGTATTCTTGAAATTATTAACATTATTTTTTTGGAAAAAAAGTAGACTGTTTATTAAAATTTAACTAATTTATTAAAGGGCCATCCGCAGCTTACAAAGTACAAGTAAAAACTACTACTATATATTAAAAAATAAATTGAGACCTAAAAAAAACTGAATAAACAATTAAAAAGTATCAGAATCTCGCAACATTTTATATGTCTCCAGCAGCTGTTTTTCCATCCTCGAGGCGTAACGGCCTAACGACGTAACCCAAAAAAGATTCCTCCAACACTTGGCGGGTCCTCGACCTATACTTAGGCATCCCTCGGCCAAGAGTCCACTCGTATACATACATATATATAGATGTACGTACATATATCCATATACATATATCTATACATGTACGTATTTCGATGCGTACTCGCGCGACTGCTCGTCTCCAGGAACAATATCCCCAAGCCGTTTACATACATTAAAAGGCCCCGATCCCCCTATCGCGATTTCAAAGGGGCTCCCTCTTCGACTTCATAACTCGCACTCGCGCAATTACGCGCGAGAGACGCGAGATGAAAATCGAGCGGAAATGGCACGGCGGGGTGTGCGCACACCTCAATGTTCAAACGCGATAATAATCCGTCCCCCTCCGGTGGTGAGCGCTCGGCTGCGTATTCGCGCATCCGCAGCTTGCGATCGGCATCGTCGCAGGGATCGTTCACGAATTTACGCGCGCCATGCTGCAGCAGTTACAGCCGATGCTACAAGGGGCCGGCGACTTAGAGTGAGAGAGAAACTCTTAGCGCTTTTGTTTTTTGCTTAATTTTAATCTAATGATTTAGTGCAATTACTTAAGTATATCATATACCTGCAGATTAGGAAGAAAGTGCAGTACACTAAATTTTCGATATGATGACGATCAGTCCAACATTTTAGTGAAGTTGTATGATAGAATGAAACTTTTAAGAGACAATTAACGCATTTTTTTTTAATCTAATTGCGACTTAATATTTTACTATAGTTAAGCTATTTAATTAAAATTTGTAGAATGCGAAGAAACTTAAATAGTCTAAATCGTCAATACTATGATGATCAATTCGGTTTTTTGTGGAGAAAGTCTTAAAGGAAAAACTATCAATCAGGAAGATTATTAATGCTTAACGGTTTATCAATCAATTATATTTTGCACATTTGTTCCATATTTCCTTTTTCAAATGCTACTCATTTGCTGTTATCATCTTTTTAAGATCCGATTCTCCACTTTGCTATGTGGTATATGGTAAATTTTTTCTTCGTATATAATCCGATTTCCATTTTATTTTTCCAAAATAAATGAAAAGTGCAATAAATTCTGCAAGTTGCAATTTAAATTTTCCCAAGCGCAGCTTGAAAAATGACAAATGACTTGTTCAACACCGGGGAGTTTGCAATCCAACGCGAGCGCTTACGAATAACGTCCATTCGCGGTAACCAGTGACTTTCTCACTTCCCCTCAAGCCCGTCGAAATTAATTCGCGGCTCTGTAATTCGGTTTAGCGTCGTGGTTTCGCATCTAGCTTCGGTCCATCGCGGCGGTTCTCAACGAGAGGCACAGACCCCGAGATGAGGCGCTACCCGCTGAGAAACGACTAATATCCCAAGGTACGGCGGAACGTTTTATGACTTCGTGTTTCGCTACGCCATTGGTGCAGACCAGACGGTTGATATTAACGCTGCTGCTAAATGGGAAAAGTGGAACAGCGAAATTATTTTCGTTTCCTTTTTTTTTTACTTTTCTAACGCTGACGTTTTATTACATTGCGAATTTTTACCACAATTTTCCAAATTCCCTTTTGCGACACTGTAAATTCAACACGATCGCCGTTTGAAATATTGTTAAAATAAAAAATGCTTGGTACTCTAATTGAATCAGTGGAGTTCATTTGAAAATACGGCGAGTAAACCATTCAGACTTGCAGTTTGTCCGGGTATGTTATTTTTTTTTTTAGAAAATTTTCATTTTTTCTCAATATATTTAGATATAATTTTCTACTTTATTTGGATACTTATACACTGAGAGAAAAATTTGTTAATTTTAAGCAAACATTTATTTCAATAGTACTCATTAAATATTTTATTGAGTCAAACAATTATTTATTTAAAACTACTAAATTTATTTAGAAACAAATAAGTTCGTTTAGTTTTAATGAAATCATTACTTGATTCACAGAAATATTTAATGAGTACTATTGAAGTAAATCATTTCCTTAGATGCGGTTGCATAGATGAACTTGAAACTTCGTGATAACGTCGTGGAATGTTCCTTTGAGCGTGACCCATTTTATTATAACCTTTGAAAATTCCCAATTCAATATCCATACTCTTGATGGTTCATACTTGCGGCACTCGATACATCATGTACTTCCGTACTTAACCGAAGTGAACACCCGAAGGGATCAGCCTAGAACTTGCGCTTATGCGAAATCGTGTAATACGGCTCGGACGAATTATTCGATTGGATACCCCCAGACCCTCTAGCACATCCTGAAATTACGAGCGAAGATCCGTTTAACGCACGCCACACGGTCTTCAAAATTTACTTGAAAAATACACGTGAAAGTGAAAAATGGAGGTATCTTTATCTTTAAAAAATGCTAAGCATCAATTTCTTACATCTACAAAGAATAGAGACAATATAATGTATTTTTTTTTATTTTTTATTTTCTTGATATTTTTATTTCACAACGGGAATTGCATATAAAACTATTACTGCATCACGAAATATTCAGAAAAAAATCTCTTATCCAAATAACAAAACTACTCGGTCGAACTGTTAAGTACGCGAAAGAATCAAATAATAAATAACGAAAAAGAAATATCCTACAATGTTTAATAAGATTTTTTATAAAGAGAATTTTAAAGGCAAGAATACTCCAGTAAACAAGAAAGCATCCGGAAAAAAAGCATTGAAAAGAAACAAAGGGAACTCGAGGCTTACGTAAAAGCATTCCTAGACGCATAATAGGGAGAAATCGAGCACTTCCCAGTCTGCACTCGACATTTTTATATTCTATCCTGGAAAAAAAGGATCTCGCAATGTCGCGCGAGACACTCATTACTTTGAAGCCCCTCGTCTCGATAGGCGTAAAAAATGCAATCCGCTTTCAGGGCGCATTATTTCAATAGCAATCTTAGGAGCGACGCGTGAAACGATGCGCACGCAAAATGACAATTGCAGTCGCGTTGCGTACTTTCCAATCTGCGTTAAAAGGATCGACGAAGGGGAAAGGTTGCGACGAATTTTTCTGGATAGATTCCTCAGAAAGTATGCGTACCCTGTTGTTTTTACTCCTTCGCGTTACATACGCAAGGATATTTCTCTATTTCGTGTAAGGACACCTTTTTTAGGCGCAGCTGATCTTACTTAACATGCAAGAGTGCTGTTTTTACTTCGATTTTTACTTTTTTTTGATTTTTTAATATTTTTCAAATTCTATTGAAAAAAAATTAAAAATTCGTTAGTTAATTTTGATTTCGGGACAAAATTCTAGTAATAGAAAGTTACAAATTTTTGAATCGTCATCATTGATTTCATTACCAGATTAAACGTAACGTGGATTAGTGAATTTTGAATTCTTAATAAACACTTCAATCCGCTCAAATTTTAATTTTCCATTTGGATGGTGAATTAAATTTCGATTTAATCGACAACTCATTTTATACCTTAAAAGGAATAAAAGTTTTTGAGATCAAAACTCTTTCAGTTAAATATAAAAATGTTCACCTTGTAACGAACAAAGCTCCGTCGGGATTCATCTACTAAACCTACTTTCGTCGCAGGTTAGCCTATACTGGACTCGTCAGTAAGGCGTGTAAGCGAATTTTTCAATATTTTCTAAAATAAAATAGTAACACACCTTTTACCTTATAACCTTAATTCTACTAATATGTTAGTAGGTTTTTTGTTGTAAAAAATGAACTTTGCAAAAATAAAATTTCTTCATAAAATAGAATAATCCGTTAATTTCTCAAATGCGAAAAAATTTAGATCTTTTTCACATCGAAAGAAGCTGCAAGTGTCTGGATAAACCAGAATCCTCGCGTCAATCTTACTGTGGGTGCCCCAGGCAATCGTCTTTTTTGGACCCATCCCCGGAAATCCAATATCCTGAAGCTGCAGGTGGAAAAAGAAGTTCACACCTCACGCGCTTTTGCCACAGGATGTTATACTATGCTTCTGCGGGATTCTCTTCGTTTGTCTTTCGACAAGCAGGACATTATATTCCGCTTTTGGCTGTCCCATGATTGTCGCATTATATTCGCGGTGCTAATTGAAAGCTCAAATTTTTATTACTCAATAAATCACGAACAAAATTTCTAATACATATATTAATTTAAATTTTAAGTAATTGAAAAATTAATTTTAACACTGCAATATTTTTTTCAGGTACGTACGATACCATAGAGGAAAGTGTTCTCCTGCTACTGTGAGTAAATGAATAAAATTGTACGAATAATAAATATAAATGGCAAGGCTTTTTTAAATTCTATTTCAATTAGTAAAAACTTCTAATGGAAGGCAAACAATCCATGAAAGGCAAATATTAATCAAATTGATGAAAGGAATATCATTTTACTTTATATCCATAAGAAAATAAATAAAATGATTCGCATTAAAGTTATGGAAGTCACTGCGACCTCGTGCGCAAACACCGGCGCATTTAGGTCACTGTGGTATCGATGCTTCGCACGCAGTAAAAAAAAAAGGCTGTAAAAAAGAAGAAGTTTTTAATAACTCTGAGCGGTAACTCGTAATTTTCCGGCAAAATTTCTCGTTTAATTGTGCGATCCCTCTCAGGCAAGAGTATATCTTTTCTTGACAAAAAAAAGCCTCCCCTTCGAGCATCCAGAGTTTTCGCAGCAATTTTTATGCCCGTGTGTAGCCGGCCACCTTTTCGATTATTATCATTTTTTATTGCAACGCGCTCGTGCAGCGAAATTAGGAGCGCCTAATCAAAAAGTCATTACGTCGGCGCAGATGTGCCGGCGACACGATGGAGGCGCAATATCCTGCGCGAAGTGCCACCGACATTTGACTAAAGGAGACGAGTTTCCTTCCTATTAATTTTCCAGGTCTCGTGCATCGAGTATGCTCTCGCTCGGATTCCTTATTATCTTCTTTTTTTTAGAAGTAAACGTAGCAGATAGAGATTTTATCATATTCCCTTTTTTGTAGTTTTCGCTGTTTTATCGTCTGGAGTTATTTATTTATTTATTTATTTATTACCAGGAGTTATTTCATTTGTGAGATGATTTAAGCTCTTCTTACACGGAGAGAAATGTTATAGTAAAAATTACAATATTCCGTAGGAATAATGAGACATACTCGACCTATGACGATTTTTACTATAAAACATACTAAAAACTCCTATGTACATAGCAATTTCTACTATATAAATAGCAATTTTTTATATCTACATAAGAATTTTTAGTATTTTTTATAATAAAAATTTTCATATGTTGAATATATCCCACTGTTCCTACGGAATATAGTAATTTTTACTATAATAGTTCTCTCCGTGTAGAATTTAAATTTGTAACGCATTTTTAATACTGTAACAATTATTATCCGTTTTTTAGAGAAGTATGGGTAGCAGGTAGAGGTTTTATTACATTTCGAGTTTTACTTATTTATTCTTTTTTTATAAGAAGTTATTGCACTTGAAAAGGGTAAAAAAGCGCTTTATGAAATTTTTCAGTAATGCATTTTTAATATTACAATAAGTAAACGTAGAAGGCAGAAATTTTATCACATTGTCTTTTGAGCAGTTGTCGTTGTTTCGTCATCTAGCGTTATTTATTTATTTTTTTATCAAGAGTCATTTTACTTAATTAATTTAAATCGATGTTATTTCTGCAAGATAAATAAACATTTCAGAGTGTGCTCTTGAATGATTTTATCCTGGACGTTTTCCTTTGACCCAGTAAGACTCTTCAGTAAGATGTATGGTCTTGACTCTACTCTGTCGCGATCTAATTTAGATTGTTATAAATTTACTTACCGCAGTTCAAACAATCTGTAGCCGCATTTAAAAAATTACTTTCTTGCAAATTACAATTGCAATCGATTTATCTCCCACCTTATTCTTATCATAAAAATTGTTAGTGAAGTTAGTTCTATTTTTTCTTTATCGATTTTCAATATTTAATTTCATGCACGCTCCTCACGTATCTTATGCATAAATATGTAAAAGAATCATTTTATTTTATAAATTTAATAATAATAAAAAAAAAGAATAGCTGATGTTATCAAATGAAATAGTACGTTCGGTAAGAGAAGGTCGGCAACTGCAACGAGAATACGATTTAGCGGTGAATTCCTTGCGCGCATATTTACATTGCATTTTAAGTGAAATTTTTTCTGATTACATTAAATTTCATTTTCTGCCCGCTTCAGAGTCGCGGCGGCGTTTCTTCTTGTACGGCCATAGTATAATCTAAACGGAATTAAATTACCATGTCAGTAATGTAAAAGATAATACACCGTCACAACGCGTTCCGCGGCGCATCCATAATTCATCCAAAATGCAAATGACGCGGCGGCTGGCATAATTATCTTTGACAAAATATGTTGCAGCAAACGCGCCCTGCTTAGCCGGAGTAATTATTCCCCCTAGTGCAGTCCGCCAAAAATAGTCCGCATATACCTCGGCCAATTTCTCGGACTCCAATTAACCCATTGACTTACATCGGGTGCACTGCAAAAAAGGGCCGCGGCGCTTCCTTCCAATCCTTCCAGTGCAGGACCGAAAATCTCGCCTGCATTCCCCCACCACGTGAAGTGTGTTTATGCAAAGGGGCTTCGAGGAAACGACGGATCGCACCAATCGCCGACGCAAAATCATTGAGAGAAGCGCGTGAGAATGAGTCCTGGTGGCGGGATGTACCTACATTTGCGTGTCTGTGTTTGTGCGCGTGTATGAGTCCGTGTGCGTGACTGCGTGATAAGTCCGGGCTCGATGTTTTCCTGCGGCGTGTAAGTAAGGAATAGCACACTGCTGGCTCTTCCCTTGTATAGGCCTACGTACATACTCTTCTGAGTTCTTATTTATTAGATCGCCTTTGTTGTTGATTCTTGAGGAACGTACGCGCTTACTTTTCTGAATATTCTTTTTAAGCAGCAATCGGGGTCTCCAGTCCATGTCTTTACGTTCGGTAGCAGTAGTTTTGTTTCAAGTTCAGAATAAGAATTTACGTAAATTAATTTTAAAATAGTGTCACGGGAAAATGTAGTGGAGATTCTTTCCTGGTACATACAGGTTGATGTTGCATTTCAATTTTTCTTCATTTTTTTCATTCGTTAAAGTTCATTAAAGAATCGTAATTCTCTGTCAGGAGAATAAACATATATAAATATATATACTGGAAAAAAAGTCTAGTAAAAATTACGATACTATTGTATAACGCAGGGACAGACTCGACAAATAAAAAATTTTGCTATAAAGTATAGTAAAATTTATTCTAACTTCAGAAAAATTTACTGCAAGTCTAGCACATTTTACTGTACTTTCTCGTAATTTTTTTATTTGATGAGTCTGTCCCTATCTCACAAAATAGTATAGTAATTTTTACTAGATTTTTCTCTCCGTGTATAAGAAACAGATTTGTTAACTACTTGTAAAATTAAATTAATTTTAATGCAATTTGGTCCATTTAATACACCTATTCATTTACATGTTCTTATGCTATTACAAGTATGCATGCCTCTTTAATTAACATAAGAAATTAAGTAAGTACACATTTATGCAATTGGCAATTATCCTTCTGTGCACTATCTAAATTTAATGCAGTGAAATACCATTTAATTTTACTACATTAATTTAAGAGAGCACTTTTACGATTGCACATAAATGCATTATAAGTACATTGATTAATGCACATTCCAGTCAGTATTTTTTTTTTTGTAGAGACAGTAGAGAAAATCAAGACTAACGCAAAGTTAATAATTAAGATCGCCCGGTGATCTTATAATCGTGAAATAATTTTTTTTTAATTTATAGTATATCGAAACATAATAAATAAAATTACTCGCTCATTAAAAAACCTTAATCAACAGAGCAAATAAAATTAATCAAATCCACGCAACGTAACATCCTTACAGTATAAAGTAAAAAGTTTTTCATCGAATGCAATTTTTTTTCCACCAAACAATCCCTTTATTCCCTTAACGACAGAAACTGGCACACAACTCCTTGCGATTCGCGTGCGCTCGTCCCCCCTTCTCCGCCTTGTATAAAGTCATTTGACCCTCCGCACCACCTCTCAAGAATATTTTCCCGTCGCAAGATTACTTCTGGGTTGGCGCGTATGCGTGCCCCCATAAACACGTATTCCGAGAAGAACACATGGACGTACACTGCTCCGCCAATATCTCCGACCCTATTGCATGTAAATATTTCCCGCGTGTACCTCATGCATTTTACGTCCGCGAAGACCCTTGCCGAGTGTGCATGCATTTGAGCGCGTTAATGTGCGCGAACTCGCCCAAGTGTACGTATTAACCCCAACCCATTCGATATAACTACGCCTGATAAATTCTATGCCGAGTCAACGGCTGCATCCTCTGTATGTGAATGTACTATACGTGTTAACACACATGTATGTGCATGTTGTGATTTTATATGGGATTGTACATGTGTACGCACATGTACAAACCCATATAACCCATATGTATGTGCGTGTGCATCTGCGAGTTTTGCACGTATACGTGCGTCTTGATTACATATGAGAATGTATACGCGTGTGTACGTGTATTTGCGCATGCTCTCGAAAAATAAGTATAAGCGAAATTCACATCGAATAACTAAATATACACTAATCCGACCTGAAAAGTCATCCACTTATTCGGTATGTGAATGACTTACCACGTTTTAAAGTGTACGTTCACATATTTTATGTGAATTTCACTTATTCATCTTTAGAGAGTGTGTGAGTACTGTATGTCTGCGTGGGTCGTGATTGCACATGCGTCTGTGCATGTGTGTGCGTGTGCATGTGCAAGTATTTGCGTGTACGAACACTTAAACGTGAACATGAGTGAATGTATGACCATATGTGTGTGCGTGAACGCGTGCGTGCGTTAAACGCGAACCGCTTTTACGCGCGTCTTCGAATGGATACACAAGGTTGGTATAGGGTGCGCGTGTATGCGAGGCCACACTCTCGTGTGCACAGGGCGGTGTTTGTACGTACGTGCACGTTTATGCAGACGATAGGGAGCGCGTTTGCATATACGCGGAGACAGTGTAACGTGGTCCCGGGCGCGCATCCGTATGTGCGTGCCGGGTCGACTTTGCTAACTCAGAGGGTATATAGCCTGTATATGCCGGTGCCCGAGGTTGACATGCCGAGTTTGCCGGTGTGGCGGGGAGCGCCCCTCGCGCGATATTAAGATACCGTGCTATCGACTCCATTAGCGCTGCGGGGCCTCCTCCGCTGGGAGACGTTGAGGATGCGCGGGAGCTTGCGAAGAGCTTGCGGTCATTGTGAGGACACGATGATGGGTATGGTGTGTGACACTTTGTGAGGGTCGATGCAGGGAAAGAAATCCGTTTTATTTTTACACAAAAAAAAAAACAAGTACACGGAGAGAAATGTTATAGTAAAAATTACTATATTAACGTAGGAACATTGGGACATACTCGACCTATGACGATTTATACTATAAAACATACTAGAAATTCCTATGTACATAGTAAAAATTGCTATTTATATAGTGGAAATTGCTATGTACATAGGAAGTTTTAGTATTTTTTATAGTAAAAATTTGCATAATTAGAGTATATCTTACAGTTCCTACGGAACATAGTAATTTTTACTATAAAACACACTATAAAATTTCAATGTACATAGCAATTTCTACTATATAAATAGCAATTTTTCCTATATACATAGAAATTTTTAGTATGTTTTATAGTAAAAATCGTCATAGTTCGAATTCCTATGTACATTTTTAAAGTTACTGGCCACTAAAGAGAATTGCTTTTGCTTTAATGGTTAATCCTATAGCTTTCTAGTAAATAATGAAGTAATTTTTTTATTTCAATAATGATCTTCTTAGATTTTTTTGAGAATAGGAATTCATTAGAAGTTACATTTAATAAATTATAAATTTATTTTCAGGATAGTTCAAAACACTAGAAAATTTTTAATTTCCATCACTTCTACGTACTGTTATGATTTAATATCCTGAATTTAATTGTCACGGAGTAGTTATTTTTTATTGACGGAAAACGAATTAATTTTCGCTCGGTTAACTCGTGCACGAAAAAGAGTTCTTTCATTAAATTTTCATTATTACCGTCATTATTAACATGCCTTTATTAATAAATTGCACTTCATACATAATCAGGAAAAGT
Organism: Sycophila sp. Sp_5; assembly: GCA_018906775.1. Classification (NCBI taxonomy): domain Eukaryota; kingdom Metazoa; phylum Arthropoda; class Insecta; order Hymenoptera; family Eurytomidae; genus Sycophila; species Sycophila sp. Sp_5. Next base: position 1,190,291 of record JACCID010000043.1, read on the forward strand.
TTTTCCATTATCGCACCGCGGAGTTTACAAAACACCCTTTTTTTTCATTTTTACATCGTGAAATATTGTTTTTTAATTGTTATTATTATTATTCAATTTATTAGTACTAATATAATTATTTATGTAAGTCACTAAGTATGCAGAAAAACATATGTCGTTACTTAAGTTATTCAAGTAAATTAAGAACCATAAGACGAAATTTTACAAGAAAATCTTAAAAGTTAGGTCTGATTACTGACTTCTAGAGGATCATTTCTACATAGCGATTGTCTACTCGTAATCAATCCTAACTATTAAGGTATTAAGGTATTAAGGTATTCGATAAAATATCGCCTCATAATTTCTAATTTACCCAAACAGTTGGATAATACGGTAATGCGTTAAATAATTACGGATCTAAGTTTCTCCGTACAGTTCACTAAAAAAATGAAATAAAGTAAAAATAAAATCCGTACACGGAGAGAAATATTATAGTAAAAAATTACCATAACTGTAAACAGATTAAGAAGATTGTGGAATACTCTACCTCCACCGGTATCATCTTGTGATTCAATTAGTTTATTCAAAACTAAATATAAAAAAATTACTAGGAAATTTACTTAAGTAATACAATTAGTTATAAATATTGTATATTGATTAGTTTAGTTGTTACACTGTTATACTTAGTAATTTGTATCCCATATTAAAATTTAAGTTTACATATTTCTTAAAATGTAAATATTTTGTACGTTAAGGACTCTAGTCCGTTGAATTTTGAATAAATAAATAAATAAATAAATATTCCGTAGGAACAGTGGGATATATTCATCTTATGAAAATTTTTACTATAAAAAATACTAAAAATTCCTACGTAAATAGAAAAAATTGCTATTTATATAGTAGAAATTGCTATGTACATAGGAATTGTTAGTATGTTTTATAGTAAAAATCGGCATAGGTCGGGTATGTCCCACTGTTCCTACGGAACATAGTAATTTTTACTATACCATTTCTCTCCGCGTACGCAAATAAAATAACAACGCGCCACGTGTGCACTCGCACATTGCGTGAGAGAGCAGAGGGTCCGCTATCAGCATGCCCTGGCGACCACCTACGGCAGGGAGAATAAAAGACCGCGAGAAGAGAGGGGTCCGCGTGAAAGGCGCAGAATCGAGGGTAGAGGAAGGACCCAAGAGTGCAGCGCACATCCGCGCGGAATAAGCAACGAGAGGAAGCGGGAATAAAAGTAAGGAAATGAAAAGGACAAATACGGTGAGCGCGGGCAGGAGGGAGAGATGCGCGGGAACAGATATTGTCGCGGCTGCACTTACGCGCAGGAGAATGCGAATGACGGAGAAGTGGGGAAACAGCGAGGCCGGATAAAGGCAGGAAGCAAGGAGGATGCGCTGTAGGCGTGCGCTTTAGTATCTTATCCGAGGTGTCGGCCGGGAAGGAGGGTGAAGAAAAAAAAAAGAAAAAAATCGCGACGCCATCGGGCGAAACAATAGCGTGAAATAATTGACGCTGGGAGAGGATGCGATAGGGTAGATGGCCTCAGCGAGCATTTGAGTGATTTCGTATGTAGATTCTGCGTATAGACTCTATCGCAGAGAAAGTTCGTCGCTTATGTTGGTTTATTGCCCGGAATAAATTGTTAATTAAAACACTCAGCCCTTATATACGTTTATATTTTTTTTTGGATGTGTAAATTTCGTGATGAGAGATTTTCTGCGAGTGGAGACTTTGCAGGAATCGATTTTCGCAACCCAATTTTTTTTTTATATTTCGTATTGCTTATAAAAAACAGTGGATGTTGGCAATAAAGCTTTTTCTTATAAAATATTTAAATAAATGTTAATCTAACTAATTTACAATTTACCATAAACAAATATTTCACTTGGTCTCCACAGATCAAACGCATCGAATAAATAATTCTTTAATACCGTTGAATTGTACCTTTCGTAACGAATATCAAGATTATTATGTATATTCTTATTACTCGAAGTAATATAATTAACCCAAAAAGCCCAAATTCAAGACATTTGGATTTTTTCTTATCTACTTATTTTCATTTATTTATTTAGTTTTTAATAAAAATCGTACTCGATTTTTACTTAATTCTGCAGAATTTGTTCTCCAACATTATCTCTTGGTCCGCTTCGCGATAATAGGGACCATTGCAATTATTTAAAAAAAATATATATATACATCGCTTCGCTCGCCTGTCGGCACTTTTTTTTTACTGGCCTGTTCGATCGGGAGAAGGTGGCAGTCGAAGGGGAAGGGGGGTATATCCGAAGCAGGACGCAATGGCGCGGGAAATTTAAAACGCCAATCAGTAGAGCGCTGCGAATACATTTCTAAAAGCCGAAGAGTCGAGAAAAGGAGAGGAGGCTCTCGAATCGTCGCCGTAAAAGGCAATGGCCCGATAGTAATGGCGCGGCAGGCTGCACGCGCCGAAAAGGCCGGCGGAGCCTCCGAGATACTACTGCTGCTCCTCTCCTCAATTTTATAAAAGTGTGCGTAACGATGGCTTTGCATGCGCCCGCGTCAGCTGCAGCTTATCCGCCTGGACTCGCTTCGCCGGCGTGCGGATTTTTCAACGGCGCGCCTTTATTTTTGGAGGAATGCGGGAAAAGCTAATATTTGCATCCTTCTCTTCATTGGACTGAATTTAATTTCGCTTAAAAATAAAGAAATCCAGTGGGGAGGTAGGTGAAATTGCGTAAAGGAAGTGCGATATGTTATGTCTAATATTGCGTTTTTTTTTTAAGTAGAAATAGTCGGACTGTATTAATGTGTTTTTAGTACTAACTGATATTTGTGTTCTATATTACATTGGATTCTTTACAATTAGTAGTCGCATGATATTGTGCGGGGGACTGGATTATCACATATCTAATATTGTTCTTTTTTTAAGTAGTAAAACCGAGTATGGTCAGACCGTGATATTAAACTAGTAAATATGCGCGTCTTTTCTTCATTGGGTCAAATTTAATTTTATGTGAAAAATAGAGAAATTCAATAAGTAGCTACATAAAATGGTGCAAAGAAACTAAAATTGCGCTTTTTTTTTAAGTAGTAATGGTGTGTGTAGTCAGACTAGGCTATTAAACTGAATATTATGGATATTGAATTAGTAAAAAGAAATTTGAAAATTGCATTGAAATTAAACGTTCTCTCTTAACTGTAATAGCATAACACCCGGACATCAATAGCATATTAATTAACGGTAATAATAATAATAATAATAATAATACTTCCGCCATCACTATAATGTTCGGTCCACAATTGAAAAAAATGTTTAAGTAACTTTTTAACGAAATGGAATTGATTTCAATGCAAATTGAAGACAATATTTGTTTTATCGCGCATAATATTATCTCAAACTCTTCTAAAGCAATTCAATTAATAAAATGCGCAGACGTGCGCAGCTTTAAAAGATGGCACTGCAACAAATTGATTCCGACAACAATGCACGCGGGAGAAAAGTACCAAATAAATTCAACTTCACCATCGAAAATTGCATCAGCAGTAGACAAAGAAAAAGGCGCGTTTCGCTCCCGCGATCCGACAAAACTGTTTCGCTTAAAAAAAAATGGAATTCCGAATCCCCCTAAAAATCATAAAAATGAAACCCCGCATTGTTTTTGTTTTATTTTCCCCCATCGACTCCAGGATTCGCGCAAAGGCCCGCCTTGTCGTTTTCGCTACTTCGCCCTCTTTTCATCGTCGCGTTTTGCCTTTCTCGTTCGTTAGTCCCGCGTGACAAAGGTAATTAGAGTCGAGCATTTTGCAGCGGGACAAAAGATGCGACAATTACCGCGTGAATGTCTGTTGCACAGAGTCGCGCTATATACGTACTCCTATGCGCCGTTCGCTCATGTATATGTATATATACGTTTGTAGATGCATGCAAGCTGCAGAGAAAGCGACGGCGCGACGTCAAAGTTATCTTCATTAATTTGCGGAAGCCGCGGAGTCGAAATGCCGTCCGCCGCGGCCGATAAGCTCGGCCGATATGTAAATGTAATATTGCCGGCCTCCGCGCGAGACTCGCTCAACAATGTTATCTTTTATATTATATAAAAGAAGCTTTGTCCGCGTGTTCCCGACGTCCTTTGCCTCGTTCCTTTTTCATTATTTTCACTGGAATGAAAAAATTAAAGGGTAAAGAAAACGAATGGCGAGTAGCAGCATCATGCGAGCGTTTCGCTAATTTATTATTAAACGGGGGTAGAGGGAGAGTCGAAGAAAAGTGGGCTGGATTTGTTATCGAGAATCTTCTGCGTACGTCCGTTCCGGTGGTGCGGTTAATTGATTCGCGAATGCGGCGCACTGTGGCCTTGAAAGGAGCAGTCGTTTAAGGAAATCATTAAAGGGTCCGTTGCTTTATTGGCGATATTGCTATTGTGAGCGTTCGAATATTGAAGGCGTTACTTCTTTTTATGGGACTTTGGATTATCTTAGCTGAAACGTGTGATGTAATGTACATTGAAAAAAATGTTACAGGTCCTGCTAAAAATTTCGATGAATCCTCCTTACGAAATTATTGATTTAATAATTATTTTGTCAATTTAAATAAAATTTATTGGTTTAATAAATATTTTGTCAATTTTAATAAAATTTATTGATTTAATAAATATTTTGTCAATTTAAATAAAATTTATTGATTTAATAAATATTTCGTCAATTTAAATAAAATTTTAGGTTGACTAATAAACTAAATGTTTAAATAAAATTTAAAAAATTATTTAAATAAAGTAAATGTAGTTTTGTGAAGAGAAATTTAGTGGGACCTACAAAACTTTTTGCCCAGTGCGTTTGCAAGGTTAATTTTTCATTAAACCATGAAAAATATGCTGATGATAATCGACCGTATTGTAAAAATGTCTTTATTTAAGCATCTTAAAAGACTCTTCCTGAAAATGTTACGCAGTAGAATAAACGACTGAATTAAATTTCCTTTTCCTTAGCAATTGATACGTCATTTGAAAAGAAGGTACGACAAAATGCGAAAAGAGCGCAACGAAGAAAAAGGGAAAATAAAAATCAAGTCAGAGGAAAATAACCGCTTCTTTTTCAGATGCTTCTTATTGTAAGAAAAATTAAATAAGCAATACTAGTCGGAAGATATAAGAATAACTAAAAAACAAAATATTCCTCCGTTCATCATGACACAAATTTTCCGATTGCCGGCCCAGCGTGACCCATTTCCATCGCAATCTCACTCTCCTCCCTCAAAAGAGTAGTGAGAGAAAGAGAGCGAGAAAAAAAGAGGAGGAAGGCGGAAGCGCGAAAAAGGGAAAAAGAAGAAGCTGGAGAGGGAGGGAGGATAAATCCGAGTCACGAAGAAATCCGCGGGCTTGATTAAAGGGAGCGGCTCGCTGGTTTACCTAGGACCGCGCCTGCCGCTTATATAAGGCCATCGCGCGGCCAATCACGGCGGTTTAATTACTCGCCACTTTCTTTCATTTGAACTTCCCATTGAGAATTAGGGAAATTTATGCGCGACGGCCGCGGCCTCTCATTAAACATTTATCAGGCCGGAGTCTCTTAGGCGCGTTTTTCCGCCGGCGACGGCCGCGGCAATATCGAGATTGCCCGATGATCGCCCGAGTGGGAAAATCGCGGAGTCGGAATGCTGATTAGCTCTCGGCGCCTCGACGCCTTCTTCGGCGCTGCTCGGATGAATCGCCAATTAGTCTCCGAAACTTTCGCGGCTTTGTTTATATTTGCGTCCAATTTCGGTGATCTTCATTTGCCGAGCGTTTCATATTCATGAGCGGGATTGACTTGGAAGGTTCGGAAAAAATTTTCACTACGAGGTGAAGTGTCTATGAAAATTTTATGCAATCTGTTATTTATGCGGCGAAAATTAATGTTTACTTTGAATAATTCAGAGTAATGAATTCGATACAAATTTGTGCACTACGTCGTAAATAATGTAAAATTCATTAAACGTTAAATGTTAGTCACCTATGTAATGGATGAATTATTTGTTGGAAATGATTTTCTTTAAATTTACAATTCAATTTCGATTTTGATGATTTTGTCCACATTACCTCGATCAATTATAATTTTCTGTTACACAAGTTTACGGAAATGATTAATTGATTGAATTATTATTGTATCCACAAACAGTATCTACAAACTTATGGTAAGGTCAAATTTCAAATAATGAAAATTGATTTGTAATTTGTCAAAATAAATAAATATGCCATGTTTAAACAGAAAAGCCAAATTGTTACATAATTAATCATTTAAAAAAACTAATGTTTACGTTACTCATGTCCAATTAAAGAGCCTATAATAATCGCGTACAATTAAATTAAAAAGTAAACAAAGAAAAGTATAAAGAAAGGAAATTAATTATTCAATAAAATCGTATGATTCGATAATAAAAAACTCCCATGCAAATTGCTGAACATTTATTGAAGATGTATAAACAATCCAGGAATTGTTTGGAAATGACAGTAAAATGGGAGAAAGAAAAAAGCTCGTGCTTCGCGTGGGAAAAAGAAGAATCACGGACAAAGTAAAAAAAAAGGTAAACTCCGCCGGCACAGGTTCGCTCTATCGAGATAAGAATCGTGATGCATAACAACACTTTTGCTACTGTGACTACACTTGCTCCTCCTTTTTCACGTTAGACTAGTCTAGTGTGGTTTTTCACTATTTTTAGTTTCCACACCGCGAAAGACGTACTTTTTTCCCTTTTCTGTACAGGTGTATTTTATAAATCGTTAAAACTTTAACTATGTTTTATATACCTACAGTTCACTAATAAAAAAATTTATATTCTAAGTCCTTTTTTATACATTTTTAATTACAATCATGGGTTCCTAATTTGTAAACCTGCAAAGTGCGTATAATTATTTTTCAATAATTGATGCTTGTAAATATTTTAATAAATATTACTGCATCATTTAAAAAATATCAAAAGTCAGATTCAACGTCTTGACTTACGTAAATTAAATAATAAATTTTCTATTTACTCACCATATTCTTGTTTTATTTTTTTCGTTTAACAATTAAATTTTAAATATTACGCATTTGTCATACCGCAATTGTGCGACTGTGCTAAACTCTATCATCATTAATTTTTCACCCTAAAAAAAATTAAAAGAAACATTTGCTACACCATACGACTACTATCTTTTTCGTTCTCTTTACATTCTCGCAGAATCTGCATCTCGTCAGAGTGGCGAGTGTCAGGGCTGAGGATAAATTAATCATCGGACTACCCAGAGACGCGGCGAGAGGCTTGGGCCATTCATGTGCGGTCGGTATCGCCGCCGACATCTCCACTTAAAATTAGTAGACTTCATTCAGCGGCTTCCGCGCAATATTTTCGGCGGAACGCATCGCCGTCGTCGTCTGGGTGGCCGATTTCGCCACGGCGCTAGAGCCGTCGGAACGGAAATAGTCCACCGTTCCGCGGGCTGCGTCCGTCGCTTCGGCTTCCCCCGACCCCTTCGAGAACACGATGTATTTTGGGAGTCGAGACCGGACCGGGTGGTCCCGATGGCCCTTGCGAACCTCCCTTTTTTTATTCAACCCGGACTGCAGATATGTCGTTTGTCTACGACGAATAATGGAGAAATTTTCAAATCCATCGTGGTTTGACTCTATGATGAGCGTCGCAGTCGAGTTAATGTACCTATTCTGAATACCGAATCAAGATTTATTTAAACTCTTTTACATAAATCAAAATAAAACAATTATAACGTGTTCATTTAAAGTTCTTTGTGCTTTTTGTAGATACTATTTTAGTTTACTTCTTAAAATGATGGCTGTACTTTGTATTTAAGCATTACTAAGTTTATTAAACGGTATAAATAAATACATCAACCTGCAATCAAATTGTTATCCTCGAAGTCAAAATTAAGATTCCCTTCAATTTTATTTCGAATCTCTACTCTAAATACTCTACTCTAAATTCCATTCAGTGAATGCTTACGGGCTTTTAGTGAATATTCACTGAAAGGATAAGTGAAATATCAATATTTAATCAGTGAAAACGACAATCATTGTTTAACTAAATGAACTTATCAAATTTCATTCAGTGAAAAACAAAATCGTCAGTTAAATTTTACGGTATAATCAGTGAACACGATAATCAGTGTTTAAATCGGTGAAATTTTCACTGAACGAAATTTAGAGAGTAAAGTACTTGTCCACAGTACTTGAAAGTAAAATTTATTAATTTCTAAATTAAATAACAATTACGAGCTCTAAAATTACTGCAACAGCGGATAAATTCACGGTTACTATGTTCCGAGATTTCTTGGGGACTTCGAAACTTTTTTTCTCACCTCGTTAATAAAAGAAATGATTATTTTGTAAATGAAATAACGTTAATGAGCTAAATACAGCGGCGGACAAATGCACTTAGCAATTGCGCAAATTCTGAATCTAATTTAAACAGCGCCGTGAACAAACCGCCGGCGAAACGGCGTTGCAAAGGCGGGGTGGGGGCATAATGTTGCGCAATTTTCCCCGAAACGATGGAACATTACATCGATGTTAATCGAGAACAAAGTTGCGAGAGACCCGTATAACTACGCTTGTATAGCGGGACGATGCTACTGGCTGCGCGGCGCGGCTGTCGAAGTTTCATGCTCTCCTTCTCTCCTCCGTGCACACGCGGCCCACCCCCAGCGGCGGAGTTTCCGGATATTAATTACGCGCGTAATTAATCGTATCAAATTTCCTCCGCCATATTTATACGCCGCGGAATAATATAAACAACGTTAGAACGAGCAGCCCTTAGTAGTGCGCGGGCCTGTCAACTTTTCGCGGGGGATTGACTGGAAGTGCCTGAATGCACCGCGACCTGGTGTAAAAGGCGATAAATTGACGCTGATGCTTGCAATTATTTTATAAGCTTCAGTTGGTTTTATCTGGTGCCGAGTGCGCTTTTACGAAATAAATATGTTTATTTTCAAACTTTTTATTGATCGCCTAATCTGAAGATATGAAATATGATTTGGAAACAAAATGTTACTACTCACATTTTTTAAGTGAATTTTTACGATTTCAGATTTGACGGGTAACTTTAAGCTCCGATATTAAACGTCAGAAGGAACACTTCAAAGCCGGCGTAAAAATTTTTAAGTTAGGATAAAGTTTACCCAAAGTTCATGTTCGACGGTCGTTGATATGAACATGGGCAATAAGACTAAATAATAAATAATTTCGCAATACTTTATACAAACTTCAGATGAAGTTTTTCTTAAATTTAAAAGACGTTCACATGACGAATGTTAAAAATAAAGAACTTTAAAGAATTATTTTCTATAATTTCAGCGATAATTTATCCGTTTATATCAAGCATCTACAAACTTCTATAAAATATATAAGAAGCAAGTTCGATCTCATTGCCCATGTTCATATCAATTACGACCGCTCTGGGTAAACTTTACCCTAACTTATTTTTTTTTTTTTAACTTATTCGGTTATAATTATTTTGATAAAAAATCTCACAGTATTCGTTTTTTGTAAAAAGTCTTAATTTGATAATTTGGTATTCAGAAAATAGTGTTAAGGTACATTGACAGGATCATACTGTGGCCCTTAAAAGGTTAATAATATAATTAATTTCGATTTTTAAAGTACGATATCTTTTAGAACTTCTTAAATATTGCAAGTTTGTATTTCGTGCTCCTTTCTTATTATTATTATTTTTTTGTAAAGGACATGAATACCCGTTTAAAGATAAATAAATA